>CM068960.1:99322366-99341033 GCA_035128595.1 Eptatretus atami
TATATATATAGGCAAATTATGTCATTGACTAGGATAATCATCAAGCCATTCTGCAAAGCGTGATTGAGGCAAAGACCGACTCGCCAGTATGCAGTTTGGTTGCGCCCCAGTTACTCGCCAGTATGCAGTTTGGTTGCGCCCCAGTTACTCGCCAGTATGCAGTTTGGTTGCGCCCCAGTTTCTTCATGGCAGAAACATTTGATGGATCCTATGTCCCATCTATTGTTTAACCGGTGAAACCAGCATACGACACGAAGCAGAAGGACATTTAAAAAGCAATTTATGAATCCCAACTGTCTACTTTTCAAACACCAATACCATTTAATAAGATTCCATCTCAATGATTTTAAAGGAAACACTCAATGATATTAAAACTCCGCACAGTTATACACACAAGTTTCAATGCTTTTCGAATAAACTTACAACTTTCAAGTCGCCAACTTATCTCATGTATCTTAAAAAACCCATTCGGATTCGACATGGTGTCAAAGTCGGTTGTGTTCACGTTCGAAGCAGGCTCTGTTGCCCCGATATATTGTGCACCAGTGCGCACAAAGTGATGTCTGACTGCATGCCAAGTCCAATGCTTTTAAAATTCTTCAACGATATCCACATGACAGGTTCAATGCAGTTTTGAATTAACACACGACCTTCAAGTTGGCAACTTATCTCATGTACCCATTTCTTAATAAGGCTCCAGCAGGGCACGAATTTATGTTAAAGTCGGATATGTTCACGCACTGTGGCTCGATAAGTGCACGAGGGCGCACAAAGCGATGTTTGACTGGCCAGCCGCATTACGTGTCCCCAGAGGGTGATGGTCATAACACTGAGGCAAGCAGATGAACCCAGTCCACTACTCGCCATTAAGGGCCATGCTGCATCCAGCAGTGTGGAGGAATGAGGAATAAGGAACTTGCCTTTTACTTTTTCGAAAAGCCCAGAGAGGATCCGTCTGCTATGATGTTGGCTCTGTGACACAAGCAAGATAGTCGTCTACTTGGGTGTCAGCTCCGTGACCCCAGCAGAATTGCGTAGATTCCTCAAGAACCCAACTGGCCAGCAGAGAAGATCAACCAACATCTGCAATTATGCAACTGGATCGATTCAGGGCGGTGGTCAACATTCCACTCTCAGCACCCACGTTGCTGTTGAGCCATGTCTGTCAAATGAACTGCAGCTTAGACGTGCCATGCACTCCGCTATAGCTTCTCTCTGGTTACATCGTGTTCCCTCTCCTGCCTCATATGGCTCTGTGCTTGCCTTGTATTGTTTTGTACAGGGTCACTCCGAAGCCAGCGTCAAGATGTATGTATTGGCTTCCCTTTAATGATGTGTATGTGCCTTTGATCAGCATTTCCCGTAACAATTCTTTCCTCCCAGTCCATCATTCCTTTTAACTCAGCCACCCCAAAATTCCTTTAATTTAGCCCAGCCCCACTTGGCAGGTGTGGGTGTCGAAGACTGCCAGGACACTGCCCGAGTGCCTGCTTTTTTCCCCACAGTTCAAACTTATTTAATTTAAGTTGCTTTTTCCACAGATCATACTTCACCAACATTTCCAATTATGTGACGTATATTACTCATCCATAACAACTCATAGAGCAACCTTACTATCCCAAGGCAACACTCATTATGAAACGCGATAAGTGAAACACGTGCATGCGTCAGCCAGGTCACTTGGTCTCTGGTTATGTTGCTGAATTTTGTGGACTCAGTGAAGACTGTGATTATGGCTCGATGCTGTCTATGTTGAAGGACTGTTTCGTAACTAGGATTAATGATGAGGCAATCTACAAACATATGCTCACTACAGATTACAGGACTTTGGATTTCAACAAAGCACTTGATATGTGCAATGGTATGGAATTGGCTTCATGCTGTGCTTGGGATCTTCAGAAGAGCGTGGCCTTAGGTAACAGCAAACAGAGCAACCAAGCAAATGACCAACAACAAAGCAAAAACCAACAACTACGCAGCCTGCACATTCCAAAACCTGTGCCTTCCGCCAGAACTGACATCAACACGCATTCACTCAATATATTATACTCAAGGAAAAAGCTGAAATTTGCTCTCCAATGTTTTGGCTGCTGATACATGACAGCTTGTGATGTTGGATAGGACAAGAAAAGACCAGCATTACGTCAAATAACTAGAACGACACTTGGTACAGCAGACACCTCTGCCAGGCTGAATAGTTTACGTTTTGCGTCCCACTGATTGGTCAGATCTGAATCCGGACCTGAACCAGAATCGAATCGGCTTGTTCTTTTCACTTAACTAACTCATCCACCTAGTTTCCTCAAAACTCATCCACAACATTTTGAAATATCATGCTATACAGTGTATCATTTTTGGCCGCATTCCTCAATGGTGATGAATCACTTTATAAATTTACAAAAACAAACTCGTATCCAGATCCGGATCTTCAACCGAAATCGAATGCCCTTGTCACACACCCAACGTGTTCACCAAGTTTCGTCCAAATCTGTCCATAACGTTTTGAGATATCGTGATATATATATATATATATACTAGCGATACCCGTGCACATGCACGGGATAGCAGTACAACATAGCTGGTAGCAGACGACAGACCGTACACGGGGAATGACAAAAATACGCATTGTGCAAAATGCAAGTGGTACTATGGAACGCCAAGACTCCCCAAACATTGTCGGCATGTCCGCTAAGTGCCACAGCAATTTCATAGGGATCGTGTGACGGCGAGCCGAGTTTTTAGTGTGCAAGCTTGGTATTATAATCGAGATATATATATATATACATACATATATCGATTTTGGCCCATCTCTCAATGGTGAAAAATCACTTAAAATTTTCTAGTCTCCAGATCCGGATATTCACAAAAATCTAATCATTTTGTAGTTGTCACACACCCAACCTCGACATCACATTTCGTCTGAATCTGTACACAACGTTTTGAGATAACCTGCTCAGTGCTCACAGGCAGGCAGACAAACAGACAGACGGTGGTGAAAACATAACGGCGGAGGTAAAAAGAGAGGTAGAACTAGAAAGATGAGAAAGGGTCTTTTTTACTCGGTATGTGAAATTGTTTACCAGGAAGATGAGTGGAAGGAAGAGCAGTTGAGAAGTTTTTTTATTTTTAAGAATGAGATATTTGCCTTTTGTAAAATTGGATGGATACCAGTGGCCATGGCAGGAAAGCAGGTAAGTACATAGTTACATGCTTGCCCAAGGATGCTTCAACTATGTGTTTAGCTTCCCCATTTTCTCCCTGAGCCATGCCAATCCACCTACGCACTCCTCTTGATCGAACGTGCCTATCTGCTAATGCTTCCAGAACCCATTTTATCACCATTAGTCCAAAAAAGAAAAAAAAAACCACACACAAGCAAGAGCAACAATTCCTGCTGTCAACTTGTTTGTTCAATGTGATTTTATATTTCTCTTTTGGTTGTTTCTTGTGTTATTTGTTTGCTCTGCCCGTATTTTTGTGTTGCAGTGTTAGGCCAGAATTACATGATTTGTGTAGTGGAAATGGGCAGACTTGCCTTTTTCACAGTCAATTTCGTTGTAAATATCAAGAGTAAGTTAAGCCAGCCATATTATTTGCTTCAATATTTTGCAAAGCATTGGCTTCTGCGTGGACACTCCAGCCAAATTCCAAATTCCCTCTATGGCTTTAGCATAAGGTCTGACTACCTCGGCCCATTTGGAACTTTTTCTGCTCTGTAACTGGTATAATGTTTATACGAAGCTAAATGAATGGTGACCTTCCAATAGGAGATCTGAACAGGGTAGGAATCTCTTTGGGGTACACTCACTAGGGAATGTAACGTTACTCAGTCGGGTTTTGCTGCATTGTTTGAATTTAAAAGTGATCAATTGGCTGTTCTACTGAAATTTGCAGAAGTTTAATCACCATCCTCCTTTGTGGTGCCGACTTCCAATGACAATCACAATTGTGATGACTTCAAACAGGATGGGAAGTACCTTCTCAGATCAACTCCATACCTCGATGCGATCATTTCTACCCCCGATTAACCCAACCTAACCCAACCCTCTTACATGCAGGTTATTCCTTCTTTAGAATGCAGAACGTTTGCATCATTTGCTGGGGGCACAGCTGTGCCACTGATGCAGTGCCCCCTGTAGATGAGAGAAGGAATTTGGAATTTGGCCAGGGTACTGGCGAAAGCCTGTTAACTCTTTTTGAAGGACACCGTGGGATTTTTTTTAATGTGTACTTGCTAATCCTCGCAGATGCATCACACAGTTTAACGTCAATCCAAGGGATGGCACACACATTCAAGCATCTTCCTGCATGTGAAACACCAGGATTACAGTTTATAGCTGGACCAAGATTCAATCCGAGGCGAAACGGCTCAGAGGCAAGTGTGTAACACTCCATGCTATCCTTTCAACCTACCCAGGTTACTGCTTCCTCTCCTCATATCTATCTCTCCTATCTCTCTATCTCTCTATCTCTCTATTCATCTCTCTATCTCTCTATCTCTCTATCTCTCTATCTCTCTATCTCTCTATCTCTCTCTCTCTCTCTCTCTCTCTCTTCCTCTCTCCTCTCTCTCTCTCTCTTCTCTCTCTCTAGCTCTCAATTAATTCCCTTACTTAATGTGCCCAACTGTAGCTCCACTATCCCATTGTTAGTATGTTGCCTTTTTTTCTGTTTCCTTGGTCTTCCACGAGCATTGGTCTTGTATACTGTATTAAAAAACATCCCATGGTATAATTTTTTGTTATTTTTTCTTCTTTTTTATTCTCTTTTTAATACTGCATTGTGAATGTTTGCCACAAAGGTGTTGAGTGTGCCAAAAACAAAGGCCCAAGATTGATGGCTGTAACTTGTATAACTCTTTCGTGGCCTTAAAGAGGAGCACCCTGTGATGACAGCATATCTGAACCAGTCTTCAGACTAAATCTCAAGTAGTTTGTGTTTCTGTGGATTTCGTCATTTTGAGATCTTTCCTTACTTTTTGTGATTATTCGATCTAATATAGCACACTCTTTACAGGAGAAGGAAACTAGGAGAAGGAAACTGAATCCAAATTTGCCGGGCAGATGGGGGCTCATTAGCCTTTGTAGGCAGGTCGTCTACATGAAGAAAACTGAATCCAAGTCCGCTGCTGCCTTGCGGTTCAGGTTTTTAAACTAAAGGAGAAGGGTTTAATGAGGGGCTGGCAGGATGGCCTATGGGTACACACACTCATCTTTAAGCTGTCTAGCCTGAGTTTAAATTCCAATCCAGCTATATACTGTCATCCCAGTATTTCACAGCCATTGTGATTCATCAATGTGCACCCCAGGGTGATGGATGATAAACTTGGAGTCCCATCTGCCGGCATAAGTTGATTGATGTTAAAGACCCCATGGTGTCCTTCGCAAAGAGTAGGTGAGTTTTTGCTGGCACCTTGGCAAAAATTCCAAATTCCTACCCAAACTACTCCTGGGAAGGCAATGGCAAACCACCCAGTATAACCCTTGAACAGGAAGCTATTTCAGTGGCACTGATGCTTTGTGAAGAGTATGGTTCATCAGAGAGAGAGAGAGAGAGAGAGAGAGAGGGTTTAATGGGGTAAAGACAGTTTTAGTCCCTTGAAAGAAGGTGGCCTTTACATTTGTGAACCCATTGGCCACCCTTGGGCAAGGTGTCCTAGCCCATTTTAGCCTCCAAATCAGGGATGTACGTGAAGCAATGGGAGCAGGTGTTGGAAGGCCATGCAGGAAGCTGACATATATCGCCAGTAATGGCTACATGGCCTTGAAGCTAGGCAGATAATTATCTTATGGAGAACAATGGCTTGGATCACCCTTCTGGTATAGAGACTGCAAGGAAGAAGACAATGGCAAACCACTTCCGTACATGCCAAGAAAACAATCATGATCAGAAATCTAAGAGATAAAGTTATGGTGCCGGATGATGAGCCCCCCCCCCCCCCCCCCCCCCCCCCCAGGTTTGAAAGCACCAAAATTCTGACTGGGGAAGAGCAAAGTGCTTTGATGAGAAGGACTGGCTGTTATGATGGGACTGTGTCAGTTAAAAGCTATGTGTTTTGGCCAGTAAGCATCGGTTGTGGTATTTGTGGGTAAGCATTAATAAATGCCTATAAATGAACGATAAAAATTATACGTTGTTGTTGTTGCATGAATCAGTGAATTGTAAACTGCTTCATGTAATGAGCTCATTTTGACTGTGGATGACAGTATTGTACGGTAAACTGCCTGGTGAGATTCGTGAAGATGCTGGAATATTTTGAGACCAAAATTCCAGAATAGACGAGAATCACATTTGCTGGAATCACATTTGCTGGAAGGCGCGGGATCATTCTGTGTTGCTATATAAATCCGCGAGAGGGAAATGTAGAGAGACGGGTGACATGCGACGAGATATTTGTTATGATCATCCGCATGCTCAATTTAACTTTGATGAGTGATTGAAGGGTTAATGTCCAGTGTGGTTGTTAACATGTGGAGCTGATTATTATCAGGTTGATTAAAACTCATTAAGATTGTGTATCGGGAAAGAATACCTTTGAGCTTTTCAATCATCCGAAATGGGCCAGCGCACGAGAGAGACTGACGCAACAGGACTCGATCGTTCGACAGCCCTGGCGGACGAGGTGAACATGCGTGAGTTGAGCCGGCAGTACAGGGACACTGGGCGGAAACAACTTCAATGTGGGAATTGGAGTTGGACATTGTATGTAATGGTGAACTTCCTCATTTGACTTTGTATCTGTTTATTTGAAATACAAGTTTCAAAAACATTATGCTATTGATGTGGTAACTGCAACATCACTCAGAAGTCACAGACCCAAACTGACAAAGAGACATTTGATTGGTAGCCGACCTGTATGATTGTTAATACTCGTGAAGTGCAAATCTTGGGTTGCAGTTGTTAGATAACGAGCTGGGTTCGGCACCACGAACAACATACAGGCACTAACGGGAAGGAAACCCCAAGGTGTATACCCCCAACAGACTAGATCAAACCCGCAAGGAAATCCAGTCGCTGTGGTTGCCAGAACTGGAAGTCGAACTCTGAGCTTCTCAAAGGTTCACAAAATTGGAACATGGAATGTAAGGTCAATGAATCACGGAAAGTTTGATGTTATAAAGAGAGAAATGGAGAGCACAAGAACTGAAATTTTGGGGATAAGTGAACTTAGATGGACTGGTTTGGGGCAGTTTCAATCTGACAATTACAAATTGTTCTTTTCTGCTCATGAAACCTGTAAAATAATTGAAGTGGCCGTGATTTGCAATAATTAGATGGCAGGGTTAGTACTGGAATATAACCCAGTCATCGATAGGTTAATATTGTTACGGCTGTGGAAATTCGCAACCACCATTCAGGTCCCGTAGGTGAGGTATTTCTGAATACATGATAGTTAGCCCCAAACCCGTTGTTTAGAGGGAATTAATGTGATTCATTCGGGCTGCGACACTTTGAATCAGTCGTTTTTCTGTTCTTTCTTTATTTTTGAACCAACCACGTCAACCACAACCACGCCATCCCACCACAGCGCCGACCGCGCTGCGGCCGCGCCGCCTCCGCCATCTGCGCGACTGCATCTTCGCCATCCGCCATTCTTTCCCGCGCGGAGAGTGTGACAGAAGCGGGTGGGGCAGCTGGCGCCCGATTGGTGGACGCGCGGTGTGACGCGGCCAGGAGGAGGAACGCCCCTCTTCGAGACCTTTCTCGAAGCGCCTCGAAGGGGGTGGAGCAAAGAACGGGGCGGAGCAACAGGGCGGAGCTCCGTGGATAAAAGGACGCCGACGGAGAGGCTCAAAAAGAGGCTGTTCACGAGCGCTAACTTCCCTGTGCCGTGGGGGCCGACGAACTGCGTCTACACGGCCGGGTGCAAAAAGCTGATGTGGGAGCGATTTTACTGGCGATAATAAAGAAGCTGACCTATGATGAAGACTTCAACGTTTAGAATGAGCTTCCTGATGTTCCTGATCTGCAAAAGCTCTCGGTCTTTTCCCCCTTGTTCTGGAGCTGGTGGAGCGGAGCTGTGAGGAGTCGTCGAGTCGGCAGTAAGGGACGGCGAAGGAGACGGAGCTCGGAGTTGAGGTCGTGGGAGAAGGGCTCGCCGGCCGCACCAAGGGAAGTCCTTTGTTCTTTCGGGATTTATTTTGTGTGGAATTACTGTGGAGGCGCCTGTCTTGTAAAGTAGAACTGTTAAGTGTTGCCGTGTGTGCGCGTAGTCAGTTGTAGAGCTGCGTCGTTGTTGCTTTGGTTTTATTTGATATATGTGCATTTCTGACTGTTTGGCTGTAAATACGTGCCTTATGTGTGCTATCCATGTTTGTGAATTAAACGTGCTTGTGTGAACTTGTTCCCCGTTTCGCTGCGTCCTTCCCTTTATTGAACCTCCATCTTGCTTCGCGTAAAGGGTTCGTAGTGGGCTTAAAACGCCCGATAATTAATCTGAACCGTCAAGGTCGACGATAACACCGCTCGGTTATCCCGATAGTACGGAACGGGCCCTTAAGCGGTTCGTGTCCGGAGTCGACCTGTGGCGTGGTGCAACCCCTCGGTAGGTTACCCGTGCGAGTACTTGGGTATATCGACTTTCGGCGATTCACCCTACCTCGCACGGGTAGAATGCGGACTCGGTTGTGGTGAGGTTAAACCCCCACCCGTGACTAGCTCCCGGCGTTAGTCCGAGAGGTCACGACTGAATTGTCCGTCCGGTGGGCGAGGCGGGCCGCGATTCGAGTCACGTGGCCGTTCGCACGCCGGCGGGCGCGAATTCGCAACAATATCATTGAGGTTGAAAAGACATCCATTGTACACCACCATCATTCAGATATACAGTATGCTCCAAATTCTGCAGCAGATGAAGAAAATGTGGAGAAGTTTCATGGAAAGTTGAAGGAACTGGTAGAACAGGTGCCTAAAGGAGATGTTTTCATGATTATGGGAGACTGGAATGCAAAAATTAGAGAAGCAGGAGCACCAGGGATTGCAGGAAAGCACAGACTTGGTATCCTAGATGAGTTCTGTGTGAAGAAGGAGCTCATTATTGCAAACATAAAGGTTTAAACAACCAAAGCGCATACTTTACACAACGACCTCACCTGATGGGCAACATATAAATCAGACTGACTACATTCAAATCAACAGAAGATGAAGTGCGATGCAATCTACCAATACTATGACAGGTGCAGACCGTCGGACAGATCACAAACTTCTTGTGGCAAAAAAACAAGTCAAACTGAGAAAGGTGAAAAAAATATTAAAACAACTCTGACCAGATATGACCTTGAAAACATATCGAAACAATCTATACCATAAGAGATGTTTGTTTGTCTGTCTGGGTGATGCCATTATTTTCTCAGAGATGGCCAAACACATCTTTGGCAGAGTTTCACAAATATTCATCACTGAGTGCCAGGGAGTGTTTTGGTCAAAAAATAAAAATAAAATTTTAAGTTTGATTTTGGGGATTTAAATTATATATATATATATATATAAAATCACTCTATAGTGCCTACACCATTGTAGTTGTGTGAAAGGTAATATTAATGATCCCCAACACCATTCCTTAATGGACGTAGGGAAGTGTTTTAGACCCCCACCAAAAGAAAAGACAAAAAAAAAATTTGATTTCTTCAACATGCCAACAGAATTAGAACAGCACTGGTTAATGCTGGGTACCCCTGCTAATATGTAATAAAGGTTAGAAGAAAAAAAAATATTTTGCAGAGCTGGACTTGGTTCATAGAATGCCAGATTAATTGTGGCAAGAGGTTGAAGACATTGTAAAAGAAGAGACCAAAAACAACATCCCATAAGCAAGCAGGAAGAAGAAGGATAAATGGCTATCAGAAGAGGCAATAATATTGCAGGGAGAAGAAGAAACATGAAAACCAAAGGCATATCAAGACCGGACATGATGTGGCTTAATGCCGACCTCCAATGACAAGCTTGGAAAGACAAAGATAAATATTTAAAAGTGGCATGCATCGAGATAGAAAGTGACAACAGAGTGAGGAAAACAAGAAAAAAAGATCAGAGAGATCACAGCAAAGTTTAGGTCTAGGATTGGGGTCCTTAAAGGTAGAACAGAAAAGGATATGACAGAAGAAACACAGGTGAAAGAAAGATGGAAGGACGATACCAAAACTCTATACAAACGAGATAGCAATATGATGGCAACCTTCAAAGAAAGAGAAGATGAGCAAGAACCAATAATGATAGAATGTGAGTTACATGGAGCCCAGAAAGAGCTGGAAAATGGAAAAGCACCAGGTGTTGATATAAATTCCAATATAACTCGAAGGTAGTTGGGGAGGAGGAAATCAAAATTTGAAAAGCTATGTGGACACAGATCTAGAGCAGGATTGTATGGCCTGAAAGGTAGAAGCCAAAGGTCTACAAACCATTGCCAAAGAAAGGGGGAGTAAGAGAATGTCCGGCAAATGAACCATTGCCTTGAAGTCACATGCTCGCAATATATTACTAAAGAACATTCAACACAGAATTGAAGAATTCATTCAGCAAAAAATGCCCATTGAGCAAGCAGATTTCAGAAGAGGAAGCGGTACTTGAGATAAAATCGCAAATCTGAGGTGGATCATGGAAAAAGCGAAGGAATATCAAAGAAGATGAATCTTTGTTTTGTAAATTATAGCAAAGCTTTCCATTGTGTTGATCATGAATTGATGTGGATTCTGTTGAGAGAGACGGGGATGTCTCGATGGGCCTCACAGATAATACAGACTCTTCACAGATATGATATCATCAGCACCTGATATGTCTGATAAGAAACCTGTGCACTAAACAAGAAGCTACAGTAAGAACAGAGAACAGAGAGACAGAATGGTTTGGAATTGCAAAGGGGGTCAAGACTGGAGTGCATTCTCTCCCCTTAACTGTTCAATCTGTATAGTGAGTACATCTTGAGGAAATCAAACTTGGATGACATGGAGGCTGGAGTCAGGATTGGAGGAAGATGTATCAACAACGTAAGGTATGTTGATGATATTACTCTGTTGACAGAAAGTAAAGAGGAGCTGATGAAGCTGCTGCTGACAATGAAGAAGGAAAGTGAAAAGGCTCATCTTAATTTAATCCAAAATAAGAATAAAATCTTGTCAACTGAGAACATCGACGTGTTCAGTTTGTAAGATGATCATATGGAAGTAGTGGAACGTTTCACCTTCCTGGGTTGTAAGATTGAAGTGAATGGAGAATGTGGAGGATAAATTAATAGACGTTTAGCATTGGGGAGAAGAGCAATGTCAGGATTGACAATGATCTGGAAAGACAAAGATATGACAATACAAACCAAGAGGAGGCGGGTGGATGCTGTGGTATTTCCAGTTGCAATGTACGGATGTGAGCTGTGGACAGTGAAAAAGAAAGAAATGAAGAAGATTGACAGTTTTAAAATCTGGTGTTGGAGACGAATGTCAAATATTCCAGGAGACGAATGTCAAAAACAAACAAATCAGTGCTTGAATAAGTTAAACCACCATGTATATTGGAACCACTAATGCTAAAACAAAAACTGTCAAACTTTGGACACATCATGCGTGCAGAAAACAAAGGTGTGGATAAATCAATAATGCCGGGTATGATTGAGGGAAGACGAGGAAGAGGCAGACTTTGCATGTGCTGTATGGATGCGGTAAAGGCTGCAACTAAGCTGTCTGGCAGCGCTTTGGGAAGCAGTGCAGGATAGGGATGTGTGGAGAAATCTGGTCATGAATGTCATTACAACTCAGACATGACTTGATGGAACTAGTTAACTTGATTACTCATTACAGAGCATTGGTACTGCCGAAGCAGTTTCTTAGCAAAGGTTATACTGGCTTGTTCAACATTGCTTGTTCGTGCTCTATCCTTTTTAAAAGCTGCGCATCAAACAAAGAAGCAGATATAACACTTTTTAAAGTCTTTGGTAAGACTCGGCCGGTTTTTGAACCACCGACCTCCCAGACTCAGAGTGGACACTCCATACCCTTTTTGTAATAATGTCCCAAAAATACACTTAGTATTTTTAGCTTATCTGGAATTTAAATTCCAGATAAGGTATTGTCATCGCACACCGTCTGTCCATCCGTCCGTCTCTTTTTTAAACTTCTGCCAAACTGCTGGGCCGATCGGGCTGAAATTTGGCACCAATGTTCCTCTCCTGACTGCTTACAGGAATTGCAAAGCTCGTTCCGGTCATATGACTTTAATGATGTCAAAATGGAAAATTCCTTCCAAAGTCTTCTTCTCTAGACCCACCAGTCAGAATGCTACCAAATTTGGGTTGCAATATTAGGCCAGGGTGGGGATGTTAAATTGCAGAGATTATGCCGATCACGTGACCGGAAGTGTGTAAAAATAGCCGACAGTCTTTTTTGGGGGAAATCTTGGAAATTCCTTCAAATGAAATCTTCTTCTCCAAACCCACCAGTCAGAATGCTACCAAATTTGGGTTACAACATTAGGCCAGGGAAGGGATATTAAATTGCGGAAGTCATGCTGATCACATGACCGGAAGTGTCAAAATGGCCGACTTGATCAATTTTGGGGAAAATTGCATAAATTCCTTAAAAAATCTTCTTCTCCAGACCCACCAGTCTGAATGCTACTAAATTTGGGTTCCAACATTAGTCCAGGGCCCAGATAAGCTACAGGTCCAGTGGTCCTATTTTTTATTTTATCTTCCCATAAAAAATGCACTGTATAGTCATCCATTCTCTCAAATATATATCTTCCCATGGATACAGCTGACATGGTCAAGGAAAAGGAGAATAAACTCTTTCTTATTGAGTCTCCTCATCACAACCAATAAACAATCTAATCAATCCATGATGATATCTACGACCCACATCCACCCTCTTCCACACTTGATCTAATATTTGGCCACGACACATAATGCGCCAACTATCCAGGACTTACGTAAGGTGATTCCAGCGAGTCTGCATTGACGATAACAGGGGGAGGATTGCCCTAGGATGGGTTTAAAGGAAGACAGATAAAAGAACAGTATTAAATGGTAAGTTATACACTGCAGACATAAAAGTTCACTGAACATTTTTACCTGATTTGCTGCGGTGAACAATAATCTGGAAAAAAAACAACAACAATCTGCACCATTTTATATCAGCATAGACTCGGTTAGTATTGCACAATCATTAATCGACTATGTCTACAATCTTGGTTGGAAGGAAAATTATGATGGTGCATTGTTTATGATGCAAGGGTTATGACACTGTAGAGCTAGCGATATGGTATGCCTAAAAATCGGCTGCTGATATGCACGTTGCAGAAGGAACAAAGGAAAGCCAAATGGACACCACTTTGATGGCCCTTTAAACGATGTGTCTGAAGCTATAGAACTCGCTTCCGACCTAACGATTTTAAGTTAGGTCATACAGAGAAAGAGCTCAGAGGGGAGTGGGTTGTGAAGAGCGTCTCTTCACAGATCTCTTTAGGGGCCATCCAAAATTATCAACATTTTCACAGTACTACAAAGTGCAGCACCTTTCAAGACCCCCCTCCGTCCCCCAAATGAGCTATTTTCAACTTTTTGTTTTCAGGAAAAAAACGGAATCGGATTTTTCAAATCAAAACAAGAAAAGAATGTCGTTAGATTTTTTTTTTATTATGAGTCAAAACAAGATTTTATACTGTACCGTCACTTTTTTGCATTCGTGGGTGATATTTTTATTCTCCAATGGACCATATCACTTAAAAGTTTTCAAATTTCAAACCTTTATCATTTGAGCTGCACCACACTTGCCAGGCAGATATTATAATGTACACACGCGTGCATTGATGAAATGCTCGTAGACATTTATGGGGTTTTTATGAACGGCTGTGGATAATTTTGCAATGTTTTTCACAATCTCTGCGAACTCATCAAGCAAAGAGTGGGGTGCCATTTTGTTTTATATGGTGGCGTTCACGAAGAACACATACCCTGTCTATGTGTGTGATAGCAAAGCAGCTGTGCATAGTTTTAAGGAATGGTCGAATGCAGTGTCAAGTCAAAGGTCAAGAGAGTGCGCACACTCATCGAAAACTCTATATATGAAGTAATGCACACACAACAAAGGTAATACAGGGTGGGGCATTTATATCTGACACATTTGCAATGTTTCTAGCCAGAAGCAGTCTTGGCATAACTAATTATTGTTTTCTTTGTTTTACAGATAATACTTGAAAGTTTTTTTTAATGATGGAGCACTTTAAATGCAATGAGCATTTATTTTTTATTTTGTTTAAATGCAATGAGCATGCCAATTTCACAAACAAGGTCATCATGACAGATGAGGCACACTTTGATTTGTCAGATTTAACTCCACCAGATTTCTTTCGATGGGGAATTCTGAAGGACAAAGTTTATAAGGAACATCCAACATCGATCGATGAATTGAAGGCAAACATCACCGCAACCATCCGCTCTATTGATCACAAGACATTGCTTGCGGTAATGAACAATATGATGAACCGCTGTCGTGAATGCACGAATTCGAAGGGGGCCCATTTGTCTGATGTAATTTTTAAGAAATAAAGAATCAACATTGATTTTAAAAATTTGAAGTATGTGCCTATGTTATATAGAAATTTTATTTTATTTAGTTTAGAAACAAAAAAGTTATAAGGATAATAAAACCGTCGGATATAAATGCCCCAACCTGTACAAAGGATAGCACGATCACTGCACGGACATCAAATCACAGCATGGCAGGGTGCGAAGTGAGGCATGCAATGTCGGTATAATGCGTATGGTGATTTCGTTCAAGCTAAAGGCTCGGCGTGAGGCCCGGTGTCACCATGATGCAAGATGTTTGAGTTCATTTACTCCATTTTATTGATCTGGGTGTTTCGCCTTTGGTTTATATTTTGAAGTCAATTGTCAGTGTAAAATCGACATATTCAAAGAGCATTTAAAGTCGTACAGGAGTAGAAACCCCCTGCCCCTTCCTTTTCTAACCCTTTGTACGAGAAAAATGTTGATAATAATCGGCCCCTCATGGGGTGCTACTCTGGAGATGTCATGCTGGCAGGATGGCCTATAGGTATGCACACTCGCATCTAAGATGCTGTCTAGCCTGGGTTTGAATCTTGACACAACCATAAATTGTCATCCCCATGTTTCACAGGCAGGACATTGAACTGGGCATCCCATCTGCCAGCATTAGTTGGTGGATGTTAAATATCCCACAGTGTTCTCCGTGAAGGGTAGGTGACCGAGCTATCGTTCACCTTGGTCACCCTGGCCAAATTCCAAATTCCTGCCCTAACCTACATAGGGCATTGCATCAGCGACACAACCACGCCCTCAGCCAATGATGCTACCCCGCAGCCTTGCTTGCGCTGGATACCAAAGAAGAAGAAAATGGATTTGTGAGTGAGAAAAACAAAGCAAACATTCTGCAAGAACCATGTACAAACTCCTGAAAAAAAACAAATTAAATTGCAAAAGCTAATATTAATGATCATAATCATAACTGCACTGTAATACTAATAGTAATTTCAATTGGTCACGAAGGTGTGTCCAACTGAATATTCCGATGATATCATTCATATTGAAACGAAACAGTTTTAATTTACAAGCAAATGTTTTTGAAATATACGATGCATATTTTTATGATGCCGCAGCACTTTTGGGTTGGTTGATTTCAAAAGCTAAATGTAAGGATAATAATAAGTAAAACTAATAAAATCACTTGTGTAGGTGCGTCCTATTGATAATTCTAATATTCAATTCCATATTAAAACGAAGCAGTGTTCATTTACAAGCAAATGTTTTCGAAAATATTTTTGCATCTTTTATGATTAGGGTTTACAGGCATGAGTTCTGCCAACCAGGTAAACTCCATGCTTTCATTGGAGCAAGCATTTGTTGGTGCCACCTGGGGACCAGTTAAATGATGATGACAATAAGACAAAATATTTATGTTAAGAAGACCATGAGACTTTCACAATAGCCTTTACTCATCTGTTATCCTTGACCCAAGCCACCAGTTATCCCAACCCCATCTTTTTCCAAACAGTTCTAGTTACCTGCACACCATCACATTCCTCAAAGCAGCTCCGACCCACGTCGACAGCACTATGTCGACGTGCAAGACCAGCCAAGATTGCACGCCATGCAGAACTGCCTCCCTGAGATCCCCAAAAACTGCTGCCAGAGACAGCTTCCAGCGACCCTCGTTTTCTTTCCTCCACGGGGCCCAGTGATGCCGTTCCCTCAAGCACGGGGACATTCCCGACACCTTTTTTGTTCTGCATGCTCGAGGTACTCAATCGAAGCGTTAAACTCCTGGCAACCTCACAGAGGGAGCCTTTCACACCAGAAGCATCTCTCACTCCTTCATCAAACCTTCTGCGAACCTCCTGATCCGTAATATTCTGTAGGGAGCCGTGCACACGATCGGGGGCTGACCTGCGTTTTTCTCTGGCCCCATTCAGCCGTTCCGCAGAAAAATCGAATGAGCTTCGTTTCCCAATAATGGGAAGCTTTAAACTATCAGATGTGTCACAAAGTGTCGTTCCTGGCAAGCTCTGGCGGCGAGCACGTGCTGTCATCACCGTGGAGTTGTTCATGATGATGTAATTCATTTTGTCAACCCTGACAATGTCAACAGCAGGACAGACCACAACTATCCACCCAAAGCACTAAATATCTTGCACCTTACGATTCCTGAGAAGGAAGTCACAGCCTGAATGGCAAACTGCAGTTCAATCGTCTGATCATACAACCACCGCTGGAAAGGCAGAGAGGCAGGGCTGTTGTTTTTAACCTGGCTCTGTCACTAGGCCCTCTGATCTTGGCTCTTGGCAACAGGGCAAGCAGCCAATGTCGATGGTGAGGAGTGAGGTTCAGAGAAGAGGAGTGGATATGTTGGGGGTGGGAGTGGTTGAAATGGAACAGAATTTAGGAGGGTATACTCAGGGAAACAGCATTGCTATTGTTAGTGGGAGATTCTATTGAAATGGAATCAGTTATGATATCCAAAAATCATCACACACTTTAGAAAAGTCATTAGTGAAGGAAAAAAAAAAGTGTGAAAGTAAAATGCAAGTGAACCAGAGTTAACCTAGCAATAAAGCTACTGATGACATTGGTATGGAGGCTTTAAGCGACGTACTTCAGAGGCAAGGCATTGCACAAATGAGTGCACTGTTCTTTGAAGGGACCATTAAGCCAGCTGTTCCATCTGCTAGCATTCGCTGGGGAACGTTAAAGACCCCAGTACCTTTGTGGAAAGCGCAATCCATCGAGTGCCGGCACACTGGCCAAATTCCAAAATCCTACTTGAACCTATGAGAGCACAGGCCAAGTGGCACGGCAACACCTCAGTAATGATTCAACCAGCAGAACAAATTAACGATTGAATCCCAGTCAAATATGCATCAGATAGATAGGAAATTAAATAAAATATGATGCATATTTTATTTCATGTCTATCAAATGTACAAACATATCTTTCTTGCTTTTTTACATTAAGCCAAGGCTCGTAGTCGAGGTTGTAAATAAATAATCCACAGGACATGGACATTAGTCGACATCAGTGTGCTTTTATCTGAATGTGGGTTTCCTTTCATTGTGAGCCAGAGGTTCAGGTGGGATTGTAAACAGAACAATCCATATTTCAAGTTGTGATCACCATGAAACACTTGTGGAATCAGGTCATGCAGAATTATGATGTTGAACAAAGCCGTAGTTATCGATACGATATAATCTGTCGTTTACCATTCAGGGAGACTCCTGAGGTTGATACGACAGTTCCAAAAGGAAAAGAAAGATGGTCAATGCAATGACAGAATAGTTCAGGTAATTGGGAATTTGACCAGGAAGTCAGCCGCAATGCCAACATTTTCATGATACAATGAAAACAAAATTTATTTCAATAGGGAAGTGCTAGCAGACAGGATTATGGGCGTATTGTTCGCTCTGAAAGTTGATGTTCTCCATGAAAGTTGGTGTGTTCCCCTTTTTCCAGTTTTAGTTCGATATGCTTCCATCGGATATTCAACTCAGAACGAGCAGTTCATCGGCAAGCAGGCGAACATCTTGGTGCTTGCTCATCTAATGAATACTCTTGTTTTTCATTTTCTGCATCTCCTAATTAATATCTCAGCTGGTAGCATGCTTGCTTCTGACCGAATGACAGTCCAATAAATTTCTGATTCTTAGCATAGCCACCAGAACCCTAAGAAGACCGATGCAGAAATTGGTTCAAAGTGGCCAAAAAAAGCCTAATGATAGCAATGGTGCTTCGTGCCGTTCCGATGGTCAAACTAGAAACAAGGCCAAACCAGACCAACTGGCAAATTATACATACAGGTGCACATCAGGGGTGGGTATTCTCATTTTGAACTCACCTGGAACGTAGTTCTGGGGAGCTTATGGGATGGCATTATCGTCCATCCGTCCGTCCGTCCAGAAAATCTGTCCGTCTGTCCATCCATCCATCCGTCTGTCCGTCCATCTACAAATACTTGCAACTTCTGCTCTGAAACTACACATACGATTCAATGAAGCTTTACTACAACATTCATCACCATGTATGTACAAAAGTTTGTTCATGCCATTCAAAAAAATCTGCCCATAAGAGGGTCTCTGGGGGTAGCCCCCCCTAAAGAGGTATTTGTTTTCTTCTCAGAAACGACACACACAATTCTGTTGAAGCTTGACTCCAACC
>CM068960.1:99341275-99373274 GCA_035128595.1 Eptatretus atami
GGGATTTAAACTCAGGATTCTAGGATCCCAAGCCCATCACCCGAACCATTAAGCCAACACCCTGCATGTTGCCCCCCCAAAACATGTATTTCCTTTCTTCTCCAAAACCACACACACAATTCCGATGAAGCATGACCACAACTTTCATCACCTGTGATGTACCAAAGTTTGTTCATGCTATTTAATAAATCAGGGTCTAAGATGGTTTACAGAGGGGGTGGGGTGGGTTGTTGCCCCCAAAATAGGTATTTGCTTTCTTCTTAGAAACTACACACGATGAAACTTGACACAGCCTTCATCACCGTGATGTGCCAAAGTTTGTTCATCCTATTTAATAATCAGGGTCTAAGATGGTTACAGAGGGGGTGGGGTGGGTTGTTGCCCCCAAAATAGGTATTTGCTTTCTTCTTAGAAACTACACACGATGAACTTGACCACAGCTTCCTTCATCACCCGTGATGTGCAAAGTTTGTTCATCCTATTTAATAAATCAGGGGTCTAAGATGGTTTACAGGGGGGGTGGGGGGTGGGTTGTTGCCCCCCAAAATAGGTATTTGTTTTCTTCTTAGAAACTACACACGATGAAACTTGACCACAACCTTCATCAACAGTGATGTACCAAAGTGTATCAACCGCATCAAAATCTGCGCTCATTAAGGGGGTCTGTGGGGGATTGGGGGGAGTTGATCCCCCAAAATAGGTATATGCTGTCTCCTCCGAAATTACACACATGATTTCGATGAAGCATGGCCATACAGTCATCACCTGTGATGGACCAAAGTGTATCGACCACATCAAAATTTATGCTCATTAATGGGGTCTATGGGGAGAGTTTTGACCCCCCAAAATAGGTATTTCTCTCTTCTCCGAAACTCCACACACGATTTTGATGAAACTTGACCGCAACATTCTTCAACCATGATTTACCAGTGTCACGGCCACATCAAAATCTGCACCCTTTAGGGAGGTTTACGGGGGGAGGGGGACGTTTGACCCCCCAAAATAGGTATTTGCTCTCTTCTCGGAAACTACACACATGATTTCGATGAAATTTGATTGCAAACTTCATCACTCGTGATGTGCCAAATTTTATTGACTGCATCAAAATCCACGCTCATTTTTTTTACCCCCAAAAATAGTATTTTCTCTCCTCTCGGAAAGTACACACATGATTTCATGAAACATGACCATCACTCATGATTTACTAAGTTTGTTCACGGCATCAATTATTGAGGGTCGCTGAGGTGGTTCTGCGTTTTCCTCGGGGGGGGGGGGGCGGGGGGGGGTTGAATGACTGTTGCTCCTGATCCAGGTGAGATTCAGAACAGGTGGTCCTATTTTTAGCAAAGGCACTTACTTTCACAGTTGCACCAAAAACACACAGAGCAAACTAGAATGGCACTCGGTAGAGCGCATACCTCCGCCAGAATGAAAAGTTTATGTATTATGTCCCACTGATAGGCCGGATCTGCATCGGGACCTTACCCAAAATCTAATCGGTTTCTTCTCATCACTTACCCAACTCATCCACCAATATTTGTCATGATCTATTCACAACTGTTTTGAGATATCGTGCTATATACAGCATCATTTTTGGCCCTATCTCTCAATTGTGAAGAATTCCTTTAAAAATTCGAGTATCTGGATGCAGATCTTCACTGATATTGAATCCATTTGGCCTTGTCTCACACCCAACCTGTTCACCAAGGTTTGTCTGAATCCATAGATAACGTTTTGAGATATCATGCTATATATCGTTTTTGGCCCTATCTCTCCATGGTGAAAAAAATCACTTCGAAATTTTCGTATCCAGATCCGGACGTTCACCAGAATCGCATCAATCCATTCCTCGTCACACAAACAACCTGTCCACCAAGTTTTGTCCAAATCCAGCCATACCTTTTTGAGATATCCTGCTCACAGACAGAAAGACAAACAAACAGACAAACAGGGGTGAAAGCATAATCTCCATCTTCCTTCGGTGGCAGACGTAATGATAATGTGGCAAATACAGTATTTAACTGTCCTCGAGTTAGTGTTCATTTGATGATTAAACTTTGTCGGAGAATGATCAAATTGCTTTCGTTTTGATGATTCAACCATTATCGAGTTAGTGTTCTGAATTTGATGCTGTGATGACAGATGATGCAGTGAGTGCATTGACTATATATATATATATATATGTGCGATGCATTCCAATGTAGGAAGTGACTCACTGCAGTAAACTGGAGCAGCACAGTGATTTAATGCAGGGTGCTTGCAAGAGCTGTATTCATATGTAGAGTGGAAGTTCTTTCTTTGCAGGAAAGCATGATTCAGAAATCACTACTGTGGGTTCAGCCAACAATGGCTTACATAAGGACTGATGAATGAGCTGAGTCATTTCACTTTTGTTGCATTTCTCACGCCCAAGCTGCAATGCCAAATCAATTTCCTCTTGCTCGAACTACCAATGATGAAACATTGACAGAAAAAGGCTTCTCCATGAACTTTACAAATGTTCATGTTCCATTACATTCTCTGATATGCCTTTGTGTTTGGTACTTGATTTTCTCTTCATGGACTACAAGGCTCCTCGAAAAGCAAAGCTCTTGACTTGACAAGTAAGTTGAAAAATTTGCAACAATGTGACTCGTATGGACAGATGCAGGAATCGAGTCAGCAAACTTAATCATGAGCAATATTTTTTTGTACATTATTATAACTTCAGACTCACCAGCAGAAGAAGAAAATAAATAAAGCTGGAAAAGAACCAATCAGACTCGAATCTTTAAAAGCCGAATCAAATCGTAACTCGCTGGAGTACTACCGTCCTCGATGGGTTACAGATGCTGCCAGGACACACCTTTTACTCCTATATGTAATGCAATCCAAATCTCTCAACATCATTGACATCTCCCACAAAGACACAGGCGCAAGAAGCTTGGTGTTGGCTTAACGGTTAACTTAGTGGTTAAGGTGGCTGGCTTATAGATCTTAGGGTCTCGAGTTCAAGTACCTCTTGTTATGTTGAATTAACAAGAGGTGAGGTAGACAGTTGACTCAGGCTGTCATCCTTCTGAGGCTTGCAAAATGAGTACCAGTGTAATAGTAATTGAGAGCGCCGTATCAGTGGCACAGCTCTGCCCCCAGAAAATGATGCAATCAGCAACCATAAGCTGCGCATGATAGCGAGCTAACAGGCACAAGGACTGTTGTTCTCTCATCATGAACAGCTTTGCCAGTGTTTCCATTTCCCGTCACCTCTCATCTCGTCTCCCCCATCTGCTCTTGCAAGGATGCATGCATTCTTCCGGTAACCATCTCTTTGTAAATAGTCCAAAATCCAGGGTTACTGGTAACTTCCGCTCCTTTATTCCACTTTTCTCCCCCATGTGGAATTGCCTCCCCCGAGTCAGTGCAATCCCACGCTTCCCTCCAGGATTTAAACGTGGTAGTACACCACCATCTCATGCTATCCTTCATCATTACCAATGATCTTTTATACCCTCGTTAACCTTAGAGCACTCACCATTTTGACTGCAAGTTAAGATCAATCCCCCTGCCGTTAATCTATCTACCTGCTTGTTTGTATCCGGTTGCTTCCTCACCGACGCGTAGCTATCCTTCCCTGAAATGCCACCTTTCCTTTCCACAAAGCCTCCATCATATTCTGAAGTAAATTTTTTTTTTGAATCACGAGTACCAAATTGGTTTCACACAATTTATTGAGTAACACAATGGCAGACTAACAGTGCGGCACTACCATGAATTCCATCAACAAGCTCCACTCTTAAAATTTAGGAACAGGTACATGCGTGCCAAAAACAAATATCTGTGTGGTTGTGTTTGGCTGAATAGCTAAGCTCTTTCCCCACATGCATCTTCACTTTATTTGTCTCTGTTTAACCCCCCAACTCACTCACCGCCCCCCACCTAAACCTCCTCTCAATTCTAATATATTACACAATTCCGAAAAGTCCTTTCCCTTAACACCCCACGCACCTCCGTGTGCTACTCTGTCCTATCCCAGCTACCTTCGTCATCAGTTTTATGTGTGCAAGAAAACGCATTGTGGTCAAGAGGCAGAGGCCAGGACCTCTTGATTACAAGGTTGTTGGGTAGTTTCTGACGTATTAGGGTGTCCTGAGGTAGTAACTGCATGATGCCACGTTGTCATCATTAAGCATTTCTTTTTGCGGGCATGGACCTAAACCAGAGAAAAAACAAAATTGTCAAGCTCGTAGAAGAGCAAGAACAGAGAACAGATCAGGATGCAACAAAACAAAAAGCAACAGTACAGAGAGGGGGAGGGTATAAGCTGAGTTGAAGGACAAAATAGAGGGAGACTTGGTCAAAACAATGGGTGTGGGGGGGGGAACGAATGAGGGTTAGGGGAGAATGCATGGGGTGGACAAGATGGATCCAGGAGGAAACTCTCAGGAAGGAAAAAAATTGAATTTGGAAGGAGGTGGTTTGGAGGAGATGGGTTAATGGGGTGAAATGATTATGGTTTGGATGGGGGGGGGGGGGGGTGATCTCAGATGGTAGTGAACAGCTGTCTTGAAGCCCTGGAGGGAAGAATGACATTGGAGAGACATGGAGTGACCTTGTCTGAAACCAAATTGGTGATCTGAGATGAGGTTGTTGGAGAAAAGGAAGGATTTCACATCAACTGTGATGATGGATTCCATGCAGAGCGAGGATGTGCAATAGCAGCAGAGGAGGTGTTTAGGATGCGTGAGCTGATGCCGTCCTGTCCAGTAGCAGAGTCAGAGTCGAGGGTTGGAAGAACCTTCTCCACCTTCTCAGGTGCAAAATATACAGTCCAGGAGTAGTTGGGTAAGACTGAGAAGGATGGGTACAGAGAGGGGTTGGGGACACAATATTTGGAAGCAAATGCAGAATTGAGGCATTGAGGCTTCTCATGAGCGGAGTCGGCTGTGATGCCATTCGAAAAGAGGGAAGGGATGGATGGGAAGCATGCTCTAGAGACAATTAACAAGGTGCCACCAGGATTTAGAGGAGGGAGCCGAGATTGAAAGTTCATTCTTGAGGTTGGACAGATGTTCTTTTCTCGCTCTCCTGAGAGTGGACACAAACTTGTTGCAGCCTTTTTGGAATGCAATGAGATTGTCGTAGGGTTGAATTTGCCTTCCAAGAAGAGAAGGAATGTTGGTTCAGAACAACTGCCTCACCACAGGATTCAGTGTACCATGGGTGGGAATAATGGTGGGATCATTGATGATGAGATGGGATGAAGATGAATCTCTGTCATCAAAAAAGCAGGTTTCTGTGGAAGAATTTCCAGGCTGAGTTAACATCAGGGGCAGTAGATATAGGAGACCAGTCCTGAAGAGAGAAGGCTGCTTGCAGTCCTTGCCAATCTGCCTGAGTGAACTGCCAGACTCGTCGGTGCTGAGGTTGCTCTCTAAGAATATCCAAAGAGATGTTGACTTTCACAAGCAGATGATCAGATGAAACAACTGGAGAAGAGGAAGAGCAAGAGACATTTGCAGGGAAGTTTGTCATCACCAAGTCCATAAGGGAGGATTTACCATTGGGAGAAATCCGGATGGGAAAGTTCACAGATCGAGTCAGTCCCATGGAGTCATGGAAGTCAAGGCACCAACACCCAGCCAATTTTCATGGAGACAATTGAAATTGCCACAAATGAGGAAGAGAGAATTGGGATGAGTCATTAAAAGTTGGTCCATGTTGTCAGAGAGAGAGAGAGCGAGAGAGATGGAGATGAAGTCGTCACTGTTTTGAGGATGGTACAACACTCAGACAAACAAGAGATGGGAGCATAGGGGAAGTCACAGCCAAAGGTAGTTTTGGGGTATGGGAGGTGAAAGAGCAGAACAAGGAGAGTGAGAAATACTGAGCTTGAAGGCGAGTGTGCAAAATAACACAAGCAATCTGTTCTGTTGTTGCATACACACTACCAGTCAAAAGTTTTAGAACACTCCCATTTTTCCAGTTTTTACTAAAATTTAAGAGTTCAAGTCCAGTGAATAACCTGAAATGGTAAAAGCTAAGCGGTAAACTGCCAGATGTTAAAAAAAAAAGTTTAGGTTCAAATACTGAAAAATATATAAATTTCAGAGTTGTTAAAAAGCCCTTTTCAGGGAACAAGTAATGGGTTAGCAACTACAGCTGTTCTGCAGCAATGGAAGTAATTAAGCTTGAAAGTTGATGTAAACAATTCCTCCAGGTGTCCAACTTTTGTTGATTAGTTCAAACCTCTGTGTGTATAAAGCCAGTGTTGGAACAGACTGTGTTGCTACACCTCTGAAGCTTTATTTGGTCAAGATTGCACTACAGGAAGTAGTATATTACTATCTAATGGCGAGAAAAAGACAATAACAAAGGAAGAAGACAGACCATTATAACCTTAAAAGTGTGGTCTTCCTTTAGAGAAATTGCAAAGTAAGCCAAGGTGTCAGTGAGTACAGTTTCCTACACCATCAAAGGCACTTGAAACTGGAGGAACTCTGACAGGAAGAGGTCTGGCAGACCAAGCCACAACACAATCAGAAGACAAGTTTCTGAGAGTCAACAGCTTGCGTGAAGGTGGCTCACAGGACAGCAGCTTCAAGCACAGCTTAACACTGGTTGAAGTAAGGAAGTCTCAGTTTCAACTGTGAAGAGAAGACTTCAGCTGCAGGTTTGACAGCACGAGTGGCAGTAAGAAAGCCATTGCTAAGATGGCAAAATAAGAAAAAGAGGCTTGCCTGGGCATGAAGCACTGCCAGTGGACTACTGAAAACTGGAAGAAGGTCTTATGGAGCGATGAATCAAAGTTTGAAATCTTCGGTTCATCACGCAGGGTTTTTGTATGCCGTCGAGTAGGCGAAAGGATGGTTCCTCAGTGTGTGACACCAACTGTCAAACATTGAGAGGAAGCGTGATGACTGGGCTCTTTTGCTGGATCCAGAGTTGGTGACTTGCACAGAGTGACTGGCACCCTGAACCAAAAGGGCTACCACCAGCATTTTGCAGCACCATGCAATACCCTCTGGTCTATGCCTAGTTGGCCAGGGGTTCATCCTACAGCAAGATAACGACCCAAAACATACCTCCAGGCTATGTCAGAACTACTTAGAAGAAAAGAACAAGACGGAAGAGCTTCAAATCATGGAATGGCCAGCATAGTCTCCAGACTGAAAACTCATTGAGCTGGTTGGGATGCTGGACAGAAGGGTGAAAGCAAAGCAACCTACAAGTGAAACACATTTGTGGGAACTCTTTCAACAGTGTTGGGAAGAACTTTCTGAACAATATTTGATTTCATTGTGGAAAGAATGCCACGAGTATGTTCGGCTGTTATATCCACAAAAGGTGGCAACTTTGATGAGTCAAAATTTAGATTTAATTCTGTTCAACAAAACGATTCCATGATTTTTTTTTATCTGCAATTGTTTATTTGTTCTATCGCTTTAATTTCAGACAGACATTGAAATATTCAAACAACTGCTTAAAATTTCAGTAAAAACTGGAAAAATGGGGGTGTTCTAAAACTTTTGACTGGTAGTGTATGGCAGCTATCATTTATTGGAGTGTGGTTGTGCCGCTGATGCTGTGCCCCTCCACCAGTACACTGGTGCTCATTTTTACAACCTCAGGAGGATGACAGGCTGAGTCAACCCCACCTGGTGTCAATTCAGCAGCCAACAGGGCTCAAACTCAGGATTCTAGGATCCCAAGCCAGTCACCCTAACCACGAAGCCAACACCAGGCTTTCACAGGTGATGAGTGATTGGAAGGTTGCATGAACACATCTGTAAGCACCGTGACTGCATTCTCCAGCAGGGGGCAGCCATGCCCAGAGGAAAAATAAATATGATATAATGGAGCTCATATTTAAAAAAAAAAATTCAAAAATCCAATTTGAAAAGTCCAATCACAAAATTGACCTCGTGTGAGTCTCTTTACTTCTCTTGAGACTATTTAAGAGTAGAACACTGGGATATTATGACGTAGACTGCTGTGGAGGCAATGCCAAAGCCACAGGTCACTCAATAGCACTGGAAAAAAAGAAGTAATTATCCGCTCACAGTTTTTACAAAAAGGTTCTCTAGTTTTTAACCCTAAAGGCATTAAAATGTATATGGCTTATTATAACTCTCTAAACGCTGTGATTATCGCTCATAGAGTATATAATGTATTTTATCCATCACATCAGATGTTTCTAAAGGCCATCACCCAAAGTGCTATTTCCACCAGGAGCTTTTAAAATTGTTTCTTATCATAAGCACTTCATACTATTGTGAACCATACTGTTGCCACATGTTTTAAAATTCAATGTACAGTGAAAATGTGATATTTCTGGCATTTAGTCTTAAAAAAACAAAACAAGGTGAATGGCTTATAGTCGGGTCAATTTATGACAAACAACCACCAAACCCACAACAAATTGCAACAAAAGGTTTCTCAGTAGTTTTCATTCCTACTGGATATACTGATTAATAGAAAAAAAAAAGTCTACCAAAATCTGACATCCGGAAATGGGTTAAAAGTCATTTTCAAGATGGCCGCCACCGGGCTTTGAAATAACTAAAACAGCTATAACTTCTTCAATAATTGTGATAAAAACATAATTGTTGGTTCTGGTCCATGGTTTTAATGGATCAGCAATCCACTGGTGTCAATAAAATTTAGATCTGATCAGTATTTAACATGAAATCAAAGATGGCGGCAAAAAATGAAGGCCATAAAATAAATAAATTGTCTCTATATAATCAAACCTCTGTTAGGCAATCACCAAACATCTATCTATAATTCCAGCAATGTGTGTGTGTGTGTGTGTCTGTGTGTGTCTGTGACCGCTGTTTCTCGACAACACGGTCCGATCTAATTGAAACTTGCCAGTATATTGCTGGGGACCTGAGGATGTGCCTTTTCAAGGTTTGATATTAATCGGACAAGTGGTTCCCAAGTTATGGCCATTTATTTACCAAACCAATGACAAGACACGTTGTTGCGTGGCGTGGCTGATGGGGGAAGGGAACCTCAGCCGCGTTCCCCATTACAGGTTACAACGTACGGGCTTCCGGAGAGTGATGACTTCGTGTATTCTAATAATTTCTCGATTACTTATGCGCATTTATAGGTAAAACAAATCCCCAAGTTATGATCGTTTTCATATTAGACGGTGCATAAATTTCGAACATCAGAGTGAGCTGGTGTGCTCCGAACCAGGAAGTAATTTTTTTTGTTCCTCTCTTCTCTTCTCTTTTGTTTTTTCTTGCGAGACATTGCGAAAAGGCAAAATACGTTGGCGCTAATTGAATAATTGGCCATTAAAACTAAATTGCGAATAATCTAACTGCGATATGCGAACTTCCGGGCAACGCACGTACGGGCACGCAAGAGCGAAGAACGGCCTGTGTGGTTGTTGTTTTCTTGCTCACGGTTTGAATATTTATTTATTAATTATTATTATTATTTTTTTTTTACGGGCACGTACTAGTTTATCAAATTCTAACAAAAGGGTTTTCAGTCTTCTCTTACCAGTAATTATATGTGATGTATTACATGTCAGGGGAATGTCCCTGCTCTGATTGAGTAGCCTACCCTTTCTTCGAATGCTCTTTCCTGAACGTTTTGTTTTCTGTGTTTCAGGTTTGAAGAGTGAACTGGAGAGCAAACACCCACATGTGTATGAGAAGTTTCAAAATGGCTTCATGTGATCCCGCGAACAAACCAGTTTTGGGCAGGCCTCAGCTGTGATCTAGTCATCGAACAAACACTCATGAGATCACTAAAGAGCACGTGGCTTGACTCATGGCAGTAAGATGACAGAGGAACACCGAGCATTGTGGACAATGCCAGCCCCATAACATCTGAGGTCAACGTCGCCATGCAGGACTTCAATGATCTCACATACGCAACAAGCGAACAGCATAAAGAAGCAACTGGTGCCAGAATTGAAAGACATGCATTCGACCTCTCGAAGATAAGCACAAAGCTGAATGCATTTTCACCTTTCTCCTCTGATCCTACATTGAGAAATATCATAAATGGTATCGTGGCAAGCGAAGCATCAACTCATGAATATGAAGCTGTTGGAACAAAATCATCGAGAGAATGATTGGAAAACCTGTGTTTCCTTCTCCATCAAGAGGACAGAGAAAGCAAAGACCCTGGAAATTCTAATGCCTCCAGGTTGCTCCTCACAGAACCATCGACTCCAGTGTGCTATTCCACGATTCCTGGTGGTATCCCAGATAGGTGATTTGTCACTTGAGGACGTGATGAGTTTTGAGCTCAGTCCATACCTCCATCCCCTTTGAGGACAACAAGATCTTGAGGAAGGCCGACAAAACTCAACTCGCTCAAGCCGTCAATGACCACTGTACCAAGGCACTGGCATGTGAAGGAGTACCTGACACCACACCTTCAGCACACCTTAAGACTGAAAGGTAGTTCTTGATGGTGGATCCTTGCTGCACAAGCTCAAGTGGAAGAAGGGAGATACATATGGCAAAATAGCCAGAGCATATGCGGACTTCACAACAAAACACTATGGACAGCAACTGTTGTCTTTGATGCTATGGTGCAGGCCCTTCGATAAAGGATAACACTCAGCAGAGCGGGACAAGCAACAGCTATCCGACTGTGAACTTCACCGGAGAAACTGAATTTGATGGAAAGAGAGACAAATTCCTATGTGTCGCAGTAACAAGCAACAGCTGATCACCTTAATAGGTGAGCAGCTGAAGAAAGTGGGCTGCACAGTTATTCAGGCAGAAGGGGACGCTGATGTGGACATTGCCAAGACAGCCGTAAACAGCACAATTCTGCATTCCACCACAACTAATCGGAGAGGACACAGATTCGTTGATGCTTTTGCTCCATTACTGTATACCAGATGGAAAACCACTATATTTCAGATCAGATAACCAGTCAAGAAGCAATCTGAAAGTATATGACATCAATCGGATGAAGCATCTTCTTGGGAATAAGTTGTGCACTCACTATTATTCCTGCACGCCTTCACAGGATGTGATTCAACATCTCGTGTGTATGGCATGGGAAAAAATCAGTCTTTCAGAAACTCGTGGAAGATGATCAAGGCCTCCAGTTGTGTGCAGATACTTCACTTCGAGAGGCGACAGCCACGCTGAAATAAAGAAACTTGGCAGCCAAGCGATGGCCGTTATATTTGCTGGGAGAGCACAAGTTCTCTGGCAGCCATGCGTTACAAGATATTACAAAGAAGGTCGCTGCTGCTAAGTCTTTCGTTACACCTGAACGTCTTCCCCAACGGAATCTGCCACAATGTTTCATTTCTCGAGTGTACTACCAGGTCATGGTTTGGATGGGGATGGAGGGTGACCTCGATCCTCTGGACTGGGGCTGGGGACTTGAAGACAATCGATTTGTACCTATCATGACTGCCATGAATGCTGCACCAGACACTCTTCTGAAGATGATACACTGCAACTGCACCACAGCTTGTGACACACCCCGTTGCAGCTGCAGAAAGAATGGCTTCCGTGTACGTCTGCATGTGGATCATGCCAAGTGACGTTTTGTGACAATCCACTAAATCAAGGCTCTGAGGAACTAGAGGACAGTGATGAGGACTGAAATTGTAACCTAAACTGCCATTATGTAATGTTCACAAATAAATGTTTCAGTGGCACCAGGTGTTAGTGATTTCGGTTCAGATGGAAAATTTATTGATTTTTGCACTCTTGAATTTTGCCGCCATCTTGGATTTCATGTTAAATACTGATCAGATCTAAATTTTATTGACACCGGTGGATTGCTGATCCATTAAAACCATGGACCAGAACCAACAATTATGTTTTATCACAATTATTGAAGAAGTTATAGCTGTTTTAGTTATTTCAAAACCCGGTGGCGCCATCTTGAAAATGACTGTTTTAACCCATTTCCGGATGTCAGATTTTGGTAGACTTTTTTCTGTTGATCAGTATATCCAGTAGGAATGAAAACCACTGAAAAACCTTTGTTGCAATTGTTGTGGGTCAGGTGTATTTTGACCCGACTATTAATTCAAGTGTCAAGATGTAAAAAAAAAAAGAAGCACACCAAACATTTACCGCACAAGCAGAGAAATGTGCTTCATAACTCATTGTTAAAAGATCACATCGATGGCTCAGACCCGCCTGTTTTGCTCATCAAAATTGAGGAAATCAGAATCCATAACATAAAAATTACCCCCGTGTGGGGGTGACGGTCATCTCTATAATACCACAAGTTCTCAATGTTCAGTTATGACGAAGACTACTGCACTGCGCAGTCAGCTGCGCAGTTTGGTTAAAGATGACTCGGCATTTTGGCGCGCGCGCACGAAATTATATTTGAAAATAAATGCCGACGTTTACATTTCGGATTTTGAAACTTTTGCACCTTCGGCGAAAATGTAAAATATACAAGGTCAGCTGCTATGCAATGACACCATTCACTAACTTTTACCATGCCCAGTAGAGAATATATAGCCTCCTGAAGTAGGGCAGTTTTTGCAAAGTTTGAAGTCACGTGACGCGAAAACGAAAGCGAAATTCGAAAATCCGTCCTGACCAAATTTAGATATTGTCCCATACATTCATATGCGACAATCAAATTCAAGATTGCTTGAGAAATGTAGGAGAGATAGATTTTGAAAATCGTCATTTCGCATTTTTTGCCAACTTTGAAGTCACGGACACGAAAACGAAAGCGAATATCGAAAATCCGGCCCGACCAAATTTAGATATTGTCCCATACATTCATATGCGACAATCAAAATCAAGATCGCTTGAGAAATGGCGGAGGAGATAGAATTTGAAAATTCATTTTCGCATTTTTTGCCAACTTTGAAGTACGTGACACGAAAACGAAAGCGAATATCGAAAATCCGCCCGACCAAATTTAGATATTGTCCCATAGATTCATATGCTACAATCAAATTCAAGATGCTTGAGAATGGGAGGAGATAGAATTTGAAAATCGTCATTTTCGCATTTTTGCCAACTTTGAAGTCACGTGACACGAAAACGAAAGCGAATATCGAAAATCGGCCGACCAAATTTAGATATTGTCCCATAATTCATATGCGACAATCAAATTCAAGATCGCTGAGAAATGGCGGAGGAGATAGAATTTGAAAATCGTCATTTTCGCATTTTTTGCCAACTTTGAAGTCACGTGACACGAAAACGAAAGCGAATATCGAAAATCCGGCCCGACAATTTAAATATTGTCCCATAGATTCATATGCTACAATCAATATCAAGATCGCTTGAAAATGGCGGAGGAGATAGAATTTAAAATCGTCATTTTCCAACTTCAAAGGCCTCGTGACCTTGACCTTGACCTTCGTGGACCTTGAAAGTCATACCATCGTGTACGTCATCGACCTCTATCAGGATCACTAATGACCAGATCTCCCGCTTCAACTTCATTGTGAACGGACGGACGGACGGACGGATCGAAGGACATCGACACCCATATTATAGGTCATGCTCGAAGAGATGACCTAAAAAGGCATTCTCTGTAGTGTGGATGTATGGTAATGTGGAGGTGGGGGGGGGAGGGGGAGGGGGCACAGCTGGAATTGATAAGATTAGTATGGACCATGTGCATCACATAGGTTAGATTTACATCTGTACTAGGGACACGTCAGAGGTAAGTTGTACTTAATATGTGCACTGAGTGTCTATCATAGAGCAATATATGTTCAGGACATATTGTGTAAAACCTCTCACCTCCAGGTGAGGCCAGGTGGAGGGCTTGATGTGAGTGACAATGGGCAAATGAATGTGCTGCATACCCAGCAGCTATGACGTTCTCCATGGGTTGCTTGCAAGGAGGACCGTGTACCTGGTGTTATAGTGTGGTTTTGCGAAGCCCCAGGATGTTATCCCAGCACCACCTTTGCATGGCGGCACAGCCAATGAATGGACCAGCCGCATGTTGGAGGGCAGACCCAAATGCCAATATAAGCTGTGTGTGTATGTATATATGTATGTATGTATGTATTTGTGAATGTATGTATGTATGTATGTATCTAGGTATATCTGATCATTATATATAATCGAAAACAGATAAGAAAATTTCCACCAAGTTTTACATACTGCATGTATTCAGGGTCCCCAGGGTGAGGTCATGGTCACAAAATAATTCCCCCCTTTCTCCATCTCCCACACCCCTCCCTCCAACGAGAATGGGGAGACAACTTGTGATTTTCGCCAATACACGGACAATAATACAAGTGGGTTAACCACTGACCCCTGCCGGAGGAAGCGGTCATTGACAGCTATTTTCTCTCCCAGAGCAAATGCGTGTTACTATTACTAAAAGGAGTGCACGTCCGTCCATCCATCACGTGAAGAAGAAGCAGGACCTCGAGCAGGGAGGGGGCATTGACACCATATTTCGCACCGAATGGGAGCGGTTATTACTAGTGCATAAATCAGATGTATTTCAGGGTAGTTTTCAGTGAGGGTGACTGATCATCATCGAATAGAGGATCCATGCTTTGATTGAAGATTTGTCTTGCCTTGCTTGGATTATCAGTGGGTTTTTGCTGGATATATCTTTGGTGTCCATGTTCTATGAAAAGAATGCTGCTAATGCCTTCATCATGTGAACAGCATTATAATAATAACTAGAAGGGCATTCGGTAGATCGCATACCTCCGCCACGTAATGCCTGATCCACGAGAACATATCGGGCCCAATACATTTTTGAGATATTGTGCTATATATCGTTTTTGGCCCCATCTCTCAATGGTGAAGAATCACTTTAAAATTCTAGTATTCGGATCCGGATCCGGATGTTCACCATAATCTAATCAGTTCGTCCTTATCACACACCCAACTTGTCCACCGAATTTCATCCAGATCCGTCCACAACTGTTTTGAGATATCCTGCACACAGACAGACAAACAGACAGACAGACAGACAAAAACAAACAAACAACCAGACAGACAGAGAGGGGTGAAAACATAACCTCCTTCACCTTCGGTGGCGTAGATAACTAACAGGCTGTCTTGTTAGAAATGGGAATTCAAGGTAAAGTGATGATGTGCACTGCGACATGCGGTACATGTTTATCTTTCAGACAATGGCGGTTCGCTCAGAAGAAGAACAACCATTAGTGATTCAAACTGGCAAATACACTGACATTTCATGTCAGATCGTTTTGTCAATGGTATCTCGCACAGCTTCAACATTTTGTCGTCAACATAACACTGGCAATGTTACAGTTTGTAAAGGTTAAGATGCCCTGATTACCTCCACAAAAAATCACGCCAGGACGCCCCATCTCGGTCTTAAAGTACAAGATAATATGTGTCCTCTCTTACAAGGAATTTCAATGCTCGACGAGGTCATTATGCCCATCAAAGCCTGCACTTGTGTTGTCAACTTATGGTTGTTTATCTGTGCTCTAACCTTTATAAATGTTGAACGTCAAGCAAGGAAGGAACACATACCATTTTTCAATTCTTTAGTAAAACCCGTCCAGGGGTTCGAACTGCCGACGTCCCAGAGTCACAGAGTCACAGCAGACGCTCCAACTGCTACGCCACCAAGTCTGGTTCGTTTTGCCATTCCGAGTTCCATTTAAGCACCTCATTTGTCTTTCGATCTGTTCATCTCCTTTACCCTCATGTTGAAATGCCATACTATATTGCTTGTACAAATCTCATCTCGCCAACATAAATAGACACACGTTTGCAGACTTTCCAACCTGTTGAAAAAAGTAATGAGGATGATAATAACAAGTGGAGATATATGACGTATATTTATGGCACACGTATATTTATATTTCTTTGCTATTTTAAGCGTCGTAATGATTTTAATGTCATGGTTACAGCATTACACGACGCCCTCCCCTGCTGTTAAAAAAAAAAATCATCATAATTGTACATCCAATGCACGCATCATTCAGTGATGAGAACCTTCCATGAGTTTCCTGAACAAGTCAACCGGTGGATGGGCCGCAGTCTTTCGTAGAGCACACTTGTTTGTTGTAGAACAAAGTAGATTTCTTAGCTTGTCAAATAAATTCTTTACATGGCTGAAATGCATTAAAAGGGTGTGTGTTTGGTTTTGGATAAGTTCCTTTTTTATTTTTACTCCGACATGAGCAGAGTGAGTTCCTTGGAGCTCATAATTTCCCTGCCATCTCTCATAGGGCTGGCAGGATGACCTAGAGGTAGACACACTCACCTGTCTCAGCGATTTAGCCTGTGTTTGGATCCTGACCCAGCTATAAGCTGTCATCATGGTGTTTCACACGCATAAGGATTCATCAATGTGTGTACCATCCCTCAGATGTACGTTAAACGAGGTGTTCCATCTGCTGGCGGCATCAGTTGAGAGAACCTAAAGACCCCTCACGGTGTCCTTCGCAAAGTGCAGGTGAACTATCCCCGGCACCATGGTCAAATTCCATATCCCTGCACTAACTACTGCTGGGAAGGCAACGCAAACCACCAGCATAATCCTTGCTAAGGGCCCTGTCACCACTTGACGTTTTAGCCAGCAATGGCAACGTATAAAAATGTATGTAAAACGTTGGCGTACACTGAAATTTTGATGTTTTTTTTAAAGTTTTTGGCGTATTCACAACGTGTTGGTCGTTTGCATAACATATTAGTAACGGGCACAGAACGTTTCGTTTTGTTATACATAACTTTTACCAACGAATGCTTACCTTGGGTCGGCGTTCAAAACCTATGACAAACGATAGTTTAACTTACCCTTTGCGCGCTATACGTATCGCCGGCGAACTCGTGGCGTAGCCATTAAGAACTTGCCGGATGCCGATTGAAATCAAAACTGCCTGAGAATTTGAAGTGTAACATCGCAGTCACACCTTGACGATTTTGCCAGCTACGTCATTCTATGAAAAATGTGTTTACAACGCTAGGCAACAGTCAAATACGCTATAGGTAAGTTGTGTATACGTTTAGAGTATGCTGGAAATCATTGAAGTACGCTGGCATATTACCTAGTCCGTTTGATACGTCGTGAAATTTCAAGCATGCTGAAAATTTTAACGTACTCGACGTAAGGCTCACACGTTTCGCATGCGTTGGCATCTGTTCTTGCACGTTCCGCGATCGTTTAAACACGGCGAACACACGTACTTGTAGGTTACGCACAAGTCGAAGCACGTCAAGGTAATGGCCAACATACTTGAAACCAAATTTCTAACCGATGAGTAACGTGCTTTGAACAAATGAGTAGCGTCAGCTTAGCTTATGTTTAACGTGCTTGGAAACTATGAGTAACGTGCATTGAAACTATGATAACTGGCCTTGAACCAATGACTAGCATGCTATGAACGTAAGAGTAACGTGCGTTTAACCTATGAGTAGCATGTTTTGAACCTAAGTAAAACGTGCATCTAACCTTTGAGTAACATGCTATGAACCTATTTGTAACGTATGTAAAACGCACATTGTCGTATGTAGACAAATTAAATTGACGTCTTCCAGACAACCACAGAACTTACTGAAAGTGTTTCTAACTTACATCTACCGTGTACTGGCGTATTGCAGCGTTTAGGGGAATTGGTATATACAAATGGGCTTCACAATAAAAACCCATCATTGTTCCAGACTTCATGGTGAGAAGATGTGAACGCCGGCAGTATCAATAGTAGCAGTACTATTACTAGTAGTAGGTGTGCTGACAGTAATAGTAGTAGTAGATAGTAGTAGTAGTGGTAGTAGCATTGGTAGTAGCTGTATGTCTATGTCAGTAGTAGTATGTGAGCGTGATGTGGAGGCTGTGGGTGATATTGATCCTGTTGCGTCAACGAATAGGAGAATACTTTGCACCATTGTTCGATGTTCTGTAAGGGCTAATATTTTTTTCTCATTCCGAAGATTAAATATTTCTTTGTTTTACTATTGAAATTATTTAAAAGAGACTTTGACAAATGCATAATGTACTAGTAATAAACACAGAACGCTTCGATAACTTATAGATTAGTTATACCAACGATTGCTTATCGTGTTTTAGGCGTCCACAACCTATGCCCAACGATAGTCCAGCGTATGCATAACGTGGGAGCGCATCGTTTACGATTACGTGACGTTTGCTATCCATTGACTGCCACTAAACTATTTTAATAACGGCTGTCACTCGGCTATTGTTTTTGGACGCTGGTGCTCGGCATTGAAATCGTTTCCATTGAACGAGTTAAATCGCTTCCACTGGACTATTGAAATGATTTAATAATAATGCTTGGTTATCCGTGGACCCACTCTGGCTAGCAGCTCGTCGAACATCGCTGGGGGCATTCGCAGGAAGTTGGTGAAGGATGCATGGTCCTCGTTCCGGAGTTCCACCATGAGCTGGTCATATATGCCGTAATGGTGTCGCCTCCCGATCCATAGTCTGACCCAGTTCCTTCTCCTCGTTCACGTCTTCTTCTCCCGGCTCTATTGGCACGCAACTGGTGCAGTGTCAACTCGATGAGTCACGTTGATGTTCGAGGACAGGTAGGTATTGTCGTCTCAGCCTTGCCGTATCCTCCATCTCTCGGAATGACATGGACATGTACTCACCACGAAGTCTAAAAAAAAGACGGGGTCTTCCTGCGAAGGCCCTTTTTATATACCAATTCCCCTAATCGCTGCGAATACGTCTTCTACGTCAGCTGTTTGTTAGAAACGCGTTCAGTAAGTTCTGTGGTCGTCTTGAAGACGTCAAATACGTCTACATACTTATTTGTTCGTAGGACATGCTCTACAACTAATTCCCAAGCACGTTACTCATATATTATAAATAAGTCACGGGTTCCCTAAACATTACTTTGATGTGTTTCGATGTATGAGAAACTTTCTAGTAGCGCGTTCGAGCTGTGAACAACGTTCGTGTAGCGTGCTTATAAAACGTTACCTATAGTTTATGAATGAGTTTCGGGTACGCAAATGTTACCTCAACGTGTTTCCACATATGAGTAACATATAAATAACGTGTGTCAACGATCGCATAACGTGCCTAAACCTTATGGCCAGCGTAGCGGAACGTGTGAGCCAAACGCCGAGTACGTCGTAAAATTTAAGCATACGAAAATTTGAGAAAAACCACAAAGTTCAACGATTAAAGCCAGCGTCTACGACTTATGGCAGTGTTTTTCAGGCGTGCTCTTAACGTATACAAACCTACCCATAACGTATTAGACGTGTGCCAGCGTTATTAGGCAAATTTTTCATAAATCGGCATAGGTTGGCTAAATCGTCAAGGTGTGACAGCCCCTTAAGAAACTGCTTTGGCAGCACCGACGCTCTGCAATAGAGTACGATACATCAGAATCAGAGAATCATCTCTCCTAATTTTGCAAATGATATAAAATACCTGTTCTTCTGCATCATTAGAATGTGGAACAGCAAGCACTACTTTTGCGACCTCCGCAAGCCTGGTGAGCGTTAGGCTACTTCCTGTGACTGCGCCGATTTATGCGCACGCGCCCTTCAGTGACTTCCCTTTGTGCGAATTGTTGAAAGTATATCTACTGCCCCCAGGCAATTGAAAATGACTTATTATACCATTTTTTGTACCCAAGCCATGACAGTTTGAGAATTATTGTTTTGAAATTCATGAAAGTGAACAACCATTTGCAAACAAGTGAATGGGTGATGCACGCAAAATCAGGGTGACACCTGGGAAATGTGGATGAGTTGGAAGGCCTGTGTTTGTGGGATAGTATGAATTGGTGAATTCTTATTATTACCCTCAGTTTCGCAGAGGGAATGTAGCTGTGTTTGCTATGTATTCGTATATAGAAAAACAACCATTTATAAAAAAAATTCCGAATAACGATTCAAATCGAGTAAACATGCTTCCAATGAGTATTTTGTATTCAGTTCAACACTGAGCACTGAAAAAAAAAGGTCACTTTAACACATTAAGTTTTACCACCCCTCCTCCAGTGTAGCTCCCTCTGCCCCCCTCTCCTCCAACCCTCCCCAGTTCCTCCAGGATGCATGCATTATTCCAGTAATGACCTACTGGTTCAACTCCCAAAATCCAGGCTAACTGTCAACATCCACCATTTTGTTTCCCTATCATCCCATCTGTGGAACTGCCTTCTAGAGTCTGTTCAATCACACCCTTCACTACAGGGTTTCAAGGAAGCAGCGCACCACAATGTCATGTCATCCCTCTTCCCATCCATACCCGTCAAGTTTTCAACCCCCACTAACCCTCTTACTTGCAGATTACTGTGTTTCCTCGACATTCTCTCTCCTCTTTCCTGTTCGTTTATCCCCTTGCTTGTTTTGTTTGTATGTGGCCCAACTGCCCTATCAGTGTGGCACCACTGCACTGTCAGTGCATTTCCTTTTTAACCACTTGTCACCTGGCTCTTTGAAGGGGTGAGATATTGTATAAAAAGTACAATGCACAGGACCAAACTGTAATGCAATGTCGTAGCACTTAGTGCCACTCTGGCACATAATTAAATTTAATTATTGGAGCACTATGTAGACCAGTGGTTCTCAAACTTTTTTTTACTACCGCCCCCTTCTGCCCTCTTGGACCGGCCCAATGCCCCCTGTCCTATCGTTCGTGGTCGGACACCCAGTGGGAATAGGATAGTCCGAATTTATGTAGATAGGAAGCAAAAATAACAGAAGCCAAATATTTTCTGAAATAATATTTACTATATTTACCTTACTTTTCCTTTACTTTCTATTTTATTTTGCACTACCTACAATGTTTCAGCAGAACAGGTCCAGGTGAGGCAAACTGGGAATCTGTTATCACAGGCCCAAATACCGTTAGTGTGAAGGGTGGGCCTGGTGACTCGCTGCGAGATTACGAACGTCTGGCTCCATCTCAGTGAGGTAGAGACGCAGATCGCCCCTTTTGGTAATGTCAAGGTGGTTTTGATACTTGGTCAGCAGCACCATCACGGCGCTGAACCCTCTTTCAACGAGGTATGATGTGGGGAACGCCATCAGCAGCAGTTCTGCCTCTGTCCACATTGCGGGGTATTCACCCCGCTCCAGAATCCAGAATTTCCGTATTCATGCTGCGAGAATCTTGCCTTCGCCTCATCATCATTCCACAAGTTGATAATTTCGTCCTGTAATTCACGCTTCACATCTCGAATGTCACATTTGAATGGGTTGATCACCCATGCTGGCACGACAGTTCTAGAATGTCTCTGAAACGCTGCTCCATATCTCCACGAATCTTCTCAAGGTGATTGCAATAAACGAGCAGCTCTTCATCAGAAACAGCAGTTTCCTTTGCCAACCGGGGAAAGTGTACATATCTCTGCGGCCGAGGGTTTCCCTGTGCAGAGTCGCCTTGGTTACGACACGCCGATCACTTTCTTTGCTTTAATCAGCGTCATATGGTCACCCTGGAGTTGTTTGTTGACATCATTCAGTATACTGTATATGTCCGCGAGGTAAGCCACAACATGCTCAATCACATTCACTTTCTCCGATAACTCTATCAATTTCCGACAGAAACTCGACCACTGTCAGAAGAGGCATGGAAACGGGTCAAACAAGTGCCTTTGGACAACCATCGAACTTCGGTATGCAACAAGAGCCTCTCGAATGGTTCATCATTCTCCTGGCAAAGCTGACGAAACAGTCGATCATGCAGAGATGACACCTTGATTTTATTCACTGCTTTGATTACTATTTGGAGTGATGTATGAAGTCTTGTGCTGAGAGCTTTTGCTACAAGATGCTGCGGTGCACGACGCAGTGAATGGCGAACACGGACGGTACCTGGTTCTTCAGAAGCGCCAATAAAACCACGCTGGCGGCCAACCATCGCTGGTGCCCCGTCCGCTCGCGCAAGCGAGAATGTTCTCCATCGGTATGTTCTTATCAGTAAAGTACTTCTCCAACGTTTGGAAGATGGAAGAACCCTTCGTATCGGTCTGGAGAGAGCGGGCAAGCAACAATTCTTCCACCATTTCCTGATCACGGATGAAACGAACGTAGCAGGTAACAGAGCTTCACTGTCACGCAAAGTGGACTCATCAAGCTGGAGGGCGAAGTGCGTGCTTCTCAGCTCACAACACAGCTTATCTTCTCCATCTGATGACATTTCATCAATCTGCCTGGCCACGGAATCATTGCTGAGCGCAATTGACGAGAGAACTGGATACGGATCCTGGCCCATAACAGGTATATTCACTTCCCCAACAGCCGGTTGATCAACTGTTCGCCGATTGAATACGGTTTTTCCAGATCTGGCGATGAGCAATGACAGCTTATACGACGCTTCCAGTCCTTTATCCACGAGCTTTTGGCTGGATTTGAACATTGTCGTTACCGTGGATCGCTTCTCAAATTTCTCTTTCACGATTGGAAATAGCTGACCTCTGCGCGAGCCTCATCACTGTGCTTTTTACTCAGGTGCTCGCTCAGTCGAGATGGTTTCATTGCTTCATTGGGTAGCGTGATACCACACAACAAACACATCGGTAACTGCGTGTTCGTCAGGGATGGAATGAATCCATACTTGATGTATTCAACGGAATACTGATGACATTTTTCTTTGAGGCGACATCTTGAAGCCGACGGACGTGAAGCTTTTTTGAATAACGAAATCAATACGCCAAGATGTCGAAAGACTAACACCAGTGATAAGGCCAAACAATAATTATATTTCCGGTCTCTGGTCAGCGCGCACATCGATTTTCACCCTGCGCGTCAAAAAAAATTTTTCTTCACATTTCCAACGGTAGCTACAACAGCGCGCGCCTAAAACACAATGCCGCGCCGCCTCGGTACTCGCGCCTCGCTGGAATTGCGCTGCCGGATCATAACACATGTATATTGTATTCACACCATGTGTGTATAAAAAAAAAAACACTGACTTGCATTGTTGGTAAAAAAGTCTGTAATATGCTTGAAGAACTTAATGATTTTCAGAATAAATACATTTTAAAATGTGTTCATTATTTACAAAAAGGCCTACCTGTCCCATTGCCTGTCTTTAATTTCTCTCTGGACGGCGCCACGGCAAACGAGGAGGACCGCAACGGGCATTGTCTGGTCAATTTGCCGAATGGCGCCGGGTAACCTGTTCATACTGCAGGAAGCCCAATGAGCGCTCCTGATCGCCGCTGCTCCTCTAAATCGCCAGTGCCCCCTACCACTCGTGGAGTCTGGAGCGCCCCCCTGAAAGTTCCCAGCGCCCACTGGGGGGCGGTAGGGATCACTTTGAGAACCACTAATGTAGACTGTGGAGTGTAGAGCATGAGGGATGACAAAAGAAGACAAGAAAAAGCTGGACAAATCAGGACAAACTATTTATATTACCCAAATTCCCCTTAGTTATTTGAGAAAAATTCAATCCAACTGCAGTCTTCAATAACACGAGTTCTACAAAATAAAAACCAGGGAAATGTGAGACGTTAAAGGAAGTAGAGGAAAATGTGCAGCAATGTAACCCAGACTGGCTAATATTATGAAGATAGAGAAGTTGAGGGTAGTTCAAAGCAGAGCAGTACACACGAAGCATAAAAGACACGCGAGTCACCTCATACGTTAGCGGATATGTATGATTACTGGTTGGTTGCAAAGCATTCTTAAGGGATTTTCAAAGTGATTCCAATGAAAAGTAAGTGAAAATTTTCAAAGTGATTTCAATTAAGAAATCTAATTAAGACGAGTGGCCATCTACTTATTATGCATGCACAGGGAAGGGAAGGCTTGTGGAAAGGGAGAGAGCAGGGCAAAATGGGAAGATTTAAATTGAAAAAAGGAAGAGAAGGAATCCGGGAAGTGTGGGAGGAGTGGATCAGGGAGAAGAAAGAGAGGTTCAGGAGAAAATAGGCGTAAGGGGTTGGAAGAACTCGGGTCACGCAGGTATGTATTTCGATGTGTATGGAGCATGGTGGAGGGTTAGGAGGGAGGGAGGGAGGTCAAAATCCAAATATATTTGTATAAGCATTCAATAGATAGTTCCAAATCGGAGAGTGAATGTCCAAAATGGAACATTCTACAGAAATGAAAAACAGCTTGCCATAAACCAAATTGGTTCAAGCTCCCACCTGACACAGCTTTGTTGCGACAACTTTGAAAGGCAATGCAAGGACATCATCGATTTGATCATTGGGCGAACGTTGGTCCATCATCGGCATTTATACCCGAAGTTGGCCGAACAACGACAGCATCCACGATGCCAATCGTCGCGTTCCATCTAAAAGCCAAGGCTCGTTTACTAAACAACCTGCACCTGTATAACACCATGGAGTTGCACACGTAGATCTGTGGCAAAAATGCGTTTCACCTAATCGTCACAAAGTGCGTGCAAGGCAATTCATCAATAAATACAGAAATTGTCCTTTTCAGGCTGATTATTTACAGCCAATGAAGATAAAAAAAATCTCAGAAGACAAAGTTTTAGCATCTTGATACAGATGAAAGAACATTAAAAGGTCACAAATGTAATTGCCTGTGTTTATATACTTCCAAATATAGTTCGAACTTCATCTGATTCCAGAGGTTTATTTTAATACCTCGTTCGTGTTCCCAAATGCATAAATGTGTCCTTCTTACACGCTATTGCACTACTTCTTACAGTTTGTCCTTGCTAACAGCCTTAAAGATGCAAGAATAAAAACACCATAGGTGAAATAGTTTTTAAAAACAATAAATAAATAGATTAATTAATTAATATAACATAATAATAATAATAATGATATCACACATAAAAGGATAGTGTGAGCAAATGCAGCACACAATTTCAACCAAAGTAGTTCATGTTTTTGCGAATCAAAAACAATGCATGATTATTGGCGAGCAGAATAAGTCCTTTGCGATAATAAAGAACAGAATTATGCAAAGGAAGTCTTCAGGATGTTCTCAACATACTGTGTTGACTTACCTGTCATCACAGCACTGTAATTCATGTGTGAAATTACACTGATGCCTGCGAATGCGTGCTCTTGCCATGCATGTAATATAGTGATGTATAGATGGAAACCCCTGGAACAACGACAACTGCAATCAGGGAAGTTGCTGACCACCCTGGAAGCTCGCACCAAAAACAGAACCAAACGTCACTTTTACTGTCAGCGATGAGGCAGGCGCACAACATTGGTCCGTACTTTGGTGCAGACTGGCACCACACCCGTTATGTAACAGAACTGCTTCAGCTTTAGTTCTCCAGGGATGTCAATCAAATGTCGGCATGGCAAGATGTCGGTGTGGCAAAATGGTGGGATCACGAGGGGCACACAGTCGCTTAATAAGTAAATAATTCATGAATACACACAAGGACACGAAATGGAATCCCGATAGACACAAAGACAATTATTACATTGTAGAATAAACTTTCCTGCAAAAAAGAAAAACTCCCTATGGGCCCCCACAATCTGATCATGCACACTGAACCATGTGAAAGGATAGAGGTGCAAGCACAGGGTGCCACTCCCGGCGGTGACGGGGCTTGAATAAGCAGCGCCAGACCAAAGTCCTGCTAAGATGCGTGAAGCTGTCCCAAGTGCCAAGCGCTGCGGAGAAGAGCATGGAGTGGAGTCCTTTTGAAAGCAAAACATAGGCTTGCAGACACCTACCAGCGATGACCATGAGAGCATGACACATGCAGGTGATCCAGAGACAAGGAGAGCAGGTGCAGGAGTGAGAGATGGAGAAGTCCCAGCAGCAAGCAAATTTTTGACAACACCCAGCTCCGACCCCCACTGCAAATTTGCACCATGTTGACATTTCACAAGTCCCACATGTGTCGCTGCATGTGAATGGCCATCTCTCACAAGTCAACGCGATGAACCAATTACCGTGTCTCCATGCAATGAGATGCGCCGCACACCATCTATGGTCTCTCGCCTCAGGCAAGGCAGACCAATCATCCACCCAGAAGTTCAACCATCTTTGCTTGGCCACGAACCAAGGCCTGCATCCCACTCCTCTCCTTTTGTCGGTGGGAGGAAAATGTGCCATATCGTCCTCTAACCTTGCCCACGCTCTCCCAATTCGACATAGGAGAGCAATGGATGGGACACCTTACCCCAGCTTTTCTAAATTCGACAAAACCTGTCCTCTCGTAGGCAATATTGTATTCTGCTTACTCCTAACACCCATACGAAATACATGAGGTTACTAAAAGTATGTGCATACACAAAGCATCTGTGACCCTAAACTAACTACTGCCCACCCCACAAACGTAACAATGTGTACAAGCTCTTCAAAGAGCTTTAGACATAAGCAAAAACAAATAAATAAAAGTAGTTGAAGAAATGAATGATATCATGCTGCACAAGACAAGGTTAATATTTTTAGATGAATCACCCTCTTAAAGTAGACAGGGGTAAGCAAGTAAATTGAAAAGTTATGGCTGTGAAGAATGAAAAAGTAGTTGTGAAGCCTGCCGAATAAAGTCAGAGAGAATGAAATGAAGAGGTCACGTGGAAAAACGAGAGATAGGGAAGCACATGGCTTGCTTTACCATATCTTGATGTGATGGACTTGAGTCTTGCCGTGGACGCTCCCATGTAGACCCATCGTACTGTGACCTTGTCTCGTGCTGTGACGAAGAAGAGAAAAAAAAAACCCACAAGATCCAAGCAACCGTGAAAATTAGGAGTCAAAATTTAGTCTAAAACTAAATATCATAAACCCCTCTCAATCATGGTATGTCAACGACAAGTAATAACTGAAGCACAGATTTACCTCTTCTTTTTGTGGTTAGTTTATATTTATTACAGAAAATTGCAGCCAAACAACTACTTTGAAGAAATACATCTTCATGGCTCCGATAAATTGCTATTTCCGAGCACATTACAGTGACAGGACTACGTTTTCTGACATACGTGTTTATGATAATTACTTGTTAAAATATAGAAACCAACCGTGCCAAAAAAAGAAGCACACATTCAAAGCATGTCCTGAAATATATTATTAAAGTGTTTGATAAAATTGTTTTGATGCAACAAAATCAAAGGCATTGATCAAAATGAAGAAAAAACAAATTAAATAATGTGTGCATGTACTCCACCGATTGTCCTACAGGATTGAGCAGTGGTAGCACACTTACCTTTAGAGCTGTCTCGTCTGGATTTGATGTCTAGTCTAGTCAGATTAGTGCTTTGCAAGCGGCGCATTCCATCACAAAGTGTGCCATATCCCTTGGATGGGTGTGAAGCTGAGTGTCGCATCTACTAACATTAGTTGGTATATACTCGTATTAAAGATCCCACAGTGTCCTTCGGGAAGAGAAGGCAAGTTTATTCGCCAGCACCTTGAACAAAATTCAAAATTCCTCCCATTTTCAGTCGAACATCAGGCTTAGCCAATCAGGCCAACAAATTGGGCCAAATTCCTCCTTGGCTGGCCTCTCAAGAAGGTGGGGGTAATTTTAACCCATTAAAGTAGTGGTAGATAGTAATCATTAGCCTGGTGTTGGCTTGGTGGTTAGGGTGGCGGCTTGGGATCCTAGGGTCCTCAGTTCAAGCCCCATTGGCCGCTGAATTAAAATACACCAGGAGGTTGACTCAGCCTGTCATCCTTCCGAGGTCGGCAAAATGAGCACCAGTGTACTGGTAGGGTACACTGCATCAGCGGTCCAGCCGCGTCCCAACCAATGATGCAACCAGCAGCCACAGGCTGCCTCGGATAGAGAGAGAGAGAGAGAGAGAGAGAGAGAGAGAGAGAGAGAGTAGTAGTAGTGCATAGTCGGGCCTACATAGAAGTAGTAATGAGGTATCTGAATGGAGGGTTCAATTTAGATGGTTTAAAATGAATACTTTATTCTAGTTTCGGCAGACTATAAATAAAAAGAAATGAGAGACTGTAATGCTGCTGTTAATGTATGGGGTGTGCTGGGTTTGATGATTATCAGCTACTGGTTTGACTTTTGACTTGTCACAGAATTTTCTATAATATGCAACAAAGGGGTCAGGGATGTCGATAAAGAAGTGGAGTGAAGATGGATAATGCAGCACAACTGAGCAAAAGTTGATGGCGTTTGATTGCCGTACTTGAAAATTCTTACAAGAGCTTGGATGTTACCCAAAAGAGTGGACTTCCTTCTGGTTCTGGGTTCCTCCACATGTGACGCTGGTTCATGAGTTCATTCGTTCAGCTCAACAAAGCTCCATTTCCCAGGCAAGATACATTGTGTTTCAATCCTGTGTTGCTGGTCATGTATACATCAAATTTTCCATGCCAAACTGTACCTAGTTGTGTAGAATTATCAAATTGGTGTCCCTGTTAAAGTCTGGCCTACTCGTCTCGGGCTCAGCTAGTCGGCTTGTTGATTTTGTCTAGTTTGACCACACATGCTTTGTTTACGCTCTTTTCCTCCCAAGTAGTGTCATTTTCGATCTCTCAGATTAATATCTTTCCCCTTCTCACTCCAAAAAAGATAGATCAACAAAAACAGTCTTCTTCACTCGAAAAGTAAACAACAACAACAACAACAAACCAAACTCATTCTGCCATGCACAGTTCCTCTTTCATTCTCACCCCTTCTCCTTATCCACAAATTGAATCTTCACAGAATAAAATGTTTCTTCCTTTAAAAGCTGTTCATAACATTGAAGAAAAAAGACGCTTTTAACAAATGCAGTTTAAAATTCCTTACTCTCTTTTAAGAAAAAGACTCACTCCATCCAGAACAACCCAGATATTCTTCTTCTTGTTCATGATCACAATCTCTTCCTCTTCTTCATCACAAGGCTTATTTCCCAAAACATTTTCACTATGAAACACTGAGTTCATCCACCCTCTTCTCAAACCTGCAGCTGTACTTCCTCCATGCCTTCAATCAAAAACATTTTTTACCACCACCCTTCCCATGAAGTCTGTCTCTGTATGTCCAGTTTTGGAATCCTGAGAAGTCAATGTTGCAGAGGCTATGTGCACACCACAATCAATCCCCCTTCATGTCCATTAATGGTAACAAACCCCTCCATGTCAGTACCCTCCCCTCTCTCTCTCTCTCTGCTTCCCCTCATCCCATCCCCTCTCACCTTCCTCCTCATCCCACCCCTCCCTCCTTCAGTTTCCCCACTGTCACTCCTTTTCCCAGCCCCGCTTTCCCCGTACCCTTTCAGCTTCCCCTGAGCCCCGCACCCTCCCAGCTTCTCCCCCCACCCCACCACTTCTCCTTGCTCCTTTCCACATCCCTGCATCCTGCCAGCATCTCCTCCTCAACAGCCTCTAACTGTGTGGACCTCAAATATCTGAGGCCTCTGCTCCAACCTGACAGAGCCCACAGTGCATTCCTGATTCCCGAGTATCTCTCCCTGACTATTGTCTCCTCCAGTTTCATCAACCTGAACCCCACACTAGCAGCAGTCACACTGTCCATCAACAGTTCCATTTCACACTCTCCATGTATTGCCTTTACACCTCCCAAACCCTCGGAGTACCTCTGGTAGCGACTTCCCCTCCACTCCCACCTCTTGTTTGTCTGTGTTGTACCATCTTCCAAACAGTGATGACCCCATCTAAATCTCTCTCTCAGATGACATTGACCAACTTTTAACCACCAATCCACCAAACTTTTAACCACACTCTTCCTCATATGTAGTGAATGCCAATTGCCTGAGTGTTGGTAAATCTCTCACTCGCTGTGGCACTTCAGCAAAGGACTTCCATGACTCCATGGGACTGGCTCAATCAATAAACTTTCCCACCCAGTTTTCTATCAATGGCCAATCCTCCCTTCTGGATTTGTTTATGACCAACTTCCCCACCAATGTCTTCTGCTCTTCCGCTGATCATCTGATCATGTGCTTGTGAAGGTCATCATCTTTCTAGTCATTCTCAGAGAACATCTTCAGTGCCGGCGAGTCTGGCAGTTCACTCTGATAAAACTGGCATGGAGTGCAAGCAGCCATCAACCTACAGGACTCCAATATCTACCACTCCTTATATTAACTCAGTCTGGAAAATCTTCCGCAGAAAGCTGCTCTCCCTTATGTGTAGATTCATCCCATCTGAACTTCAGTTATCATACCCACTGACCCTCCCATGGTACAATGAATCCTGCGATGAAGCAAATGCCCTGAAACAATTTACCTTCTCTTCCTGGAAGGGGAATTCAACCAAAGGCAACCTCTGATCATTCCACAAAGCTCCCATCAAATGTGTGTCCACTCTCAGGAGAGCCAGAAAACATCTGTCCAACCTCAATAATTCACCTTCAAACTTGTGTCCCTCCTCTAAAACCTGGCGGCACCTTGTCAAGTCTGTCTCTGGAGGATGCTCCCCTTCTTTTCCCTCACTTCAAATGGCACAACAGCTGACTGTGCACGTGAGAAGGCCGAATGCCTCAATTTTGTGTCTACTTCCAAACCTTGTGTCCACAACCCCTCTCCCTCAGGACCCACTCTACCCAATCACACCTAACTACTCCTGGACTCTGTGTCTTTTGAACCTGAGAAGGTGAAGAAATCTCTGGCAAACCTCGACTCTGATTCTGTAAATGGACCAGGTGGCATAATCTCATGTGTCTAAAAACCTGCTCTGCTGTTCTGGTACATCCTGTCTCTGCCCTTTACATTGTATTATTTGCCCTAGGTCACCTTGTATCTGCTTCAAAATCAACCAACATCACTGTACTCCATAAACACAGTGCAAAAGCCGATCCCCTTAACTACAGACCTATCAGCTTGCTTTCAATCAATCATTGCAATTGACATAAAATTCTTCCTTTACTCCAATGACCTCATCTCTGATCTTAATTTGGCTTCAGACAAGGTCACTCTACCTTGGACATGCTGCTTCTATTCTCCCTACAATGGATGGAGGTCCACAATGTCAGACGCAAGATCAGGGTCATCCCTGGAGACAAATCTCAAACTTTGATACAGTCTGGCATCCAGCCTTGCTTTCTAAACTCTCTGTCTATGGCATCCAAGGCGAATACCACTCTTGGGTTACTGACTTCCTCTGCTATTGTAGCCAACATGTGGCTCTCAATGGAATCCTTTCATCTCTTCTCCCTGTCAAGGCGGGAATGCCCCAAGGCAGTGTTCTAGACCCCATCCGATTCCTAATCTTCATCAACCATCTCTGAAAAATACTCTTTATCTATTTTCTGATGACTACACCCTCTGCAGTGACATTGCTAATCCTTCAGATAGACAGGCAGCAGCCTCTTCACTCTCTTCAGATCTTGATAAAATCACAAACCAGTCAAACACTTGGAATATGCCTTTCAATCGTGACAAATCTCAAACTCTAATGCTCTCTCTCTGAAAGGACCATCAGGCAAACCCTCCTATCTACCTTCTCAACAATCCTCTTGAAGACGTTCTGTTACTCAAACTATCGGGTTACACTACATCAGCCATGATCTTTCTTGGGCTAACCACATTTCAAAGTTGGCCTCCAGAGCCAGCAGCTTCCTGGGCATCCTCCGTCATACAAAGTCGTTCCTTGGCACACTTGAACTCCTATCCACCCAAAAGGCCTTTATCCACAGCTTTATGGAGTACTGCTCTCCCCTTTGGGCTGGTGTCCCTGCCTTGCACTTTGGCCAGTTCAATTCCATGGAAACCAAGGCCTTCAAGATCAGTGGAATCTCCCATGATGAAGCTGAGTCAATGGGCCTATCACTGACATCGCAGACAGGTCGGTGGTCTATCTGTCATCTTCCCCTTCCTTTCTGGTCATGCACCTTCTGCCATTGACATGCTTTGCTCCCCCTCCCCTCACTACCAGTTCCCCACCTCCGCAGTTTTTGCAGGATACATGTGGTCCACCAGTAACCCCCTTTTGGTGAAACTTTCAAATCTAGAATCACTGCTCACTTCCACTCATTTGTTCCTCTTTTTCCCCACCTGTGGAACCATCCCGGTTTGTCCATCTCCATCTATATTGTCTCAGCCCTGCTGATGGCCTAACTCCCCTCTCTTTTTGCTGTTCCTTTTGTACTGTAGCATCCTGATCCATTATTTGCTCCAGCTCTTCCACGAGCCTTGACTTTGAATACAAATATAAAATAAACTATATAACTGAGCAAACTTTGAGAGTTGGGCAATAAAGTTCATTTCTTTCCAAGAAAAGTCATTCCACTTCTCATAAAATCG
>CM068960.1:99390559-99402059 GCA_035128595.1 Eptatretus atami
ACGTTTTACATACATTTTTATACGTTGCCATTGCTGGCTAAATCGTCAAGGTGTGACAGCGCCTTGAGCAATCTATCCTGGGTTTAAATCTCGACCCAGGTGTAAACCGTCAACCTGGTGTTATCAAAGGTATGTCGTCAATGTGTGTGCCGTCCTTCGGATGGACGTTATACTGTGATTCCCATCTGCCAGCATCAGTTGGTCGATGTTAAAGATTCCATGGCATGTTTCGTGAAGTGTTGGCGAGCTATTGCCAGCACCCTGGCCAAATTCCAAGTTCCTGTACTGACTGACTGCTGGCAAGTTTCTGGTAAAACACACACCATAACTCTTGCCAATAAGATGTTTTGGCAGTAAAAACGGTCTGCAAAGAGTGTGAAACATCTCATCATCAAGGGGGTGACAGTTTGCAGTGACATGCTGTCTAATTTGGGTTAAATCCTCAGTGAGTCTGACATCCTGGTGCATTGCCAGCAAGCAAACTATCCTTTCAATGGGGATGTAAAGACTGCTGTGTTTCAACATTTCAGTTAATGTGGACATGAAAGAGTCCAACATGTCTTCAAATAAAGTGGGTCACTGTGTGGGTATGCCGGCTAGCCAAATTCTGCTTCCTGCAGTTGTCAGAAATGCTGGGGTGTTGATATGGCACAGGCATGATGGACCAAATGGTATTCTGCTGCTTCAAAGTTATTTTGTATTCAAGCTGAATCATCTAAATGCATCCTTGCAACAGCAAAGGTATGATCATACATTAGGTCTTCTATGAAACAGCTGAAGATAAAACGAATTTAGTGCAGATCAAGGCTGTGGGGTAGCATCATTGGCTGAGGGCACGGCTGTGCCACTGATGCAATGCCCTCTGTAGGTTCTGGCAGGAGTTTGGAATTTTCCCAGGGTGCTGTCAATAACTCACATAACCTTACTCTTAGCATCAGTAAGAGTAATCACAGTTGTTACACAGATGACTTATAATACCCTCTCCGCCCACCATTGGGTGGCGTTATACAGTACACATTGCGGTTCAGTTCAGGACAAACCTTGGTTAGGTTGACTTTGACCTTTGACTAATATTGACCAAATTTTACTCACACATCCTACGTGTATACACTAATGAGCTGTGTAAGTTTCAATTTGACATTATGGAAAGTTATTGAGGTATGGTAAAAATAAATTCAAAAAATTCCCATTTGATTATAATGGGCTGAAATTGTTGTCATGGAAAATGTTGACATGTCAAAACGGCGAAATCAATCGTTCTGATTTTTGCTGAACCAATTCTCTGAGTCAATATGCAAACCCTGCTCAAATTTCAAGTTAATAGAATGAAAGTTAATAATTTTATGTGACCTTGAGCAATTACTTTTGACCTCTAACACCAAATATGCAAACCTTTTGACCTCAAACAAGCAAAAGGCTTCAGTGACCCAATATGCACACCCTGTTCAAATTTCAAGTCAATCAGATGACTAGTGATGATTTTATGTGACCTTGACATTTGACCCTTTGAGCTTTTAACCTCATAAACAATATGTTTCTCACTTTTGATTGGTGAACCAAGTCTGTGACCCAAAATGTAAATTATTTTCAAACTAGTACAGTACGATACATCAGTCTAAGGGTCTTTAGGGGGCCTCTAAGGGTCTTAAGGGGTCTAAAGGGTGCAAGGGTCTTCAGGAGTCTCAAGTTGTCCAAGGGTTGAAAGGGTCTGAAAGGGTCTAAAGGTCAGGTCAGGTCAGATATGGGAGCATGCCACGGAGCAGCGTGTCACCATGTGCACTTTCTGCCGGTACTCCAGGGGCCTCCATCTGGCCATCCCACAGGCAGATGCCCAGCCCATCCTCATCTCCTTCAGATAACGATCAACCTGCTGCAACCACGAGGCATGTGGTCGGTCTGTTGGCATCCTCCATTCACGAGACTCCCTCGCTGAGTGAATCTGTTGAGTAGGATCAGCGTCAGGAAAAGGAGCTATACAGCAGCAGCTGATGCTCACAGACTATTCAGGTAACAAATCTCATCTGAGTATCTCTCAACTAATGCTCGTTAGACACAAAGTCCAACCAGTGATAGCCAAGGATTCTCCCAAGGGACCTGGTTCTGAAGGAGTTAAGTGTTTGGCTCAGATCCTTGGTCAGAGACCAAATCTCACATCCGTAGAGCATGACTGGAAGGACCAAGGACTTAAAGCGTCAGACTTTTGGCCTCCTCTATACGTACTGAGAGTGCCACACTCCATGGTTCAGTGAATCCATGACTCCCCAGACATGACCCAGACATCGATCGACCTCGAGCTCACAACATACAGACATGAATATCACAGACAGGTAAGTGAATCTCTGTGAGCTCAACAACCTCGCCAGAGACAGGTATGGACAAGATAGCTGCATCTAATATGTCATTGAAAGCCTAGATCTTCATCTTGATCCAGGAGATCCGTAATCCCAGTGGCTCTGACACCTCATTGAACACCTTGAGGGCCCCCGTAATGATATCCCAAGTTTCCGCAAAGATGACTACATCATCTGCTAAATCAAGGTCAGAGATATTGACATTCCCAAACGATGCACCACAGCTAGCTCTCTCCGACATCCTCCCCAGAATCCAGTCCATACAAGTGCTGAAAAGTGTGGGGAGCAATGCATGCCCCTGTCAAACTCCAGTAACAAATGCAATCAAAATAAAGACCAATTACTGCACCGTAGTCCCAAGAAGGAAGCCAGACATAACAATACACGTGCGCACGCATACACACACACACACACACACACACACACACACACAATTCACACAACTCCCACACCCATCCACTCACATACATATACTGTACGCACAAAACACACACACACACACACACACCACACACATCCACACCCATCCAAACTCATACATACAAATACTCACACAAACATATACACACACACACACACACACACACACACACCCCACACATCAACATACATACATACATATACATATACAAATACATACAAACACATATATAAACACACAAACACAGATATATTATGTACTGGTCAGTACTTACAAAAGCTATTTAATTTAAATAAGCCAGAAATGGCACCAACACAACTCACAGCACTCTCAGTACCAGAGTATAGTTCAGAAATCAGATTGATGAGTTTTGGTGGCACCCCATGAAGACCGAGGATCCTCCAGAGGGCATCTCAATTCACTGAATCGATTGGTTTGCAGAGATCAACATAGGCTGGGAGCAGCCCCTGCTGAAACTCTCGCCTGTGTTCGGTGAGAACCCGAAGAGCAAGGAAACGGTCAATCATTGAGCTTTTTGGTGTAAACCCTGACTGCTCTGTGCACTGGTGCTCCAGCAGATGGTGGTGAATCCTATAAATAATTTTCCGAGCAAAGACCTTTCCTGGAACCGAGAGCAGTATCACCACTCGGTAGTTGTTACAGTCTGAGTGATCATCCTTCCCTTTCCAGAGAGGGACAAGAAAGACCCTCTTCCAGTCATTTGGGATGGTACCTGTGCTCCAAACAGAGCGTAGAACTGCAGGCACCAACATTCATACAGCATTTCCACCAGCCCGAAGAGGTTCAGCATGAATGCCACAGATACCAGGAGCTTTACCCCCTTTCAACTGGTTCAGTGCAGCCTGCATTTCCACAAACAAAGGTGGTTCACAGTTGATCGAAGAGGCAGCAATAGGGATAGTAACACCTCTGACATCCAACTCAACAGCTGGTGGGTCCGTAGTCCCTAGTTTACAACCTAGTAAATCTGCCCAAAGTAAACGGCCCAGCACGCATTCACTTCAGACTCCTCTGCCAAGAGCTCACCACCCTCCGCTCCAACTGCAGTACACCGAGGGATGGGCTTGGAGGAACGTAATGCACTGTTTCCTCTGTAAGCAGGATGAGAATCACTTAACCACAGGTGATGCCCTACCCTTTCACAGATCCCTCGCATATAGGCCTCCTTGTCCGCCCTCAGTGAACCTACAGTTTTACACCGCAGCTCCCTGAACAGCTCAGTTCTGCCACCAAGCCTGGCCCTGCGACTCTGGCCAATGGTATCTCGTGTCCCTTGGGAGACAAAGTTCCTCTTCACCTGAGAGTGGGTTCCAAGACACCCACCGACAACATCAAGGATGGTAGTCTTGAAGGCACTCTACAACTCTTCAGGATTCCCTGAAACACCAAGATCCCTTGGACTCCAACTCAAACTGTTTGCAAACTCCTCAGCTACCCTCTCATCCTTGAGCTTGCCAGCATCCTGGGATAGTACCACTCTCTTGGATTTGAGTCACAGCTTCAGAGATGCTACAACAAGCCTGTGATAGTTTTTGAGGAACTGAGCACTCTGGTAGACTCTACAGTTCTGGAGAAATATCCAGCGACCATCAATGAGGACATGGCCAATCTCCTTTGCTGCACCACCAGCATTGGAATACCAAGTCCAGTGATGTGGCTGCTGAAAATATGAACCAGCCTCCCAAAGTCCACAATTTCTTGTAAAGTCAAGGAACTTAGTGCTATTCTGGTTCCTGGTTCCAGACCCATGGGGACCAACAGATGCCTCATAACCATCCCTATCAGTGCCAGTCGATGTGCTTAAATCCCCCAAGATAAGAAAAGTATCTCGCCTGGGGCACAGATCAAACAAACTCGAGTGTAGCATAGAATGTCTCCTTCTCAGCGAGATCACTCATCTCAGTCGGAGCATCTAGAGAGACCAGAGAAATGACATCCAGAGAGTGACAAATCCTCAGCCTCATAATATGCTCATTTACCGGTGTTATCTCGATTACCATAGGAGTCAGCTTGTTGGACACAGCTACAGCAACTCCCTGGGAATGATAACCATCAGACCAGCCCAGTTGTAGGTGTAGCCACCCACCATGTTCTCACCAGTATCCAGTTTCCAAACCTCAGAAAGTACTGCAATACTGATGTTCAGATGTCAGAGCTCAAATGACAGCAGAGACAGGTGATCATCCTCTATTCGAGTGAGGCACCCACCAGAAGGGACCCTGATTAACCCAAGGAGACCATCCTCTGGTGTATGACAGCTCAGTACCACCCCAGCACACACCACCACAAACCAATCCAGCAGGGTTGCCCTGTGGTTTCCCTGTTATCTGTGCTTTGTCTTGCCCAGGTTTCTTCAGGGCTCACATGGTCCACCATCAACCCCATCCTTCCATCCATTGGTACCATACTCTGTGCAGAGCGTTGGTGCTGCCTAAGCAGTCTCCTTGGCTATTGGGCACAATCCTGGACAGGTCGCCACTCCGACACAGGATACCAGCAAGCTGGCACTCATTTTGCCGACCTCGGAAGGATGACAGGCAGAGTCAACCCCACCCTGTATTAATTCAACAGCTGAGGGGGATTTGAACTCAGGATCATTGGATCCCAAGCCCACCACCCTAACCATTATGCCAACACCAGGCATACCATCAACCCCATTCTAGTGAAACTACCGAAATCGAGCATCACTGCTCACCTACACTCATTCGTTCCTCTTTTTTCCTACCTGTGGAATCAACTTACACATCCTTTTCAATCTCATTCTTCCCTTCAGGTCTTCAAGACAGCTGTTCACCATCATCTTAGATCGTCCCCAATCCAAAACCATGATATTGTTATAGTTATTGAAAACTTACCCCAGGGGGAGAATATACATGGACACTGAGGTGATCCGAGGATCAGTTATTTCATTAGTCTTTGTATTGATAGTCCTTAGTCCCTTGTCAAGGGGCTGTTTGGGGGGCATGCGTCGACGAGACTGTATTTGTCCCGTGTAATGTCTTACCTCCTCCCCTTCTGTTACTTTCAATTTTTCCTCCTTCACACCATCGTTCTGTTCAATCCCCCTGTTACTTTCAATCATCTCACGACAAGTCCTCAAAAGAAACCCTTCTCCACTACAAGTCCTCAAACCACCACTCCTCACTCTCTATCCCCACCATGCACCCTCCCTCCCCCTTCCACCCCAATTATGTCCTTTCCTCCCACTTTCTTCTTCAAGTCCTTCAAAAGTCCTTTCAACACCAAGTCTTCAAGACAACTGTCCACCACTATATCAGATCATCCTCAATCAAAACCATGATCTTTTCTACCCCTGTTAACCCACCCCAATCCCTCCTCCTTCCAAATTGTCATTTTGCCTCCTGATGGTTTCCTTCTGTATCCACATTGTCCACCCTTTTGATCCCCTCTTGCTCCTCATTCCTCCCCACACTCATTGTTTGTCCTAGTCTGTCTCTATATTGGCTTTAAATTCTGCTGTTGGTGTTTTCTCCCTCTCTCTCAACTGTTTTCCCCCTCTCTCTTTGTGGTTCTATTATTTTTTTGCCAGTAGGTGTGCAAACAATGACTCTGAGCCTATACACCATCATTGTGTGCAAAAAAATTCACATAACTTGAAATTGCGTGAATGTCCGTATTGGTAGACTGCATGCACTGTCCGGAACCAAAAGCTCTTAAATGAAGGATCATTTAGCATTATACGTGCCGTGGTTACACCGTGTTTCCCGTTCAGACACATTCGGGCAACTTGCATTTATTATATATAAACTATCAGTTAACCCGGTTCCACTGGGCCATTGCAAGGGAATTAGTTCCCAACAGAATGTGGAATATTTCGGGAGTTTTCCAGAAATGTCCTTTGGCAACATAATAGCAGGGAACTGTGGAAATTCCACAAAATGTAAAATGTGACTTCAAGTCCTCAACCCCTTTCCTCTTCATCTCCTCAACCTGCTCCCCTCTCCCAGCCCCAAGTCCTCAACCCAGGTCTTTAAGTCCCTTCTCACCAAAGTCCTCACACCTCCTCCCAACCTCAAATCTCAAACAGCCTCTCCCATCTCTCTGTCCCATCTCTGCCTCCTCCCCAACTCTCTGTCCTCTCCTCTCCCTTTGTTCTTCAAGTCCTTAACCACCACCCCACAAAGCCTCATCCCCCTTTCCCACAATATCCCCTTTCTGACCACTCACACCCCTATTCCAACTCTGTCTTCTTCTTCCCCTTTTTTCTTCAAATTCTCAACCCACCCTCCACTCCCCACCCCAGGTTTGCAGCTCCCCTTTTTATTCTTAAAGTCCTCACACCCACCTCCCAACCCCAAGTCCTCAACCACTCCTCTCCTCAAGCCTCACCCCTTTCCCAACTCTCTCCCTTCTCTGCTCTCCCACTCCAAATCTCTGTCCTCCATTCCCTCTTTCTTCTTAAAGTCCTCAAGCCCCCCCTACTCTCCACCCAGGTCTGCAGATCCCACTTCCCTCTTCAACTCTTTACCTCCCCCACCCCCACCCAAACACCATGGCTCCCCCTTTCTTCTTCAACTCCTCAACCCCCCCCCCCTCCCCCACTCCCAACTCCAAGTCCACATAATTTATCAGTAACTGTTAAAACTGCTAAGACTGGTGCTGGCTTATGGTTAAGGTGGCTGACAAGATCTCAGAGTCTTGAGTTTGGACCCCTGTCATGCTGTCACATAAGACCAGTTGGGTTGACTCAGCCAGTTGACTCAGCACCAGCTTAATGGGGGTGATAAACCATTCAAGTATCCTGCGTCAGAGTGGCGACCCATCCAGGACTGTACTCCTTAGCCAAATTAATCTGCATCGGCAGCCCTGTGCGCATCAGGGCATGAAAGGTATGGTTATTGCTGTAAAAGCTATGGTTTCTTGGGTAAAGTAAATCAACAAAAAGGAAATTATTCGTTGGACAGAATTGACTGAATAATTTGTGTTTATATTATTTTTTACTTCTGGTAGGTGTACGAACCAGCAACTCTGAGATTATACACGGCCCGTGAAACTTCGTACTTCCGCTCACACAAGGCATTGTCGGAGCATTCTTTTGTACACCTCCCATGTGCATGAAAAGTTAGTGAAAGTAATAGTGCGGAGTCCCAGGTTCTGTTTGTAAGGGAATTAGTTCTCACTGGAGTGTGGAATATGTATGGAGTTTGCTATGATTGACATTTGATAGCATAATAGTCACAAACTGTAAAGGCTGTTAAGGTTTCTTGGTGAAGTACATAAATTGATAGAAAGGTAATTGTACGTTGACATAATTTACTGAATACTTTGTAGTTAACACTGTATTATAGTTTTAGTTCCGGTAGGTGTGTGAACCAATGACTGAGCATACACACCAACAGTGTGCGCAATAAAATGCACTCAACTCAAAATTTCGTGAATATCGATATTTGTAGACCTCTGCATGCACTGTCCGGACCCAAGAGCTCTTAAGTGAGTCATCATTCAGCATTATACGTGCTGTGGTTACGACGTTTACCCTGTTCAGACAGAATCATGCAACCTAGCATTTCTAGATAGATAGATACAAGACTAGAGGGGGTACCCGGCACTACCTGGCTGGGTAAGCTTTTCCTGGCGTTGGTTCCAGGATGTGTTCTTGGCCTCATGGTGGTTACCTTTTGCCTGCTGGGCAGCACCAGAACTGCCTTACCCAACATCCCAATATACACTTGATTACAGCCTTTTCTGGCCTCAAAATGGACTTCAAGGCCAGCATGTGGTAGCTTTAAACTGTGCCCAGATCCTGAAGTACCTGCACCCAAAATCGGGGGTCTCTCGGTGCTACAGTTCAGCCGTGAAAGAGTAATGTGCAAACGCACAAACACACAAACAAATACTTGAAAATATTTATTAGATATAGATAGATATCAACTGAATCCGATGAAAATTGACGATTTGTGACCTTGACCTTTGATCTTTTGACCTACTGACTTCGATCGGCTTCTAGTTTGTGACTACCTCTCTCCCAGGTGGTCAAGTTTCGTGAAAATCAGATAAAATTTCAACCTGTAGCTGATTGACATCCAGACAGAAGGAAAATCACTCATAGAGTGACACTTGGCGAAATGGAATGGCACTCGGTAGAGCGCATACCTCCGCCAGGCTGAACAGTTTAAATTTTGTATCTTACTGATAGGTCAGATCTGAATCAGGACCTTAATCAAAATTGAATCGGCTTGTTCTCGTCACCTAACCAACTATTCCACCTCGTTTTCTCACAAGTCGTCCAAAACATTTCGAGATATCATGCTCCCCCATCCCCCATTTTTTGGCCCCATCTCTCAATGGTGAAGAATAACCTGAAAAATTCTCAGATCCGGATCTGGATACAGATCTTCACCAAAATTAAGCGTTGCTGACCTTGGCCTGTCACCTACACACACAGAAAAATTCAGAACGACTGCTTGAAAACTGTGGCCAAAAATCGTATGACAAACAGACAGACAGACAGAGAAATGGTGCAGAGCAACATACTTGGCAAAAAAAATGTTTCACCAAGTAATAACAGACAAGACCATCCAATATACTTGTGAATCTTCAATTTCTCAAGTAGCAAGTGGACCCTCTGGCGAGGGTAAAAATTACGAATAGGCAGACAAAAGGAATTGAAAAAAAATCAGTAAATATGAGAAGAAGAAAAATTTCTCCTTTGTGCAAATTGGAGAGAGCACAAATATAGAGATAGAGGATGAGAGAGAATAAACAGCTGAAAAAAGAGCTTAGAAAAGGCATAAGAGAGCAAAAAATAGACAAATAAAGAGTGAAAGAATCATGCCTTCATGGGTGAGGGGTGGGGAAGGCTGCCATAGCTGTGCACGCCATCCTGCGTGCCAGAACTCTTGTCCGCTGCGTGTGTCCCTTCCCCGCCCTTCCCTTCACTTGTCCCATGAGGTGGAGGACTGCTTTCTGGAGGTGGCGAGTCATCATCCTGATACCGGTATTTCTGTGAGTGGAAAATAGGTGACGTCACAATGATTAAAATTATAATAAACAAAAAAATTTACAATAAAATTTGACAGGAATGATGAAACTTGGAAAATCAAATTTCCCAGAGAAACAATACAGTAATAGTTGACATTGCACTGTTCTTGAGGTTCTCCTCAAGCCATCATTGAAAGTTTTTGGGCGAAAGGAATACTTTAAACGACAGGTGGCCTTCATTGGATAAGGAAGCAGAAAACCATATGTATTGAAAAATATTCTGCATCTGATGTACCATACTCTGTTGCAGAAGATCGGTGTGATCGAAGCAGTTTATGGCAAGGGTTAGACTGGTAGATTTTCCATTGCCTTCCCAGTCGTGGTTCGGGAAGGAATTTGGAATTTAGCCATGGTGCCGGCAATAGCTCAGCTACTCTTCGCGAACAACATCATGGGATCTTTAATGACCACCAACTAATGCCAGCAGATGGGACTTCAGTTTAACGTCCAACTGAAGGAAGGCACACACATTGATGAATCACCCAGCCTGTGAAACACCGGGATGACAGTTTATAGCTGGGCCGGGATTTGAAACCAGGCTACACAGCTTCGAGGTATGCGGTGTATATAACCCAGGCTATACAGCATATAGAAAACTGAAAACACACACACACACACACACACACACACGTGATGCACCACCACCCAATACAACTATGGGGCCAAGAGGCAAAACAGAATGGATGTAAGAGAGGATGCTTGGCAACAATAGACAACCTACTGCTAAACTGTACAATGAGAAGAACCAAATTGTCCACTGCCTGGGAGGACAATAAAAAAGCTTTTGATGGTGTCTCACACTCATGAATGATACAATACACGCAGATATGCAAGATCAACCCAAAATATTCAAACTGATTCAGAAAGCAATGGAACACTGGAATACCACATTGAGAAAACAGCACTCAGAAGGAGAGATCAAAATACCAGGGATGAAGATCTGACATGGGATCTTTCAGGGTGATGGCCTTACACCCTTCCTGTTTTGCCTGGCCCTGGAGCCACTGAGCAACCTCATTGTGAGCAAGGGCATGGATACACCCTAACATCCAATAAAATAATTCCCAAAGAGACAGGAAAGGTTGCAAATCTACTATACATGGATGGTTTAAAGCTCTACGTACCGAACAACAAAAAACTAGAAGAACAACTGAAATTAGTGAAACGGTACTCCGCCGACATTCAAATGCTATTTGGCCAAGATAAGTGTGCCAAGTGCACATTTGTACAAGATAAACCAACAAAAACGGATAACATCAAAATCTATCCAAATGCATACAGTGCCTACAGAAATCTACACCCCCTTTCAAATTTTTCACCTTTTGTTGCCTTATGGCCTGGAATTAAATTGCATTAAATCAGACTTTTCCACCTTTATTTACACATCGTAACCCACAATAGTCCATGAACCAGTAGGGTTGGTCGGTACCATCTGGGGGGAATAATTCTCATGGGGATTTTTGGCAAGGTATATAACCCTAGAGTTAGGAAATATGTGATGGCGTTGCATCGGTGGTAGCCTTTTGTGTGTTATCTCCCTGTTTATATGCCAATCCTTAAATAAGCTTTTGTGCAAAATGGCCAGTCCAAGGTAAGACATCCCACTTCAACTTAACAACATTTGTTTTTATCAGTCAAACATTAACATTTAAATTTGTCTCCCCTTTTGCTGGGATCATTTGCTTCTCAACAAAAAGTGCTAAAC
>CM068960.1:99411388-99431346 GCA_035128595.1 Eptatretus atami
CTAAGGTGTTTGGTGTTGGGGAGAAACTGCAATGGAGAAATGCAGGGAGACCAGGAATGAGTGACAGTTATCAATGGGCTGAGTGAAGCATGTGCATTGTGAATTACAACAAATCATGAAAGCCATTAGGAAAGCAGAATCTGAAAATTTCCAATAACTTCGGATTGATGTGGAGTGGTGTTTCATCGGCTTCATGCATGATGAATGAGTGAATGGATCACCAGAGGGCTTTAGAATAGTTTAATAGTCACAATGATGCAGAGAAGGTTTAATCATCGAGAGCATTGATTACGTACAATAGCTACACAAGGGAGGAGTGATAAAGGCAGGATGATAAACAAGTTGAAGCAAATTCATGGAATAGATTCCAGAGGTGGCCTGGATGTGCAATTTGAAAATTAATTTTCTCTCATCACTTTGTGGAGCTCAAGTTTCGTTTCCACAATTCATCGTGAAATTTGATGTGTTATTCCGTCAGTTTGGAACGAAAAGGAAAGCAGAGAAGATGACATCTGCAGATAAATACCCAAATCCTCATCAAAAGAGGGAAGGGCAGAGGAAGGATGAATAGTTTTAGTGGTGAAGCACAAAAGGTCAGAAAAACAGCAATTTTGCTCTTGCCAACAATTGTTAACCTTTATCCACTGGTAAAATATTCAAAACAAATAGACGGTAAAGTTTATATCTCTCATTTATTTATAACCATCTATCAAACTTCAATTTGTTTGAAAGACTGCAATGACCTCCACCGCTGAAGGTGCAGGATATCTCAAAAAGATGTGCACGGATCCGGATGAAATTTTGTGGACAGGTTGGGTGTGCGACAAGGACGAATTGGTTCGACTTTGGTGAAGATCCGAATCCGGATCTGGATACGAGTTATAAATTTTTTTAAGTGATTCTTCACCATTGAGAGACGGGGCCAAAAACGATATATTGTTACGAATCTGGAAGCCATTTGCACACAAACAGACAGCAGTCCCTAAGCTTAGTTATTTTCGATAAGTGTGTGTTTATAGTTAGAGTCCCGTCCTTTATGTCTAATGGGAATTCATGTGCGCTGCGGGTTTCTTTTATGGTCAGGTTTTTTACATCTTTAAATCTTCCTCCCAAACAAATCAATCCTCCACCTCTCCGCACCACTGACTCCATTGCCCACGTGTTTTTGGCTGAAGGCGTGGACGGAGCCTCCATCGCCTCAGATCAAGGCCCGCTCCGAAGAAGGGCATGGAGCATTTCCTCCAGCCAATGGGAAGCCAGAATACCAGTACTCGCTTCGGCAGTACATATGCAAAAATAGAAACAACTACAGAGCCTCTTGGGGGGCGGGCCACCGAGACGCCCCAACACCCCCCCCCCGACACGCCCCCGTCCAATGAGGTGAGTTACTCAGGACGGACCGCTCCCACCTCACGTGAAGAATGAATATAGTGGGGCGATCGGCTGGCGAAAGAAGAAGCCTCGGTGCCTTGTTTGCCCTCGTTTTGCCTGCTGGGATCGTCTCGCTTGCCTGCTGGTGTTCTCGTCTTGCCCACAAGTGCTCGTCTCGTCTGGTCCATTCTCGTGCTGGCTGGCATCCATTGCATCATTCCCGGTCCTGGTGCTTGGTGCGGCGACGAAGGTGTGGGTTCGAGTCTCCCCCCCCCCCGAACCAGCTCGTCTCGACCAGACCGCACGAGGCGGAAAGGTGCCCGACCGAACTCTTACCCTCAGCTCGCCTTCCTCCTGAGCTGAAGGGTCAAATAAAGGCCAACCGCCCCATTTATTTTGTGTGTGTGTGTGTGTCTGTCTGTCTGTCTGTGGCGCCCGTCCTGTAAGTAGAGACTGTTAAGTGCCTGTGTTCATTGTAAATTGCATTTTTTTTATTCGGATAACTCTGCTCTGTGTCTCCCTCCCTATTGTAAATAAATATCTGTTAAATGTCCCAGTTCGTTGCCTGTCGTTTCTACCATTGACCCAGCAGGTGCGGGCTTGAGAAATAGTGAGGCCGTTTGGGCCGTAAGTTGTCATTGGGACCGGCGCGGCTCTGGTAACTCCCGCTCGGTTACGCCGGACCCGAGTCGGTACATGCGACTCGGTTCGGACAGAGTCGGCGCGAGGTGTGGCTTCCCGGTAGCTAGACGGCGTGAGTACTTAGGTAAATTGGAATAGACAAGTGGACCCTACCTCACGCCATCAAAATATGGCGACCACGTCCTTTAAGTGACCCATCGACTCCGGAGTTATCCGGGGTGACGACCTTTTAATTCCGGGTGTTCGGTGGGAGACGACCCTATTGCTCCGTCTAGCGGTCGTTCGTCACCACCGAACCCGGCACCACAACAATATAGCATGATATTTCAAAAATGTATTGGGCCCGATATGTTCTTGTGGATCAGGCATTATGTGGCGGAGGTATGCGCTCTACCGAGTGCCCTTCTAGTTTCCTCTTTGTTCATTCAATTTGTCTGGTTTGGACAGACTTTTAAATGGTTTGGACGTATTCAAAGATTGGAGGAAGAAAGACAAGTGAATAATATAATAAAGCCAAAGTAGGATGAACAGGAGAAGCCCAGTGACTAGACCACAGACAGGAGGAGACAGGGGAGAAGGATCTCTTGGAAGCAGAATTTCTTTGGAAGAAACACAACAAATCGCCAAATATATTATAGGGCAGAGAGTGGAAACATAAAGATCAAGATCAAATGTCAGCACATGCATTTCGTGTCTGAATTACCTAGCTTGAATATTCCTGATCCCAAACAGATCTGGGAGGCTATCAGGAGAGTTGCAATGAGTTAAGTACTTGATGAGGAGAGACCTTCATGGAATGCTTGGGATAGCAGTGGGATAGCACACTCCCCTTTGAGCCACACATTTACCTATTTGTTCCTGGTTCAGTGTCGGCGGGGAGCGTTGTAACGTGGAGACGTGCTATTGTTTGGCCAGGGATGTAAAAGTCAGTGGTCTCATCTACATTTACATCATGGTAGTCTGGCTGCATTGCATGCCTCAAGATTAAATGGTATAAGTAACGGAACTATAAACGGTTAAGTTATATCAAGTTAATGGAATGTCAATGGAAGATAAGCACATTGTTAGAATATGATAATAGGTTGTACATAATGCAGATGTGTGATGGGCCTACTGTCCTACTCCTGTATCTTCGTTTCATTTGTATCTCTGTGTACATGTATTATTGTTGAACCACAAGCTCCTCTCACTGTCCGGAATATGAATCTCAGCAAAATGCTCATGAATTCTGAAAAAATAAAACGGGTGCAGTTATCATCGCCACGCCACTCCAGAAGTATTGCGAAGCCTGCATCATACATAATAAGTTATAATGTTCAAGTATTGATCAATCGATATACTTATTACATTTGGTCATTTAAAATTTTATAAACTGACATCAGACGAGTGAAAATTAACAGATCTAAAAGAAATGATCAACAACTCATTGTAATAAGAGATTACATTCAATCGTTATGAATACGAGTTCCTTACAAGGAACTCAAATTAGAGAGGAGGGCATTCGGCCCATCAAGCCTGTGCAATGGTTGCCAACCTATGGTTGTTTGTAAATGATGAGCATCAAGCAAGGAAGCAGGTGTAAGTCATCGGGATGGCTCAGCCAAGGATCGAACAACCAACACCCCCAAACTCAAGCAGATGCTCCAACCATTATGCCACCGAGTCCGGTTTAAAATGTCTCATCATCGAGTTGAAAAATATAAATATTAGCTTGCACAAATGATTTTAAAGGTACTCTCAAACAAAAGAAGTCCAAACATTCAAGAAATCACTCAACTGTCTGACTGCAGGGGGCAGTTCGAATCAGTACAATGTATCTCGTGAAACATGTCTATGGAAACATGGAAAGCCACTTACTAGACAATCCCACAATATGCTAATGCTCCACTTCATCGTGTCCTGTAATAGCATTTCTCTTCAAAGAGCCTTACAATGGTTACATTTAATTTAGACAAGGAAATATGAGGACCATTAATGCAGGAGGAGGCCATTCAGCCCATGAAGCCTGCGCAATCATGGCAACATCGAAATACTCTGCAATCCCCAGTACTTTCAGAAACTTACCAAAACTCAATTTTAAAAACAATCCACTGACCCTACTGCAACTTGCCTTGCAGGGAGACCGTCCCATGCATTCACCACTCTCCGAGTGTACAACCCTGCCTTACTAACAATCTAACTCTCCTCTTCATTACTCTTAAACAGTGCCCGCATATCCTGTCAGTGTCCGTTCTGCTGGAAATTCTTCTGCAATTATTTTGTCTTCAAACCCCTTAATTATCTTAAAGATCTCTATCAGATTCCCTCACAAGCATCTGTTTTCTAATGTACAAAGTCTTGGAGATTTCAGGCGTTCCTCATACCTTAGTCCACCTTGGCCGATGATAAATCTAGATGCACAACTTGGTGAGGAGGGTGTATCGATATGGACACCTAGCAGGATTAAAAACAAAACCTGTCAAAGGGCAGAGGAGCTCCTTGTGAGACAACGGCCATCCGTATCTTGTGCCCAACTGTGTCTGTGAACGTCCTCCTGCAGTTGGGTTACTTTTTTTAGGAGGTTGGTGGCAAGATTTGCACACCGGCCACCGTAAAACACTTCACTCCGCAAAACATATGAAAAATAAAAAGAAATCTGAACGCAACTGCCTTTCACAGGGCAGCTCACTGGATGACGGGATTGGGGCAAAGCCTTCGGGACCCCCACTCTTTGAAGAAAGGAGGAAAAACACAGGGTAATATTCCTGGGTCAGATTGCGTGGTTGTGATGGGAGTGGTGCTGAGGTCAGTGAGGTGTCGTCCACCAAACGGCGGTCTCCTTGGGTTAACCTTAGGTGGTCCCTTTGGGTGGGTGCCTGGAAAGTCTTATCCTAAGAGAGGATGATCACCTGTCTCTGTTATCATCTGAGCTCAAGCGTTTGGACATCAGGATTGCAACACTCTCTGAAGTTCGGAGACCGGACAGTGGCAAGATCATGGTGGGTGGTTACACCTACTATTGGCCGAGTCGCTCTGATGGCTACCATGCCGAAGGAGTTGCTGTAGCTGTGTCCAATAAGCTGACCCCAAAGATTATTGAGGTAACACCGGTCAACGAGCGTATTATGAGACTAAGGCATTTTGTCACTCCTTGGGTGTCATTTCCCTGGTCTCTGTATATGCTCCGACTGAGGCGAGTGATCTCATTGTGAAGGAAACATTCAATGCCACACTCGAGTTTGTGGTTGATCATTGCCCCCAGGTGAGATACTCTTCTAGTCTTGGGGGATTTCAATGCATCGACTGGAACTGATAGGGATGGTTATGAGACGTGTGTTGGTCCCCATGGGTCTGGAACTATGAACCAGAACAGCACTAAGTTAAACAAGGAAATCCAGCACAGGTGGAGGCCCTTCAGCCCATCTTGCCTGCGTGAATACCGCACTAATCCATCCACACAAGATCCAAGGAAGAAAATGCAAAAAACTGTTTTCAATTAATGAAATAAATTTGTTTCTTTGTTTGCTTGTTTTTTTGGTTATTTTTATTATGTACTTTTTGTAGTTTTTTTATCTATATATTTTTTCTTTTCTTCCCCTCAGAGAAGGGGGCATGGGCTTGGTTAAAAACACACAACACCAACTACACAACCCCCTTTGAAAAGACCCCCACCAACAGCACTCCGTACACATGTACACAATCACCCATCAATTACAAGGAATTGTCCATTTCATCAAGATTAAAATTGACTCTTAACCAAAGCTCAGGTCAATCGGATGAAAAATGATATTATTTTTCAGATTTAAATTGACGATTTTAGAAGTTTGACCTTGAGTTGACCTTTGACCTTTTGACCTCAAAAATAGTTCCTTTCCCAATTCAGTGATGCACATGCAATTGCAGCTTATTTTTCAGGTTAATCGGATGAAACTGATGATTTTCAGTTGAAAACTGATGATTTTAGAAGTTTAACCTTGAGTTGACCTTTGACCTTTTGGTCTCAAAAATAGTTTTCCCAATTCAGTAATGTAATATGCAATTGCTGTTTAATTTTCAAGTCAATCGGATGGAAATCGATGATTTTTCAGATAAAAAAGTGATTTTTGAAGTTTGACCCTGAGTTGACCTTTGACCTTTTGATCTGAAAAATAGTTGGTTTTCCAATTCCGTGACACAATATGCAAATCTTGTTCAAATTTCAAGTCAATTTCAAGATGAAAAATGACGATTTTAGAAATTTGACCTCAAGATGACCTTTGACATTTGACCTCAAAATCATTTGACCTCATTTGACCCTTCTCAGTTCAGACTACCTCTACAACTTGGTAAAGTTTAATGACGATTGGTTTGGAATTGTAACCTGCAAGCGATTGGCAGACAAACACAAACAGACAGACAGAACAACAAAATCGACTGACCAATATACTGGAAAAATCTTCGATTTTGCAAGTAACAAACAAACAAGAAAGATGTTGTGCATAGCACGATACTTGTGAGATCCAAATAGATCATCGTTTCCATCTTGATCTCTTTGCTAATGACTCCACCCTTTGCCATGACATTCCTCATCCTTGGGACAAACAGGTAGCAACCTTTTCCCAAACAGACAAAATCACAAACTGGTAAAACACTTGGAATGTCTTTTAACACTGAGAAAAATCCCTCACACTCACTTATTCTCTCTCTGAAGGCGTCGTACCACAAACCCTCCCATATACTTTCTCAACAACCCTCTCACAAGTATCAAAAGCTCCCAAGACATATCGCGAGCTTTCGATACTCCAATTATTTTGCACAAAGAAGTCCAGTCACTCAAACTCTTGGGTCTCATTTTCAGCCCTGATCTCTCTTGGGCAAGTGACATTTCAAAGTTGGCCTCCAAAGCCAGTTGCTGACTGGGCATCCTCCATTGTGTAAAGTCCTTCCTTGGCACACCTGAACTCATTTCCACCTACAAGGTCTTCATCTGCAGCTTCATGAAATACTGCTCTCCCCACTGGGCTGGCGGTCCTGCCTCACACATTACTCAGCTTGATACTGTGGAAACCAAGGCCTTCAGGATCTTTGGAATCTCCCACAATGAAGCGAAGTCACTTCACCAATGCCGACTGGTCGGTGGTCTCTCTGTCTTTTTCCACCTCCTTTCTGGTCTCGCACTCTGTCCTCTCCATGCTTTGCCATCCCCCTCCACGACTAGGTATCTGCAGGGTGCACACAGTCCACCAGCAACCCCCTTCTAGAAAAACTCCCAAAATCCAGAATTACTGTTCACCTCAAATCATTTTTTCCTCTTTTTCCCCACTTATTAAACCAACTTCCACATTCTCTTCAATCTCATTCTTCCATCCAGGTGTTCAAGGCAGCTTTTCACCACCATTTCAGATCATCCCCCACCAAAAACCATGATATTTTCTACCCCTGTCAACCTCCACCTCATACCTCCAAATTTAGCTTCTGTATCCATTTTTTTCACCTCTTAAGTTGTCCCCTACCCCCATCCTCACCCATATCCTTTGGTAGTCTGTCTCCGTCTATTTTCTCTGTCAGCCCTGCTGTTGACCTTTTCCCCTTCTCTTCCGGCTGTTCCTTTTGTTATGATTCATCCTGATCTGTTTTGGGTTCCAGCTCTTCGTTTGAATCCGTATACAAAAAAGACATTTGCAAGATTAATCCATAAATTTATCAAAACAAACAAATGTTTCGGAAACTAGACTGCAGATGGTCCAATTATTTAGGTGTGCACAGCAGCCTTTCAAACCAAACCTTTGCTTCTGTTCTTGGGGCACGATGCTGGGTTGGGGGGGGGCCCGACAGGGTGAATAGGTGGAGGTAGGGGTTAGGAGCATGTGGGTTCTTTCTGCCTTATGCATTGCATTCCTAGTTATGCAATGTCTGCAAGAGAGCACCGTTGTAGCCAGTGTTCCTACAGGCTTACCGTGAAAAGGCTGGAGGCTTCTAGTGTAGTGCCAAGGGAAGCTCCCTTGTCATCTGGTGCATAATCTCAGGTCTCCTTCTTTGCTAGTTTGCAACTGGAGCCACACCGGGCATGGGATTCTGGGAAGCCTTTTTGAGTCCACTAGTTTGCACTGTTGGTGCCAACAGGAATGTTCCTTATTTGTCTGCAAAATTCCTTGTTTGTCTGCAAAATTCCTTGTTTGTCTGCAAAGTTCCTCGTCATCAGTTGGCCTACCCTTCTTCCCACCCATGGTTCACTGAAGCTTGTGGTGAGGCTGTTGTCCTGTAACAACTTGCCTTCGCCTCATGGCAGGCAAATCCCATTGAGGGGAATCTCAATTCCACAAAGCTTGGAACAAATGTGTGTCTACCCTGAGGAGAGCCAGGAAACACCATCTTTCTCAAGTCTGAACTCTCAAACCTCTCTCCCTCATCCTTATCCTGGTGGCATCTTGTTAAGTCTGTTTCTGGTGGATGTTCCACATCCATCCCCTCCCATACCTCAAATGGCCACACAGCTGACACTGCACATGAAAAGGCTGAATGCCTGAACTCCATGTTTGCTTCCAAACCTTGTGTCCCAAACCCATCACTTTCTGTACCAACCTTACCCAGTCACATCCAGCTGCTCGTGGACTCTGTGTCCTTTTCTCCTGACAAGGTGGAGAGCTTACTGTCAAACCTCGACTCAGATTCTGCAACTGCTCCAGACATCAGCCCTCATGTTCTAAAAACCTGCTCTGCTGCTCTTGCTCACCCTCTGTTCTATTCACCCTCTCATTTTCTCAATATCATCTGCCATCTGCTTGGAAATCAGCAAACATTACCACTCTACATAAAAAAGTGCAAAAACTGATCCCTGCAACTACAGACCAATCAGCCAGCTCCCAATCATCAGCAAAGTTATGGAATCCATCATCACTTCCGATATCAAATCCTTCTTCTCCAATGGCTTGATTTCTGACCATTAATTTGGATTTAAATGAGGTCACTCAAACCCGAACATGCTAATTTTACTTTCCCAACAATGGATGGAGGTACGAAATGCCAAACATGAGATCAGAGCCATGTCCCTCGACATATCGTGAGCTTTTGATATGGTCTGCCATCCCACACTGCTCACCAAACACTCTTCCTTTGGTATCCAAGGCAATCTCCACTCATGGCTCACAGACTTCCTCTTCTGTCACAGTCAATGTGTAGCCCTTAATGGATTTCTGTCATCTCCTCTTCCCATCCAGGCTGGAGTTCCTCAAGGCAGTGTTCTTGTGCTTTTTCTGGTTTTTATCAATAATCTCTCTGACTGGAAAATCCTCTTTATCTCTTTTCTGATGACTCACCCTCTGCCATACCATCTCTCCTCCCCCCTAGTTGGCAGGCAGCAGCCTCTTCACTTCTCAGACCTGGATAAAATCACAACTGGTCAAACACTTGGAATATGCTTTCAATCCTGACAAATCTCACACCCTCACCATGTCTCTTTTGAAAGGACAGTATGGACCCCCCCCCCCCCCACAATGTACTTTCTCAATAATCCTCTTGAAGAAGTCCTTTCATTCAAGCTTTTGGGTCTCATTATCTGCCATGATCTTTCCTGGGAAAGCTACATCTCCAAGCTGGCCTCCAAAGCCAGATGCCGACTAGGAATCCTACATCATGCAAAGTCCTTCATTGGCACACCTGAGCTTCTGATCACATACAAAGCTTTCATCCACAGCCTGATGGAGTCCTGCTCCCCCCTTTGGGGTAGTGATCCTGCCTCACGCCTAGCTCAACTTCATGCTGTGGAAAACAAAGCTTTTATGATCATTGGTATCTCCCGTGATGAAGCCGAGACGTTGGGTCCCCCACTCTCCCACCGGAAGCAGGTCGGTGATCTTTCTGTCTTCTACCGTCTCCTCTCTGGCCTTGCCTCGCTGCTCTTTCTGTGATCTGTACCCCCTATACTTCCTCAGGGTGCTCAAAGTCCACCAAAAACCCCCTTCTCGTGAAACTAACGAAAAACAAGAATCACTGCTCACCTTCACTCTTTCATTCATATTTTTCCCACCTCTGGAACAAACTCCCACACTCTCTTCAATCCCACTCCTCCCTCCAGGTCTTCAAAACACCTGTTCACCACCATCTCTTACCTTCCTCCATCCAAAATTTTGATCTTCACTACCCCCGTTAATCCACTCCAAACCCACCTCCTTCAAATTCCCTGTTTTCCTTCCTGAAAGTCCCTGTAGTACCATCTTGTTGACCCCGTGTACCTCGCGCCATCCCTCTCCCTTACACAGATCTCCTATTGTCTTTGTTCCCTACTTTTTTGTGCTTCCCACTCCAGCCATTCTTGTCTCCTGCCTTGTGATAAGTTTCTGTGTATTAGTTCCTACATGAGCCTCGACTTGGTCTGAAAAAAAAAAAAACCCCTCAAAAACCCACCGCTCCCCTCTTTATTGTATTTCGCCAATTTTCTTTAATTATTTTTTTCTTTTTTATGGCACCCCCATCCTGATTAATTTTTTTTTTCACATTCTTTCTTTGCTTTTCTACATGGGGGTGGGGGGAGGGCTCTTGATTTTGGACTCGTCCCATCACCGGTGGTATTATTAAAAAATATATAAAAAACTAAGGTAAAGCTTTCCCTCACACAGTGTTCATAATGACCCAACCAACTATTTGGGTGGATAAATTGCATTGTTACCAAATGGATTACATCAGAAAGGAAGGGCTACCATTCACCATGAACACTCCAAACAGCAAGGATAAGGAACAAATCAAGGGTGATGAAGATCAATGCGAAAGACATTCCTAACATGTCCGCAAAAGGACTCGCTCTTTTCATACCAAACATGTATTTTTGCCTTCACGGGGTCCAGCTTGGTTGCGTCTTGCCCTAGTTTGCATCATTTACTTATTCATTTTACCTTTGCTGAATTGGACACAGTCTTCTATTGTATTACTCAGGTGACACAAAAGCAAATGAATCATTTGCAGCGGAGTGCGCTGCAGCGCAGCTTCTGAGCGGATCGCACACTGCGCTCCACAATGCCGAGAGGCTTGAGCATCTTAAATGATGAAGGAAGACTGCGTAACCCCGAAGCAAACTCAGGTACGCTCCGTCATCGTTGAAACATATTGAGAGCTTTGTAGTTCCGAGTAGAAATAAAAATACGAACAAATGGAACCCAAAACTAAATGGGAAGAGGAAGCGATGCAAATTAAAGGCCAAAAGGAAAATGTGCAGAATAAATTTTTTTTTTTTTTTAACTTTACCACCAATACTTCCATGAAAAAATACAGGTGTAAACATGTACATCAACGTAGTCCGACATATTATACTGTAAAACGCTTTTACTACATAGCGTTGTGATGTTAATCCCAAAAAACAGAAATGCAGAATCACGCATGCACTTTTAATCAAGCCCACCTTGCAGCCAAACATGAGGGAGAACGTGCTGTTACGACAAGTCAGCTTGCACTGGCAGGCTTGAGGAGAGAAGCATTGTGGGTGCTTTGTGCTTGGAGTCATTCACCAGCCTTGACCTTCATCCTTTAGAATGAGGGAGTCTGTCACGTTTCAACTCCCCTTCGAATTGATCACCATTCCTAACGGCTCTCCCTCCCCTCTTCCCTACACAGACTCTACCTCATATTTCTTACCCTTCACTCCTTCACAGCTGCCCTCGCAGTGGCGCACTCATCAAGTGAGACTCCCTGGGTGGGTGGGAAGCCGAATCCGAGTCTCTGACATGTGAAATCTCTCTTCAATCATAGGACATGAGAGATTTTAACTTGCATAGCAAGCTAGGGTACAATTAACCCTTGATGGTTGCTGAGAAATTTGTCTATTCTTTTTTTCCACAGAAGTCAAGGCACGTGAAAGAGCGAAATGACAGAGTATAACAAGATTGAAGAATGACAGAGGAGCAGAGGGGAGCAGGCAGGGAAAAATCACATATGTGCACAACAGTGTGTTGTGGAAGGAGGGGGAGTAGTAACGAGGGGGAGTGTTTCAAACCCTTCCCAAAGTCCTCCACAACTGAGGGGGTGTTTCGCATTGGGATTCTCGTGTGTGTACGATGTGTGAACGTCTTTATAGCTGTGGAGGAACTCTGGGAAGGGTTTGAAACAGCTCAGCGCTTACCTTGTGTAGGCCTTCCTGGGTTGCTTTGTGCAGCTTCTTTGGCGAGAGGAGTGTGGGATGTGTCAATTATCTATACTAGTACGTGCCCGTATGTGCGTGCCCGTACGTGCGTGGCCGTACGTGCAAAAAAAAAAAAACTTTCGAACCGCGTGCAGAAACAACAACCACACAGGCCGTTCCTTCGCTCTCGAAACGACGACTGGATTTGGCATTGTGTTTATCTATAAATGCGCATAAGAAATCGAGAAATTATTAGAATACAGTAAGTCATCACTATCCGGAAGTGGTGCGTGCCCGTACGGAATGTTCACAGCATTCCACGAATTATCGCTTTCATTGAAGTAACAACTACTGTGATACTTAACACACACAGAGTTAATTAAAATCCAAATTAAAATCAAGTTTACCTCCCTGTCTTTGCTGGCCATGACATTCGCTGCATTGACCATTGCCACTCCTACGCCACGGTAACTAAGGTGCCCTTTCCCATCGGCCACGCTGCGCAACGTGTCTTGTCATTGGTTTGGTAAAGAAATGGCCATAACTTGGGAAGCACTTGCCCGATTAATATCAAACCTAGAAAAGGCACATACTCAGTCCCAGCAATATACCTGGCAAGTTTCAATTAGATCGGACCAGTGGTTGTCGAGAAACAGCGGTCACAGACACACACACACACACATTGCTGGAATTATAGATAGATAATGCTAGCCACCTGGGTTTAGTTGATTAAGTGAGAGCTGACTGGCTATTCCTTTCATTCACAGGTGAGAGATGTGGGTGGGTCTTTCTGTAACTATATATATATATATATCCAGCGTCAATTTTTTTTCCCATCGGTTCATTGAAAAATTTTTTGATTTACCCGGAGGTTTGGATTAATTTGAGGCAACTTTTACTCATAGTTTTTTCTCCTGAGGAGTGTCCATGTTTCGGGCTAGGACAGACAGACAGACACAGACAGACAGTATTAGCATTATATATACATTATATTATTATATATATATAGTTACAGAAACACCCCCACATCTCTCACCTGTGAATGAAAGAATAGCCAGTCCAGCTCTCACTTAATTCAACTACCCAGGTGGCTAGCATTATCTATCTATAATTCCAGCAATGTGTGTGTGTGTGGTGTGTGTGTGTGTCTGTGTGGCTCGCTGTTTCTCGACAACCACTGGTCCGATCTAATTGAAACTTGCCATTATATTGCTGGGACTGAGATGTGCCTTTTCTAGGTTTGATATTAATCGGGCAAGTGCTTCCCAAGTTATGGCCATTTCTTTACCAAACCAATGACAAGACACGTTGCTGCTAGGCGTGGCCGATGGGGAAGGGCACCTTAGTTACCGTGGCGTAGGAGTGGCAATGGTCAATAGGCAGCGAATGTATGGCCGCAAAGACAGGGAGGTAAACTTGATTTTAATTTGGATTTTAATTAACTCTGTGTGTGTAAGTATCACAGTAGTTGTTACTTCAATGAAGCGATAATTCGTGGAATGCGTGGAACTTCCGTACGGGCACCGCACCACTTCCGGATAGTGATGACTTACTGTATTCTAATAATTTCTCGATTTCTTATGCGCATTTATAGATAAACACAATGCCCAATCCAGTCGTCGTTTACCGAGAGCGAGGAACGGCCTGTGTGGTTGTTGTTTCTGGCACGCGGTTCGAAAGTTTTTTTTTTTTTTGCACGTACGGCCACGCACTACGGGCAGCACATACGGGCACGTACTAGTATAGATAATTGACACATCCACACTCCTCTCGCCAAAGAAGCTGCACAAAGCAACCAGGAAGGCCCTACACAAGGTAAGCGCTGAGCTGTTTCAAACCCTTCCCAGAGTAGTCTCTCTCCACAGCTATAAAAGACGTTCACACATCGTACACACACGAGAATCCCAATGCGAAACACCCCTCTCAGTTGTGGAGGAACTTTGGAGAAGGGTTTGAAACACCTCCCCTCGTTACCTACTCGTCTCTACTGGCTGGTCACTCAACTGGTGAACCTGACGCCCTCTCCTCCTCTGTCATCCATTCAACCTTGTTAATTCATGTATTTCCGCTCTGTCCCGTGCTTATTCTCGGAAGTAGTTTTCGAACTCTTTCAACGGCGTTGTAATTGTCCTTGACGTCTGCTTGATGGACAAAAAGAATAAGACAATTTCTACGGACAACTCTATCATCAGAGTTATTGTCACTAGCTGTTGCATGCAAGTATCTCTCATGTCCTAGATGAAGAGAGATTTCACATGTCAGAGACTCGGATTCGGCTTCCCACCCACCCAGGGAGTCTCATTGATTGAGTGCGCCACTGCGAGGCAGCTGTGAAGGAGTGAGGGTAAGAAATATGAGGTAAGAGTCTGTGTAGGGAAGTAGGGGAGGGAGAGCCGTTAGGAATGGTGATCAAATTCGAAGGGGGTTAACTGGTTGTCTATAAGGAATCGAAGTGACAGACCCTCATTCTAAGGATGAAGGTCAAGGCTGGTGAATGACTCCAAGCAAAAGCACCGCACACAATGCTTTCTCACTCAAGCCTGCCAGTGCAAGCTGACTTGTCGTAACAGCACGTTCTCCCTCATGTTTGGCTGCAAGGTGGGCTTGATTAAAAGTGCATGCGTGATTCTGCATTTCTGTTTTTTGGGATTAACATCACAACGCTATGTAGTAAAGCGTTTTACAGTATAATATGTCGGACTACGTTGATGTACATGTTACACCTGTATTTTTTTCATGGAAGTATGGTGTAAAGTTAAAAAAAGAAAAATAATTTATCTGCACATTTTCTTTTGGCCTTTAATTTGGATCGCTTCCTCTTCCCATTTAGTTTTGGGTTCCATTTGTTCGTATTTTTTTATTTCTACTCGGAACTACAAAGACTCTCAATATGTTTCAACGATGACGGAGCGTACCTGAGTTTGCTTGGGGTTACGCAGTCTTCTTCATCATTTAAGATGCTCAAGCCTCTTCGGCATTGTGGAGCGCAGTGTGCGATCCGCTCAGGAAGCTGCGCTGCAGCGCACTCCGCTGCAAATGATTCATTTGCTTTTGTGTCACCTGAGTAATACAATAGAAACTGTGTCCAATTCAGCAAAGGTAAATATGAATAAGTAAATGATGCAAACTAGGGCAGAGCCGCAACCAAGCTGGACCCCGTGAAGGCAAAAATACTAACTGTTGAGTTGTAAATAAGTGATGTGCCTTATGATGACGAAGAGCGAGTCTGTTGAGGAAATGTTAGGAATGCCTTTTCGCATTGATCTTCATCACCCTTGATTTGTTCCTTATACTTTGCTGTTTGGAGTGTTCATGGTGAATGGTAGCCTTCCTTTCTGATGTAATCATTTGGAACAATAAGAATCAATTTAATCCACCAAATAGTTGGTTGGGTCATTATGAAACACTGTGTGAGTAGGAAAGCTTTAACCTTAGTTTTTTATATATTTTTATATAAAACAAACACACCGTGATGGGACGAGTCAAAATCAGAGAACCTCCCACCCCATGTAGAAAAGCAAAGAAAGAATGTGAAAAAAAAAATGTAATCAGGATGGGGGTGCCAAAAATTGGCACGAAATACAATAAGAGGGAGCGTGGGTTTTTTGAGGGTTTTTTTTCAGACCAAGTCGAGGCTCATGTAGGAACTAATACACAAAACTTATCAAAGGCAGGAGAACAGAATGGCTGGAGTGGGAAGCACAAAAAAGTAGGAACAAACGACAATAGGAGATCTGTGGAAGGGAGAGGGATGGCCGGCGAGTACAGGGTCAACAAGATGGTATCTACAGGGACTTTCAGAAAGCAGAAACAGGGAATATATGAAAGGAGGTGGGTTTGAGTGGATTAACGGGGTAAGTGAAGATCAAAATTTTGGATGGAAGAAGGTAAGAGATGGTGGTGACAGGTGTTTTGAAGACCTGGGAGGGAGGAGTGGGATGAAGAGAGTGTGGGAGTTTGTTCCAGAGGTGGGAAAAAATATGAATGAAAGAGTGAAGGTGCAGTGATTCTTGTTTTTCGTTAGTTTCAGAGAAGGGGGTTTTTGGTGGACTTTGAGCACCTGAGGAAGTATAGGGGTACAGTCACAGAAAGAGCAGCGAGGCAAGGAAGAGAGGAGACGGGTAAGAAAGACAGAAAGATCACGCGACCTGCTTGCCTCCGGTGGGAGAGTGGGGGACCCAAGTTCGGTCTGGAGCTCAACTCAACGAATCATCACAAAACTTGTTTTCCACAGCATGAAGTTGAGCTAGGCGTGAGCAGGATCACTACCCCAAGGGGGGAGCAAGAGACTCCATCAGGCTGTGGATGAAAGCTTTGTATGTGATCAGAAGCTCAGGTGTGCCAATGAAGGACTTTGCATGATGTAGGATTCTAGTCGGCATCTGGCTTTGGAGGCCAGCTTGGAGATGTAGCTTTCCCAGGAAAGATCATGCGCAGATAATGAGACCCAAAAGCTTGAATGAAAGGACTTCTTCAAGAGGATTATTGAGAAAGTACATTGTGGGGGGGGGGGGGGTTCCATACTGTCCTTTCACAGAGACATGGTGAGGTGTGAGATTTGTCAGGATTGAAAGGCATATTCCAGTGTTTTGACCAGATTGTGATTTTTATCGAGGTAGAGAGATAGAGAGGCTCGTGCCTGCCAACTAGGGGGGAGAGAGATGGTATGGCAGAGGGTGAGTCATCAGAAAAGAGATAAGAGGATTTTCAGTCGAGAGATTATTGATAAACAAGAAAAGCACAAGAACACTGCCTTGAGGACACCAGCCTGGATGGGAAGAGGAGATGACAGAAATCCATTAAGGGCTACACATTGACTGTGACAGAAGAGGAAGTCTGTGAGCCATGAGTGGAGATTGCCTTGGTAGCAAAGGAAGAGTGTTTGGTGAGCAGTGTGGGTGGCAGACCATATCAAAGCTCACGATATGTTGAGGGACATGCTCTGATCTCATGTTTGGCATTTCGTACCTCCATCCATTGTTGGGAAGTAAAATTAGCATGTTCGGGTTTGAGTGCATCATTTAAATCCAAATATGTGGATCATAGCCATTGGAGAAGAAGAGATTTGATATGGAAGCGTGATAGGATTCCATAACTTTGCTGATGATTGGGGCTGGCGATGGGTCTGTAGTTGCAGGATCAGTTTTTGCACTTTTTTATGTAGAGTGGTAATGTTTGCTGATTTCAAGCAGATGGCAGATGATATTGAGAAAATGAGAGGGTGAATAGAACAGAGGGTGAGCAAGAGCAGCAGAGCAGGTTTTTAGAACATGAGGGCTGATGTCTGGAGCAGTGCAGATCTGAGTCGAGGTTTGACAGTAAGCTCTCCACCTTGTCAGGAAAAAAGGACACAGATCACCGAGCAGCTGGATGTGACTGGATAGGTTGGTACAGAAAGTGATGGGTTTGGGACACAAGGTTTGGAAGCAAATCGGAGTTCAGGCATTCAGCCTTTTCATGTGCAGTGTCAGCTGTGTGGCCATTTGAGGTATGGGAGGGGATGAGATGGAACATCCACCAGAAACAGACTTAACAAGATGCCACCAGGATAAGGATGAGGGAGAGAGGTTTGAGAGTCAGACTTGAGGAAAGATGGTGTTTCCTGGCTCTCCTCAGGGTAGACACACATTTGTTCAAGCTTTGTGGAATTGAGATTCCCCTCAATGGGATTTGCCTGCCATGAGGCGAAGGCAAGTTGTTACAGGACAACAGCCTCACCACAGCTTCAGTGAACCATGGGTGGGAAGAAGGGTAGGGCCAACTGATGACGAGGAACTTTGCAGACAAACAAGGAATTTTGCAGACAAACGGAATTTTGCAGACAAATAAGGACCATTCCTGTTGGCACCAACAGTGCAAACTAGTGGACTCAAAAAGGCTTCCCAAGAATCCCATGCCCGGTGTGGCTCCAGTTGCAAACTAGCAAGAAGGAGACCTGAGATTATGCACCAGATGACAAGGGAGCTTCCTTGCACTACACTAGAAGCCTCCAGCCTTTTCACGGTAAGCTGTAGGAACACTGGCTACAACGGTGCTCTCTTGCGACATTGCATAACTAGGAATGCAATGCATAAGGCAGAAAGAACCCACAAAAATCTCCAACCCCTCTCCCACCCCCACCCCCCCAACCCAGCATCGTGCCCCAAGAACAGAAGCAAGGTTTGGTTTGAAAGGCTGCTGTGCACACCTAAATAATTGACCATCTGCCATTCTAGTTTCCGAAAACATTTGTTTGTTTTGATAAATTTATGGATTAATCTTGCAAATGTCTTTTTTGTATACGGATTCAAACGAAGAGCTGGAACCCAAAACAGATCAGGATGAATCATAACAAAAGGAACGGCAGGAAGGAAGGGGAAAAGGTCAACAGCAGGGCTGACAGAGAAAATAGCCGGAGACAGACGACCAAAGGATATGGTGAGGATGGGTAGGGGACAACTTAAGAGGTGAAAAAATGGATACAGAAGCTAATTTGGAGGTATGAGGTGGAGGTTGACAGGGGTAGAAAATATCATGGTTTTTGGTGGGGGATGATCTGAAATGGTGGTGAAAAGCTGCCTTGAACACCTGGATGGAAGAATGAGATTGAAGAGAATGTGAAGTTGGTTTAATAAGTGGGGAAAGAGGAAAAAATGATTTGAGGTGAACAGTAATTCTGGATTTTGGGAGTTTTTCTAGAAGGGGGTTGCTGGTGGACTGTGTGCACCCTGCAGATACCTAGTCGTGGAGGGGGATGGCAAAGCATGGAGAGGACAGAGTGCGAGACCAGAAAGGAGGTGGAAAAAGACAGAGAGACCACCGACCAGTCGGCATTGGTGAAGTGACTTCGCTTCATTGTGGGAGATCCAAAGTCCTGAAGGCCTTGGTTTCCACAGTATCAAGCTGAGTAATGTGTGAGGCAGGACCGCCAGCCCAGTGGGGAGAGCAGTATTTCATGAAGCTGCAGATGAAGACCTTGTAGGTGGAAATGAGTTAGGTGTGCCAAGGAAGGACTTTACATAATGGAGGATGCCAGTCAGCAACTGGCTTTGGAGGCCAACTTTGAAATGTCGCTTGCCAAAGAGAATCAGGGCTGAAAATGAGACCCAAGAGTTTGAGTGACTGACTTCTTTGTGCAAAATAATTGGAGTATCGAAAGCTCGCGATATGTCTTGGAGCTTTTGATACTTGTGAGAGGGTTGTTGGAGAAAGTAGATGGGAGGTTTTGTGGTCCGACGCCTTCAGAGAGAGAATACGTGAGTGTGAGGATTTTCTCAGTGTTAAAAGAATTCCAAGTGTTTAAGTTTTGTGATTTTGTCTGTTTGGAAAAGGTTGCTGCCTGTTTTTCCCAAGGATGAGGAATGTCAATGGCAAGGGTGGAGTCATTAGCAAAGAGATCAAGATGGAAACGATGATCTATTTGGATCTCACAAGTATCGTGCTATGCACAACATCTTTCTTGTTTGTTTGTTACTTGCAAAATCGAAGATTTTCCAGTATATTGGTCAGTCGATTTTGTTGTTCTGTCTGTCTGTTTGTGTTTGTCTGCCAATCGCTTGCAGGTAATTCCAAACCAATCGTCATTAAACTTTACCAAGTTGTAAGAGGTAGTCTGAACTGAGAAGGGTCAAATGAGGTCAAATGATTTTGAGGTCAAATGTCAAAGGTCATCTTGAGGTCAAATTTTCTAAAATCGTCATTTTTCATCTTGAAATTGACTTGAATTTGAACAAGATTTGCATATTGTGTCACGGAATTGGAAAAACCAACATTTTTCAGATCAAAGGTAAGGTCAACGGGTCAAACTTCAAAATCACTTTTTATCTGAAAAATCATCAGATTTCCATCCGATTGACTTGAAAATTATAGCAAATTGCATATACATTACTGAATTGGGAAA
>CM068960.1:99431371-99436371 GCA_035128595.1 Eptatretus atami
TTATGCTTATTAGCATGAAATTTCAACATGATGTAGTTATTAGATTTTGACATTTAGAGAAGAGTGGTAGATATTGAAATGTCAATTATCTCACACAAATTATTGTTTCCCCTTGTCTCCCCTGGCATTACTGTGTCTCTGCTGTTGAGCAAATTATATCACCTTTTGTACTGTTGCTTGTCATTGCTCCGAGAAGGAAGGCCTGTCATGGTGCACACACCTTGGGGTTTCTCCTTTAGTGTACTATGTTGTTTGTGGTGCCGAACAAGCCAGTATCTAATGACTGAAATCCATGGTTGCACTTCACGTGTCTGAACGATCGTACCGTCGGCTGCTACTCTCATGGATCTTTGTCAGCTGGCGGTCTGTGATTGATCACATCAACAGCGTAACGTTTTTGAAACTTGTATTTCAAATAAACAGATGCAAAGTCAAATGAGAAGTTCACATTACATACAAAGTCCAACTCCAATTCCCGTGTTGGGTTGCTGTATAATCTCTCTCGTGCCAGTGCTCTATATTCCTGCCGGCTCAACTTACACTTATTCACCTTGTCACCAGGGCATGTTGAACCGATTGAGTCTTGTTGCGGTGTTCTCGCTCGTATACTGGCCCGTTCAGGATGAATTGAAGAGCTCAACGGTATTCTTTCCGATACACAATCTTATGAGATTTAATCAACCTGATTATAATCGCTCCACAGCGTTAGCAAACCACTCTGGACATTAACGACTCGATTCACTCATCAGAGTTAAAACGAGCACGGGGACGATCAAAAACAGTTTTGTCACATGTCACCCATCTCTCTACACCTCCCTCTCGTGGGTTTATTGTATCACAGAACAATCCCACACCTTCAGTAACTGCGATTCTCATCCATACTGGAAGTTTTGTTGAGAACGTTCCAGCATCTTCACAAATCTCACCAGGCAGTTTACAATACAGTACTGCCAATCTACAGTCAAATTTGCTCATTACATCAAGCAGTTTATATTACTTTTACTGATCTTCTGTGCAAAACGAAACTTATCATATGTAACTGTCAATTTTAATCATTCATTGACGGCATTTACTAATGCTTACTCACAATACCACAACATCTAGCTTTAACTGACAAGCCTACAGGCAGCTTTGCAACTCACTGAAATCTGTATGCATCACACCTGCGGACTTAACATGCATTTGGTTTACCTAAGAAAGCCACACCCTCTGTCATGATTGATATGCCGCTTTTTACTAAAGTAGTGTAGTCTACCACAATGATGTGTAAAGGTGCATCTCTCAGCATTTTTATGCTCCCGCTGACGAAGTCGCCAGTGCATTATGTTTCGGGTTGTCCTCGAAAACGTCCCGTCCGTGTTATAATTTTCTCTGTTTCTCTGCACAGCTTATCTGATCGACACAATTTTCAGCATAAGTGAGACTACTCATGTAGAATGTTTTAATGATAATTATGACATTATAGGTTACGGTTGTGGCATACATGCTGGAAAAAGGAAAACCTTTGGACCTCTTTATCTCTGAAACTGCTCCATGCGAAAAAATTCAAACTTGGCACATGGAAGTATTCCCTCTGATAACAAATGTGGATTTTGAGGATAATCATAGGTGGCTCATTATGACGTCATAATTGCAGATGTCGAATGCTTTATCCGATCAGTATGAAATTGTTGAGGGTCATCTTGGCTAAATTGTATGGGGGAAAAAATTGTTGACGTCTCGGTCACGTGGTTCAGCACCCATATTTTTTAACATACAAACCTTCAAAAATCTTTTTCTCCGAAATGGCTGAGCAAATTGAGGCGAAATTTTACAACAGTATTATCGCCTATATGCCCTGGTGTTGGCTCAATGGTTAGGGTGGTGGGCTTGGGATCCTATGATCCTGAGTTCAAATCCCGCTCAGCTGTTAAATTAATACCAGGTGGGGTTACTCAGCCTGTCATCCTTCCGAGGTCGGCAAAATGGGTGCCAGCATGCTGTATCTGTTGGCGAGTGGCGACCCGTCCAGGAGTGTGCCCAATAGCCAGGGGAGACTGCTTCAGCAGCACCAACGCTCTGTACAGAGTATGGTCCCAATTTCCTCCTCTCTATACTCACCATTCAGAATAATAAAATAAATATCTCTTGTGTATTGACGAAAATCCTGTTGAAGTCAAAAATATACTCTGGGTTATGTAATGGTGACAAGCAAGCAGATCTGGGTATCATAAGAGGTTGGGATAACTTGATTAAACCCACAACCTCCACCCCTACTCATCATACTTCATACAATCTATGTTATCCAATGTTAACTTAATATACCCTCATAAGATCCAATCATTATAATTAAAAGGGTACGATGGCCTAAATATCCTTTTTATCACTGAATTTGCACATACTCATTTCAAACCATCTCCTCCTCTAACCCGCCTTGTCTGCGGACACCTGTTTTCACCTTCATTACCACTGCCAGATCAACCTTAAAGGGCATTTTAGGAAACTTTGCTTTATTCTTTTTTCCAAATATATTCTTGAGCACAAACTCCACTTTGTTTAAGGCCTTTCGAAATTGTCACTTTGGTTGCTTTTGAGCTACAGTACCTCCTATAGATTACCATTGTACAGCCCTGTTCCTGCTCAAGAATCATTTCAGCTTTGATATTCTTGACACTATGCCAACACACCTCCATTCTTAAGGCAAACAGCTCTTTGATGTATTATTCATTTTGCAAAACGAAAACGATAAAAAAATTCCAGGAAAGTGTATTGACTGTCAGGGTGGCTGAATAATACCATGAGGCCTTTAAGATGTTAAAGAGGCATCTCCTAGATGCCAGTTTCACAGAGAAAGTAGAAGGTGAAAATAGACATGGTTCAAGGGAATGGTTCTGCTGTTGAGGGAGAGCGGTGAGTGTGCTGCTAATAAACCAATCAGTTTGTGTGGGAAGGCATCCATCACCAAGTGTCTTGACTCGTGCTGCAGGGCCCTAGTGCATGATAGGCATGCTGCATATGCCGTGCTAAGTCTTTTCAAATATGCTTTAAGTGCTCGCCTTTGCATACTGCATCGAGCTTTATACCATTTTGTTAATTTTTTTGTTTTATTGAGTGGTGTGTGGCTGGGTGTGCAGTGCACAAAGGAAACGGGTGCAGCATTTTGGAAATATTTGAGGGTCCAGGCGAGTACAATCCCTGAATAGGGACTTTTAAAGCATTTTTGGTAACTCACTTTCCATAGCCCACATTCTGCACATGCACACCGATTTTTGTATCTCCTTGACCTTATGGTGAGATCATTTCAATATCCATGCATCTCCCTTCTCCTCCCTCTGCCTATTCCAACCTCCTTCCAACCCTCTCTACTCACTACTACCACACACTCCTCTCCTGTCTGTGTCTCATAACATTCTCCCTTCTCTTTCTTTTCTAAATTTATTTCCTCTCCAACCCCTTCCCTATGATATATAATACATAGATGCCCCCATCTCATTTTGTCTCTACCACAACTTCTTCCCAATTCAAATATCCATCACCTGTTCCTGCAGACATTGCAATTTTTTGCATTCATAAATGAAACTTCACATCTGGATCCTCTCCAGTGGGAATGAAATGTACTCTCCTCTTCTCTCTCTCTCTCTCTCTCTCTCTCCTCTCTCTCTCTCTCTCTCTCTCTCTCTCTGCTCTCTGCTCTCGTCTCTCTCTTCTCTCTCCTCTCTTTCTCTCTCTCTTTCTTTCTTTTCTCTCTCTCTTTCTCTCTTCTTTCTCTCTCTCTCTCTCTCTTCTCTCTCTCTCTCTCTCTTCTCTCTCTCTTCTCTCTCTCTCTCTCTCTTCTCTCTCTCTCTCTCTCTTTCCTTTCTCTCTTTTCTTCTCTCTCTTCTCTCTCTCTCTCTTTCTCTCTCTTTTTCTCTCTCTTTCTCTCTCTTTCTCTTTCTCTCTCTTTCTCTCCAGAAAAAATGCTTTATAAATCTTCATTCCTTCATGTGAAACTGCTCACATTTTATAGATACGTGTATTTTATGACAACTTTGATTGACAGATGAATCGATTTCATAATTATCGGAGGTTTGACTCGACAGCAATGGCCTCCTTGTCTCGGTGTCTTGGAAATGATGTATTCTCTCATTTATCTGACTTTCCTGATGCAAATCCAGGGTCTTGCTCAGACAACCAAGTACATTTTCTGAATAAGGGTATGAAGTTACGCATTGCTGTTGTTTGATTACTTGAGTAGTTTCCTCAGTGCTAGACTCTGACCAACCCAAGTTGGAAAAAGTGGTGATGTTTATTCCTCAAGCTGGATATATAATCGTGTTTACTCACCCGATCCTAGTCATACTTCTATTATCTCCCCTTTGCTTCAGTCTGCCATAGTGTCAGACCTTAACATGATGTACAAGCTTATACTATCTATCTGCCGGCCTCATATTCATCCAGGCTTTTGTGTTGCCTCTTCTGTGCCTCTGCTTTCAAAAGGTTCGGCGTGCCCACTCAGCATGGCGAACATTGCTGCCTGATGGACGTAATCAAGTTCTTGTGATTACGTCCGTTGTATATTGGATGTGAATAGTGTTGCTTAAGCTGTAGCACATAATAGCAAGCAGTGCCAACTTCTTGGTCTAGATTATTACCCCTAGAATAGTTTTCCGCAAAGCAACTGTTGTAGATTTCTGCCTTCTTGTGCTTTGTGTGACATTACAATGGTAAAAGATAATAGCCGACGGACCATAATCAGTGTCGGTCATTGTTTTTGCCTTTTCTAAGATTCTATGTCATTAGTAAATGAAAGAATGATCAAAACAGTATGTGCAGTTAAAAACTGGAGACATTAATGTGATGAGTTCAGTGCTCAGCTGTGAACGCCAAGCAAGCCAACCAATCACTTTATCCGTTTAACTGAGTACATGGAACTCTGCGTGTGCATGAGTGGTTTTAAAGAATTTCCTTTTTTTGTTTTTGAAAAATGTTTATACCGGATATTCAACAGACCTCTCTCTTTCATAGGAGAGGTGAATGGGTGG
>CM068960.1:99441371-99451909 GCA_035128595.1 Eptatretus atami
GACTACACTACTTTAGTAAAAGCGGCATATCAATCATGACAGAGGGTGTGGCTTTCTTAGGTAAAGCCCAAAATGCATGTTTAAGTCCGCAGGTGTGATGCATACAGATTTCAGTGAGTTGCAAAGCTGCCTGTAGGCTTTGTCAGTTAAAAGCTAGATGTTGTGGTATTTGTGAGTAAGCATTAGTAAATGCCTGTCAATGAATGATTAAAATTGACAGTTACATATGATAAGTTTCGTTTTGCACAGAAGATCAGTAAAATGTAATATAAACTGCTTGATGTAATGAGCAAATTTGACTGTAGATTGGCAGTACTGTATTGTAAACTGCCTGGTGAGATTTGTGAAGATGCTGGAACGTTCTCAGACAAAACTTCCAGTATGGATGAGAATCGCAGTTACTGAAAGGTGTGGGATTGTTCTGTGATACCACATAAACCCACGAGAGGGAGGTGTAGAGAGATGGGTGACATGTGACAAAACGTGTTTTGATCGTCCCCGTGCTCGTTTTAACTCTGATGAGTGAACGAGTCGTTAATGTCCAGAGTGGTTGCTAACGCGTGGAGCCGATTATAATCAGGTTGATTAAATCTCATTAAGATTGTGTATCGGGAAAGAATACCGTTGAGCTCTTCAATCATCCTGAACGGGCCAGTATACGAGCGAGAACACCGCAACAAGACTCAATCGTTCAACAGCCCTGGTGGACAAGGTGAATAAGTGTAAGTTGAGCCGGCAGGATAGAGACACTGGGCACGAGAGAGATTATACAGCAACCCAACACGGGAATTGGAGTTGGACTTTGTATGTAATGATGAACTTCCTCATTTGACTTTGCATCTGTTTATTTGAAATACAAGTTTCAAAAACGTTACGCTGTTGATGTGATCAAGTCACAGACCCCAGCTGACAAAGATCCATGAGAGTAGCAGCCGACCGGTACGATCGTTCAGACACGTGAAGTGCAAACCATGGATTTCAGTCATTAGATAACTGGCTTGTTTCGGCACCACAAACAACATACGTACACTAAAGGAAGGAAACCCCAAGGTGTGTGCACCCATGACAGGCTTCTTCTCGGAGCAATGACAAGCAACAGTACAAAAGGTGATATAATTTGCTCAACAGCAGAGAGACAAGTATGCCAGGGGAGACAAGGAGGAAACAATAATTTGTGTGAGATAATTGACATTTCAAATCTACCACTCTTCTCAAAATGTCAAAACTTAATAACTACATCATGTTGAAATTTCATGGCCAATTGTAAGTTGCATATGCATTCCATCGATCATGCATCATAAGCACAAGGTTATATATAAACCCACAACACTGCAACAAAAAGGCAAAGGAAACATGAAAATGGTAAAGCAGAGTGAAAAAAAAATCCACCAAAGACAATCTATATATACTACAAGAGAGATGTTTGGCTGTCTGTCTGTCTGTCTGTCACCATTATTCTCAGAGATGGCCAAACGGATCTTCATCAAATTTTCAGAGGTTCATCAGTGAGTGTCGGTGAGTGTGTTGGACAAAAAAATTAAAAAGTTGGATTCTAAAAATTAAATCTCTATCGTGCCTAAGTCTTTGTAGCTACGTGAAAGGTAATATTAAGTGACCTCCGATCCTATTCCTAAGTGAGTGTAGGGAAGTGTTTTAGATACACATAAAAAATATTTTTAAAAGCAAAATTATGATTATAACAGTACAGGGCAACGCCGGGTACCCTGGCTAGTTTGATATAACAGAAGAAACTCATACAGTTTGCACTTTTCTCAAATATGCAAAATATCCGCTCCGAGGTCAATTGCAAAATTGAGCTTATTGCACATGTCCACTCTTTTGTTCGTCTTTTCTCACATTTGTTGAACTGGCTTACTCAGGCTGTACAATTCCACTCTTCTCTCCAGGGCTTCAAGTTGGTGGTGGTAGTGGTGCACTAACTACCATGTAACCCCATCCTTGCCTGCAATCATTTCTCCAACCATTAACCTTACGTAATGCAACCCTCTTACTTGCAGGTTGCTGCATTTCCCTCCCCTCCTCTCTCTCCTCTTTTCATGTTCTTTCGTCTCCCTGCTTGTTGACTCCCACTATTGTCGCATTGTCAGTTAGTTGCCTTTTCACTCTCTATCCTCACACACCCCTTATCTTTCAAAGTCTCTCTTTATTTTCCCCCTCAACCCCATTGCTGTGTGCTCCCACCTCTCCTTATGCTGTCTTTTTGTTCTGTTGCATCCCACGACCCGTTCTATGTTCGTTTTTCCATGAGCCTCGATCTTTAAAAAAAAAAAGATCCAAAATAAATTCTGCCAAAGTACAATCGTTTTTAATAAATCAGAGTAGGCTTTTGAAAAGTTGCAGACAACTTGCTGATAAATAGTCGGGATGTATATTGAAAAATATGAAATTGATAATAAATTCAGCTGGAGGGACAAGAATTAATAACCACAAATACAAAGCAGCAAAATGATAAATACCCCCCCACTGTCATGCCTCCAGTAGGGTACTGTACTGAAATTGTTTTGCTTATTTCATTTTCTGCAAATTTACGGTAAATCACATGGAAAGTAAATAAGTGAGTAAGTGAGATAATCAAAAGCCTGTGAACTAATGCTCTGAAAGGGAACCAACAGAGAATAATAGCATGATGTATTACTTGCCAGATTACTTTTCATACACTCATGAAACCCATTTTTCCAATCACAACAGTGAGTACAATCACTTGCGGTTCAAGAGGTGAGTCCATGGATTGGGGGAGGGAGAGATAGTCATTATTAAAACGATTACAATTCCACTTCATCCCAATACAATCACAAACAAATGTCATATGGTGGTGTGGGTTGTGCATCATTGCCTGCAGCCAGAGCTTTGTTGGGGTGGGGTATGAAGCACAGACATCAAATGTCCTTCCTCAAACGTTCCTTCTCGCTGCCTACAATTGTACGCAAATGAAGAGACAGTGGCACATGTTAACGAGTGACGATTTTTGCCTCTACAACCCTATTTTTGGCTCACAAAGAGATTTGTACTGTGTTGAGTGTAATATGGAATAGGCAAAGCCTAGAAGCGAACGTAGAATTCTTCTTACATTCGATGCTGCAATTTACGGTTACTTTCGTCTGGATCGGATCAGCGATCAATAATGTAAATCACGATTAAAAATGATTTTTTGATGATGCGGAGATATCTTTATTTAAAATTAGGTAGACTTAAAACTGCTAGAGTATTTACTCTCTAGTTTTGTTGTAATTTTTTTTAGTCATAAAGGTGTCATTGGGTATACTATAGATCAAATTAATTATTTGTGCATTTCTATAACCGTGATAACACTACTGCATATTACCTCAACATTACCTTCACAACAACAACTACACCGCCTAGAACAGGATCTCATCTGAAAAATAAATATACCCTCAACATTACCTTCAACAACAACTACTACACGCCTAGAACAGGATCTCATCTGAAAAAATAAATATTACCACAACATTACCTTCACAACGACAACTACACGCGCTAGAACAGGATTCATCTGAAAAAATAAATATAACCTCAACATTACCTTCACAACACACTACAACCGCCTAGAACAGGATCTCATCTGAAAAAATAAATATAACCTCAACATTACCTTCACAACAACAACTACACGCCTAGAACAGGATCTCATCTGAAAAATAAATATACCTCAACATTACCTTCACAACAACAACTACACGCCTAGAACAGGATCTCATCTGAAAAAATAAATATTACCACCACATTACCTTCACAACGACAACTACACCGCCTAGAACAGGATCTCATCTGAAAAAAATAAATATAACCTCAACATTACCTTCACAACAACGACTACACCGCCTAGAACAGGATCTCATCTGAAAAAATAAATATAACCTCAACATTACCTTCACAACAACAACTACACCGCCTAGACAGGATCTCATCTGAAAAATAAATATTACCACAACATTACCTTCACAACGACAACTACACCGCCTAGAACAGGATCTCATCTGAAAAAATAAATATTACCTCAATATTACTTCACACGACAACTACATCGCCTAGAACAGGTCTCATTGAAAAAATAAATATTACCTCAACATTACCTTCACAAAACAAACTACATCGCCTAGAACAGGATCTCATCTGAAAAATAAATATTACCTCAACATTACCTTCACAACAACAACTACACCGCCTAGAACAGGATCTCATCTGAAAAAATAAATATTACCTCAACATTACCTTCACAACGACAACTACACGCCTAGAACAGGATCTCATCTGAAAAAAATAAATATAACCTCAACATTACCTTCACAACAACGACTACACGCCTAGAACAGGATCTCATCTGAAAAAATAATATAACCTCAACATTACCTTCACAACAACAACTACACACCGCCTAGAACAGGATCTCATCTGAAAAATAAAATATTACCACAACATTACCTTCACAACGACAACTACACCGCCTAGAACAGGATCTCATCTGAAAAAATAAATTTACCTCAATATTACCTTCACACGACAACTACATCGCCTAGAACAGGATCTCATCTGAAAAAATAAATATTACCTCAACATTACCTTCACAACAACAATACATCGCCTAGAACAGGATCTCATCTGAAAAAATAAATATTACCTCAACATTACCTTCAACACACACTACAACCGCCTAGAACAGGATCTCATCTGAAAAATAAATATTACCTCAACATTACCTTCACAACAACTACACCGCTAAGAACAGGATCTCATCTGAAAAAAATAAATATTACCTCAACATTACCTTCACAACGACTACACCGCCTAGACAGGATCTCATCTGAAAAAATAAATATTACCTCAACATTACCTTCACAACAACTACACCGCCTAGAACAGGATCTCATCTGAAAAATAAATATTACCTCAACATTACCTTCAAACGACAACTACACCCGCTAGAACAGGATCTCATGTGAAAAAAAATAAATATTACCTCAACATTACCTTCACAACAACTACACCGCCTAGAACAGGATCTCATGTGAAAAAATAAATATTACCTCAACATTACCTTCACAAACACTAACACACCTAGAACAGGATCTCATCTGAAAAAATAAATATTACCTCAACATTACCTTCACAAACTACACCACCTAGAACAGGATCTCATCTGAAAAAAAAATATTACCTCACATTATACCTCAACATTACCTTCACAACAACAACTACACACCTAGAACAGGATCTCATCTGAAAAAAAAAATCCTCAACATTACCTTCACAATGAACAACTACACCACTGGGAACAGGATCTCATCTAAAAAAATAAATATTACCTCACATTATACTCAACATTACCTTCACAACAACAACTACACACCGCCTAGAACAGGATCTCATCTGGAAAAATAAATATTACCTCAACATTACCTTCACAACAACAACTACACCACCTAGAACAGGATCTCATCTGAAAAAAATAATATTCCTCAACATTACCTTCACAACAACACTACACCACCTAGAACAGGATCTCATCTGAAAAAATAATATTACCTCAACATTATACCTCAACATACCTTCAACACAACAACTACACACCACCTAGAACAGGTCTCATCTAAAACAATTAATATTACCTCAACATTACCTTCACAACGACAACTACACCGCCTAGAACAGGATCTCATCTAAAAAAATTAATATTACCTCAACATTATACCTCAACATTACTTCACAACAACAACTACACCACTAGAACAGGATCTCATCTAAAACAATTAATATTACCTCAACATTACCTTCAAACGACACTACACCGCCTAGAACAGGATCAAATCTGAAAAAAATAAAATTACCTCAACATTACCTTCACAACAACTACATCGCCTAGAACAGGATCTCATCTGAAAAAATTAATATTACCTCAACATTACCTTCACAACAACAACTACACGCCCAGAACAGGATCTCATCTGAAAAAAATAAATATTTCCTCAACATTACCTTCACAACGACAACTACACCGCCTAGAACAGGATCTCATCTGAAAAAAATAATATTACCTCAACATTATACCTCACATTACCTCACAACAACAACTACACCGCCTAGAACAGGATCTCATCTGAAAAAATAAATATTACCTCAACATTACTTCACAACGACAACTACACCGCCTAGAACAGGATCTCATCTAAAAAATAAATATTACCTCAACATTACCTTCACAACAAACTACACCGCCTAGAACAGGATGTCATCTAAAAAAATAAATATTACCTCAACATTACCTTACACACTACACCGCCTAGAACAGGATCTCATCTGAAAAAATAAATATTTCCTCAACATTACCTTCACAACAACTACACCGCCTAGAACAGGATCTCATCTGAAAAAATAAATATTACCTCAACATTACCTTCACAACGACAACTACACCGCCTAGAACAGGGTCTCATCTGAAAAAAATAAATATTTCTCAACATTACCTTCACAACAACTACACACACGCCTAGAACAGGATCTCATCTGAAAAAAATAAATATTTCCTCAACATTACCTTCACAACAACTACACCGCCTAGACAGGATCTCATCTGAAAAAATAAATATACCTCAACATTACCTTCACAACGACAACTACACGCCTAGAACAGGGTCTCATCTGAAAAAAAATAAATATTCCTCAACATTACCTTCACAACAACTACACCGCCTAGAACAGGATCTCATCTGAAAAAAATAAATATTTCAACATTACCTTCACAACAACAACCTACACCGCCTAGAACAGGATCTCATCTGAAAAAATAAATATTTCTCACATTACCTTCACAACGACAACTACACCGCCTAGACAGGATCTCATCTGCAAAAATAAATATACCTCAACATTACCTTCACAACAACAACTACACCGCCTAGAACAGGATCTCATCTGCAAAAATAAATTTTCCTCAACATTACCTTCACAACGACAACTACACCGCCTAGAACAGGATCTCATCTGAAAATAAATATTTCCTCAACATTACCTTCACAACAACAACTACACCGCCTAGAACAGGATCTCATCTGCAAAAATAAATATTTCCTCAACATTACCTTCACAACGACAACTACACCGCCTAGAACAGGATCTCATCTGCAAAAATAAATATTACTCAACATTACCTTCACAACAACAACTACACCGCCTAGAACAGGATCTCATCTGCAAAAATAATATTTCCTCAACATTACCTTCACAACGACAAACACCGCCTAGAACAGGATCTCATCTGAAAAAAATAAATATTACCTTAACATTACCTTCACAACTACACCGCCTAGAACAGGATCTCATCTGAAAAAATAAATATTTCCTCAACATTACCTTCACAACAACTACACCGCTAGAACAGGATCTCATCTAAAAAAAAAATACTAGAAGTGAACGTCAATTCTTCTATTCACTTCTGACTTTACCTATAACTTGTTCACAACTGTATACGCAATTTCCGGTTACTTCGGCCTGGATTCGGGATCAGCGATCAAATAACGTAAATCACGATTAAAAATTATTTTTGATGATGCGGGAGATATCTTTATTAAAATCAGTGGAGGAAATACACACCATGTCTGATATTTGGGTCTTTCATGTCTCGACGATGCCTTTATCTCCCGGCATGCATCATTCTCCATGACAAAAACCGGAAACAAAAAAAAACCGGAAGCAAAAAAAAAACGGAAGCAAAAGGGTCATAGCTAACGACACGGATTCCAAATTGCCATGGTATTGTGTTGTTGTTGTTGTTGTTTCCTATTCTCTCATGTGCACGCGTTAAGTATGAAGCTCACTACGTTCGCTATTAATTACCTCCACCACCGAAGGTGGATGAGGTTATGTTTAAACCGCTATCTGTCTGTTTGTCTGTTTGTCTGTGAGCAGGATATCTCAAAAAGTTATGGACGGATTTGGACGAAACTTGGTGGACATATTTGAGGTATGACAAGGACGAAATGATTCAATTTTGGTGAAGATCTGGATCCGGATGATACGAGAATTCTTTCATTTGCATTTTTTAAAGTTATCCTTCACCATTAAAAAACGTGTCCAAAAATTAAATATAGCTTCAAAATGTTGTGGACAGATCATGACAAAACTAGGCGGATGAGTTGGGTATGTGACAAGAGCAAGCCAATTTGATTTAGGTGAAGGTCTGGATTCAGATCCGGCCAACCAGTGGGATACAAAATGTAAACTGTTCAGCCTGGTGGAGGTTTGTGCTCTACCGAAAGCCGTTATCGTTTTCCTTCTATATTTCTCTCTTTGTTTTCTCTCTCTCTCTCTTTTCTCTATGTGTCTACATAGAGGTGAACTCTTGCAAGTTGCTTTTGTAAGGCTCACTTGGGTGCATGTGGATGGGTTTGAGGGTAGAGGAGTAGCAGCTGAAACCCAAGTCTTATCTGGGTTCCTCCTGGTGGCTCCAATGCTTATTTTGGTCTTTCATTTGGTTGAAGGAAAAATGAGTGAGTTAGGCTCAGAGAGATAAGATAATGTGTCGGAAGAAAAGAAAAAGAAAAAGAAAAAGAATAGGACAGAATGCAAAAAAGAATGCAGATAAAACAAGAAGCGAATACTTCGATATCGCGCGGCTGGGGGCAGTAAAAGTCAAGGTTAAGAATGATGAAACAATTTTGCAGTTATAAAATTTAAATGTAGACACGGTAAATTAGCATGCATGATGGGAAGAGTTGTGACGTTGGACAAATTTCTATTTATAGCCCTCAGATCAAAGGGAAGTACGCGGCCATAAGTGTGACAGAAGACGTGACAGAAGACACAGGACAGAATAGGCAATTATATAACAGCGCGATGTCGCCACGCTCTAATGAGGTATTTTTTATTACGGAGGTGCAGGGGAAAAATACGGGGTATTTTTTGCCTTATTTTCATCCAATTCTGCTTTACACTGCGTTTCTCTGCTGAAATGGGTCTTGATCGAGCTGTTGATGCTAATCCGTTAAGATAATACACGTAGCATGCACTTTATGCATCTATATATTACTAAAACCCTCATCTTGTATGTCTGTATGTATGTATGTATGTATGTATGTTCCCGAAATACAGCCAAAACAGTACATGATAGGGCAAAAATTTTCGACCCACCATACTCACCATTCTTCTGCGGTGTGCAGTATCAAGTTTCGTTCAAATCGGGCAACGAAAAAATTATTAAAAAATCAATTCCCGATTCAGTCAAGTACTCTTCGGGAGAATTTGATCAAGGCAAACAACCTTAGCGGTATAGTTCGCTGGAGCTATCCTTGTTTTGTTTTTTTTGAAATGATTTTTTTTATCAACCGCTGTCACAACGGGAACCCAACGGGTTCACAGGTCATCTAGTGCAGTGTTTCTCAACCTTTTTTGTCCCACGCCACACTTTGATTTTCAAAAAAATCGTACGCCCCACCATGATTGGAGACACTACAGTATATACTACATATAAGGAATTCCCCTTGACGAAAAGCGAGTCATAGTGACGTAACAGCGTTGAATTGATCAAAGGCACGCCTTACCGGCGGATTGGCTAACAAGGGCGCGGTGAAGCAGTTTTTAGTTATGACGCTATGAGGCATCAGTCGCAGCTTCAAACTTTTGAAAATTTGAAAGTGCAAAGCTATGAAAGCGATCATATATTGATTCATTAATTCTGAATCCTCATGCCCCACCAAAATATTGCCAAGCCCCACCGGTGGGGCGTGCGCCTCACCTTGAGAAACACTGGTCTAGTGTATGATTAAAAATGGCGACATGAAATAAAGTGCAAGATCTGTTACATGTCGTGGCACCACAACCAGCAGGGGGTGCTGAGGGTGATGTTGGTGGTGAGACCACGCAATGCATGCTGGGTATGGAGCTCGGCGGTTGGACCTGTCTGTTTTGGAGGCTGCGAGATTTTTCACTACAGTCGAATGCTCTCCTAAAGTGTCATTTATTATTCATACACACCAGGTATTTGGAACATCTGAGTAAATGTTGCTCAGTATGAAAATTTACCAAATTTAGACAAAATAATTCTCATTGAAAAGTTAAATCAATACTGCAGCCAACATATCTTGCAACACAATGTCTAAACTTGGTCGTTTACACACCTGAGACCTCGAGACCTTCAGGGTAAGAAATGATAATGGGAAACGATTAGCATTCTTAATCATCCCCCATCCATCATCATTGCTCACCTCACCCACGTGACCGCCTTGAACATGGCGGACCGCCCACAATCCCATCATTGTACCATGCGCACCTAAAACAACCACAATAACATGATAATGTGGCTCTTAAAACATATAGTCGTGTCAGTAGTCAGCTCATGACAACCTCTCCACCAAGGTATGAAGACCTTGAGGATAAACCAATGTTTAAAGGAGGCAATATATAAACTGCCGATCTGGCGACGCATGCGTAGGCAGCGGAGAGGAAGGATGTTCACTTAAACTTGGAATTAATAACAAAATGAAAAATCACTCATGGAGTGACAACTT
>CM068960.1:99452057-99497057 GCA_035128595.1 Eptatretus atami
TCCACCTTGTTTTGTCATAACTCGTCCACAACTTTTTGAGACATAGTGATATATTTAGTTTTTGGCCTGATCTATCAATTTTAGTAATTCGACCTGTGTTGACCTTTTGACCTTAAAATTAATTGGTAGTTGAATTCAGCGACCTGACATGAAAATGCTCTTCAATTTTCAAGTCAATCGGAGGAAAATTGAGGATTTTAGAAAATTTTGCCCAAATTGGCCTTTTGGCCTATTTTGACCTTTGTTTAACTCAAAATGAATAGGTGGTTGAATTCAGTGACCTGATATGCAAATGCTCTTCAAATTTCAATTGAAGATTTTATAAACTTGGCCTATGTTGACTTTTTGCCGATTGTGACCACAAAAATAATAGGTGGTTGAATGCAGTGACCTGATATGTAAATCCTTTTCAAATTTCAAGTCAATCGGATGAAAATTGGGGATTTAGAAAATTTGGCCCAAATTGGCCTTTTGACCTATTTTGACCTGTGTTGACCTCAAAAAATAATAGGTGGTTGAATTCAGTGACCTGATATGCAAATGCTCTTCAAATTTCAAGTTAATTAGATTAAAATTGAGGATTTTAGAAATTTCACCAATGTTGACCTTTTGACCTATGATTACCTCAAAATTAATAGGTGGTTGAATTCATTGACCTGATATGCAAATGCTCTTAAAATTTCAACTCAATCGGATGAAAATTTGAGGACTTTAGAAACTCGGCCTATGTTGACCTTTTGCTTTTATAATTGATGTCTGTTGATTTTTGCAGTTAAATCTTTTTTTGCTCTGTTGATGTCAAAATTAATAGGTGGTTGAGTTCAGTGACCTCACTTGCAAATGGTCTTCAAATTTCAAGGCAATCAGATTAAATTTGAGGATTTTAGAAATTTTTGGCTCAAATTGGTCTATGTAGACCTTTTTGGTCGACCAAATTTTATGAAACTTCAATGCGTGACCATCGCAGGGTCGGTCACATGAATGTCTGAAAATTTCAGAACGATCGGTTGAGCAGTTTGGGCTGGAGGCGAGCGGACAGACAAACAAACACACAAACAAACGGAGGTGATCAACATACTTGTCAAAATAAGTAAAATTGCCAAGTAATAATTATTGAAACAATCGTAAGTAAGGAATATGGGATTTTGGGAAACATGAGCGAAGTTTTTATATATTTTTTTTCCAGTCGGACCTGCTCTCTGCATTTAATACTGACCGTACAAACAAATGGACATTTAAACGTGAATCAAACAGATTGTGAATGGAAGATATAATGAAAATTATATTTAAAACACAAACTCACTGTGCAATTTCCACATATCCACCTGGTGATCATCATGTCCCCAATTTCAGCCATTTTCATCCGTTTCTCCGACCGGGAAAACACATTTTGTATTTCCTGGTTTTTCCCATTTCCTGTTAGTGTGGGGACCCTGTAATTGAAGTTTTAACTTGGAGTATAACGATTTGATGGACCTCATCTAAAGAAAAGCTAAAACGGACAATGAGGAAGTTTTTTGTGAAAGCAACTGTGGATAGCCGCCGGTGGATGATTCACAACAGGATGTTATAACTGGCCCAGGTCGGGCCCAGACACCGGTGCTTAGCTCGTCTCTCGACGGTGTATCAATCAATGTAAGGACAGCAAGACGAGCTCAACCAGCATTAGCTCGTCTCTCGACAGCATATCAATGCAAGTGCATCAAGACGAGCTCCAACCTTTGGAAGCACTGAGTACAGGTTCTCTCAGCACGCATTCTATTGAAGGTGATGTGAGAAACATAAATGTAAACAGATCTCAGAGTAAAAACCATTGGGCCGAATCAGCCACATCTGACTGATTTCCCAAAGAGAATATTTGGAAAAAATCAGCCGTTCTTTTTCAGCTTTCCACAACAACAAATTCCCTTGGGTTGAATATTCTGTTCAACAAGATGCTGTGTTCTGCTTTCCCTGCCGTCACTTGTACATAGAAAAAGGCCGTGCTGAGCATTCATTCATCAAAAAAGGCACGCAGGATTGCAAGAAAATCTCGGAGAAATTGTCTAAACATACCATCTCCCAGGTTCATTGAAATGTATGGAAAGTGGCAATGCTTCAAACATAGCGAGGAAACAGGGTCGGTAGCGGTGAACCTCTCGGAAAGTCATGAAAGCACCGTTTAGAGAAACAGGGATTACCTTGTAAAGGTTTGTGACATTGTCTAGTTACTTTCAAAGCTTGGCTTACCGTTTCGTGGGCACAATGAGGGGAAAGGAATCTAAATTTAAAGGGAATTTCCTTTAATTTTGTGATTTCTTTTCAAAGTATGACGAAACTTTTTAATAACATGCAGGCTAGTTATTTTAATTGCACAAGTCTTGAATTTCAAAACAAAGTGCTGCAGATCTGTGCAGATTTGGTTCTCCAAGAAATTGTACAGGCAGTGAATAACACCGGGTTTTTTTTTTTTTTGCTATAATAGCAGATGAGGCCAGATCGTTTAAGACAGAGCAGCTTTCAGTTTGTATCAGATATGCAGAAAACCTCAAGATCAGAGAAAGGTTCCTGTGCTTTATCAATTGCTCATCTTCCAGAAATGCAGAAGGCATTTATACTACCATAAAGAAAGCTTTTGGGACAATTGGATTGCAGAATGTGCTGATAGTTGCCCAATCTTATGATGGTGCTGCGGTTATGTCAGGACGCATAACTTGGATTCAGCAGCAAATGAAAGACGACCATCCGTTTGCAATGTCTGTACATTGCGTGGCACACAAACCCAACCTCATCCTTGTGGAGTGCTGTAAAGTGAGTCGAAGTTCTATGGGCTTTCTAAATGTAGTTGAGAAATTGTATTCAGTATTTACGGAGCCAACCAATCATCAGATGTTTATCGACATGCAGACAGCTTTGGTTCGCAAGCAAAAAGAGATTGTGCAGCCCAGTGATACACGCTGGGCATGTCAGTGTTGAAGTGCGTTTGCAATATAAACACATTACACTACTATACCTTCATACGGTGTCTCAGAGATCGAAGTGAACAAGGCGAAAAGTGGTCAGTGGAAGCAAACGGCTTTTTTCATCTTATGACTTGAGTTTCATTCAATGCCTCCTTGATTATCTTCCACAACATTTTGAAAGTTATTCATGTTGCTCACAAAGGGCTTCAAAGCATCGACGACACGGTTGCAAACGCTGCCTCTATCAAAGAGAACCTTAAAGTGTACTTAGAAAAACTCAGAAGTGAAGAAATCTGGAATGATATGTGGAAAGAAATTACAGGATTCTGTAAAGACCATGACATTGCAGTGCCAGACGAAGAGATACATCACTTGCCAAAAAAGAAAAAGAGCAATGAAGCTCTCGGCAGCTCTTACGGACTTCATTGTCCCAACAACTTTGGGTCAAAGAGAGCATGTAGAAGAGGCAACAAATGCACATGAAACACCCGAGACTGTAACCAAACATCAACAACAAAAAAGTGACATCAGCAGTTGTACATTCCTGTTTTGGATGCTGTTAACTGCAGAGTTCGAGAGACGATTCTCAAAAGAATCGATGGAAATTGCTGAAGCATGTGACTCATTGTTAAGATGTCACAAAAATGGCGTTCATCGACATCCACTCTTGCAGGAATATGCAGACCCACTCAAAATAAATCCACAGCTTGCAGCTCCAGAGATGGACCTTTTTACCAGTACGGAATCTGTTGTTACCCTTCAGAGACATCAAAAAGAATTGTCTCAGAGAATGTACCCAAACTATTACAAACTCAGTCAGTTAGCTCTCACATTGCCAGGCGGGACGGCCACTTTGGAACGAAGCTTTTCTGCAATGAGACGGATTAGAAACTGGTTGCGCTCAACCATGGGGGAGGAAAGATTTTTTTTCACTGGCTCTTCTTCACATAGAAGGCGATTTAACTGCGAAGCTGTTTCCATAGAACATTGTGGATGTTTACGCCAACCGAAGGGAAAGATGATTGCACCTACATTAGTCATTAAGGTAAGAACAGTATTTGTATTAACACATGTTTATGTATGGGAGACATGTTTCATAAAGTTCTCGTTAATTTTTTTTTCATTCAATAATTTGTTGTTATGCTCAAACAGTATTGGTGGTAGCTGCTAAAAATGTCATATAATTCGGCTAAAACAAAAAAAACAACGGAGATTAAGTAATGAATGTCTCAACTGTATTTGTGATTTCACTTACTGGAACTACACGAACACGGCAATTTTGGATGTCAGACCCAGCCATTATTATCAATGCCATTATTAATATTAAGCTTGCTGCCACCCCCTCCTCCCTCCCAAATAGAGAAGTCAAACTATGCCTATGTCAGCACAAAGGCCATGAAAAGAGACAGAGTGGGAGGAGGTTGGAGTAGCTCTATGGAAAACGAAGATAGGTAAAGCTAATCGACCATCAATGGTGGTGCTGCTGATGGTGGTGGTGGTGGTGGTGGTAGAGATGATCAAGGGATTGTGGGATGGTGGAGTGGATTGCCTTTGGTAATCATTCTGGGTGGAGGAGACGATACCAAAAATGATTGGCAGGAGAGTTCATTATAGTGGCTATCTACAAGTATAAAAGCAATGTTATAGAGTGTGTGAATTACAGGGTCATCAAGCTGAGAGAGCAAGTGTAAAATTGTTGGAAAGGGTGGTGAATGATAGCATTAGAGAGTTGGTGGGGATTGATGGGATGCAGTTTGGGTTTATGCCAGTAAGGAGAACAACATATACTATCTTCATTCTCAAGCAGAGACAAGATATATTTTTGTAAAGGAACAGTAAGTTGTATTACAGGTTTGTAGAACTGGAAATAAGCATGTGATAGGGTTCCAAGGAAGGCGGTGTACTGTTGTCTCAAGGAGAAGGGGGTACCTGAATGACCGGAAAGGTTAGTTGAGATGATGTACGAGAGTACTTGGACCTCATTCGCGCTGTGTTTAGAACCATTCTCACTGACTGCCTTTGCACTCAAACCACACCTTCTAGACATAGACCCAGATGGTGAGAACTCCACCCATACTCTGAAGTATCCCAAGTCATCACATTTTCAGCTATGTCAGACAGAAGTGAAGAGAGTACATATGTTTGGAGTAGTGTTGCAATTGATGAGTTGTTCGTGCGTTGGACAGAGGGAAGCGTTGAAAGCGAACTCTTGCCAAGTACCAGGAATGAAAAGTCTGACAAAAGAATTTCAGCACAACTGTCATCTAAGGGTGTGCACCATTCTTCAAAGCAATGCCAATAAAGAAATCTGTCAGACTCGAAGGAATGATTTCTGGATGCAAGAATTGCATGGCGGAATAGTTTGGTCAATGGGAACTGAGGATCAATGTGGGGAAAACTGAAGTTATGGAGAGAGAGAGAGAGAGAGAGAGAGAGAGAGAGAGAGAGAGAGAGAGAGAGAGAGAGAGAGAGAGAGGAAAAGGAAAGGAAAGGATGTGGATACGAGGGAGGCAGGGGGTTAGAGCAAATTGGGAAATTCAAGTACTGTACCTGTTTTCTATTTTGGAGGAGGGGGGCAGTTGCTGTGAGGATGTGAGAGAGAGAGAGATAGTGAGGGCAGGGTGTAAAAAGACAAGAAGTGTTTCTGGAGTGGCCTATGATCAAAATATTCTCATGAGGCTCAAAGAAAATATTTACAAAATGGTAAAAGATTCTTCTTTTACCATTTCTTTTAACCTTTTTTTTTACCATGTTCAAAAAAGAAAAAGTGGTTCTTCTGCATGGTGTGGATTGTTGTGCTTTGAGAAAGGAAGAGGAGAGATTGCTGCAGAGGATGGAGATGTGGATGCTGAGAGGTCTGTTGGGGATCTGAGGGAAAGAAAGGGGAATGAGGATGTCAGGAGGTGGGTGGGAGTAAGGGACATGAGCAAATAGGTATGGGGGACAAGTCAGCATTGGTTGGGGCATATACTTACTGCTCAGAAGGGAGGGGAATGTGGTTAAGCAGGTCTTTGATATGGATGCAGTTTGCAAGAAAAGGTGCAGACCAAAAGCGAGGTTGAAGGAGGTGGTGGAGAGGTCATGAGAGAGAAAGGTGAGATGCAGAGAGAGCATTTTGGATCAGAAGGGTGTGGAGAGAGAAAATTCATCTGACTGAACCAACAAGATGGTGGGATTAATCAGGGTCATCAACCCTTTGAACCCTGAGCTCCTTGGACTTTGGGCTCCCCCACTCTGGACTCCCTGGAGATAAATCTGGCTGCTCGGGTATATGGAGGTTTGAATAGCGGCCGGTAAAACAGCTACTTGGTGTCAAAGGGTTAAAATAGTTGTAAGAGTTGTAATATATATATATTATATATATAATATATATATATATATAATATATATATTATATGTGTTATGTATGTAGGCCTGGTGTTGGCTTAATGGTTAGGGTGGTGGGCTTGGAATTCAAGGATCCTGAGTTCAAATCCCACTCCGCTGTTGAATTAATACCAGGCGGGGTTGATCTGCCTGTCATCCTTCTGAGGTTGGCAAAATAAGTGCGACGGAGTGGCGACCCATCCAGAATTGTGCCCAAGGAGCCAAGGAGACTGCTTCGGCAGCACCAACACTCTGCACAGAGTATGGTCCCGTTGGATGTACGGACACCACACACACACACACACACACACACACACACACACACACACACACACACACACACGTGCAATGTCCTTTTAGTTTGGGGTCAGTTGTTCAAATCGAGTGTAGAGTTGGCAAAACAATTTCACAAGCTGGCTTGCCGGCTTGACATTCAACTGAAAAAACTGTTCCTTTCAATATAAGAGTCTAGACTCGTGGAGTAGCTCATGACAAATATTATATCAACTGGTTCAGAGACTACCAAAGGGGATGGGGAAGGGGTGGGCATCAAAAAGGAGTAAAAGAGGAACATCAAAATCAAGTAACAATCATGACCCAATAAATGACAGAAGAGGAAAGAATGGGAAAGTTCACATCGTGTAGAAGAGATTGTGGATGTGCGTGCGTGACTACATGATGTAGTGAAGGCCAGCACATTCGAAAGAAAGAAGAGAGGACAATGAGACAACAGAAAAAGGGAGACTAATCCACAAGCGAAAGCATAGGGGGACTAATGGATGCATTGGGCAAGCAGCCTGGACTTGGGGAGGGTGAGCAGGCAAGGGTTTCTTAAGAAATGCAATGACCAGGGGTGGCTTAGGGAGGACATGGATAGGAGAGAGCAGAAGGATGAAAGCTTGATGTAAGCTTTTATAAAATAGAGACCACCAACTTGCTGCCAGTTGAAGAGTGACTCCTTGGCAATCTTCCTCCTGCCTCAAGTTATCATTGGTGTAGAAAAACTTATTTTTCACTGCCTCAAGAGGAGCAAGGTTCCCCAGCACAGAGTTGCGAGCCATAATGCATGGAGCTCAGTCTGAAAGCTTTGTACACCATGATGAGTGGGGTGTCGCTAAGGATTGCTTTAATTCGAAGGAGCACACTCATTCTTTGTCTAGTCTCGGTAGTGAGAGTGTGAGAGTGTGTGACTTGCCAGCGTTGCATATCATGTTGCAAATAGCTGACCACAAACTTATCTTGTTCAGGTTTGAAAAAAGGGATTCGGCAGCAGCTGGCCTTTCACAAAAGTAATGTAGTGCTAGCACAGGGTGGAGTCATCAGCAAAATACTACTTTGAGCAGTCAAAAGAAAAACTCAGACTAGTGGGGGGACATAACATAATTTTAGAAAGTCCAAATCCAAAATACTCTCATTAAAGAAATAATTGAATAATTTTTTAGAATCCTCTTCTCAAAAACTTCATTTTAATGTAGAGCCATCTGGCAAATCCTCCGATCTACTTTCTTAACAATCCTCTTGAAGAAGTTCAGTCATTTAAACTCCTGGGTCCAACTATCAGCCATGATCCTTATTGGGCAAGCCACATTTCAAAGTTAGCCAAGAAAGCCAGTCCCTGACTGGGTATCCTCTATCATGCAAAATCCTTCTTTGGCACACCGAAAGTCTTATCCACCGACAAGGTCTTCATCCGTAGCTTGATGGAGTACTGCTCTCCACTCCGGGCTGGTAGCCCCCTGCTTCACTCACACCTTGCTCAGCTTGACACCATGGAAACCAAGGCCTTCAAGATCTTTGGAATCTTATGTGATAAAGCTGAGTCTATGACCATCACTTTCACATCCCAGGCAGGTTGGTGGTGCCTCTGTATTCCACCACTTCTTTTCTGGTCGTGCACCCTTTGCCTCTTGAGTGCCACCCCCCCCCCCCCCCCCCAATCCCATGTTTCTGTAGGGTGCATGCCGTCCACCAGAAACCCCCTCCTGGGGAAACTTCCCATATCCATAATCACTGCTCACCTCCACTCATTTGTTCCTCTTTTTTTCTGCAGGTGGAACCAACTTCCACATTCTCTTCAATCTCATTCTTCCCTCCAAGTCTTCAAGACAGCTCTGTTCACCACCATCTCAGATCATCCCCCTTCCAACACCGTTATCTTTTCTACCCCCATTAAACCTCCCCAAGCCCACCTCTTTCCAAATTTAACGTTTTTCCATCCCGAGAGTTTGCTTCTATATCCATCTCGTCCAGTTTGCTTCTGTATGCATCTGAGGGTGAGCTGGAGTCATCCCCTACCCATCATTCTACACCACATCCCATATTTGTCCCAGTCTTCCTCTATTTTAGTCCCTCACATTTGCTGTTGGTGTGATTGCCCCCTCTATTTTCCTTCAAAAGGGAAAACTAATGAAGATAACTGATGACAAACAGAGGACTTTGAATGGAACATATTTTCGAAGAGAAAGCATTCACAAAAGGAAAAATGTCTTTCAGCTAAATCTAATTGCTCATGCAAACAAACCTCTGTGCTGGCAGGATGACCTTGAGGAAAGCACACTCGCCTCTAAACTGTCCAACCCGTGTTTGAATCTTGGCCCAGCTATATACTGTCATCCTGGTGTTGCACAGGCAGGGTGATTCATCAGTGTGTGTTGCTGTCTCTCGGATGGATGTTAAACTGGGCGCTATGTCTGCCGGCATTAGTTGGTGAACATTAAAGATCCCATGGTGTCCTTCGTGAAGAGTACGTGAGCTATCGCAGAAACCGTGCCCAAATTCCAAATACCTGTGCTAACGACTTTGTTGAATGTCAGATCTGGCCAGCTGGTCTGTGAAAGACTTGGGCCAAAAACTTCCACTGGCCAACTGCACAAGAATGTTGGAATAATTGTGGCTGTTAAAGAAAGAAGAAGAGGAATAAGAAGTTTAAGCAACACCCTCCCAAGTTGTTGCAACAAGATTGTATTGATTATTTATCTGCCCTTTTTGCCAAAAACCTTTCATTTAAACCACAACAATGAACAACACATTAACTATTGCATCCCTGAAAATGCTCACAATTACACAGGTCCCTTCCCCACCTATTCCACCACAAAACATAATCAGCCACAAATGAAGACTGAGAAATGGTGAAGAATGAGAAATAAATAGGAGAGGCAATGGAATGGATGGCAAAAATGATTTCATGCTCCGCAGCTTCAATTACTTTCTGAATTTTATTGCTGTACAACCTCGATAAAGAAACGCATTCAACTGATGTTCTTGGCAGTCAAGGGAATACATGATTGTACATTTGTACTTTTTGCTTCACAACATGTGAAGGTAAAAGCAAAGGTGAGCTCTGAAGACTAATGGGTTGGAAGATGGGGGAGGGTAAGGGGGGAGGGAGACCAAAGTGGAGTGGGTGGAGTGGAAACTCGGACTGACGAGAGAGTATAAATTCAAAGGACAACATGGAATATTATTTCTGTATCTTCGTTGCATCTTTGAAAGTTACATTCCCATTCTCCTAATGCTGGATAAGAATATTGGCCGATATGGAACAGTTGAGCTTGGGCATGCTCGGACTATTCTTTGTTCTTTGCTACGGTCACCATTTACGTTTTCCAAGTGGAGGGCAACAGTTTTGATTTTCCAAAATTATGGAGTGCTACCACATCCACTATTCCATCATTCCACCATTTATTTAATCATTGGATGTGTCAGGATGTGTCATTGCACCTTTAAATCATTCATTTGTGAATATCCTTGCTCAATTGTCTTGCTCTCCAAACTCTATGCTATGGCATTCAAGGCCAACTCCACACATGGCTTAATGACTTTCTCCACTCTCATAACCATTGTGTGGCTCTCAACGGAATCCTTTCATCTCCTCTACCTGTCAAGGCTGGAGTGCCCAAAGGCAGTGTTCTGGGCCCAATACTATTCCTAATGTTCATCAACGATCTCTCTGACTTTCTGGAAAATCCTCGTTATTTCTTTGCTGATGACTCCACCCTGTGCCGTGACCTCCCTCTTCCTTCAGATAGGCAGACTGCAGCATCTTCCCTCTCTTCAGATCATAATAAAACCACAAATTGGTCAAACACTTGGAATAAGACATATCTATTTATCTATTATCTCTTCTTCTCTCTCTCTCTCTCTCTCTCTCTCTCTCTCTCTCTCTCTCTCGCTCATCTGGGAAACTCCCACCTACGCCCCCCATTCTACTTTCTTAACAATCATCCTGAAGAAGTTTAGTCAATCAAACTCTTAGGTCTCAATGCAGCCCATCTTTCTTGAGCAAACGCATTTCAAATTGGCCTCCAAAGCAGCCACCAACTGTCTTCTCCCCATTTCAAAATTGTCCTAAAGACAGCCACCACTGGAATTCTCCCCATTTCAAAATTGGCTCCAAGCCAGCACCAATTGGCACTCTCTCATTTCAAAATTGGCTTCCAAAGCCAGCCAAACTAGGCATTCTCTCCATTTCAAAATTGGCCTCCAAAGCAGCCACCAACTGGTATTCTCTCCCATTTAAAATTGGCCTCCAGCCAGCCACACTGGGTATTCTCCCCCATTTCAAAATTGGGCCTCAAAGCAGCACAACTGGGCAATTCTTCGCCTTTTTGCTCCCATCTTCTTTTCTTTTATTCCCCTCGCCCGCTTCTTCTCCCCCATTTTAAATTGGCCTCCAAAGCCAGCCACAAATGGGCATTCTCTCCATTTAGAATTGGCTTCCAAAGCAGCCACCAATGGGCTTCTCTCCCATTTTAAAATTGGCCTCCAAACCAGCACCAATGGGCATTCTCCATTTCAAATTGGCTCAAAGCAGCACCAACTGGGTTCTTCCCATTTTAAAATTGGCCTCCAAAGCCAGCCACCAATGGGCATTCTCTCCCTTTTAAAATTGGCCTCCAAAGCCAGCCACAACTGGGTATTCTCCCATTTAAAATTGGCCTCCAAGCCAGCCACCAATGGGATTCTCTCCATTTTAAAAATTGGCCTCCAAAGCCGCCACCAACTGGGATTCTCCATTTCAAAATTGGCTCCAAAGCCTGCCACAACTGGGCATTCTCCCCATTTCAAAATTGGGCCTCCAAACCCAGCCAAACTGGGTATTCTCCCATTTTCAAATTGGCTCCAAAGCACCAGCAAATTGGGCATTCTCCCATTTCAAAATTGGCTTCCAAAGCCGACCACTGGGTATTCTCCCATTTAAATTGGCCTCCAAAGCGCCAACTGGCATGCTCTCCATTTAAAAATTGCCTCCAAAGCCAGCCACCAACTGGGTATCTCTCCCATTTCAAAATTGGCCTCCAAAGCCATTGGGCATCTATCTCTCCATTTCAAAATTGGCTCCAAAGCCGCCACCAACTGGGCATTTTCCCATTTCAAAATTGGCCTCCAAAGCCAGCCACCATTGGGCAGTTCTCCCATTTCAAAATTGGCCTCCAAAGCGCACCACTGGGCATTACCCATTTCAAATTGGCTCCAAGCCACACCAACTGGGCATTCTCTCCCCTTTCAAAATTGGCCTCCAAAGCCAGCCACAACTGGTATTCTCCCATTTCAAAATTGCCTCCAAAAGCACGCCAACTGGGTATTTCTCCCATTTCAAAATTGGCCTCCAAGAGCCACCAACTGGTATTTCTCCATTTCAAATTGGCTCCAAAGCCAGCCACCAATTGGGCATTCTAACCCATTCAAAATTGGCTTCCAAAGCCAGCCACCAATTGGGCATTCTAACCCATTTCAAAATTGGCCTCAAAGCCAGCCACTAACTGGGATCTCTCCCATTTAAAATTGGCCTCCAAAGCCAGACCAACTGGGCATTCTCTCCCATTTCAAAATTGGCTCCAAGCCAGCCACATTGGCATTCTACCATTTCAAAATTGGCTCCAAGCCAGCCAAACTGGGCATTCTTCCCATTTCAAAATTGGCCTCAAGCCAGCACCAATTGGGCATTCTAACCATTTCAAAATTGGCTCCAAGCCAGCCACCAATGGGCATTCTCCCCATTTCAAAATTGGCTCTCCAAAGCCAGCCACCAACTGGGTATTCTCCCCATTTACAAATTGGCCTCCAAAGAAGCACCACAACTGGGTTTCTCTCCCATTTCAAATTGGCCTCCAAAGCCAGCCCACTGGGTATTCTCTCCCATTTCAAAATTGGCCTCACAGCAGCCACCAATTGGGCATTCTCCATTTCAAAATTGCTCCAACAGCAACCAATTGGGCATTCTACCATTATAATTGGCCTCCAAGCCAGCCTAACTGGGCATTTCTCATTTCAAAATTGGCCTCCAAGCCAGCCACCAACTGGGCATTCTCTCCCATTTTAAAATTGGCTTCCAAAGCAGCCACCAATTGGGCATTCTCCCATTTCAAATTGGCTAAAGCCAGCCACAACTGGGCATTCTCTCCCATTTCAAAATTGGCTCCAAAGCCAGCCACAATTGGCATTCTAACCCTTTCAAAATGGCCTCCAAAGCCAGCCACAACTGGGATCTCCTCCCATTTCAAAATTGGCTCCAAAGCAGCACTAACTGGGCATTCTCCTTCATTCAAAGTCCTTCCTTTGCACACCTGAACTCCTATCTGCCTACAAGGCCTTCATCCACAACTTGGTGGAATACTTATCTCCACACTGGGCTGGTGCCCCTGCATCACAACATGCTCAGCTTGATGTCATGGAAACCAAAGCCTGTAAGATCATTGGATTTTCTTTTAACAATTGGTGCCCCCATTATTAATGGTACCTCAGAGTTTGTTTGAGCCATAGGAGTATGAAATCACCATTTAGGTTTTTTATTTTTTTCTGCCGATGTCCGAGCTGTATCTTGGAGCTGGCTTGGACTTTCAGAATATGATTTTATATCAATAATGGGAAAAACAGTTTGTGGGATAGACATAATTTTTTATTATGTTATCAAATAATTTCTTTACCTTGACCTAATTTTTAAGGCCATGACCTAATTATATAAAATTTTTTATATTTTTTTACCATAACTCAACTAATTTTTGTCCAGTCGGAACAAAATTGCCCTCTCTAGATAGCCTAGACTAGCCTAGAGTAAGGTGCATTGACGCTAAGTTTATATCGTTACCCTCAGAGTTAAAGGTCAAGGTTAAATGGCGGTCTGAAAAAAGAATGCAAGTTTTGTCATCGCTCAATTTTGCCAATGCAGGATCTCAAAGATTGCTTGGCCTACCAAGGTGTCTTCCATGAAGAGCAGGTGAGTTATCGACGGCACCCTGAACGAATTACAAATTCCTGCCCAAAAGAACTCCAGTTGAATGTCAGGCCTGGCCAGTTTGTTCGTAAAAGATATGGAACGGAAAATTTCGCTGGCCAACCACATAATGAGGCCGTTAAAACAGCAGTTGTAGAAACACATCACCTGTGTTTATAAAATAAAAACACCACACAGATAGAATTTGGGCTGACAGAATAGCTCAGAGGTAGCTTACTCATCTGTGAGCTGGCTAGTCTTGGTTCGATTCCTCAACCAACCCAAAACTGCTGTCCTTTTAGATTTGCACCATTGAGTATGCCATAGTACGCAAGGGATGGCAAGTTCGTTGTTCCATATGTTAATAGTCGTTAAAGATCCCCAAATGCCTTTTGAAAAGATTAGGACACTATTATGTTTCCATGGCCCCATTCCAAATTCCTATCATAATCTATCTACAATGGAATTGCATCATCTACACTGCACAAAAGTGATGATGCCAAGCTATCAATCATAAATCAATCCTCGTCAAAAATGCACAATTTATTTTGTTTCAAAGCTCATTGAAGTTAAAAGAAATTAAGACTATCTCTTCTTCTAATTCCTGGTTCAACAATTCTAGCTCCGTCGCCATTCATACAAAGGACGTGGCATATCGGACCTGGAAAAAGCCTTCTTCCTCTGACTCTCATTCAGCTTTATCTCTGCTCGAAATCATTGCAAATATGTTATTTGTGAGACAAAGTATTCTTTTGTCCAAAGAAAGTGCAACAAACTCTCTTCTCCTTTGACTAATCGGTCTTTCTGGTCTTGAGCCAAAAGTATCTCCAACAACTTCTGTCACTCCACCTCTCCTTCACTTTTCCATCGTCATTATACTGTAGCTATCCCTCCTACTGACAAAGCAACTCTTTTTAATTCTCTTTTCTCCTCTAATTCCACATTAGATGACTAACATTCCAACACTCTTGATGCACCCCTTACCAATCCTATGTCTCTCCCTATAATCTCTTTTCATACAATCAAAAGAGTACGTCTCTCTCTCTCTCTCTCTCTGGACACAAGCAAGGTGTATGGACTAGACGGCATTCCTCCTCGTATCTTGAAGGAGTGTGCTTCAAAACTTGCACCAGTGCTTAGTTGTTTGTTTCGTTTTTGTTTAAAAACCCAAACTTTTCCTCTTACCTGGAAACATGCCTTAGTACAGCCTATTCGAAAGAAGGTTGATCATTCAAAGCCTTCCAACTGTCATCCTCTTGCTCTGGATTCTACTATTTCTGAAATCTTTGAACGTCTTCTCAATTATCATTTCCTCAAGCATCTTGAATCTTAGGCTTCACTCTGATCGTCAGAATGGTTTTCGCAAGATGAGATCTCTTGGTGATATTGTTTCTTCTATTATGAATGTCTGCTCTTCTTCTCTGAGAGACTTTGAGGACTCCTTTGTTGTAGCCCTTCATATCTCGAAGGCTTTTGAAAGCGTGGCATCGGGGTCTGATCCCCAAGCTCCACTCTTTCGGCTTTCCTCCTTCACTCTGCTCTCTCATATCGAGCATCAGCAATTAAGGTAGACCGCTCTGTCTACCTTAATTGTTGATGTTTCAACCTCTCCTTCCTTCCCCACCAACAGCGGCGTCTCTGAGCATTCTGTCACGTCTCCTACACTCTTCCTTCTTTTTATCAATGACATTTATTTGAAAAATAACCAAATATATTCATATTCTAATGATTCAACATTACATTCCTCATCTGTTCCAGCTTCCCTTGCTGGATCTACTGTACATCTCGTTTTATCACAATTCTAAATATAAATTGGGATTTGGACAGGATTTCTTAAGTGGGGAAAATGTAATCATTCCATTCCATTGAGACCACACTCTGTGCAGAGCGTTGGTGCTGCCTAAGCAGTCTCCTGGGCTATTGGGCACAACACTTTTATCAGAGTTGCTGGTCAATATGTCATTCTGGTGTCAGGGTGTTGCTTAGTAGCACTTCGTTAACAGGATTCGAGACACCGTTGGTCAATAGGAATTTCGATCCGAGGATACATTCACTGATTTTTCTAGAAAATTGATGGAAGCTTATCAATGTCAATGCAGATTCCATAAATGAGTTCCTTCATCCTTGTAAATGGAGAGCAGCTGTGCCAGATATGAGGGATGGTTTCAATTGATGAAAAAATACTGTGGATCTGACATATTGTCAACAGAGGATATACACAGACATGACAAAAGTAAAGAGACACCATGATTTTTAAATAATTTATTTATTGAATATTTGAAGTACATTTGATCCATTTTAATACATACACTAGTATTTTGTAGACTTGCTGTTTGCATATTTTAACGCTTTTACTCTTTCAGGCATGGAACTAACGAGTTCTGAAATTTTCTCTTGTGGGATTTCTGCCCAGGCTTTCCGCAAAAGGTTTAGGAATTCTGCCCGTGATGTTGGTTTCCTGGACTTTTTACACACAGCTCAATCCAATATGGCCCAGAGGTGTTCAATGGGATTCATCTCAAGAGACTGACTTGGCCATGGAAGTTGCTTGATCCCATTTCTGTCCTGCCATTCTTTGGTCTTTTTTGGAGTGTGGCATGGAGCACCGTCTTCCATGAACAGAGTGTTGTTTTTGACCATCTGACCAGTGAAGAAGATGGGGAGAAGTCCATCCTCAAGGATAGAAATGTATATCATGGAGTTGATGTTGCCACACATTCCACAAGCTCTGACCGACCAGCGCTCCAGATTGCTCACACACTTAGAATCACCGTGTTTGACAGTTGGCTGCAATCGGTTCAAAGAGAACTCTTCACTTGGAAATTTCCAGCCCATACACATCCACTGTCAGAAAATTGAGTAAATTGGGACTCATCTGAAAAAAATGACAGTTCTAAACTCCAAGGGTCTGTTGGCATTGTCTCCACTTCTTTCTCCTTTGAATGTTGGCTGGTCTAAGAAGAGGTTTTCTCCTAGCTGCTCTCACTATAGTAGCCCAGTTGATGGAGGTACCGCACGGCAGTTCTTGAGCTAACTTAGACCTCCTCTGCAATATCTGCTGCCTTGCAATGGGGACTTTCCTCAATGGACCGCTTGACAGCTCGAAGACATCTTTCTGAGGGCCTAGGTTGACCAGAACGGGAAGCTGTGGATTCCTTGCCTTCGCTGGTGAATTGCACAATCACCCGATTAACCATAGAAAGCAGAATGCCAAGGTTCTGAGCTATCTGACGCTGGCTGACTCCACCTTCCGATTCCAACAATTCGCCCTCTTTGAAAATCGCAAAGGTCTGTGCTCCCTGGGTTCGAGGCATAGTTAATTGTCATACACGACCCAGGAACTCGTTTCTGTGAACAAATAATCTACATTAGTACAAATCACTGAGTAAAACTGTGTTATACAGATGAAATGAATAAATTTAAGGGGTCTATTTACTTCTGTCATGTCTCTGTACTTTTGTAGGTGATTCTTAAAACTGAAATGATGTACACATCCATCTCACAAGTACTGTATCTATTTTATTTTCAGAGATCCAGGCTCATGGAAGAGCTGAATGACAGAGGGATCGTTTTCTTCTTGTATATGGTTGCTTGGCTGCCAGGTAGCTTTCATTTTGTTGGGGCACAACTATGCCACTGATGCTGTGCCCCTCTACCAGTGCACTGATACTCATTTCGCTGACTTCAGAATGATGACAGGTGCAGTTAACCCCACCTGGAGTTAATTCAGCGGCCAACTGGGCTCAAATTCAGGACCCTAATATCCCAAGCCAGCCACCCTAACCACGAAGCCAACACCAGGCTGACAGAGGGATGATGTTCACCCAGTGATGGAGCATGTGGAGTTGACATACAAATTGGAATGAATAAACACACAGGCAGTATCATTAGTGGGTACATAGACAGGACAAGGGAAGCAAGTGGGCTAAGTAAATAAGGAACATGTAAAGCAGACACAGGAAATGCACACAATCTGGGGAAATAAATCTGCCCAAATGCTGAACATTTTCCAGTTCCTTCATCTTGTCATGCTGAAGACTCCATGTGTAACAAATCAGGTCTTTGTGAACAAAATTGATTTCCTCCATAAAATCATCCTCGACACATCATCTCGTACATTGCCTTCGAACAAGCTTTTGAAAATCTAGCATCGTCGTCGTCCGACTCTCCAAAATTTACCGTGAAATCGACGCAAGTCGGTGCAAAAATTTCATGTCAAATTACCTTCAAATGTTGCTCGATATTCTTCTTGAATTTTTACATCTAATTGCTTCTCTTTCAATTGAATATCAGGCAAAAGCTTGAAAATGCCTGTTTCGCCAACTTACTGCACCCCTTTCACCTACTTGTATAAATTGGAGCAAAAGCCAGAGGATGGCAAATCTGTATGTCATATTCGAGGTTTATTATCATAACATTGCTTATAGATCGATTACTGAAGTGCAAGGGCATTATATGTCTCAAGGGACAATAAAAAATGACAATTAAATGAAATCCATGCCTCAGAAGCAAAGAAGCAGAATTCAAACTGCCAAGTTATAAACCGATATTTCATATGTGGGATTTAAATGGGATTGCTTTATGTTCAAATCCTCCGGAAGAGCGACATATAAATCCCCAAATTGATAGTAAATGCACAGTGGCGCAGCATGAATGAGAAAAACACTTCCGTGGCGTGAGCATCAAGTGAAGCAAGCTATTCCATTTGCATTATATTGCGTATGTGCTGAGATCCTGCAGTGCGCTTCAGAAGACAACACACTGGGCAATTACCATTGCCATCCAAACAGAAATCCAGGAGAGAAATTTGGATGAAGTATAATCACACAATGGCCTACCATTTTCAAAACCCACTGTGGAATCTCTTAACATCCACAAGTTGGCCTTTAATTTGGCTTCCAAAGCCAGTCGCTGACTGGGCATCCTCAGTTGGGTAAAGTCTTTCCTTGGCACACCTGAACTTTTATCAACTTACAAGGCCTTCAGGATTGCACAGAGGTTCGCGCGCTCACCTCTAAGCTGCTTAGCCTGGGTTTGACTCGCGACCCAGGTATAAACTATCATTCCGGTGTTTCACAAGCACAGTGATTCATCAATTGGAATTTCAGATTTTGCGACAGTAGGGGCAGGTTAAATGTTCCCATGCCAGCAGAAGCAAGTCGCTGAAAACACACAAACAGCACATGTGTGAAAGGCCTCGTTAGCATCCTAAAGTCCCATATTGTGCCAAATTGTTACCCCACTACGTCGATATCAATTTAACTGAGCTCTTCTATGAGCCTCAATCTTATAGAAAAAAAAACAACAACAGGAATTATAAGTAGCCATTCCTTCAAGCATCATTGTGGGATGTTACCGACAATATAAGAGTCCAAAATGTTTGTTTCAGAAGTTCTCTACTCATAAGACAACTGTGGGAAAACAAGGAATTCATCGGCATGTAGCAGTTAGAATGGCAATTCGAGTTAGGGTAAGTAATCATCATATGAGTTCCCTTACAAGGACCTTCAACGTAGAAGGAGGTCATTCGGCCCATCAAAGCCTGCGCTGTGATGGCCAAGTTATGGTTGTTTGTCCATCTCTATCCCTTTAAAATTCTGAACATCAAAGGAAGTACCATTTTTAAATCTTTGGTACAACTCAGCCAAGGATAAAACTGCTGACCAACCAGATTCAGAGCTGATGCTCCAACCATTGAGCCACTAAGTCTTGTTAATCCTGTCAACATGGCTGCCAAAGCCAAACCAGTGGATAAGCAAACAGATGACAAAACAGCATGGAAAGTCAAGGGGAACGGGGTGATCAGCACGAACTTGAATTTTGATTCAGGCTGCATTGTGGCTGAAAGTTTACACTCAGCAATAAAACAAACAAAAGTACAATACAATGATACTTTTTCATGTCTACATCCATCATCTGATGTGTTCCAGCTCCTTCAAGAGTCTGAGTCACTGTAGAAAAAGAATGGATCGAGTATTATTATTTTCACATTTAATTATTCGTGCTTGTTATGCCATATTATCATTTTTTTAAAAACACAATGACTTTATCATAATCCAAATACGAAACGTAACTTCAAGGGTACGTACATATCCGTGGGTTACTGTGATATATTTTCAGAGAACAAGCCCATGGGGTCATAGTCCAAGTTAGAATTATTCTCCATCAAGCTATAAATTCGATTTTATTAAAACCAAATGTGCCAAAGTGCCTAAAACCAAATTAAAACCAAACAAAGGAATAATGCTCAACAAGTCAGGCACACCTTGCTTCCCCACAGCAGTAAGGCCTAAGTCACATTTGGCTCGGCGGCCGTAGGGTCTACAAAATCTACGGCCACTAGCAATTATAGGGCGGCCGCAGTATTTCCACGGTCACACAATGTAGCAGTCACATATGTTTTATATTTCGGGAGGCGCAGGCGTATTTAGAAATTGTGGAGACCGAAAACGTGGGGTGCCGTAGGTCTTTGATTTGATGTCGCATGGTGACCTTAAGGGGCCCTGCGGCGGCCATAGAATTTTCAAGGCAGACGCAAGGTAGCCTCAAGGTGCCCGCAGGCGACCGCAGGGGGCCAAGGCGAACGTGCGGCCAGACGGACGGTAACGATGGGTATATATACCAGTTCTTTTTTCACTGAAATAAAATATAACAGTTCGAATATACCAGTATATATAACTGAATATACTAACTATAATATATATAAACTGAATTACTATAACTTATATATATAACTGAATATACTACTGTATAACTATAATATTATATAACTGAATATACTATACTATAATATATATAATGAATATACTATAACTTATATATATAACGAATATACTATACAATATATATATAACGATATACTATAACATAATATATACTGAATATACTATAACATATATATATAACTGAATATACCAGTTCGGAGCTATAGGCAAACACGATACTCCGATCTCTAGCGGTAGCGCACGGTGGACGCACGGTCGACGCAGACTGCCATGGAGCCGTACTAGGACGCACGGCGGGCGTAGGGAGACAGTGTGTCGACCCTGCGTTGCCGCAGGTAGTCACACAGACCGAAGGCACCGTACGTTGAACACAGGGACACCTTAGGACTACCCTACAGCGGACCGTGGAAATAGTGCGGCCACCGTAATTTTTGGGGTTGGCAAAATTCATTTTTCATTGATAAGAGCCTACGGCAGCCGCACGAATAACGCAAGCCCACCGTACGCCCGACGTATGGTCGACGTGAACACATCTACGTCACAGCTTGGCTTATCGAATTGCTACGGCCAACGTAGAAATGAAAAAAGTTATACCTCCGCGCTATAATTCCACGGAGACCCTACGGCCTGTAAAAGATAGCCATACGGCGTAGGGCCACCCTGAGGCCACCTCAGAAACTCTGCGGCCGCCGCACGTTTCTGTCAATCCAGGGAGGTACGGCCGCCGTATCCTAGCCGTAGAGCAAATGTGCTTAGGCTTAAACGTTCTCCAATTGGCTTTCAGTTGAGAACTTAATAATGATGTCCTCATCGTGAACAGATTAAAATGGAACATGTAGATTATATATTGAAATTAATTAATTCATTAACATGTCGGTAGTGCAGATGGTCAAGTGTATATAATTGAATATACAGGGACGACCACAAAAATGGCAAGATTGCCAGTGACACAAAGCTCCTTTTTATTTTTTTTGGGGGGGGGGGAGGAGTAGGGATTGAAAAAGACACAAGAACGTGAAGAAGCATCACTTCACTCTAAAAAATCACCACGTCTGTGTGGATTGAGTTTGTCACAAATCCACAGTCCCTATTTTGTTTGTAGACCCTCCGAAACGACAGTAACTGTGACATCAGATCGTTATCTTCATGCTGAACACTTACCCATGGAACAGGGTGAGAAATAATGAAAATCTGTGGTTTCGCAAGATAGAACCACATCCCACACCTCCAAAGAATGTCTCGCTTGGTTGAGGGAGAAATTTCTGTATCACCTATCGGTTATAGAAATGAATTCTCATGACCTCCAGATCCTTCGACTTGTCACTGCTGGATTTTTTTTATGGGAACTAGTCAAAGGGAGAGTGTTGCAAGTTAAACCAACCACAATTCCATCCATCCATTGGGACCATACTCTGTGCAGAGCGTTAGTGCTGCTTAAGCAGTCTCCACAAAAGCAGTCAGTCTCCAAGGAGACTGAACCACAATTGCTGATATGAAAGATGCAGTTATTCAGATTATCTTGGGAGTTGTGCAAGACGCCCGTCAGAAAGTGATGTATCACGTGTTGCTGCATATAAGATAATGTATCGAACAGAGGGGAGGTCATAGTGAGCACTTGGTTTATGTACTGAAACTCGATTTAAGTATTGAAACCTATGCTGCATCAGCACCATACTAATTTAATCTAAAAGTTTGTCAACTTAAATTCCATGGAGGAATGGGGATGAGAAAAGTGGGGCAAACACATACGAGGGGCAAGCTTGTACATCACAAGCATGTTTTATCTATATAATAAGATTGAATGCCTGTGTGTCATTTTTGCATCTCCATCCAAACCACTGGTGGCAAAAAGTTGAAAAAGGTGCCACATTGATCGCCAAGGACTGAGGAAGTGCAGAGTCAAAAAAAAAAAATTGACTTGGATCAATACATTTTCATTATACACCCCAATATCTATAACTTCCCAAACTATGGCTACACAATTTGAATACAAGTAAGTAATATGTAGATGTCCACCAAGATTTCAGATACAAGGCAACCGGGATGTCCGGAAGTGTTTTTTTTAATTATTTTTTTGTATACCTTGTCGAGGTCTCGTATGAGAGTTAACACACAACGCACATCAAGGGGGCATGAGACAGGAGGGGAGGGAGTGGAAGGACAAAATAGTGGGGAACAGAGACATTTGCAGATCTGTGGAAGGGAGAGGGATGGACGGGGAACATGGGGAATAGAAGATAGACGTTACAGGGACTTTCAGGAAGGAAAGCAGGGAATTTGAAGGAGGTGGCTTGGGTGGATTATCGGGGTAGAAAAGATCAAGGATTTGGATGGGGGATGATAAGAGGTGGTGGTGAACAGCTGTTTTGAAGGCCTGGAGGGAAGAATGGGAATGAATAGAGTGAGGGAGTTATTCCAAAGGCGGGAAAAAAAGAGAATGAAAGAGTGAAGGTGAGCAGCGATTCGTGATTTTGGTAGTTTTAGCAGAAGGGGGTTGTTGGCGGACCTTGAGCGCCCTGCGGAAATGTGGTGGGGACAAATCGCAGAGAGAGCAGGGGGTGAGGCTGAGAGGAGACGGTAGAAGACAGAAAGACCACCGACCAACCTGCTGTGATTGAGTGAGAGGCCCAAAGACTCAGCTTCATTGCGGGAGATGCCGATGATCGAAATGCCTTGGTTTCTACAGCGTGAAGCCGAGAAAGGTGGGAGGCAGGAGCACCAGCCCAGAGGGGAGAGCAGTACTCCATCAGGCTGCGGACACTAAGCTTTGTAAGTGGTCAGGAGCTCAGGTGGGCCGAGGAAGGACCTTGCACGACGAGGGATTCCCAGTCGCGACTGGCTTTGGAGCGAGGTTTGAAATGTGGCTTTCCCAGGAAAGGTCATGGCAGATAGTGAGACCCAGAAGCTTGAAAGAAAGGACTTCTTCCAGAGGATTGTTGAGAAAGTGGATGGGGGGGGGGTTCTAAACGGTCCTTTCGAAGAGACATAGTGAGAGTGTGAGATTTGTCTGGATTGAAAGACATGTTCCATGTGTTGGACCAGTTTGTGATTTTATCCAGATCAGCAGTGAGCGAAGAAGCTGCTGCTTGCCGGTCTGAGGGATGACCGATGGTACGGCAGAGGGTGGAGTCATCAGCAAAGAGATATAGAGGATTTCTAGAGTCGGAGAGATCATTGATGAAAACCAGAAAAAGAACAGGGCCCAGAACGCTACCTTGAGGAACTTCCAGCCTGGACAGGAAGGGGGAGGAGTGAAAGAACTCCATTTAGGGCCACACGTTGACTGCGACAGGAGAGGAAGTCTGCGAGCCATGAGTGGAGATGGCCTTGGATACCATAGGAAGAGAGTTTGGTGAGCAGGGCAGGGTGCCAGACCGTGTCAAAAGCACGTGATATGTCCAGGAATACGGCTCGAATTTCCTGTCTGGCATTGAGGGCTTCCATCCATTGTTGGGAGAGCAGAAGCAGCATATCCAGGGTAGAGTGACCTGGTCTGAAACCAAATTGATGATCAGAAATCAAGCCATTGAGGAAGAGGAAGGATTTGATGTCTGAAGAGATGATGGATTCCATAACCTTGCTGATGATTGGGAGAAGGCTGATTGGTCTGTAGTTGCAGGGATCTGTTTTTGCACCTTTTTGTGCAGGGCAGTGATGTTTGCTGATTTCGAAGCAGATGGCAGATGGCCTTGAGCAAATGAGAGGGTGAATAGAACAGAGAGAGGTGAGCAAGAGCAGAAGAGCAGGCTTTGAGGACACGTGGGCTGATGCCGTCTGGACCCGTTGCAGAATCTGAGTCGAGGTTTGACAGCAAGCTCTCCACCTTGTCAGGAGAAAAGGACACAGAGTCCAGGGACAGTTAGTTGGGTGCAACTGGGTAAGGTGGGTAGAGAAAGTGATGGGTTTTGGACACAAGATTTAGCTGCAAACACCGAGTTTAGGCATTCAGCTTTTTCACGTGTGTGATCAACAGTGCTGCCATTTGAGGTAAGGGAGGGGATGGAGGGGAACATACACCAGAAACAGATTCATTAACGCCACCAAGATTTTGAGGAGGGAGAGAGGTTGAGAGTTCAGACTTGAGATGAGAAAGATGTTGTTTTCTGGCTCTCCTGAGGGTAGATACACACTTGTTCCGAGCTTTATGAAAGGAACTGAGATTGCCCTCAGTTGGGTTTGCTTTCCATGAGGCAAAGGCAAGTTGTTTCAGGACAACTGCCTCACCACAAGCTTCGGTGAACCAAGGCGGAGGAAGGGTAGGACAACTGAAGACGAGAGGGATAAATCTGTGCATGAGGAGAGCAAGTTTCTTTGAAAGAATTCCCAGGATGAGTTGATGTTGAGAAAGTAGAGATAGAGAACCAGTCTATAAGTTTGAGGGCTGCTTGGAGACCCTGCCAGTCAGCTTGAGTGAAATGCCAGACTCGACGACGGTGAGGTGTTCTCTGATAATAGCCAGAGAGAGTCCACTTTGACAAGGACGTGGTCAGAAGAACCGATTGGAGCGGAGGAAGAGCAGCAGATATTGTCAGGGAAATTTGTCAAAATCAGATCCAGAAGAGATGGAGTACCATTGGTTGAGATCCGGGTCGGGAAGTGACTGATTGAGTCAGTCCCAATGAGTCGCAGAAAAGCTTTTGCTGAAGTGCCATGACAGGTGAGAGAGGTACCCACACCAGCCAACTGGCATGATGACAATTAAGTCACCACATATGAGGAAGAGAGAGTTTGAATGAGAAGATAGAAGTTGGTCCATGTTTTCGATAGTGAGGTGTAGATGGAGTCATCACTGTTGGTGGACGGTACAGTACACATATAAACATGAGGTGGGAGTTGAGGGAAGCCGTAGCCAGAAGTATTCCTGGGGTGTGGGGGAGTGAGGCAGTGCATGGAGAGATGAGGAATAGAGTCTTTGATGAAGAGAGCAACTTCTCCACCAGGGCGAGGCTCAGGTCTGTCAAACCGGAGGAGGGAGTAACCAGGGAGAGATACTTGGGAGTCAGACACGTCTTGGGGAGGAAAGTTTCTGTTAGGCAGATTATGTCTGGTTTGTCAGTGGCAACCTGTATGGAAAGATCTGAAAGGTTTGAGCGAAGGCCCGGATATTTGAGGTCCATACTTTTAATGAAGAGGTAGGTAGGAGGCTTTGGGTGCAGGGGTGGGGGGAGGGGGGTAGGACAAGGGAGAGGGGAGGTAAGGAGTGTTGTTGAAAGAGTGTGGGGATTGCAGAATAGCTAGGGGAGGGGCCGAATGAGGAGGAGAAAAGGCTCTGTGGTGCTGGGGAGAGGGGGGACAAGAGAGGGGGAAGAAAGCAGTTGAGGATTTGAGGGGTGGAGTGAAGAGATGGAGGTGAGAGGGCAGTGGAAGGAGGCAGCTTTGTGGATGGAGGGGGGCAACTTTGGGAAGGATGAGTGAGGGATGAATGGTGGGAGAAAGGTGAGGGGGAGTTTTGAGAGAGGTGAGAGGGAGGCTTGGAGGGAGAGAGTGGGATGGTTGCTTTGAGAGTGAGGGGTGAGAGGAGTGAGTTGGCACTGAAGTTGGAAAAAAAAATGGTTGATGGAAAGCGAACATTCATAGCAAACCGGGTTTTTTTAAGTTTTAGGTCAGTTATGCGATTAAACACGTTTCTTGATGGATGCAATAAAGGCGAATTCAGAGAATGGAGAGAAGAAACGCTGTAACAGTTGGATTTTTTAGGCAAGGTATGAAGGAAAGGTCGAATTGAGAGCAGTCTGTTTAAATGCAGAAGAGTAGTGCATTCTGATACAGTAAAGAGTACCATACGTGTGAAAGAGGAAGATGAAGCATTATAAGAGATCGTTTTTGTTATTATTATTAATGTTTGAGAGAATTTTCAACAGATTAGGTCATGGAAGTGTTGTAGAAAAAAATCGAGGAAGAAGAAGAGGAGGAAGAAGAAGAGGAGATGAAGAAGAAGAGAAGAAAATCAGAGAAAGGTCCGGTTTTTTTTTTTTTTTAGATAAGAAATAGAATGATTTGTTGGGATGGGGACGATAAGAAAGTGGGAAAGATAGAAATTTAATAATGGGAGAAAAACAAATAAAACCATCGTACACCGAGGGGAACAAAGGGTAGGCCTCAAGCCTCAAGGATATCCAAGCACCCAGAAAAAAAGTTCGACGAAATCTCACAAAATAGCACGATTTTTGAAAGAAAAAAAGAGATAGGAACACACAGTAACATGTAGGTGAGAAAATAAACAGTTAAAACGGACAGATAACGACCGGAAAACAACTGAACTCAGCAGGGAGCCCCCAAGGAGACCTGCCAATGCTCCAAACCCAGAACCGGAAACACAGTTTGCTCTGTGTTTTCAGCATAGTCGTACACATGAAATAGTTTCACAAGAAACTTGGATGCTGGAGGCAGCATTTTGGCCCAGTAAGCCTGTACTACATCAGCACCACATTCATTTAATCCAACAATTTATCAACTTCAATTCACTGGGGGTGGGGATGTGGGTGGTGGGGTGGGGATGAGAACAGTGGGATAAGCACAGACATCGCAAGATATAATAAGATTCAGTGTCTGTGTCCGTTTTGCATCTCCTCCCAAACCACTGGTTGCACAAAGTTGAAAAAGGTACCATATTTCATCGCGTCGAGTCAAGCCTAGGGTCAGTACAGGCAGGGACACCAGAGCGGAAGAAAGGCAAGGGGGCTAGAATTTATTTGAGGACAAAAAGAAAAAAAGAAAAACACCATATCCTCCCCTTTATTAGTCCCCAACTGGTTCCACCGGATGAATCTATGAGTTTCCATTCCGCCTGTCTGTTTGTCCCACCTGTGATTTTTCCGAATTTTTTTCCCCATACTCCCTAACATATTCAACTGAAACTTGGTACATGGCTTCTTTATGATAAGTTACAGAACAAGTTCGAGTTTCAGGGCATTTCATAAATTTTTCACAGAGTTATGCCCTTTTGAACTTCAAAAAATATCATATTATACATGGGTCAGTGTTCAGCTGTCATAACTCCACCCCAATGCTTTACACTCATTGGCTGGACAGCTGGCCTGACACCACCCTAATAAAATCATGCACCGCCATTGCATGAAGCAGCACAGATTGGCAGGCCTCAGGCCTTCTGCCTGGGTGTTAGTCCATGGCCCAGTGCAATTGGAATGATCCCAGGCATATAACCACGATGTATTATATATATGTGCACATAAGCTGTATGCATGTTTTTGCTTCATGGATGTACATCGGGTTATTTTTTTTATTATTTTCAGCACCGATCACACCATTACACACCACCCACATAAACGGACATTCATTGGGACCGGTAGGGGACATGTATTGCAAAGCAATGTATTGCTCTTGTGGATTTAGAGTAGAAAAGAATATCTGGAGAAAATATCAAGTGACAAATTTAAATAGAAATCGAGGCCTCAAATCGGACTACAAAGCGGCATACAAATTACACATGTACCATGATGCTCACGATCAAAACGAAAATCCACTAGTCAGCTGTTGCACACCAAAAAGTCCCAAAAAGTCATCGCACCCACATGCATGAAGATTATATTTTAATTAATCACAATACCGAGAATGAGCAATCAAGTCAATTCATGGTAGTGTGCTGTACAGTTCTGCCACTATCCTCGTGCTTTGTTCGTAGCTCTATGGCAGCTGTAGGGAAGTCAGGTAGTGTCCTTCACTGCCAAGATACGTGCAGTGTCTTATCACAGTGAAAATTGACAAAATACAGGACAAATTGGAATCGGCAAATCTTTTTGAGCAAATTTCAAGGTCTGCCTCCGAAAGACTTGTGAGAACAAAATTATTGGCAGTTAAAGGATATGATATATTTTAGAAGCCCTTTATATACTCCATTAGTTTTGTAATGTCGTTAGACTTTTTCGGGAATTTGTGTTGAGGCAATTTCTGATCCCCCCCGCCCTTCCCCTCTTGCCCCTCCTGGCAAAAGGCAGGAGGTTGTTTCCTCCACCCCCACCAATGGCACTGCTCCAGCATCCCAGAGTACAGAATATTTGATTTTGACAAAAACATTTTCATGATTGATATAATAAATGCTCAGACAAAGCATGCGTGAAATATGCTTCGTGTGGCTTGGTGACAAGTCGCGCGATGCTACCGATTGGTTGTGTGAGGCTAGGTGCACTGTAATTGGTTCCTGGCAGGCGAATTGAAAAAAATATATGAATACACATTTCCTGTACCCGTTTCCCCGCTCTTAAATTCAAAAAAAAAAATAAAATTAGTGACAAACAACGCAACAAATAGTGGACCTGGGTGCCACGGGCTTACTCGTTTGGAAAATAAAATCTCCCACGTCTTTGGCCTTCGAACCCAACATCATTTGATGTGCCTCCTGCCAAGATATCATTGCATACATGTACGATGCATGAAAAAAATGCGTCCAGTCATTTTCAAGTAGCGGCTATGGACGGAGGGACAGTACCTAAAATATGTCCCCAAACGAACTGACGCCCAGGTGAGAGCTCGAGAAAAGGTAGAAATTGGTTTTATGCAAGACAAATTTCAAAGCAAAAGAAACACTTTTGTAAAACAAGCATCAACATTACTGGTATATATGTAAGAAGTAAAGTAGGTATAAACTCTGAACATTGAACCCGATGACAGGAGACAGAGGAACTTGTTGCTGCGGTGGCATGTCATAATTCTCAAAGCCCACCATAATCTTGTGATAGACGAGGCCTGTGAAAAGGCATTAACTCTGGAGGGCCGCAGGGAGGGAGGAAAGCTGAGCTGGCCATGCAAGCATCACTTTTCCCTCAACTGGCCACAGTGCTGTGTTGCCTTCACTAATCCTCGGATCGTCACAATTGACGGATGCGGGAAAAAAAGCCTTCGACTTAATTTGAAACACGTAGCCATTCATTGGCACCACATTGCTTCATCGGTAGCTGCCAAGACTTCAGTTAAATTATCATTAAAAAAAAACACCAAATTGACAATAGATGGATGACATGTAATGAATATCTGTCTTCATTGGAAGAGGAATAAATTAAAGCTTTAATATGATGATGTTGCAAATCAACACTGCAGGGCAGACAAGCAGCGTTCAGGTAAACCGGTCTTAATGAAGTCAATAAGTGATCAAGAAATATAAGACAGATTTTCCTTTCATGTACATGAGGCAAATGGAAAGAAGCAGTGATCAGATGACACAGCAAGTCCAACGATTTCAGATTTTCTTTTCATAGTGATCTAAGGCTTTTCAATCCCACTCTTCTCTCCAGGCCTTCGGTTCGCTGTACTTGGCAGTACACCGCCATCTCAGGTTATCTTCCATCCCTACCAGTGATCTTTTCTATCCTCATTATTCATCCCCAATTATTTTCAGTCTGTTATGTTTCCTTTCCTCTTTTCTCTTCTTGTCCTATTAGCCCATACCCTTTGTGTCCGCACGTTCTCTCACGGTCGCACTATCTCTCTTCGCCTTGTACTCCCCCCCCCCCATTCTCCACTCCCCTGCCCCCTCCATCACCTCACTCTTCATTAAAAAAAAACGTGCACATACATTATATGTAGGATAAGGACATCAGGAGACAACCGTTACCTGAATTACATGAGTAGACAATGGACAAATCAACACAATATAAGGGAATTGAAAACAACCAAGAATTATTAAATATACTGAAATAAAAACACCAAAAAATGCCAAGATTTCCTCAAAACGACTTTGTAAGGCTCACTTGACTGTGCCTGGATGGGTTTCAGGGTAAAGGAGTAGCAGCTGAAACCCGAATCCTATCCAGGTTCCTCCTGATGACTCTATCTTTGTCTATTTTGGGTTCCTCCTGATACTCCAATGCTGTACTTGGTTAGCTCTTTGATTAGAAATGGTACGAACTTGACAAAATCGGATCCATGGGTTTATTCCAAAAGACAATCTGCAGATTGCTTGAAACGTTCAACTGACACACGGTGGTGTTTTGTGTCCAAGTGGAAGCTTCCTGGCTCCAGCTTCAACAAGAATGTCTCTGACTCTCTCCTGCCTAAATGAGAGCAGTGACATTTGCCGTTTGACATAAATTACTCTGAGCTAGGGAGCGCAACGTAATGAATCCCATTTTCTATTACATAGGAGAAACTGGTGAATTTCTGCTTGGATTGAGTTGGTGAAATGGAAGTAAAAAACACGGATAGGAAATAATGGTAATATCTGTGATCTCTTTAAAACACAAAACTGTCCAAGTGTTTAAATTGCCTGCCCTCAAATGGGACTGCCAAGCTGTGAAATAACTCAAAATGCGACACTGTACCTGGGGTAGTACAGTCACAACTCACAAGGTGGTATTTCACACGGCGACTTAACTTGGTTCATTGACAGTGGGAGCAATATGCATATCAAGGACACAAATGTGTGGGGGTGAAGGAAAGGAGAGGGATGGTGGCAGAAGAGATATACTGTAATGGGGAAAAGGGAGAAAGGTAGTTGGGGTAAGACATGATGAAGAAGAAATTGAGGAGGGAAGGGGGCATGTATGGAGGCCGATGCACAGAGGTGAGGGATTGAAAAAAGAAATCCTCCATGATCGTGTCAGGACACAGACAAAAATAAATCGTCTTTTTTCCCCCTTTTTTGTAAAGAAGGTTGAGGCTCATGGAAGAGCTAGAGCAGAATGGAATGGAACAAAATGGGGAAACACCAACAGTAGAATAATAATGAGAGTAAGTAAGATGAAGGGGAGGGGGAGAAGGATACTTTGGGGTGAACAAGTCGCACACAAGCCAAATGAAACACAGAAAGAAGAGGAAGGCAAAAGTGGGGATGAAACAAAAAGAAACAAACCAACCAACTAACAACAAAGGGGGAGGGGGGAGGGGGTAAGGGAGAGGGGAAAAATCACAATAACCTGAAAAAAGGGAGTGCTTGGGAATGGGATCATATGGGGTAGAAAATATCATGAGTATGGACAGGGGATGACCTGAGGTAGTGGTGAACACCTGTCTTGAAGCCCTGGAGAGAAGAATGGGACTGAACAGACTGGGGAAGTTGATTCGACAGGCAAGAGAAAAGAGTAACAAATGATTGGAGATGAGCTTTGCATCTGACATTTTGCTGGTCTTCTTCTAAGCTTAGATAGTTGGATTTAAAAAAGAGACTCACCAGCTGCTGGGTTAGTAGGTTATAACTGCATCATAACAATATGGGACTTTCTAAATGATGTGATCCACTCCAGAATACTCGGCACACATGTGCAGAAACCCCTAGAAACAGCGGTGGTCGGGGCACCCTAAAGTTTATTGTGTGTGAGAGATCAGGATTGTTACTTAAAATAGCTCACAAGGCTTCTAAAATAAGCCAAAAATACTTGGAAAAGTACCTGAGGAAAGTGGTGTGCCTCTGCATAATGAGAGAGTTGGAGAACTATCTCGGCTCACCGAAAGGGCAGCTACCCGGACTGCAAAATCCCAATGATATGGGCCGTGCAAGGCCGGAGTGGACAGAGGATGCTACCCAAACCATACATGGATCCCAACCTATGAATGGACTTTGACCCCTGTGGGAGTATCTCCTGCAAACATGGCATGCTTGGTGATTTATTTAATGGTCGTCAGCTATTGGAAAGGCGATGCCGTGTGTCGTTACAAAGTAATGGTAAACATCTCTTCGGCAAAGTACATCTTCGCACCGTGAAAATACACAAAGCTTGTGTATCTGTTTTGGGTGATCCTGAACACTGATGGGAAGGGCATATCTGGGGGTTGTGAATGCACAGTGTAGGTTTAAAATCACATTTTGAAATGGTGATATTTATCATTAATCATGTGGCAGGGAATGGGGGGGGGGGGGGGGGGGTTGTTGGGAGCTGTGAGTGCAATTATAAATATATTGTTTGGGTCCAGGGCCACAAAAGTAATTATACTAGATTTTTCCATCCATTAACAAAAGGAGAGGTGTGTGTGTGTGCGTGCGTGCGTGCGGTGTGTGTGCGTGCATGCACGCGCGTTATCCACTGTCACCACTCTCTTGTATTAACAGGAAATGGTACGACCTCGACACCTGACATCCACAGATATTTCTTGTAATTCCTGTATTTCTGTGAGTCTGATATACATTCAGGAACACAACGATTATGGTTTTATATGAAATTGCCAATCTTTCATTTGAATGCCGATAATTATGTTTTAAATAGCATTTGACTTCGAGATTTTGCCTGAGCAATGTCAGGTTAAAAGTGCTCCAGCTCGTTGAAGCAGGTCACTGAAAACGCACACATAGGGCATGCGCGAAAGGCCTCGTAAGCATTCATACGTCATTTCGAAAGTCCCGTATTGCCACCTTTCTGGTTTTTGCAAGCTAACCATATGAAATTGTTGGCTAGCTTAACCCAGGCTTACCGGACCAAGAAATACACTTCCAGTTATGATTTAAAATATTTTGTATATGCATTCCAAATTCCACGAATGCTATCCAGCACCAGCTGGCAGACTAAACTGCATGGGCAGGTGGATATTTTGGGGATAAACCTCCAAACGTGAAGTGAAGGGTTGACAGAGCAAGACAGACATCATCTTACTCTGCAAAACCTTTACTCTTGTTCGTTCCAATTCCTATGCCTTGCCTCCCTGCATTCACCTAAGTCCTAAAGGAACCAGGTAAATAAAGGTAAGAATGGAAAGTTATGATTCACTTTTACCCTTGCTGAAGGAGAGGGTATTGCGTTTGTTTCTTTGTTATTTGCAAAATCGATGATTTTTCAAGTATATTGGTCAGTCGATTTCATTATTCTTTCTGTTTGTTTGTTTGTCTGTCTGTTTGTCTGTCCGTCTGTTTATCGCCTACAGGTCACAATTTTAAACCAATCTTCACAAAACTTCACCACATGGGAGAGTTTGTCATAAGGAAGAATCCCATTGTTTTTGAGGTCAAAATGTCAAAAGGTCAAAAGGCAAAGGTCAACAACTAAAGTGGGGTTTCTAAAATCCTCAATTTTCATCTGATTAACGAAGTTCGAAGAGGATTAATACTTCAGGTCACCGAGTTCAATGAGCCAATTATTTTTGAGGTCAACAGAGACCAAAGGGTCAACATAGGCCGAATTTCTAGAATTGTCAATTTTCATCCGATTGACTTGAAATTTGAAGAGGATTTGCATATTTGGTCACTGAATTCAACCAGCAATTATTTTTGATGTAAAATTTGTTTTATGGATTTTGCAAGTGTCGTGCTCTGCACAACGTCTTCTTGTTTGTCTGTCTGTCTGTTTGTTTGTCCACACAGACTTTTCATGTTTTTCTCTGCAACCGCTTGTCAGATTGAGACGAAATTTTCAATTTAGGTACGACCACTCATGTAGAATGCTTTATCATAATTATAACGTCATAGGTCACGTGGTGTGGCAGCCATGTTGGTAAAACGGAAAAACTTTGAACCTCTGTATCTGTGAAACCGTACCAAGGAAAAAATTGAAACTTGGCACAAGGCAAGTGTACTCCTCATGGGGCATTAGCAAAAAAAATTGATGACGTCATAGGTGCCTTCGTTATAACGTCATAATTGCAAATGTAGAACGCTACATCTGATCAGTATGAAAATTTTGAGCGTCTTCTCAGGATAAAATGGTCCACAGAAAAAAAAAATTGATGACGTCATCGGACACGTGATTTAGCAGCCATATTGTTTAAAAAAAATAATAAAAACCTTCATAATAAATACTCTTCTCTGAAATGGCTGAAAAGATTGAGGTGAAACTTTCCACGTATGCTCGCCTATCCATGAGGAACGAAAGGTTCACACATATGATGTCATAGATCACATGGTTTGGCAGCCATATTGGATTTACCCTAAAACCTATTTTAAAAAATCTTCTTCTGGCTGGACAGATCGAGGGGATACCTCACACAAATGTTCGCCAAGCCATGTGTGTACAAGTTTGTTAAGGAACATATGATAGGTCACAAGGTTTGGCAGCCAAATTGGATTGAAGAAAAATATTAAATAATGTTTTCTCTGGAACTAATTAATTAAATTACGTGAAACTTCACATTTATGATCTATTTGTGATGGTGACTACATGTTTTAAATTTCAACTTGATTGGATGCATGGTCTGGGAGCCAGAATTATTTAATTTTTTGATGTGTTATTTTATTTTTATTTATTTTAATAATGCTTTCTTGGCTGTTCCTGGATGGGTTTGAGGGTAGAGAAGTAGCAGCTGAAATGTGACTCCTATCCAGGTTCCTCCTGATGACTTCATCTTTGCTTTTGCATGTTCAGGTTCCTTCTGATTCCTCAAATGCAGAACTGTTCTGATTTGGTCTTCCAGTCGATTTTAATTGAATTTATTTGAATCCCATTCTAAATTCAATTGAATAATGAATAATAATTAAACAAGCCGGTAGGCGACGAGGGATTCGCTAGGATCGAAGCGCTGGATACGATGCTTTTTCATTCTGACCGATCCACCGACGAGATTCATTGCCAAGACGTATTGGTTCACATACAATTGTTCCTCTGCCTGGCAAGATTTTTCCTATTGCGTATTTTGCCAACTGGCACTCCTCATAAAAAATGACGGTAAATAGACACCCTATTTTTTAAGGACTACAATTTGAAAAATAATCGGTTTGCTGGTTTGTGCTGTGGAGCCTCGTGTTGCAGACACACACACACACACAACACACACACACACACACACACACACACACACACACACGGAAAACCCGATAAACTTCTCTCAATGCTCTTGTTTGACCACACTCCTGAGCCACACAATATTTTTTCATAAGCCACGCCCACTTTCCATAAGCCACGCCCATTTTCCTACACCACTCCCACTTTCCTACGCCACTCCCACTTTTCATCAACCACGTCCACTTTCCTAAGCTCCGCCACTTTCCTAAGCCCCTCATAAAAAATGACGGTAAATAGACACCCGATTTTTGAAGGACTACCATTTGAAAAATAAAACCTCAATCAAAAATCGGCTCGAGTAAAATTTCTAAATGTCTCGAAGTGTTTAATTCGAAGTCTCGTTTCTCTACATTCAAACTGAAGGACAAGTATTGAAAATACTGTACGCGGTTTTTCAAGCCGCTGCACAGCAACGGGTGGTTGCTAGGCAACGAAATTCAAACGCGCACATTCCCAGCACATATTGCACATGTTGGCAAAGTTTCATCGAAATCGGTTCGCTGGTTCGTGCTGTGGAGCCTCGTGTTGCAGACACACACACACACACACACACACACACACACCACAAACACACGGAAAACCCGACAATAAGGGATATCTAGCATATATAGCGAATCAAAAAAACGTCATGGGTCAGGGTCAGGTGTCCGATCAAAGCGGGACGTCTTAGTACCCGGTCATCACTGCCAGCAGTTACAAAGTGGCAGTTCTAATTATATCTCTTATTAATTATGTAACACACCAGTACACAAACTCCACACAAAATACACCACACAAAAGAAGTCCTGGCGAGGGTCTGCAATCTCTGATTGTTCTTTTTCTTGTTTCAATTACCATCAACACCCACATTTGTAATAAAGTTCTATTTTAAAGTCATATAAAAGCATCTCGGCACGCTTCCCTGCATAACCTTTCCACCTTATTCCATCCAAATATTGTACACCTCTCCCTCCCAATTCCATATCCAGGTGATGCATGACATCATCGCTGGGTGCCGAAGGAAGGGAGTACTCACTTTTTACTCCATTTGTTTTTTCTTGTTTGTCCGGGCGATATCTCAGCCCTCCTTTGATCTCGGAAGCTGAAATTTGGGGACAAAAGTGAAGATGTTCTTTGGCAATAACAATATATATTTTTATTTTTTGATGAAGCAATTAATTGATTAATTACTTAATTATTATCGATTTATTAATTACTTATTTAATTTCTTTCTCATATGGGCAATATCTCAGGCACCTTTTGAGCTAGGAAGCTGATATTTGGATACAACAGTGACCAAGTGATTTGGCTATAAAGGGTATTTTTGATTTATTGATTAATCAATTAATTATTCAATTTTTTGATTAATTACTTAATTTTCGAAAAGTTACAGATTCGGATGAAACAGTGGTGGTTTAGGTATGCTATTAGCCAATTGATTAAGAACTTAATTATTTTTCGATTATTAGTTCTCTTAATTATGCAATTAATCAATCAATTATTGTTCACCACTCGATCACAATTCTGCCTCCATGTGCTGCAAGGTGGCATCGTGAGGTGCCGAAGGTGCCCCGGTGATTTCGCACGCTGAAGGATTTGGTATTTATTTATTTGACATGGGGATGTTGTACTTTGAATGTACCTCGACTTGTGTTTTTAGATTCAACAGAATTCCACCTGTTCCTCGTGTTATTTTGTGTACCTTATACTCTTAAAAAGGCATTGGTGGATGGTGCAGCGATAGTGCAACTTGAGCTGTTCAGCTTGGGTTTGATTCTCGACCACAAAACAAACTGGGAGATTGGTGATTCGTAGGCAGGGTGTCGCAGGAAGGAGGGTGCCATCCCTCAGATTGATGTTAATCTGGAGACCCATATGTTAGCATTGATTGTTTGTCGACATTAAAGATACTGCGGTGTCTTTCAACGAAAAATTGATGAGTTCTTGCTGGCACCCAGGCCGAATTACAAATTCCTGCCTTAACTTTTCCTGGAGCAGAAACAGGCACCGATATGGATATTTGCCCATGGAAATGCCAGCCTGGTGTGACGACGACGACGACGATGCACTCTAAAAATGAAATTCCAGATAATTATGGATGATGCAAACAAGCAGCTAGAAATGGGATACAACAAAGTAGTAGAAAGAGATAATGTGGAGGAAGGAGGATGGTTGGGGGTGAAAGGGAGCTTATGAGGCAATGGTACAAATGACCTGAAATGACTCCTCAGGGGAACCAAACTACAGCGAAGCAGCGACAGACCAATGTCGTGAGCAGAGACAAATGGGTACACACCTAATACTGTGCTTCATAGTTCATACGCCATCTGCACTCATTGGTTGTTTGCACACCATCACCAATCGTAGATCTTTCAGACAACCTGTATGCAACCAGTGAGCCTCGTTTAGGTTATTGGAAAGCTTACAAGAAGAGTACCGTGAAAAAGAAGGAGTACGGAAGGAATGAGCACTTCCGTGATCGTGCGTGATAGAGGGCAAAGGTGAAGAACAATAAGTTTTATTAAATTTTCCCATCCATCACTTATTTTTACTTCCTTCAATCTACCCCACACAAAGGCAAAAAAACATTCATGCACCAAAACGTGACTCAATTTGTGTATAAATCTGAGTTGCAAAAATCACAATTTGAGATTAAAAAAAAAAAACATTACATCGCCATTTTATATCCGCTCACTTTCACTTAAGAATGCTGAAGTCGAAAAAACAAACAAACCTCATCTATTCATGCACCACAATAATAATTATAATCATCATCATCATGATAATACTTGGAATAATAAGAGTAATTATTACGGTATTCATTCACAAGGAAATACAAGTAACATCAACACAAGAGGAGGAAATTAGGCCCTGCAAGCCTGTGCAATCATGAGAACATCTTCATGCCCCCCTCATCACCATCACTTCCAGATACCTATCCAACTCGATTCAAAAACTCTCCACTGATTCTACCGTTACCACGCTTGCAAGGAGACCATTCTATGCATTCACCACTCTAAATGAAAGCCTCATTACTACCATCCTAACTCTCCTCTTCTTTATTTCGAAACTGTGGCACCTTGTCCTGTCAGGGTCCATTCTGCTGAAAAATTATTCTGCACATATTTTGTCTTCAATCCCCTTCATTATCTTAAACATCTGCATCAAATCCCCACACAATTGTCTTCCTTCTAATGTATCATGTTTTGTGTCTTTCAGTCACTCCTCATACCTGCATCTACATCTTGTGAGGCCCAGGATCAACACAGTTGCATGAGTGACACTGTAACCTCACGCCGGCAACTATGTTCATCCTCAGATGTGGCGACCAAAATTGTGCACGATATTCTATATGGGGCGTCACTAAATTCCTGTACAGAGCTAACACTATCAATTTTGATTTATAATTGATACCCCGAAGAATGCAACCGAACACCCTATTACCTCCACCTATGGCTGCCTGGCACTGTGCTACTTCATACCTTTTAAAATATCAAGGACTACTTGTCATCATTTTCGATCCAATTGTTTTTTGCACATTCATGTGTGAATGCATATACAAAATATTTTTAAAATACGTTCCTTTAATTGATATATTTGGATGACGGGGATCCATGCCCTCCCCCCAAAGAAGGTTATTTAATGAATGAGCAATAACACTCCTATACCAACACACAGCATGACTTACAATGCAGAAAATCTCAGGCTTGGGCAGCAGTTCATGCTCTCCATAAAGTTAGGAGATCTCCAATTCGCAGACGGAGTAAGCTGAGGGTCTTCAAAACTACAGTTGAGTCGATCCTTCTCTATGGGTGTGAATCCTGGACCTTGACCTAAACGTTGGAGAAATCACTGTATGGTACCTACACCCGATTGCTTTGAAAAGTTCTGAACGTTTCTTGGCAAGACAATATCACTAAGAGGGAACTATATGGTTCTTTGCCCCACATCTCTGCTATTGCGAGGGAATGCCGCCTTCGCCTTGCTGGTCATGTGACGCGACATGAATAACTTGCAAAGAAAGTTCTACTCTGGAGGTCTGAAGAACTACGGAGAAGGGGTCGCCCCCTCACTGCCCTGCGAGACATCATCGAGAAGGACACCAGCTTGAGAGGCGTTGATTTAGTCATTGCTATGTCTCATCAAGAATGCTGGAAAGATCTCATCATGCCACCACAATAAGAGGATGATATTTTAAAAATTATATTAAATAACACTTAATGACAAAATTTGGCTGTATCAATGCTTGTCAAAATGGATAATCAACTTCGCTGTTAAGGGTGCAGCAAGTCAGCTGATCAGGATATGGAACCCTGTTTAAAAAATTAATAGTAATAATTGGTTACTCTTTTTTCCTGCCCGTGGAACAAACTTCCTCAATCTGTTCAATCTTATTCTTCCCTCCAGTTTCAAGACAGCTGTTCACCACTATTTCAGGTCACTTTCGTCCCCCATCCATACCCATGATCTTGTAATGTATACCCTCATTAATCCTCACCAAGCCCACTTTTATCAAGTTACTGGGTTTCCCCATGCTCCCTCACCCTCCACCTTCATTTATATTTTGTTCCATTTCTGCTTCTTCAGCATTTTTGCCTTCCACTTCTGTAATTGAGAGTTTGCGGCTGTATCCAGCTTGTTCACCCCTGTGTTTTCCTCCCCTTGCTCTCATTCTTCCCCACGTCCTTTATCCCTCCAAGCCAACCTCTATTTTGACCCTGTACCCTGATGTGGTGCCCCCCCCCCACCCCCCTAAACCTTCTTTCCTGTCTTTCCATTCTGTTATGTTCTGATGAATTATAACAATTGACAACTAGAGGGGAGCACTCGGTAGATGTAAAAACCTCCGCGCCAATACTGCTGGGTCACTCAAGTGAACCTGATATCCTATTCATTCAATTTGACGTCACAGTGCTCACAGAGTTATAGTTTGCAACTTTCCCTTTTACTTTTAACTTTTACATACTCAATTCATTCATCATAACTAGATTCCTTGAGACAGAAATTGATTTTACGTGGGTATATCCACCTGAAGTTCCAAAATCAGCCGCAATTATAATTTTGGCATGTTTTTTGTTGGAAATCACTTATAACATGAGAAATGCAACAAAAAAAAATCGAAATTTTGTTGAAAAAAAAGTTGCAAATTAAGTTTTTTTTCTCTAACAATTTTTTCTTTTTTTTGTGGAAATCACTTAAACATGAAGAAATGCAAAAAAAAAATTCAAAAATTTTTTCAAAATGGCGCCATAGCGGCCATATTGGACTTTGACCAAGTCCAAAATCTAATGGCATGATCCTTGGACCATACCTAATCCCCCACCAAGTTTCGTCGAAATCCGTCGAGGAGTTTTTCCGTAATACTGTCACAAACAAACAAATAACCAAACAGACAGGGGTGAAAACAGTAACCTCCGTCCATCTTCGATGGCGGAGGTTAATTATTACTTAAGAAGAGCATGAATCATTCATCGTGTTTAAACAAAAACATTCTTCCTCATGACACACACACACACACACACACACACACACACACACACACACACACACACACACACACACACACACACACATTTGTGTGCAGCCTAGGCTGCTGGTTGCATCATTAGTTAGGGACACGGTTAGCCACTGATGCAGTGCCCTATACCAGTACACTGGTGCTCATTTTGCCAACCTTGGAAGGATGACAGGTTGAGAACCTCACCTGGTGTTAATTCAGCAACCGACAGGCTCAAACTTGTCCCCCCTCTGCATTCATGTTATGTATTCTATAAAACAACTTAAAGAGGCGTTAAAAGCATTTTACCATTCACAGCACTTTCAAACAACACCCCCCCCCCCACCCCACCAACACCAGCACAACAGGACAAAAGTGAATGGTAAGTGGGTAAATGATCAGTCCAGTGTCTTTTTTAAAATTCTACAACAGTGAGACTCATGGAAGAGTTCAATCATCCTTACTTAAACATTATAACTTCATTGCATCAATATTCTTGCTCTTCCATGAGCATCAGTCCTCTAGAATCTGATGAAATGTATGTACACACCAAGCCGCATTGTTGTTTCCAAGGAGGTCTCCAGAGATAACCTGTCCCAACACATAAAATCTTCCTTGTGTAAAGGGGTTTTTATGGCTGATGGTCTTATCCACAGCATGACAACAAAGCACTCTCCTTAACACCATGGAAAGGTTTAACAAAAAAAAAAAGTAATGTGATCACTCAATTACATCAGTCGTCATGGCCATGCACGTGAAAGAAAAATATTATTAGCCTTTCTCATCAAGCAAATATTAACCTTCGCCTTATAACTCTAATTGGAGGGGGGGGAGGGTTCATAATGATGATATTTTTTATATAACTTGACTTTTAAAATTTGACAGGATCTTGCACAGGGAGCATGCCCACCTTTGAGCAGTGTAATGCAGTTTAATTCCTGGGCAACTACAAACTGTCGGATAAGTGATTCACAGACAGGGCAAGGCATCAGTGTGTACGTACACTGTCCCTCAGATGGATATTAAACTGGGTGTCCCATCTGCTAGCATTAGCTATAGATCCCACGTGTCCTTAGCAAAGAGTATGCGGTGAACAAGTTGCACATTCCAAGTTCCTGTCACCTTCCACCAAACCAGTTAGTTCGTAAAAGAATTGCTCCAGAAAGTTTCCATAGCCAATCTGACGAGAATGTGGAAATATACGGGGACGTTAAAGTAGTACTATTAGTCGTTGCCTTTCATACATTATGAACACTGCATCGGGTCATTTACCACACCAATTTGAACCTTCAATCCATCTCAAAAACAGTACTCTTTAGATGCCTTCAAAGAAAACCATAAACAACTAGAAGGCTACTCAGTAGAGCACATACCTCCGCCACGCGATGCTTGATCCAGTCGAACATATCGGGCCCAATAAATTTTTCAAATAGCACGTTATATATCGTTTTTGGACTCATCTCTCAATGGTGAAGAATCCCTTTGAAGATTAAAAAATTCTCGTATCCAGATCTGGATCTTCACCAAAATTGAACAAATTCTTCCTCATCACATACCTAACCTGTCAACCAAGTTTCGTCCAAATTCGTCCAAAACTGTTTGGGATATCCTGCTATATACGTATTGGTTTAGCCCTATTTCTCAATGGTGAAGGATCATTTTAAAAATTTTAAACTCTCATACACGGATCCGAATCCAGGTTTTCACCAAAATCTCATAAATTTGTCCTTGTCACAAACCCAGCCTGACCACCAAGTTTAGTCTGAATCTGTCCACAACTTTTTGAGATATCGTGTTATATATATATATATATATATATATATATATATATATATATATATATATATATATATATATATATATCATTTTGGCCCTATCTCTCAATGGTGAAGAATCACGAAAGAAATTCGAGTATCTGGTTCTGGAACCAGATCTTCACAAAAATCTAATCAATTCGTCCTTGTCACACATCCAACCTGTCCACCAAATTCTGTCCAAATCAGTGCACAACTTTTTCAGATATCCTGCTCACAAACAGCCAAACAGGGGTGAAAACATAACTTCCATGCACCTTTGGTGGTAGAATTAATCAACCTATGCATTTTACAATAAAAAGGCCCATACGAGCATCAGGAATGATGGGAATAATTAAACCACAAAATGAATAGAAAAAGCCAAAGGCAATAAGACCTTTTTCAATACCTCAGGCTGTTGCCCTTGTATATCCTCCACTGTGCACATTATTGCAGGTCAATGCTAAGGCATTGGTGCTGATATATGAAAAGAGCAGGAGTAGCAAGATGCTCCGCTGAACAACCATAAAATTCCAGGCATCGCTGGGCGCACAATGCCTTAATGTTCACACAATTTTTGAAGACAGCAGTGAAGCAAACTATTTCAGATTTTCATAAGCTGATAAGCTCAAGCCTTAGTGGTGATACAACACCTCAAAGATCAATTAAATTAAACTGATTAAAGACAACACAACTGACTTAAAGACAACACACTACAAGAAGGTATTTAGTCCATCACACACAAGTTGATTCAAACAGGCCAAGGATGTATTTGCTAAACTCAATGTATCTCCTCAATTAAGAAATCAAATGAAGACCAACACTGAATTGGAGTCATTAGATGGAACCCGAAGAAGTAAAGAGCAAAGATGGAGTCATCAGGAGGACCTCTGCACGTGCTAAACTCCTGAACGGTGAAAGATAGGAGGAAACCTTGAAACAAAAAATGTCGGACGGGCCCCGGAAGGTTATTGGTGAGGTGGCGAGCCCTCGGCCTGGGGGGGGGGGTGTTTCCCCTTCACCAACCCCTTAGGCTATGACTGCTGTGGCCCAATAGGAACTACACTGGGCTCGCATCAGACCTATGTACAGAAGATCAAATTCATTAAAAAGAACCCAGGCAATGCCGGTGCATTCAATAGTATGTATATGTACAGTATATATATATATAATATATATATATATATATATATATTATATATATATATATTGTTGCGAATTCCGCCGTCGGCGTGCGAACGACCACGTGACTCGAATCGCGGCCGCTATGCCCACCGGACCGGCAATTCAGTCGTGACCCTCCCGGCTAACGCCGGGATCCAGTCACGGGTGGACCTTTCGGCCTCACCACAACCCAGTCCGCATTCTACCCGCGCGGAATAGGGTAAATCGCGAAAGTCGATATACCTAAGTACCCGCACGGGTAACCTACCGAGGGTTGTACCTCGCCACAGGCCGACTTCGATACGGGCCGCTTAAGCGACCCGTTCCATGCTAACGGGATAACCGAGCGGTGTTTATCGTCGGCCTTGACGGTTCAGATTAATTATCGGGCATCTCGCGCCCACTCAAACCCTTTACGTGAAACAAGATGGAGACCAACGAAGGAAGGACGCAGCGACACGGGGGAAGAATTCAACAAGGACGCATTTATTTACACAGACGGACACAAAGCACACGATAATAGCAACAGTCAGAAATGCACATATATCACATAGAACAAAAAGAAGCAATGACGCAGAGCTACGACCGATTACGCGACACACGGACCACTTACACAATTCTACTTCACGGACTTGGCGCCGACACCACACACGTTCACACAAAACCCAAAAGAAATGGAAGTGCGACTTCCCTTTTTGTGCTGTCCTTGGCGCCGTCGACGTGCTCGTGCCCCGACCGAGCGTGGTTGGCGAGGCCTCTCCGGCACGCCTCGCGCCTGCCCGTACCGGCCTCTCGACGCCTTCAAGAGAGACAAAGACTCAAGCAGAAGCATCGACGAGAAGAAGAGGATGAGAGAAGAGAGAAAAGAGAGCCGAACCAAGAGAGAACCAAAGAAACCTCCAAGCAGAAGCATCGACGAAGAAGAGAGAGAGAAGCCTCATCCGCCTCCGCCTCTTATACGCCCGGCGCCAGCCCCGTTCTCGGCTCCACCTTCCTTCGAGGCGCTTCCAGAAGGGGGGCGTTCCCTCTCGTTCCCTCCCACCTGCGGCTTGTGGGGGACGAGGCGAAGCCGTTCGACGGCCTTCAACGCGCAAACCGTCGTACGTAGACCGCTGAGGATGGCGTTCGTTGGTGTAGTAGCGTGGTTGAGATGGTGGCGTGGTTGTGAGGGTGGCGGGGCTGGCGTTGTTAGAGTGGTGGCGTGGTTAGCGTTGTTGTTGTTGGTTGGCGTTGTTGACGTTGAAGTGTGGTTGGTTCGAAAATAAAGCAGAACAGAAAAACGCCTAACTCAAAGTATCGCAGCCCGAATGAATCACATTAATTCCCTCTATACAACGGGTTTGGGCTAACTACACATGTACTTCAGAAAATTATCTCACCTATGGGACCTTTATGATGTTTGCGAATTTCCACAGCCGTAACAATATAAATATATAATATATATATATATATACATATACATACATATATGTATATATACATACATATACATATAAATATAATATATAAACATACATATATATATATAAAAATGTACATATATCTATATATATGTATTATATATATATACATATACATACATAGATATATACATATATATTCTACAATATAATATACATTAAATAACATACATATATATACATTATATTCAACATATATATATATAC
>CM068960.1:99514538-99533239 GCA_035128595.1 Eptatretus atami
TCAAGAATCACTGCTCACCTTCACTCTTTCATTCCTCTTTTTCCCCACCTTTGGAACAAACTCCCACACTTCAATGCCACTCTTCCCTCCTGGTCTTCAAAACAGCTGTTCACCACCATCTCTTATCTTCCCCCATCCAAAACCATGATATTTTCTACCCCGCTAATCCACCCCAAACCTACCACCTTCAAATTTCCTGCTTTATTTCCTGAAAATCCCTGTCGTGTAAGGACCTGAAAGTCCCTGTGGTGTCCATCTTGTTTACCCTGTGTATCCCGCTTCATCCCTCTCCCTTCCACAGATCTCCTCATGTCTCTGTTCCCCACTGTTTTGTCCTTCCTTCTCCCACCCCTCTTGTCTCCTGCTCCCCTTGTTGTGTGTTTCTGTGTGTTAGCTCTCATACGAGCCTCGACATTGTATCCAAAAACAAAAAAAATGCCAGCTGCATAAATTGTATCAAAAGAAAACTTTTGTGTACATTTTTTTACCCTGCGCAAGCAAAGCGAAAAGCAGAGGTAAGCAATACTGGTTTATGTAAGCCTGGTGTTGGCTTAGTGGTTAGGGTGGCGGCTTGGGATCCTAGGGTCCTGAGTTCAAGTCCCGTTGGCCGCTGAATTAAAATACACCAAGAGGTCGACTCAGCCTGTCATCCTTCCGAGGTTGGCAAAATGAGCAGCAGTGTACTGGTAAGGGGGACACTGCATCAGCAGCATAGCCGCGTCCCAACCAATGATGCAACCAGCAGCCACAGGCTGCACTCGATAGAGAGAGGTTGGTATATGTCTGTCCGTCTCTCCGTCCATCAACAAATGACAGTTTATGATTGAAGTACAACTTAAATGAAATTGAATGTTATATTTTGAACACAAATCGGAACATGAATTGGGAAACAAGCCTGCTATTTATCAGTACTTTGTCTCTGAATTCATCCCAATCGCACATGCACAGAGAGGAGTGAGATAATATTTTTTAACTCTGCCTGTCTGGTAGTCAAACAAAATTTAAAATCATTCCAACAAGGAAACTTACTGTTTTTAAGGACGTCATAAATGACAAATACAACAGGCACGGATAACTAATGTAGCGTGTTTGATGGGGGTGGTGTAATCGACACTGCGTCATTTGCGGTAAATTGGGGGTAAAACCCGGAATTAATTTATGTATACGACTTTTACAATCTTTAGTTTATTTAAATTGTATATAAATTGAATCATATACTTGAACACTGAAGAACACAAATCGCCTTCTTCTCACTTCCAAAAACCTCCAGTTCTGCATTACTTGGACATGTTAAATAAGGTGATGTATCAGACTGCATCAACAGCGTGAAACTTCCGGAATGTTTTTTTTTAAAAACGAACTTTGAAATCATTATTTTATTTCAATTGAAGTATCTACCTGAACACTGCATGGGGTAACATGCTCTGTGAACTCTCTTGTTGTTCCTTGTTTTAATGATGCTTTTTTTTGATTGTGCAAGTTTGCACAATGTGCTATTATACAAAGCACAAGTTGACTGATTAACACATAAAAGGCACATTCAAGAAGAAATAATTGTGACATGAGTGGATAACTTGCAAACTAACACCTCAAAAGGATGAATCGAGTGATGCGACCTTCTGTTGTGAAACCACTTATATTAGAAGAAAGACCTTCGCATTGCTGTAGAAAATTTTTTTCGCTACATCATTACATTACGACCCTATCAGAGTAACATAGTTCAGTGTAGAAATACTCCAACTTGCCACCCACCACACTTCAAGTCAAAGAAGGATAAAAAAAACAACCACTTGTAAATTCAACGCAACTTATACACGCAATTTCATGTAAAAAACCACTAGATGGCATCGAGCACAAGGTCTTTGGTATGAACGCCGGAGGGCTGAGAGAGTGAAGATCAATATGCAAATCCTCAAACTGCAAATTGTTGGTCAAAAATGATTTGAAAAAGTTTTCATAACATTTGCTTAAATATGTTACACATTTCACAAGATATTACTTCAGTGTTTGCATTAGGTTATGGCCATCTTTAAGTCAAGAGGGATAGCCCAGAGGTAGCATACTCACATTTGATCTGTCTTGTCTGGGTTTGATTACCAACCCGCAACAACAAACTCCAATCCTGGCTGTTTGAAGACAAGGTATTACATCAGTGAACATACCCTCTATTAGAGAGGCGTTAAGCAGGATGTCCTGTTTGCTCGCATTCGCTGGTGGTCCTTAAAATATACAATGGTGTCTTTTACAAGCAGTACACCATTGTGTATCGGCACAGTGTCCAAATTCCAAATTTGTGCTCTAATCGATAACACCCTCCGACGTAACCTGTCCACGGTTGATTCTCAGCCTGTAAAATTTAAGACTTGTCATGAGTGTCCTGATGCTCTGTGAAGAGTGTGAGCACACCTAACCTGAACCTTGAGGACCATTTATCACAGTTCAGCCTGAGTTGGTCTTTGCCATCTGCATCACTCTCATCTAATTTCAGTTATACGCATGGGGAAAAGAGTTAAGCATGGGCTGCATTCTCCTAGATCATAGATTCAGAGGTTTTGCTGATCATTTCATCACAAAATGAAGATGTCTGTCATGACACTGTTTCACCATTAAAGCATGATCACTTTAGAATGGGGATGCTGGCAACACATCCTGTGATGTAGGGCTCAAGAACAATGAATAATGACATCTGATGATATGACAACGGAATGAATGTCACAAAAGGTCAATAATGTGTGTAAAGCACAATTGGAACAAATGACTGCTGCAACCCTCCTCATCACCCGAAGAAGCCACAAGAGAGAATCCAAAGATAGTTGAATTGCCATTCCAAATGCAAAGCAGCCTCCCAATGTCAGTATACACTGAAAGGTCCATTTTCTTAGATCCATGCCCAATAATATCCCAAACATACTGACCCTGGGAATGTTGTGATGACATCACTACACAATAAGTCGTTAATTGCATGAGAATGGTGGGGTCTGGCATTGTCACCAGTGAATACAGGTCTTGTGAGAAGTGGGTGATTGTCAAAATATGGAACAACATTATCTAAAATGTCCCTATGGTGCCTTTTGCCTGGCAGGTTACCCTGTACAGTGACAAGGTTAAGTTTACAATCATAACAAGCAGCCCCATATCAAAAAGGATCCACCACAAAACAGAATGGACTCTACAATGTTCTCAGGTGGATAGGCTGTGGTAGGTTGCCACCAAACCCGAGTTCTACCAGGTTTATTCATTTACAGACATTTACTAATGCTTATTCACAAATACCACAACATCTATCTTTTAAGTGACACACATGCTGGGTGTGCAGAATTTATTTGGCCTCATGATGAATGGAAGCAAGTGTATGGAGGATTCTTTCATTCAGGGTTGAAAGAAAATTTTAATTTGATAAAATATTTCCACAAACAGCATTATTTTGTAATAATAGATGAAATTAACAAAACTTTGATTGCTGTATGCAAACCCCTGTGAGAAGCAAGAAGAAGGCTGATTGTTTCAGGGAGAGGGAGAGAGAGAGGGAGAGAGGGAGAGAAGGGAAGGAGAGGGAGGAGAGGGAGAGAGGAGAGAGGGAGGAGAGGGAGGAGAGGGAGAGAGGGAGAGAGGGAGAGAGAGGGAGAGAGGAGAGAGAGGAGAAGGAAGAGAGAAGGGTGTTGATATACAGTGCCTTCAGAAAGTATTCAACCCCTTGACTTTTTCACATTTTGTTGTGTTACAGCCTAAATTTTAAATGGAATAAATATAAAAAAAATTGTCACCGATCTACACAAAATCCCCCATAATGACAAAGTGAAAACATGTTTTTAGAAATTGTTACAAATGTATTGAAAATGAAATACAAAATATCTAATTGACATACAGTGGGAGAACAAGTATTTGATACACTGCCGATTTTGCAGGTTTTCCCACTTACAAAGCACGTAGAGGTCTGTAATTTTTATCATAGGTACACTTCAACTGTGAAAACGGAATCTAAAACAAAAATCCTGAAAATCACATTATATGATTTTAATAATTAATTTGCATTTATTGCATGAAATAAGTATTTGATCACCTACCAACCAGTAAGAATTCCGGCTCTCACAGACCTGTTAGTTTTGTCTTTAAGAAGCCCTCCCATTCTCCACTCATTACCTGTATTAACTGCACCTGTTTGAACTCGTTATCTGCATAAAAGACAGCTGTCCAACTCAATCAATCAGACTCCAACCTCTCCACAATGGGCAAGACCAGAGAGCTGTCTAGAGACATCAGGGACAAAATTGTAGACTTGCACAAGGCTGGGATGGGCTACAGGACAATAGCAAGCAGCTTGGTGAGAAGGCAACAACTGTTGGCGCAATTATTAGAAAATGGAAGAAGTTCAAGATAACAGTCAATCTCCTTCGGTCTGGGGCTCCATGCAAGATCTCACCCTCGGGAGCCTCAATGATCATGAGAAAGGTGAGGAATCAGCCCAGAACTACATGGCAGGACCTGGTCAATGACCTGAAGAGAGCTGGGACCACAGAGAAATCATAAGTAACACACTACGCCGTCATGGATAAAATCCTGCAGCGCACGCAAAGGTCCCTCTGCTCAAGCCAGCGCATGTTCAGGCCCGTCTGAAGTTTGCCAATGACCATCTGGATGATCCAGAGGAGGAATGGGAGAAGGTCATGTGGTCTGATGAGACCAAAATAGAGCTTTTGGTTTAAACTCCACTCGCCGTTGTTGAGGAGAAGAAGGATGTACAACCCAAGAACACCAACCCAACCGTGAAGCATGGAGGTGGAAACATCATTCTTTTGGGATGCTTTTCTGCAAAGGGGACAGGACGACTGCACCGTATTGAGGGGAGGATGGATGGGGCCATGTATCGCGAGATCTTGCCAACAACCTCCTTCCCTCAAAAAGAGATTGAAGATGGGCGGCTGGGTCTTCCAGCATGACAACGACCCGAAACACACAGCCAGGGCACTAAGGAGTGGCTCCGTAAGAAGCATCTCAAGTCCTGGAGTGCCTAGTCTCCAGACCTGAACCCAATAGAAATCTTTGGAGGGAGCTGAAAGTCTGTTTGCCAGCGACAGCCCTGAAACCTGAAGGATTCTGAGAAGATCTGTATGGAGCAGTGGGCCCAAAATCCCTGCTGCAGTCTGTGCAAACCTGGTTAAGAACTACAGGAAACGTCTGATCTCTGTAATTGCAAACAAAGGTTTCTGTACCAAATATTAAGTTCTGTTTTTCTGATGTATCAAATGCTTATTTCATGCAATAAAATGCAAATTAATTATTTAAAAATCATACGTGATTTTCAGGATTTTTGTTTTATTCCGTCTTTCACAGTTGAAGTGTACCTATGAATAAAAATTACAGACCTCTACGTGCTTTGTAAGTGGGAAAACCTGCAAAATCGGCAGTGTATCAAATACTTGTTCTCCCACTGTAAGTATTGAACCCCCTGATTTAATACTTTGTAGAAGTGCCTTTTGCAGTATTTACAGCTTGAGTCTTCTTGGGTATGTTTGTATTAGCTTTTTGAACATCTGGATTTGGGGATTTTCTCCCATCCTTCCTTGCACATTTGCTCAAGCTCTGTCAAGTTGGATGGGGAGCGTCGGTGAACAGCAATTTTCAAGTCTTTTCACAGATTCTCAATGGGATTCAAGTTTGGCCTTTGGTTGGACCACTCAAGGACTTTCACGTTCTTGTTCTGAAGCCATTCCAGTGTTGCTTTGGCTGTATGCTTCGGGTCATTGTCCTGTTGAAACGTAAATCTTCACTGCAGTCTCAGGTCTTTTGCACTCTGAAACAGGTTCTCTTCAAGGATTTTCCTGTATTTGACTCCATTAATTGTTCCCTCTATCCTTACAAGTCTCCTATTCCCTGCCACTGAAAAGCATCCCCCTAGCATGATGCTGCCACCACCATGCTTCACGGTGGGGATGGTGTTTGATGGGTGAGGAGCTGTGCTCAGTTTCTGCCAGACGTAGCACTTTGCATTCAGGCCCAATAGTTCAATTTTCGTCTCCTCAGACCAAATAATCTTTTGCCTCATTCTCTCAGAGTATTTCATGTGCCTTTTTGCAAACTCCAGGCATGCTGTCATGTGCTTTTTCTCAGGAGTGAGTTCCATAAGACCACTCTCCCATAAAGCCAAGATTTGTGAAGTACTGCAGAGACTGTTGTCCTTCCAGCAGGTTCTCTGCTGGAAGGAACTCTGTAGTCAGCCAAGGAACTCTGTAGTTCTGTCAGAGTGGTTATTGGGTTCTTGGTCACCAACCTGACGAAGGTCCTTCTTGTCTGTTTTGTGTTTTTTTTTATGTTGAAGGCTTCAGTAATGGACTAAATAGTCCTCATCGAGGCCAAGCCTTAAATAAAAGAACTGCATTAAGAGAAAAGTAAAGAAAAAGAGAATAGTCTAAGATTTTTTGAGAAAGTAAAAAATCTGCTTTTTGAAAAGGCAAATGTCATAAGTGTTTGGGAAGACGTGAGAAGGTAGAGAGCTCCAGAGTTTGGCAGTGGATGGGAAGAGCCAAACATCGTAACAGCCCACCATTGAGTTGCCAATGGCCAAACAATAATCATGTGATGTAGTGGCTTGTCGAGTATTCCTTGGTCTCGCTAATGGTGGAAGTACACAAGCAACAAGTTCTTGCGAGCAGAAACCGAAGTAATACCTGGAGAAAAGAGAAAGAGAGCTTTTCTCTATGCGGCGTAATTTGAGCGGGTCGAGTTTTGAGGTCACATTGGTAGAGTTGACAAGTCGAATAACTTTGGATTCAATGCTGTCTAGTAAGTATGTGGAGCTGGAACCTCTCCAGATGTGAGAGCAGTACTCTATACAAGGATGAATCAATCCTTTATATAGTTGGAGCAACTGTTCAGAGGAGAAGAATCTTCGACATCTTAACAGGACTCCTAATTTCTTCGAGGCAGACTTAGCTATTTGCGTAATGTGTGGATTCCAGGATAAATTTGATGTCAGAGTGATACCTAGTAGGTTTATTGTATCACAAGGTGTAATCGTAGAACTTTCAAAGGAGATTGGAGAGGTATTGTTTTTAGTCCTGCAGGGTGTCACAGTCACCCTCCCCACTGGCGAGCCAGTGAGGGTAGTCGGTTTAGTCGCCGACTATCTGACCATGTGGCAGGTAGCACTCGGTTAAATGTTACCAGTGGCAGTCAAGAAACGAGGAAGAGTTTGGGTAGTTCCATATTTTTCCCATTTCTAATGATGGAGCTCACTGTGCTCTGGGGAATTTTCAACTCTCGAGAAATTGTTTTATAACCTTCTCCAGATCTATGCCTCCTCACCATTCTACCAGATTCTACGCGACAGTTCCTCGACTTCACGGTGGAGTTTCTGCTCTGACGTGCACTGTCAACTGGACCTTATATAGAAAGGTGTTTTCTTTCTAAATCATGTCAAATCAATTTAATTGGCCACAGGTGGACTCCAATCAAGTTGTAGAGACATCTCAAGAGATCAAAGGAAATTGGATGCCACCTGAGCTCAATTTGAAGTGTCATATGGAAAGGGGTTGAATACTTATTGATGCAAGACATTTCAGCTTTTCATGTTTAATTAACTTGTAAAAATTTCGAAAAAAAAATAAATCCACTTTGTCATTATGGTGTATTTTGTGTAGATCGATGACAAAAACCTCAATGTAATCCATTTTCAATTCAGGCTGTAACACAACAAAATGCGACAAAAGTCAAGGGCTGTGAATACTTTCTGAAGGCACTGCAGGATGGCAGTGAGTCATCGTTGGGTGTGTCAGAGTAGGGTAGTGCTATTTTGTCGGCCTGCTTAACATTTTTCCATGTGTATAATCTCTTCAGCAGGAGTGCATTTTGTTTTGCTACGCCTCCCCCCCTGCCCTCCCCACTTCTGCCAAGCAATCCCCGCAGCAGCTTTATGTGATACTGGCATTATATTCACAATTGATCATTTGTTTAATGTGGTCCCCTTTGTTGCAGTCATGATAACTATTCAAACATTGACCTATTTTTGTGACAGCCAATAGCTTTGAAAAACATCATGAATTTCTTTTCCAAAACACCATTAGTTGAATTCTGCCAAGTGATAAACAGAGGGCTGCAACTGGCGATACTCCAACATGCACCTTAATGCCTTGCTTCAACAACATCATCACATTAATCTTACTGTACATTTGCCATAATTTCACTCTTCGATGAGCCTAGATACATGCAAACAAGAATTCACTTTGAAAAATGCATCCTAAAGTTCATATTATCAAGTTGTAACTACAGATTCATTCAACAAAATTGGGCAAATTGATACAATCATGTAGTTTTCAGCCCACATTAAATTTGACTAAAGATTACCATGTCAGAATATGTAATGATAAATGTTGATTATGATAAATCTGGAAAACTAATAATGTATTTACGGGTGCAATGTCATATTGCACTTGACACAATGTAATTCTTTGTGGCATGCACACAGCAACTGCATGCTTCGGAGCAAGTACAGCAGGCGAAAGCAACACGCACACGAAGCTGACACAATGCAACAAAATTGTGGGCGATAGCTTAATCGGCAACAGATTTTGATAATCGTGTCATGTGCGGCGCTTGACGAGCCTCGTCAACGAGTTTTTCAGGTGCAAAGGTGACAAGTGTAAAAATTGAACATGTTCAACGTTTACGATGAGTTATGCAAGACAACCGTGCAAATGGTGTAGTTTTTGTGGCAGTCTCCGACAATCACCGAGGCGGCAAAATGTATTGACCAATTAAACTGCAGCTTTCAGTGGCTTCTGGCCAGAGCGTCATATCATCTGCAGTATTTATTTTCAGATTTTCAGTAATTGCAGCTTTTGTGACCTTCAAACCCCAAAAAGGTATTCTGAAAGTTCAATACCGTAGCCTGAACCTGCCCTTTGTTACCTGTATTTCAACAACCTTAGCGTTACAAGAAGCATAAATACCGGGGGGGGGGGGGGGGGGGGAAGGGGGGGAGGGGGGAGTGGGTGGTTGTCAAAATATGGAACAACAACATTATCAAAAATGTCCCTATGGTACCTTTTGCTTGTCAAGTTACACTGTACAATGACAAGGACAAGTTTACAATCATAACAGGTAGCCCCATATCATAAAGGATCCACCACAAAATGGGTTGGACTCTGCAATGTTCTTAGATGTATAGGCTATGGTAGGTTGCCACCAACATCAGTTACATGCAGGAAAAATTGGCTCTCATCAAAACAATGGACCTTCCTCCATCATGCCACCTCTCCCAGAATTTTTTCCATGCAGTGAAAAAGAAAGAGGCAAATGTTACAAATAATTTGTTAAAGAATATATTAAAACTTCTCGTAGTACCAAACAGAATATGTGCAACCGCGTGCTGCGTACCAGAAACGCATACCATCCACAGTCTATGTTCCTGATTCTGAGGTTTGTTTTTTTTTGTAATGGCAGCCATTGGGCCTTTTGGCATATGTTTTAGTAATGGTGATATTGAAGATCAGTTTACCGGTTCGGTGCCGTTCAAAAATTATGTAAGTACAGACGGAATTTTTCCAGAACCCGGGGTGTTAATTACGTAAGTAAAATGAAATTACCTGAGTACATAAGTAAAAAATAAATTAACTTAATAAAATGACAATGTAACACCCAAGGGGAGTAGGGTGGAGGATTTACAATGTCAATACCACCACTTTTCAAAATTGAATTATGCCACTGAGTGGTGGTGTGTGTGTGTGTGTGTGTGTGTGTGTGTGTGTGTGTGTGTGTGTGTGTGTACGTGCACGTAATAATCGATTTAATTGGTTGCAAATCTGATCGTCGATTTACTTGGAACAAAAATTAATGTCCATTTAAACATAAAAATGACTGTATTAAAAGCACGACTTTCCTGCATTGAAAGAGGAAAAGAAAAAGAAAAGAAAAAGAAGAAGGGGAAATGTGAGTTTAATGCAGTGGCACATTCCTAAAGGGAAGGGGTATTTACTAATGAATACTAGAACGGCAATGGGTAGAGCGCATACCTCGGCCATGCTGAACAGTTTACGTTTTGTATCCTACGAACAAGTCAGATCTGCATCTGGACCTTCACCAAAATCTCATCAGCCTGTTCTCGTCAGCTACCAAACTCATCCACCTAGTTGTGTCATAATCCGTACACAACTTTTTGACATACCGTGCTATATATATGTATATCATTTTTGGCCCCATCTCTCAATGGTAAGGAATCACTTAAAAATTTCCAGTATCCGGATCTGGATCCAAATCTTCACCAAAATTGAATCAATTCGTCCTTGACCCACACACAACCTATCAACAAAGTTTTGTCCGAATCTGTCAATAACTTTTTGAGATATCATGCTAAAAGTCAGACAAACAGATGGACAAATGAACAGGATTGAAAACAAAACCTCCATCCACCTTCAGTGGTAGATATAATCCATATGAGTTCCCTTATCTTCTGCAGTAAGTTCCACTTGCAAGTTCATTGAACACTTCCTGGGCCGACCTTCTTCCCACTTAGGACTTTACCTACAGCCGCTTCCTTCTCCTAGCACGATGTCAGCGGCAGACCAGAACTCGTGTCAAAGCAGCAGCAGTCAGAGCTTTCACCCTTCTCATTCTCCCCCTTCCCTTTCATCTCCATTATAATTTTGTTTACCGAAAATAGTCATCGACAATCGCGTAGTGTGAGCGAGTCAACTGTGCGGCAGTCTCCAACAAAACAAGATTGTACAAGATTTGTCGCCGTCAATGTTGTTGCGCCGCATCAGCGATCATGAGCTTGTGTGAGGTGGCCTAAATACATAACCTATATTATTTCTTATTAGCAGTTGATCCATCCTTTGGGTGGATGGAGTATGTGAATTATTTTCTGAATGAAGTACAGTATATGCTGTAAATAAAACCTGATAGATGACTGTTTGGGCTGTCCTTATTTTATTTTTTTTCGGAAATTTCAAGGGTAACCCGAATTTAGGTTGATATTTATGAGAAAAATATGAACCCAAAAAAATATTTTAGGGGTTGCCATCCATCGAAATTCCATCGAAATTTGAAAAAAAAAAGAATTCATTTATATTTTTTCTTTTTTATCTTATGCCAAAATGACATTACATGTAATGTGAGATGTTTTTCTGGTGCATGAGAATCTGAAATACTGCAGAAAAATATTGTTGAACTTGGCAAGATTTTTCCAGTCCGTCTCAGTGAAACTTGAAAAGTCTAAAAAAAATCAAGATTTTATGTATTTTCGCGTTTTTCGAACTCCGCAGTTTTCAGACAGAGTCTTTGAACAGACGGGACAAGAGCTATAGTTCACTTGTTCAAAGTTGATTTCTTACAGTCCAGGGATCTGTTTTCGGTGATCAGTTACCGCTTGTAATAGTACTGCTTTTGTCCTCATCGTACGTAATAAGACTGTTGTACTCGTCACCAGAACTACACCAATGCTCTGCACAGTCATTCACAACTTTCAGCTTGCTGACGATAGTACGGCTCTGTACGAAACTATGTTCAGTTTCGCATTGATCCGGGTCTTTGTGAAGAAGTCAGAGTTCAAATGCAGTACATCAAAAAAACTTCTGCTTCTCGGAGATGCGAAATCTTCCAGTTTTCGGCGCATTATCTTTCTGGTGAACAACAGCTTTTTCGGTGCTTCATCATCGTCGTCGTCTTGTTCTTTTAGAGTTTGAGATATTTTTTTTTTGTCTCAATTGACACGTTTCGGTCAAATAGACATAATGGTATCAGTTCTACCGATAAATACCACGCTGTCCCAGAACTTTTTCACCGCTGCCTTAGATATATCAACGTTCACTTCGGAATATTTATCCATTCGCTTTAACAATGTCAGGTCTGAATTCAGTATATATTCTGAAACGACAGAATGGTTATCATTAGTTCACGAAAGGCAATTTCGCTAAATGCTGGATGACCGGATACCAGACCTGAAATTGACGTCAGTCAGTCAGTCACTGACTGACGGACTCAGTGATTCAATGGAGTAATGAGCAGACATACAACAGATCTTAACAATAAATATCTCATACGTACAACAAGCCGTGTCAGCACAAGAACAAAAGACATAATTTCATGTTGAAAATGGAAAATCTTCCATTTTTGAGCCACGTTTCGGGACATATGTAACACTTTTTGGGATCAAAAAACATTTTTTTCGTATTATTCACGTTCGAACCAACCAGTAAGCACGCAAACATTTCATGAAAAATATCTCTGACATAAAAATACAAAAATACAAAAAACATTGAAATGCACATTTTTTTTTACAATTTTTGACAGCTGGTAGCAACCCCAAGACAATTTTTTTTCAGGTTCATATCTTTTTTACATTTTTTCTCTTAAATATCAACCTAAATTCGGGTTAGCCCCTTGAAATTTCCGAAAACAATAAAATAACGACAGACCTAATGACTATATGGTGAATTTTTTTGCATTATACGCCATGAAAATGATAAACTTTTTGATTGATCCAAAACATTAAATGCATGAATTCCAGGAAATGAATGAGGCAGAGAATTCCAGGGAATCCCAAGAAATCCCAGGTAATGAATAAGGCCGAGAATACCAAGATGGTACTCATGAAACACCCGCTCCTTACAGTAGAGGAGTAATTCCCCCTCCCTCTGGTGGGGGTCAGGAAAGCACTTGCACTCTACCATGTGTGCAGTGCAAAATTGCAAGTCATATCCGCAGCTGACTTTTAATACCTTCACCCACCATCAACAGGTGGCGCTCTTTGGCGCACATTGCGGTTGATGACAAACAAACACCGACATACCTCCTGTGTTTTTCGGTTTATGATATAGATATCAATATCAGCAACAATAGTAAAAGTTATGCAAAGTTCAACACTTCCGCTAAAGAACAATCAAAGCAGGTATGACAATCGCCAACTGTTGAACGTACATCCTTCATCATATCATTTAATCATTACTATAATTCATGGACCAGACCGCTGTTTGTGTGCTTGTTTGTCGTGCTACTCCTCCTACAGTTCTGAACCAATTATATCCATACTTGCTACAAAGGATCAGCATAACCTCAATTTGTGTATAGGGGTGTTTTTATCTTTGTCGTTGTTCTTGGGGGAGTGAGGCGCAAATTCTCTATGTAAATGTGTATCGTGTAGCGCCGCCTCCAGGTGGGGGAAGGGTATTACAAGTCCTGACCATTTACAGTCTCGTGTTCCTGTCCCCACATTTCCCAGTACAGTGAGGTGTTTTGACTTATAAGAAGTAGGTATGTTTTTGCTTCATCCACGTAATTCGGGGTTTTTTTGTTGTTGTTGCCTATACACCGCCCAAATAAAGGTATGCGTCAGAAGAACGCATTGCATGCTTGGAACAAGATCACCCCTAGGGTGGGTACTCTGCTATAATTTCTAATTCGCATGCATCTCGCTACTAAACAATCAATCATTGAGGCAGAATCAGCAGAAATCTGGCAGATCTGTAAAAAAATAAAGACGAAAAAAAAATGCTTTTAAGAACGGGATTGCAACACCAACATACTCTCACTAATACCAACAAATAATAATAACAATCATAATACTGTGAATCAAAAATCTTGGACATTAGTTCTGGAGATGTGTAATTTTCAACAGGTGTAATTTTATAATTAATACAACATCAGCTTCTTGTGAAGCATTTAAGTGGTATTGCTCTTGCCTGGCAGCACTCAGTTCAAGGTCATCAAAGGATAAAATTGGGCTAATGAATGAATGCTATCAGATTACACACTTTGGAAAATTGCTTCTTAATCCACTTGCTCACAGCAAAATGCCTCTTCCTCTTGTCATTCCAAAGTACCACAGATATCTGCTGCCAATGACAAGGCACGCGTGCATACAACAGCGTGAGGACGAGATGGAAAAATTGACTTTGCTGGGTTAAGTCTCCATCAAGAAAGGATAGCTCAGAGACAGTGGATTCACCTTTTAGCCATTTATTCTGGGTTTGATTGCTGAACCATCCATAAACTGTCACCATGGTGCTTCCCATGGCAGGGTGTTGCACCATACACCAAATTATACGTCGAGTCATTGATCCATTTGTCAGCATTGGCTGTTGAAGGTTATATATCCCATGGTGTCTTTCATAAAGGGTAGGTCATTGTGTGCTGACACCCAGACCAAATTCTAAATTCTTACACGTAACATCCACCATCCTTCCGATCGGCAGGTGGTGGCCTCTTCCCTCTCTGTGGACTTTGATAGAATCATGAGCTGATCTAACACTTGGAAAATGTCTTTCATCCCTGACAAATCCCACACACTCACTATCTCTCTTTCTTTCTGGCACCCACCGCCCCCCCCCCCCCCCCCCCCCCCCACACACACACACACACACACACCCATATACTTTCCCAACAATCCTCTTGAAGAAGTTCAGTCACTCAAACTCCTGGGTCTCACTATCAGCCATGATCTTTCTTGGGCAAAGCACACTTTTTACGTTGGCCTCCAAGGCCAGTCACGGACTGGGCATCATCTATCATGCAAAGTCTTTCCTTGGCACACCTGAACTCTTAACCACCAACATGGCCTTCATCTGCAGATTGATGGAGTACTGCTCTCTCCTCTGGACTGGCACCCCTACCTCACACCTTGCTCAGTCTGATGCCATGGAAACCAAGGTCTTCAAGATCATTGCAATCTCCTGCGATGAAGCTGAGCCTACGGGTAAATCATTTTCACATCGCAGACAGGTCGGTGCTCTCCCTGCCTTCTATCTCCTCCTTTTTGGTCTTGTACACTCTGCTCTTTCTGTGCTCTGCTCTGAACACCCACCGAGGGTTATGTCGGGGTGTGTGTGCCAGCAAACCCTTTACTTATGGTGAACTCCCAAACTCCAGAATCACTGCTCACCTCCACTCATTCGTTCCACCTTTTTTCCCCATCTGTGGAATCAACTTCCGCATTCTCTTCAATCTCATTCTTCAATACAGCTGTTCACCATCATCTCAGATCATCCCCCATCCAAAACCATGGAATTTACCCTGCTACTGGAGTGTCCCCCTCCCCTCCCACCCTCTCTTTCTGCTGGTACTCTTGTTCTGTTACATCCTGATCCGTTTTAAGTTCTAGCTCCTCCAAGAGCCTCAACTTTTACACTCCGCACTATGTACCTGTAGTCCATGGAATGGTCTAACAGATGCCAGAACATGACAACGACAATAACATGAAGAATTCTCAATGAAGATGCTGCATGAGCTCAACTTCCAGTAAACCAACCAAGCAAATAATATAGTACAGATGTTAAATAGGTGTTGGTTTTGTGGAACTTAAATGGTTTTAACTCAGATTGTTCAGACTTTAGGTATTCAGGATGCACATTTAAGTTTGTCACCCCACGATCAGACAGGCTTGTGTGGAAATCCTCATACACATAAACTTACATCATCCGAAAAAGGTAGCAGAAATTTCACAACTTATCAGCACTCAAAGTGAAAGAAAGGTAAAGAGCTAAGAAAGAAAGGAGCACATCAAATAAGAAATTAGAGGTCAATAACACAAAAATGAAAGCAGCCAAACCAGGACGAATAGAAAGGGATGCAGACATGAAAGCAAGCCTCCCTCTGAGATCCGTCATGCCCGCAATATGGATAAGGTGCAAAGATGTTTTTTCAGGTACTCAATCACAGCTCTTGGGGTCAAGGTTGTCATTTCATGGATTACCAGATGGAATATTCAGCTCAGTCAACCATTTAAAAGCTGCCTGCATTTGCCAATGTGTAAACAGCACAGAGGTTAAAATTAATTGGCTTTCATAAACCATCGAGACTCCAATGGAATGAAGCTCTCACATTTGCACAATTGCTGTAAAGAAGATTACTCAGGGGCTGTAAGGTTAAACCGAACCACAACATTCATTACCCCTGCCACCGAGGTAGACGCAGGTTATGTTTTCACCCCTGTCTGTCTGTTTTTGCTGTTCGTTTGTGAACAGCATATCTCAAAAAGTTATGGATAGAGTCAGACTAACCTTGGTGGACAAGTTAAGGACGAATCGATTCAATTTTGGTGAAGATCCGAATCCGGATTCGGATAAAAGTTTTAAATAATTTTTCGAGCGATTCTTCACCAGTGAGAAATGTGGCCAAAAGGATGAAACAGCACAATATCTCAAAAAACACAGGCAATATCGCTGGGTGCTCACCTGGTAGCGGCTGAATAAGACAACCAGGGAACCAGTGCTTGGCATTGATGACCAGAAAAAAATCTAATGGAGAAGAAAGTAAATACTTATGGATTTTTTTTAATGGTGTGAACAATATTTGGTAAATCACGGGTGATGAAGGTGGTTAAGTTTCATCTACATGTTTTAAAAACACTTAAAACTTAAAAAATCACTTAAAACATGTAGAAATGCAAAAACAAAAATTCAAATATTTTTTCAAAATGGCCGCCATAGCGGCCATATTGGACTTTGGTCCAAGTCCAAAATCTAATGGCATGATCTTTGGACCATACCTAACCCCCCCACCAAGTTTCGTCGAAATCCGTCCAGGAGTTTTTCCGTAATACTGTTCACAAACAAACAAACAAACAAACAAACAGGATGGCGGAGGTTAAAAATCTGTCTCTATGGGAGTGTAAAGGGAGTGCCCCCCCAAAGTATGCATTTGCTTTCTTCTCCGAAACTTAACCACAACCTTCATCACCCATGATGTACCAAAGTTTGTTCATGCCTTAAAAAATTCGAGATCTAAAGGGGTGTATAGGGGGGGATGCCCCCCAAAATATGTATTTACTTTCTTCTCTGAAACCACACACAGAATTCCGATGAAACTTGACCACAAGCTTTATCACCCGTGATACACCAAAGTTTATTTATGGCATGAAAAAAAAATCCATAGATATTTACTTTCTTCTCCATCATATATTTTGTGGGTCGTCCATGCCTACCAGTTGTTCCCCAATTATCTTATCCAGCCGCTTAACCAAGGTTATCTTAACCAAGTGAGTTGCTAGGGGTATTGCACCTATGTTTTTTTATGCCGTGAAAAAAACTTTGGTACACCACGAGTGATGAAGGTTGTGATCAAGTTTCATCAGAATTGTGTGTGTAATTTCTGAGAAGAATTATTATCCTCTGATCGGCAGGCAACAGCTTCTTCACTCTCTAAAGACCTGGATAAAATCAAAAGCTGGTTAAACACTTAGAATATGTCTTTCAACCCTGACACATCTCTCACCCTCACCATGTCTCTCTGAAAGGACCTCTGGAAACCCCCCCCGACGCAAGGGCAGGGGGGGCGAGTCGCCATGCCCCCCCCACATCTACTTTCTCAACAATCCTCTTGAAGAAGTCCTTTCATTCAAGCTTTTGGGTCTCACTATCTGCCACAATCTTTCCTGGAAGCCACATTTCAAAGCCGGCCCTCCAAAGCCACTTGTCGAGACTGGGCATCCTACGTCGTGAAAAAGTCCTTCCTTGGCACACCTGAGCTTCTAACCATTTACAAAGCTTTCATCCACAGTCTGATGGAGTTCTGCTCTCCCCTCTAGGGTGGTGCTCATGCCTCACACCGAGCTGAGCTTCACGCTGTGGAAACCAAGGCTTTTATGATCATTGGCATCTCCCACGATGAAGCTGAATCTTTGGGTGTCTAACTCTCTCAACAGAGGCAAGACGGTGGTCTTTCTGTCTTCTACCGTCTCCTCTCCGGCCTTACCCCCCTGCTCTGTCTGCGATATGTCTCCCCCGATCTTTCCGCACGGTGCTCAAGGTCCGCTCAACAATCCCTTCTCGTGAAACTGGCCAAAATCACGAATCACTGCTCCACCTCACTCTTCATTCCTCTTTTTTCCCGCCTTTGGAACAAACTCCCACACTCTCTTAAATCCCATTCTTCCTCCAGGCCTTCAAAACAGCTGTTCACCACCACCTCTTTATCATCCCCCATCCAAACCACGATCTTTTCTACCCCCATTAACCCACCCAAACCCACCTCCTTCAAATTCCCTTCCTTCCTTCCTGAAAGTTCCCTGTCATATAAGGTCCTGAAAGTCCCTGTAATGTCCATCTTGTATCCCCATGTTCCCACCCCATCCTCTCCCTTCCACAGATTCCCTAATGTCTCTGTTCCCAACTGTTCTGTCCTTCCCTCTCCCTGCCCCCTTGTTGTGCATTGTGTGTTCGCTCTCATACGAGCCTCGACATGTTTATACAAAAAATAGAAGCCTCACCAAAAGAAATGTCACACATCTCGTTTTTCACACACAACTGTTCCTAACAATTCTATCCCACACACAAAAACAAGCAAACACACAAAAACAAACAAATACACAAACACACACACTTTTAATTTAATCAAATGTACAATATCAGCTATTCCTAAAATATAACACCACATTCTAGGATAGCAAGCAATGTAACCTGGTGTCAAGAAGTGTCCACAAAGAGCAGACCACTTGCTACACACAGCTGATGCAGTGATTTGGAATTTGTTCAGGATGCCGGTATTAACCTACCACCCCTTCATGAACGTGGGATCTTTTGCATCTACCAACGATCATGCTTGGAAGATGTGTACTCCGGCTTAATATCCCTCTGATGGACAGTGCACACATTGATGCATCGCCCGACATGTTAAACACCATGCAGGGTGACAGGTTATAGCTGTGTCAAGATATGAACCAGTAGTCCAGCAGCCAAAGGCCAAATTTTCACCTAACCCTAACATCTCTGATA
>CM068960.1:99584085-99612888 GCA_035128595.1 Eptatretus atami
AAAAACAAGCAAACAAACAAACAGACAGGCAGGGGGGAAAACATAACCACCATCTTCCACCTACGGTGGCAGAGGTAATCATAAGATCGCCTGTTAGTTCCATGGGCAAACACATGATTAGCTGCTTGGTCAGTGGGTCACAATATTGTCTTGTCGTGTGTGGGTAATGCTGTTCATCAAGAGGACAAGTTAGAGGAAACTAGTGACATTTTCCTATCATGCACAAATACAGTATTGGAGAAAGATGCTTTATGTGTCCACAGTTATGCAGTGTATATTTACAGCAGTATGTTAGAGAGGGGTAATGGGTTTTTGGAGTTTATAAATTCCATCATAAAAGCAGCCCATGCCAGGCAAAAACTAGTAACTGCAGCGTAGGGCTAAAACCCTCAGTTTCCCCTTCGTCCTGCCCCCTCTCAACACCCCCCTTCACAGTTTTGTATTCAGTTATTATACCCATCCTCATACCCATGATACAATGAATCATATGGTGAGGCAGTTTCCTTCAAACAACTTGCCTTCTCCTCCTGGCAGGCAAATGCAACCAAACGCAATCTCAGATAATTCCACAAAGCCCAAAAGAAGTGTGCCCACTCTTAGGAGAACCAGAAAACAACATCTGTACAATCTCATGGATGAAGTTTCAAATTTGTCTTCCTCCTCTAAAACCTGGTCTCCCTTATTAAGTCGGTCTGTGGTGTAGGCTCACCCTCCATCCATTCCCTCACTTCAAATGTCACCACAGCCGTCTCTGCTCGTGCGATAGCTGAATGCCCCAGTTCTGTGTTTGCTTCCGAATCTTGCATCCCTAACCCCTTGCTATCACTACCCATCCTTCTTGTCACACTCAACTGATCCTTGACACTGTCTTTTTCACCATAGAGGTGGAGAAGTTTCTTGCATCCCTAGACTCTGATTCTGCAACTGGACCGGACAACATCAGCTCACTTGTCTCAAAAATACTTGCTCTGCTGTTCTTGCTTAAATCCTCTTTTCGCCATATCATTTGCCCTTGGTTACCTTCCATTTGCTTGGAAGTCAGGCAATATCTCTGCATTACATAAACAAGGTGCAAAAACTTATCCCCTTAACTACAGCCCTATCAGCTTAACTCCAAGGCCAACATCCAAGGGCAAGTCCACACATGGCTAAAAAAAACCATCCTCTACTCTCATAACCAATGTGTGGCTCAATGGGAACATCTCATCGCCTCTCACCATCAAGCTTGGAGTGTCCCAAGGCAGTGTTGTGGCCACACCTGGTCCTACACCTAACCTTCATCAGCGATTTTTCTGACTCAGGAAAATCTGCTTTATCTCCTGGTTGATGACTCCACCCTCTGCAGTACCATCCCTCATCCTTCTGATAGGACCGCAGCAACCTCATCCCTTTCTACAGATCATGATGGAATAACAAGCTGGTCATACACTTGGAATGTGTCTTTCAATCCTGACAAATCTCACACAATCACTCTGTCTCTCCGAGAAGACTGTCGAATGAACCCTCCCATCTACTTCCTTAACAAACCTGTTGAAGAAGTCCATTCTCTCAAACTTTTTGGCCTCACTATCAGCCATGATCTTTCTTGGGCAAAGCAATGTTTAAGTTGGCCTCCAAAACCAGTTGTTTCCTTGGCACACCAGAACACTTATCACCTATCAGGCCTTTATCCGCAGATTGATGGAGTTCCTTCCCTCCCCCCGCCCCCGACGCCCCTCTGGTTGGCGCGTCTCACACATTGCTCAGATTGACGCCATGGAACATCCTTAATATTCAAAATCATTGGAATCTTCCATGATGAAGCAGAGTCTCTTGGCCTATCACTCTCAAATCACAGACAGGTCTATGTTGTTTAGCTTGACTGCCTCCTTTCTGTTCTTGCACCAAAGCTGCCTTTTTTGCTCTGTCCAACACTCTTCTTCCCACACCCAACCCCAAGGTTTCTGTCGGGCACATGCGATCTGGCAGTAAACCCGTCCTGGAGAAACTCCCAAAATCCAGACTCACTGCTCACCTCCACTCATTCGTTCCTCTTTTTTTCCTACCTGTAGGTTTGGTTGCCTGTGTTTCCTGCCTGCTGTCTCTTCAATCTCATTCTTTTCTCCAGGTATTAAAGACGGCTCGCTGTTCACCACCACCCTGGGTCATCCCATATCCACGTCCGTGATATTTTCTGCTCCCATTACCCCCCCCCCCCCCCGTTCCCCCTCAAGGCCACCTATTTTCTGGTTTCCAGTTTTTCCTTCCACTTCTGTGATTGAGAGGTTGCGGTTGCATCCACCTTGTTCACCCCATGTTCTCCCATAGCCCTCATTTTTCCCCACGTCCCACATTTCTCCAAGTGTGTGTTCCCCCACCATTCCTACTATTCTTTTTGTTCGGTTATGTCCTGATCAAATGTTCTGTTTTCGTGGTATAATCCCTACCAGCCTTGACAACGTATACAAAAAAACACTTTAAAAGGGTGGAAAATAAGCTCCATAATGTGTGAAAATGGATTCTCTGCATGTTATGTGTTATTAATACTGGCGGAGTACCTTCCCAACGAGCGGATCTTGTTCCAAGCATGCAACACATTCTTCTGATGCACACCTTTATTTGGGTGGTGTGTCGACAACTAACATGTCTGTGTCGGCAACAAAACCCCCGGGTTATTTGCAAGAAGCAAAAACATACCTAATTCTAATAATTCCAAACACCTCACTGCACTGGAAAAACGTGGGGACAGGAACACTGAACTGTAAATGGTGGAGACTTGTAATACCTTCTCACACCTGGAGGCGGCGCTACAGGATACACATTTACATGGAGAATTTGCGTCCCCTCCTCCCCCTCACCGGCCCCAAGACTACAGGCAATGATAACAACATTCCTATACATTAATTGGGGCCATGCTGATCCGATGTAGCAAGTGTGGATGTAATCGGGCCACAACTGAAGGAGGAGTCGTGTGACAAACACACAAACAAACACACAAACAAACACCGATCCATAAATTACAGTAAGGACAATAGAAATGACATGAAGTACTAATATCAAGCATTCATCGAAGAAAACCATAACCTACCTAACCCATAAACAGCTGAACACAGAGAGCCGTGACCTCTGTACACGTAGAGAGTAGAATCGACATTATTTGTACATTTGTGCTTTTCTGGTGCTTCAGCAGATCTTCAGGTTTTTACCTTTGAAAAGTGACAGCTGCTAACACCTGGTCAACCTGCCAATGCTCTCGACAAGGGTGCTTTGTATTTATCAATGAGGTATATTCAAAGCCTCAACGCAAGAAAATAAATAAATAAATAAAAGGAAAACCAGCACACCTCCCCGACACAAATCAGCTGCCAATATACATATGGCAGTACAGCAAGAGTGTGTGCAAAGTTAGCTTTTGAGAGAAGCAGTGAAAATGCCTCATGGAGCACATTTTTGCAGTCACGCCTCTGCTCATTTGAATCTCAGCACGGCTATACATAGCACGGTTCATGTCCGAACTAATTTTGGTGCACGCTTTGCAGACGTGGCTGCAAAGCGCCCTGGAATAGGCCACGTGCGCAAAGCAATGGCGTGCTAAACCTTACGCAGCATCAACATGATGTCGTCCATCAATACCGGCCTCGCACATACGTGTCTCAACTCGACGACTTGATGATTCACACGAGCCACAAACACATGGCATTGTCCATACAGCTCCCGTGGCTCAATGAATGTTATACAGTGCGATGGAGATGCACTCCACATCTCGCAACACAACCCATCACCATTCCACCCACACATTATTTGCCAAAAGGCGCTGCTGGAGCAGCTGCACGTGCAACACATCCCCAGAGAAGATAGCAATGAACGGGAAATAAACAATAATTAATTAAAAGCAGTCATTGCATGAAGAGAAGTGATGAATGGCAGGAAGTAAATAAAAATAGGGGCAATAACCCTGGGCGCTCACCCGGTGGAATAATGATCATGAGGAGGAAGTGAACGAGGGGAGGGATCAGCAAAATGTATCAATGACCAATGTTATAGCAAATACCTCGTTTGGGGGGCAACCCACTCCCCCCCATAAGTCCCCTTCGACCCCGATTTGTTTAATCGCGTGAACAGATTTTCGTGCATCACGGGTGATGCAGGTTGTGGTCAAGTTTCATTGGAATTGTGTGTGTAGTTTCAGAGTAGAAAGCAAATATATATTTTGGGGGTCCACCTCCCCTATACCCCCTTTGACCCTGATGTTTGTTTTTTTTTGATGTCGTGACCAAGCTTTGGTACATCATGAGTGATGAAGGCTGTAGTCAAGTTTCATTGGAATTGTGTGTGTTGTTTCTGAGAAGAAAGCAAATACCTATTTTGGGGGCCAACCCACCCATAAACTCCTTCTGTAGACCCCCCTCAGACCCAGATGTTTTTTAATGTCGTGAACAAACTTTGTTACATCACTGGTGAAGAAGGTTGTGGTCAAGTTTCATCGGAATTGCAAATGTAGTTTCTGAGAATAAAGAAAATACCCATTTTGGGGGGCAATCCCCATAGTCCCCTTCAAGGCCCGAAATTTTTCATGCCATGAACAAACTGTGGTACATATAGGGTGCTGAAAGTTGTGGTAAAGTTTCATCAAAATCGTTTGTGTAGTTTCAGAGAAGTAGTTGCAAATGTTTGTGGACGGACGGACAACGTGCCATCCCATAAGCTCCTGAGAACGACATTCCAGGTGAGCTAAACATATGGGCAATACCCCTGGGTGCTCACCTGGTAGCGGCTGGATAAGATAGCCTGGGAACAACTGGTAGGCATGGATGACCCATAAAATATGTCATGGAGAATAAATTAAATCCCTATGGATCTTTTTTTTCATGCCATGAACAAACTTTCGTACATCACGGGTGATAAAGTTGGTGGTGAAATTTCACCGAAATTACGTGCGTAATTTCAGAGATGAAAGGGAATACATATTGTGGGGAGCAACCCCCCACATAGAACCCCTGAGACCCCGATTTTTTTAATGTCATGAACAAACTTTGGTACATCATGGGTGATGAAGGTTTTGGTGAAGTTTCATCAGAATTGTGTGTAGTTTTTGAGAAGAAAGCAAATACATATTTTGGGAGGTAACCCCCCCCCCCCCCACAATAGACCCCTTTAGACCTCGAATTATATAAAAATGATCTTGTCAAATATTCATACAGCATATGATAAATGAATAAGCGAAAATTAGAAAATGAATACTTTTTTTTTTTAAGATTTAAAAGCTAGATGTTAAGTTTTTTTTTAAGCTACACTTTTTTTGTTGAAGTAATAAAAGCTCCACTTTTTTGCTGAAATAATAATTTAAAAAATGCCAAGATCGGATACACCATTAACTGGTTCAAAACATAATTTATTAAAATTGTTTTCTGCCTGACTATCTCGTCGTTGGAATCGGCTTCAGCTCGAACTTGTCAACTGCATGAAGATAGAGATTAGTTCAACACACACACAGTTGAACTTAACACACAGATCATGTTTGAATGTTAAAACCAAGAAGCATTTCATGTAAAATATAGCATGTGTAGTGAGACCCCTCTGTGAAGGAATCCTCTGCAAGGTGAATTGACTATTTTGCACAACTAGTAATAACCGCTCCATCCAGGAGCGAAATATAGTGTAAATACCCCCTCCAGGGATCAGTGACTATACCACTTGCAATATTCCACATGTCCAGGCAAAAATTGAAAATCGTCTTCTCACCCTCTTCATGCAATATCTCTGTGCCTATCGCAAGGGGGGGGGGTGGCCATTTTCTGCTCATGACCAGACACTGGGTACCCTGATCACACATGTAAAATTTGATGAATCTCCACCAAGTCGTTTTTGATTCTATAATTATCAGACATACAAAGAATTGCCTTATTTTATACTAGCAAAGGTATCCGGTGTTCCCGAGAAACGCCGGGTCCTTCCTCCCACCCCCCTCACTCCCTCTTCCCACTCCACACATTCCCCTCCCTCCTCCCACAGAGGTACCCTGCGTTACCCGGGATCTAACGTACATCGATTGGACTACCACAATTAAGCACATATTTGGAGACAAACATTTTATTTGTCAAGCTGCAAAAATATTGAACAGAAATATGAACAAAGTTGAACATACGTATTATTGTCATGATTTTGGGTATACAATGTTGAATGTTTCCCCACAAAGGGCGAGAACATGTAAATTGCTTGGTGTTCCAACTCTAGAGCTGCCTACATATAGATGTTGTTGTTCTTCTTCTTTCGGCTGCTCCCGTTAGGGGTCGCCACAGCGGATCATCCGTTATGGATCCGCATACTGATTTGGCACAGGTTTTACGCCGGATGCCCTTCCTGACGCAACCCTGGTAGCCTCTTACGACACAGGAATAAGGATTGGTTTCGCCATGATTCCGGGCTGCCCTACACCCTAACATAGCGCGGCCCAGCACAGAGCACCCTTCCTCAAGCGATCCTCCAACCCAAGCCTCCGAGTAGCCGGATTATAGGCGCACGCCACTACGCCCGGTTTGCCTACATATAGATGACCATGTGAAAAAGATATTCAAAATCTCTTTTGTTGTCAGACAATCGGAATGCACTCTCTAAACTACATAGGTATGCGGATCAAAATCGCTTATTTTGAAATTTTTGCAATTGAGTGTAAAATTTTCAGAGTAAATGAATTAAAATATTATTACAATAATACTGTATATTAGGCAGTACATAGCGGTCTCGTCGTGTTCTTTTTTTTTGTGCGCAGCACAGGTTGTGAGTAGCATCATTGACTGAGGGTGTGGCAGTGCTGCTGAGCCATGCTCGCCATAATTATTGGCAACTAGGCCTGCGCAGCAGTTTTATCCATGACCCGAAGCATGCTGGAATGTTAGTTGCTTATTTCACACATGGGCCACACCTGTGTAGACGCCGTTGCTTGGTGTCCCTCATTTTCCCAAGTGTTTCCATTTTTTTTTGTCCACTACCTGTATGTTAAACACACTCAGAGTTGGGTGGACTAGTTTACAAAATTCATAGCTGTGATCTCCCCCCCCCCCCCCCCCCAGACAGAACGTTGGACGGACGTTAGACAGACAGAAGTATCTTAATTTGGTGGTGAGACTGGATGGCCTTCGTATTGCAGAAAACTTCATGGGAAGCATTGGATTATTCATGAAAACTTCCGGCATTGAGGACGTACTGGCAGATAGTGATGTTTGCAAAAAGAGGTACAGCAAACAAAGGTCATTGGTGGAAAGGACAATAACAAAATGGTGAGATGTCACTCACTGACAGAAAATGACGCCACACAGATGTCATTCTCTCATGGATGGACAGATTGCCCTTCACTTTGTTTGAGGTGATCCAAGGTTGGAGCAAGGCTTTACAATATGCAAAGGGAACAAGTAAGTCTGATTCCCTGACACTCCTGAAAACAGAGGCTGGACCTGAACTTCTGCTGCTCTCACCTTGACCAGATTCCAACGTGTCAACAGTTTATCTCCGAGATGCAATGGCCTTTGTCAATAAATTCCAGAACCTAGGTACAAAAACATTTGGTGATCTACAAAACTGCTATGCTCGGAAAAAACCTTCAGCTGAAACCTAACAATTGTGCCTGTGTCAACATTGTTGGTAATTGGTATGACTTTGATGATGGCCATACCTTGAAAGGAGATGAGAGGCAGAGAAGGAATCAGTCAGGTAAAACCACCGGAATTCTGTCCATCAAAGAGTTTAGAGATTCCTGACAAGAAACTGCTGTTGAAGAATCCCAAGAACAATGCAAATCCACTGGAGTTCACAGCTTCTTCATTGTGTGATGACCCAAGTGTCCTACCAGATGACGTGAATGTTATTCTCGATGACATGGGTAAAGACAAAGTGTTTCAGCAGCATCAAGATCTGTTCCGGATCTATCTTGCGAAGAACAAGAAGAAGTGGATACAAGTATGATAGCTCACTTAGCCAATTGTGTGGAACATCTGAGACACAAAAGGGCTGTTGTGCACCAACAGATACTGATATTATTATACTCTGTATGTACCACTTTTGTCATCTGAGAATACTGAAAGAACTCTGGATTCAGAGGAGTGACAAGTATATACCTATCTATGAGCTTATAAAATTGTTGAATGAGAAGCATCAAAATGCCCCACTTGCCATAACAGCAACACTTCTCCGTGCATATGTCTTAAGTGTATGTGACATGGTAAGTTACCCATTTAGGAGGGGTAAGTAAAGGGCTGCAAAGGTTTCTCTGAGCTTGTTCGAAGATTTACCCCTCCTTGTGCCATTTGGCACCAATGACCCCATTGAAGCAACAGCAGGGATAATTGATGAAGTGAGAATCTCCTTCACTGATCTTTATGGTCAAAGTGGCATAAACCGTCCAGATTCCTGTTCTTCATTGCACGGCCTGCGAGCCACTGACGGCCCCTGGTGGACTAAAGTGCGGCCCCTTACGTGTGGCCGATAATGCACAAATGTGAAGACACCCCATCATAATCTGCCATAAATGCTATCAAATTGACCCACTGGTTTCAAATGAGTGTTACAATGCGACATCATTACATCACTACATCAGGATATGGTTGTAGTATACAAACTAGAAGGTCACTCGGTGGAGCGCGTACCTCCGCCATGCAATCCCTGATCCACGAGAACATATCGGGCCCAATACATTTTTGAAATATCATGCTATACAGCACTACATCTCTCGATGGTGAAGAATCACATAAAAAACTAACAGATCTGGATCCGGATCTTCACAAAATTGAATCAATTCTTCCTTCTCACAAACCCAACCTGTCCACCAAGTTTCATCCGAATCCGTCCACAACTTCTTGAGATATCGTACGACATATCGTTTTTGGCCCTATCTCTCAATGGTGAAGAATCACCTAAAAAATTCTAGTCGTCAGATCTGGATCCGGATCTTCACCAAAATCTAATCAGTTAGTCCTTTTCACACACCCAACCTGTCCACAAAATTTAATCCGGATCAGTCCGCAACTTTTTGAGATATCCTGCACACAGGCAAACAGACAAACGGACAGAAAGGGGTGAAAACATAACCTCCTTCACCTTCAGTGACGGAGGTAACAATTATGCTTGCAGCCTAGTTAACCACAACAAAGAAGAGTATGTGGAGGCAGGGCCGAATAACAGCCATTATGGAGTCCTGCAGGCGGTGTGGCGGCTCTCACACTGATGGCTTGTCAGCAAAAGTGCCCCCCCCCCCCTCGAAAACATTCGTGAAAATCACTGGTCTAGACAGTCTTTGACAACACACACGTTTGCCTCGACCAAGTTAGATGTAAGAGCACTGATGCTCACAGAAGATGTATTTTATTTTCATGCACTGATGGGCGATGGCCTTGTATCAAATAGCATTGTATAAAAGTGCACAACCACATCAACGGAAGTTGGACGGACGTTACTAAATGGAAAACTCGTTCCTGTCATGATGTCTAAGCCAGCAATACTGGACATCAACAAAATTGTGTCTTGTAAATGTAAAACATCAAAATTATTGAAAGTTTGCTCTTGCAAAAAAAAAGGCTTCTTCACCTGTTGTGTGGCATACACCTGCCTTGGAAGAAAGGAAATGTGTGGGAGAGTTACTTCTGCTAATTACTCATCTTCAGAAGATGATACCTCATTTTTCAAATTTGTGAAATGTGAAAATTTGAGAACGACTGCTTGAAAACTGTGGCCAAAAATCGTGTGACAAACATACATATAGACAGACGACAGACAGACAAACAGACAAACAAGCCGGTAGGTGGGCATGGGTAGTCAATCAAGTCGAATTTAGTCGTTTTTCAGCCGTTACTAGCCAACAAAAGCGTCCATAGCAACGGTTCTTTCTCACACATAACTAGGACATACCATGAACCTACCATACCAGTTTCATGTATATCTGACTCATAGTCTCTGAGATATAATGAACTTCGTTGTTTTTATTGTTTTCGACCAGGGTTCATTCAAAGTCTATCTTCTCCGACAGTTTTCATAGGATCCGGCTGGAAATTTTTGACAATATGGCTGAATGTACTGCCCACAGTCGCTTGTGGCTTGATTTTTGATTTTCGAAAAAATTAATTTTTGAGATTTTTTTTGAAAATTTCAAAGGTCCGTTGCTAGGCAACGGATGGGTCCATAGCAACGGTTCTCATTTGCACACAACTAGGTCATGGTATGAACCTACCAACCAAGTTTCATCGAAATTGCCATTGTATTAACGGAGCACTGGACCGAACAGACATACATACAGACAGACAGACAGACAAACATATCGACGGAAATACTGATAATAAGGGTAGACTAGATTGACTACCCAACACTTGAAAATATTGACAAGATTCATTATTTTCCCCTTCAAAACCTCTTTAAATGAACTCCAACGGTCTATTTACACTGTACAGGCAGACTTGGTGAAAAAAGCATTCTTCAAATCAAGAGCAAGAGATTTACAGTGCAGAATTCGCTCTCCTCTTTCTGAATAATGTATTTCAAATAAATAAGTATATTCAAGTTATTGAATTAAACCAAATGTAACAATGTATATCAATTGTGGTGCTGTAAGGGTTAACAAGACGGTCAGGTTACAACATTAAAGTGTTTAGCACTCCCCTATGATGCAACAATGACCCAGACTCTTCACAAGGTGCAGGACACGTCTTTGTACTTCAATGTTAAGATGATTGTTCAATGTTAACAGCATTGTAAAATGCTTACAAGATAAACATCGTGAAGCACAGATAGTAAAATGTATTGCTCGGTTGCTTATCGAATGGAAAAGGTCTTGGCTCGACATGCACGTAACAGATGTTTGGCTTCCATTCTCTCGTGCTATTACCTTTAGACTTTATCTCGATATCTCGTGTAAGAAAGAGTAAATTTATCAGCGGTGATTGTTGCACCACAAGTTAAGATGGCCTCTCTCCCAATTGTCCGTCAAGGACATGCTTATTTTGAATACTTCATCTTGCATATTTAGATTGATGGGCCATCACTGAACAAACTAATCAACCAACTCTGCTTTCACTTGGCAAGTATCACCAGCGCATGCACAAACTACAATGACTCACACTATCTCCGGAGTTGATAAAATGAAAGCGTACGCTCACGCAAAAGACTAAGAACCTAATTAGTGGCGAAGAAATATAGAGGCCATTGCAGAGATGGCTCCAAGGCATGCTTCACGAAGGCATGAACCCAGCTCTATTCTGGATGTTGTAGTCCCTTTGGCATCACTACTTTCAAAGGTTGTTCAGTTTTAGCAGGTAGGAAGCAGCGGATTCACATCTATTACGAGCACATCTGCCAAGTGATTCACTCATGGAGGAACTTTCAAAATTATACCGATTTTATCCTCCTACTGAAAAACAGCGACTAGTTCTTACAAGCACACTTATTTTATGCACAAGTGGGTTTTGTAAAGAGACATGAACAGCCAACCACATCCTAGCTTGGAGCCTCATTGTGGTCCCAAATTCCTCAACCACTGACAAGAGAAGTGGTTGAGGAGTTTGAGGCTCCTCAAGCACTTTTATTGACAACGGAACCAGTTTCGCATAGCCTGCTCAGTCTTGCACATGGCTTCTGCTGAACCATGAAGCCACATGGAGTAGCTTTCACTTGGTAAGACCTCGATTTCTATGTGTGCATCATGATATTTCGTTCCCAGGAGCCATAGTACGTATTAACCAGATGACGATGATATAATCACCTGTATTCTTATAGTCCTTCTGCAGGTGTGGCACTTTCTGATTGCTTGCATGTATATATATATGACAGTGTATATATGAGCACATGACTCCTGAGCATTTCGTTTTTACATGTGAGATTCAGTTCTATCAAGCGTTATTTACATTTTATAAGGCAAGTTTTCCTCTGTTTTCCTAATCATTTCCAATAACAACAAACCATTCCTTCACGCCGTGAAGTGCATATGGCTGCGAAGGCAGTTTCATTCGCTAAGGAGTACAATCATGGACGGGTTGCCACTTCGACGCAGGGTACTCGAATGGCTTATTACCCCAGTAAGCTGGTACTCATTTTGCCGACCTCAGAAGGATGACAGGCTGAGTGAACCCACCAGGTGTTATTTCAACAGCATCAACATGGGGCTCAAACTCAAGACCTGAAGAACTAAAGCCAGCTACTTTAACTGTTAAGTCAACACCAGCTTAATTATTTACAATACATACTGTATGTATTATTTTTATTCATATATATATATATATGTGTGTGTGTGTCATTCTATCCTTTTCTGTTGTGTCTTGGACTAACTGCGAGTATCGTTTTTAGATCCTCGTGGAGGATCTCTAAGTTTTACTTACGTTGTTGTTCTTCATCTTCTTGTGGACTTTTTTGTTTCACAGCCTACAGTTTTCATCGAAACTTCCTGAACTTGGCATATATATGTAAAAATACCCGCGCAGACAGTAACCATCTCCGATTTTGAAAATTCCTTCTAGAAAAAAAGTTATGACGTCAAAATATCCCGCTAATGGAAATCGCCTAAAAAATTATCTCCGAAACTAGGCAAGCTTTTTGAATTCTGTTTGCGGGAATCGAACAGGGCATTAGCAGAGATGAATTACCGCACATATGATACATCACTATGACGTCATATCAATTTTTATGACGTCATTCCTATTTTTTGACATTTTTTGTTTCACAACCAGAGTTTTCATCGGATCTTTGTGAAACTTGCCATGTATATGCAGAAAGCCCACGCGCAGGCAGTAACCATCTCCGATTTTGGAAATTCTTCCGAGAAAAAAAGTTGACGTCATAATATCGCCGCTAATGGAAATCGCCTATACCATTATCTCCGAAACTAGGCAAGCTGTTTGAATTTTGTTGCGGGAATCAAGCCGGGCATTAGCACAGATATAATTTATCGCAAACCTGACATCACATGACGTCATATTCGTTTTTATGACGTCATCATTAAGAGGACGAGGATCTTAGCTCATTTGAGCTTGTTGTGTTACTGTTTAAATGTCCCACGTAGTTAAGAATTGTGCAAATGTTTTATGGTATTGAAACTTAACAAACTAGAACGACACTCAGGAGAGCGTGTACCTCCGCCAGGCTGAACAGTTTACGTTTTGTATTCCACTGATAGATCGGCCGGATCTGCATCCGGACCTCAACCAAAATGTAATTGGTTTCTTCTCATCACCGACCCAACTCATCCACCAAATTTTGTCATAATCCATCCATAACGTTTTAAAATATCGTGCTTTATATCATTTTCGGCCCCATCTCTCAATGATGAAGAATCATTAAAAAAAAAAAAATTTAATTCTCGTACCCAGATGCATATCCGGATGTTCACAAAAATCATATCAGTTCGGCCTTGTCACAAATCCAACCTGTCCAACAAGTCTCATCCGAATCTGTGAACAACTTTTTGAAATATCCTGCTCACAAACAAGCAGACAAACAGTTGGGGTGAGAACAACATGTAAGAAATTGCAAAGTGCAATATTTGGTCTCCGTGTCCCTATACAATTGTACCGTTTCAATTATGTCATCCAATGGAGGGAGAGAAATGGTCCACTGAGCATTTTGTGGCATAGCCTGGGTCTCCTGGCACACGAAGAAGTCAGAGATGTCCCACAAACACCCGAGCTTGGTTGCGGACTTGACATTTCAGTGATATCCCAAGGACAGGAGATACTTCCATGATAACATCCCCATCCATCATGCACATTTTGCCTTCGGATAGATTTGCAGAGCATAACACTAAGTTATTGGTTTCCATGGCAATCAAATTCAACTTTAATGAGAATCTATGGGATGTGTTAGAAGGTGTTATCAAAGTATACTTTGACACCTGCTAACTCTAGATGGCTTCGCAAAGAACAAATTATCCAGTAACAGTTCCAGCCAGGCTTTATTAGTTGTGCTTGACAAAAAGGGGCAAAATATCCAGTGATGTGACTTCTAAATCTGAAGCAGAGTAAGAGTACTGCAATATATTACGAGATGCACTTTTATACATGCATTAGATTCCACATATTGTTTGGAAAGAATTGTCCCATTTTCTTGAGCACTGTGTTCATTCAGTACAGGTTAGACCAACATTTTTCAGAAGGTCATTTGCTCCAAGGTTTGAAGAGTGGATAGGTTTTCAGTCAAAGCTCGAACTCTTTGCTGCAACGTCTATCTGAATGAACACCCCCTCCGACCACCTCCCTTCTCCCCCAGCCCCCCAACACAAAACCACATAAAACTGTGCTGAGAAGTGCAAATGAGCTTGCCATTGCATTCACAGCCGGAAACTTGTTTTCCACCATCTGCAGTGCCACCCAGGGGAAGTGGGGGGGCAGCTGGGAGAGCACAATCGACTGTACATCGGCATAAGACAGTGATTGTGGGTTGACTTAGCAATTGCTGAGACAGACTTACAAAAGGCCTTCTAGATCTTCTGGATTTCCATTTTTGAACAAGTTTATATTATAACTGAAAACAGCTTCCATTCAGACATCGTTGAATTCATGAAAATTCCAAACATCCCAATCAATCATCGGTCGGTTCATTTTACTCTGCGACCAAAACAAACAGTAGGTGCTGCCGAAGCAGTCTCATACGGCAAGGTGGTTTGCTACGGTCTTTTCAGCAGTCGGTCAAGGCAGGGATTTGGAATGTCTTCAGTCGTTAGCAATAACTCACTCTTTCTATGCAAATTGCATCGTAGGATCTTTAATGTGCACCATAATATGCCAGCAGACTGAGACTGGTCCTCAACTTAACCTCCAGCCAAACACTTGTGATGCACCAATCAAACAAGTGTGTAATTGGACCAAGGATCAAACTCATAAGTAGGTGCAATCTGCATGGTCGTCCTGGTGGACTTCCCCTTCGTTACCAAATAGACAAGTTTAAAATAGGGAAGAATTTTTGCACATGGTGAAGGCTTCTTCAGAGAGCAATATGGAAATGAAGAAGCTCATACACCTGCACAATGCCATTGTGCCTCAATTTAGAAAAGAAAATGATTTTAACAGTGATCTAGGGCTTTTGTAAAAGTTTACGCAAAAATTATATGCAGGACAAGGACATCAGCAGACGATTGACAAATGAGTGGTGTAGATGGGATTAGAATATAGAATCCCTGAATCATGAGCCAGCATGTCAGATGGGTACACTAACAGGCCAACCAACCCATGTCATATATTTAATTCAAAATCCTTGAAGACACTTGTTTACTATAATGCTTTGCAATCCATGAAAAAGAATCGCATTTTTATTCTGTCCAACTTTTTCTTCTGTCATTCCACCACCAAGGATGTTTGTTATTCTTTCACTCATGCTGCTTAAGCCTGCTGTTGGCTTAATGGTTAAGGTAGCTGGTTCTTAAGAACTTAGGTTCTTGAGTTTGAGCCCCTGTTGTGCGGTTAAACAACACCAGGTCGGTTGATTCAACCGGTCATCCTTCTGAGGTTGGCAAAATGAGTACCAGCTTACTGGAAACAAGGTGGGGCATTGCATCAGTGGTACATCCGCGCTCCCAGTAATGATGCAACCATCAGCCACAGGCTGCATACGAAATGAGATTCACTGCTTGGGTTTAAAAAAAAAAAAATCATGTTGCTTGGCAACAATGGAACAAAATTCCATTCCCCTTCTGAGTTTAAGGAGAAAAAACAATCATCGACGTGACAAAGGACCAGGACATTGTACGACTGCAATGGCAAAGACAGCAATGTGGCTTTTTGTGCTCTAATTCCAACCAGAAAGATATTGCAACATTGTCAGAACGTACGTTGTTGTCTTTTTGAGGTCGTACGGGTAGGGAGAAGGAAAAAGCAATATGGCAAAACAACCGCCAAGATGAAATATCAAATACCAGGAAGAGACTTCAGTTTCATTTTAAGGACATTATTAAATCTGTTTGTTCTGATCCCACAAATAAATCGTCAAGCGAAAGAAAAAAAACAAAACAAAAGCAGATTAAATTTTTTTTTGCAAATTTAGTCAATGGATTTTTATTTTGTTTCCTTTGGATAAAAACGTTTCCTTTTTTTTTATATGCAGGAGATAAAGCTCGGAGTGGAGCAGACACACACACACACACACACACACACACAACAAAGGACTGTTAAATGGGCCAAACACAGTCACTGAGCTTGGGGGAGCTTCCATCAATTCCCAGGCACCCCGGGTACCAGCGACGCCACAATAATGGTACCGCCTTCCTCACCGTTAACCCCCTTATTCCAAATGAAAATGAACCTTCAACAAATAAAACTCAAACAGTTCATGGTAATTAAGGTTTTAATCAAGATTTATAAAAGTGCTCACACAAAGTCTTTTTGGTGCTGTTGTTGGTTGTAGGTTGTTTCCTGTTTCTCCCTTGCAATGGCATGTCTCACAGCAGGCAAGGCCTGCTCCTCTCACAATGCTGGCAGGTCAGCAATCTCTCTGGTGTTTTTTTTTTACTGCCTTTTCTCTGGATATTGCTCCCTCTGCTCTCTCTCTCTCAGCTCTCCGACTCTCCCCAGCAACCTCACCTTCCAGTAACCTCCACCTGGTTTAAACTCCCAAAATATAGGACACCAACAGCACACCTCGACTCCTTTATTCCTCTATTCTCTCAATTGTGGAAATGCCTTCCTGAGATTTTCAACACCATTCTTCACTCCAGGGCTTCAAATGTGCAGTGCACTATCACCATTACTCATAATATTTTCGACTATCTTAACACGACATGATCTCCCAACTGTCTTTCTCACAGGTTACTGTGTTTGCTCTCTCTCCCTCTCTCTCTCCTCTTTTTCCTGTTCATTCACCCCCTCTCCCCAAACCCCCATTTGTTGAGTCAAAATGTGACCCCAGTTTCAGTTTGTTGCCTTTTTACCCTCCGTCACCTCGCTCTTCCATAAGCCTCAATCCTGCATCAATTTTTTTCTTGATGCAGTAAAAGGATGAACAAGTTGCAGTTCGGGCACACACAACCTCTTAGCATAAGTAATTCTTGCCAAAATCGAGAGCCATCGTGAACAGTTTGACTTCAACTACTCAGCAAATTCAGTCCGACAAGTGCAAAAACATCACCAGATAAAGAATAAAATATAAATCAAGGATCCAAATCTGGATGCTCATCGCTGATCATATTTATGTGTTTACATGACCTGTCATTTCATGTCCATTCGATCAACGGGACGTTTCGCACGCCTTCAAGCAATTTAAAGCCATACACAACCATCAACAAGATCATGAATGATTTTTTTTTCATTGGAGCCTTAGGCCGGAGTAAATCTCATAAATTACCAAAGTAAATGTTTTATGTGTAAAAAAAAACTTCAGCTAACATATTAAGCTTTCAACATGTCACCCACATCCATAGACTCATCACTCATCAGCACAGAAAAATTAATACATCATGGATACTGAGGCCTCAAATCCTCCATTGAAAGAGACAGCTGATATTGTTGTACTGTTAAAGGTGCCACACACTATCCGATGATTCGTTGACGCGATGCAACAATATTGTCAGCGACTAATCTTACGCAATCTTGTTTTGTCGGAGATTGCTGGAAACCTGACTCGTGCGACGTGATTAGCGACGTCACTACTTTCGGTGAACAAAATGGCAACTAGAGGGGGAGCACTCGGTAGAGTGCAAAACCTCCGCCGCCAATACTGCTAGGTCACTCAAGTTTGAACCTGATATCCTATTATTCAATTTGACGTCAACAGTGCTCACAGAGTTATAGTTTGCAACTTTCCCTTTTACTTAAATTTTCATACTCAATTATTCGTCATAACTAGATTCCTTGAGACAGAAATTGATTTACGTGGGTATATCCACCTGAAGTTCCAAAATCAGCTGCAATTATAATTTTGGCATGTTTTTTGTTGGAAATCACTACTAACATGTAGAAATGCAAAAAAAAAAAAATCGAAATTTTTGTTGAAAAAAAAGTTGCAAAAAATTTTTTTTTTCTCTAACAATTTTTTTTTTGGGGGGGGGGTTGGAAATCACTTAAAACATGTAGAAATGCAAAAAAAATTCAAATATTTTTCAAAATGGCCGCCATAGCGGCCATATTGGATTTTGGACCAAGTCCAAAATCTTATGGCATGATCCTTGGACCATACCTAATCCCCCACCAAGTTTCGTCGAAATCCGTCCAGGAGTTTTTCCGTAATACTGTTCACCAACAAACAAGCAAACAACAAACAAACAAGCAGTCATAGACTGGTACTTACGAAATCGTCAACTGACCTCTGACCTGTCTAATAAAAGCTGTCTCTAGAGAAGGTAGCGACGCAAACGAGCGCGTAATGCTGTGTCTTACAATCCCCATCATTAGCATAATCTTCAGTGCATAATACTCAGATACGACACCCGACATATAATCTCATAAAACATCCGATTTTTACCAGAGTTTCGACAACCGAGTTTTAAGCGTCCTAAGCGATCGCAAAAACCGAAGACAAAAATTAAATCGAAGTTAAAATGAACTCGCAACGTCGAGCAAAGCAAAAATCGGCATTTCTCACCGCAATATTTAATATTATTTATCAAAGTCACAAAACCGTAATATTCGGCCATCCACCAACAATCTTACATAATCCGACGGCTCAGCGAGTCAGGCATGCGACGATAACTTTATTGGGATAAAAAATGACTTTTAAACACCATTTTTTTGAAAAAACCGTCACGCGCACACGGAAAACCTTAACGTGACTCAACGACGCGTCTGCTCGAGCGCACTGCATCATGGGACGACCCGTGACGTTCTGCTCGAGCGCACTGCATCATGGGACGACCCTTGACGCTTCGAGTGAAATATTTTTTTATTCAACCTTAAAACGTCTCCAAAACATCCGATTTTTACCAGAATTTCGACAACCGAGTTTTAAGCATCCGAAGCGATCGCAAAAACCGAAGACAAAAATTAAAATCGAAGTTAAAAGAACTCGTAACGTCGAGCGAAGCAAAAATATCTACATTTCTCCATGTTAATTTACGGAATTATGTTTGACCTCACTGTGACCTTGACCTTTGCCCGATTTTGACCAAATCTAATCAGCGCTAGCCATCCACCCTCCTGAATCACGTGATGTAATTTGACATTGGTAGCTTCTTCCGTCTCGAGTTATCGTGCCTACAAACAAACAAACAAACAAACATGACGTAATTTGACATTGGTAGCTTCTTCCGTTCTCGAGTTATCGTGCCTACAACAACAAACAAACAAAACAACAAACAAACAGAAACGGAAGGCATCAATATACTTACGAAATCTTTAGATTTCGTAAGTAACAAACAGAAAGGGGTGAAAACAGTAACCTCCGATCTTCGATGGCCGGAGGTGAATGAAGAAGAAATGAGGTGAGAGGAGGAGAAGGGTGAAAGCTCAAAGCACTGTTGCTTTGGCACGAGTTCTGGTCCATTGCCGACGGTGTGTCAGGAGCAGACAGTGCCACACACACACAACCTCACATGAACGAAGCATCATACAAATTCCTCAGACAAAAAGATGGCTACCAAATATGTCAGAAACAAATGCGTAAAACAATTGCTGAAAAGTATCGATAAAGAACGAGGCTGATCCTGAAAACATACGTCTCCCGAAGAAACAACATCAAAGCCATAAACCAACTCGTAGTACCAGTGTTCAGATACAGCTGCGGATTAATAAACTGGCCACAATTGGTAATCAACAAACTAGATATCAAAACAATGAAACTCCTCACAACCACAAAATATTCCACAAAATCCGTGCATCTGAAGAATGTACCGGGTACCTGCCGAGACGAGAAGTACACAGCCTCCTGATGGAGCTCAACCAAGTGCACAGAACGACAACAGTAGGATTTTTTTTGTATATATTGTCAAGGCTCGTATGAGAGCTAACACACAACACACAGCAAGGGGGGCATGAGACAAGAGGGGCGGCGAGAGGGAAGGATAAAACAGTGGGGAACAGAGACATTAGGAATCTGTTGAAGGGAGAGGATGGGGCGGGAACAGGGAAAACAAGATGGACATTACAAGGACTTTCAGGAAGGAAAGCAGGGAATTTGAAGGAGGTGGGGTCGGGAGGATTAACGGGGTAGAAAAGATCGAGGTTTTGGATGGGGGATGATAGGTGGTGGTGAACAGCTGTTTGAAGGCCTGGAGGGAAGAATGTGATTGAAGAGAGTGTGGGAGTTTATTCCAAAGGTGGGGAAAAAGAGGAATTTTAAGAGTGAAGGTGAGCAGTGATTCGTGATTTTGGTAGTTTTACCAGAAGGGGTTGCTGGTGCACCCTGAGTGCCTTGCGGAAATATGTGGGGGACAAATCGCAGACAGAGCGGGGGGAGGGGGGGCGAGACCGCAGAAGAGAGAAATGTTCTGCTTTATGAAAAACACACACACACACACACACACACACACACACACACACACACCACCGCACACACACCACACACACACACACACACACACACACACACCACACACACACACAACCACACACACACACAAACCAACACCACAACACACACTGTATTAGTGCTTGGCCGATATCGGCAACTTTTCGGTAATCATCTGGTTGGAATCAGTGTGATTACCAACTGCAGTACATACTGTCTACAACCCAAAGACCTTGAGTAGCTTTGACCCTTGTTTTGGGGGAATTCCCACAAACAAATTATTAAAACAATGTTGCAATATAAATGTTTCAAGGAGATGTGCATAAACATTAATCTTTATAAACAGCTGCCAATCGTTGTGACGGGTAGAAAAAAAATTTGGCTCTGTAATTTAGAAAACATTTGAAATACGGCACACAGCTCAGAAATCGGGTGTTATCAAATATATTTTGCTTTGAAACTCACAAAGAGAAACCATATAACCTTTATAAAGCACACCCGGTTCATATAAAATAACCAATTGCTTTAGAAAACAGTCATGAGTACAAAGGAAAACGTGATCACTCATACGCTGCTGAGGTAAAAGTCAAAACCTCCACTACCCATTCATCATCATAGGACATGGGATGAAACTTTGCCACCACAGCTCCCGCAACCAAGCATGCAGACATGCACACATACCCACGGAGAGTCCCTTTCCAGATCCTTGTCTAACCATCTGTACCTCTACCTTGTAGCAACTGCTGACTATACATCCCGATCAAGACACGAGCTGTACTGCCATCGACTGTAGGGCACTCGGGAAGTGGCTTAAGCACTCAAGCAAGCACTCAAATTAAATGGTTGATCAGGAATGGCTGGCCTGGAAAGCGAAAAAAGCTGATTGGTCAAGGCACATACACACAAAAAAAACTAACCATTGCCTATTTCTTAACATTTTCAGATTTCAGGCCAGATTTTGAAATATTTAGTCCACGTGATCCAATCCTCCAAACTCAAATTATATTTTCATTATTTTCTTGAATTCGTTCGTGAGAGTACATCGTGGAAAATGGCATCATAGAATGCTTGAAATCACTCCAAGCTCCTAATTTGAAAACTATGGCACTTACAAAAGCGATGTATACAGCAATTCATAGGTAAGTAGATGAGGCTTGCAATTATATCAGTGAGTAAAGTGAAGAAAAAAAATATTTTGAGTGCTTTATCGTTAAGAAACCGTTGCAGCCTGTTCCAACTCAAGGCATTGTTGAGCAGGCCAAATAAAATGCCGAATTAAGACATCAGCAAGGTAACCGAGGATGCACCTTCAGACCCTATCAAGAGCGAGGTGTCCAAGGATGCGCTTGATGAAGGATATAATTAAATAAGGCTGTTAATTATCTTCAAATGGGGTGTTTTAATTAACCCAAACACACAATTTTCACTCATGCACTCCCTTGGAGATCCCTTAGTATGCATGTAAAGTTGCAGGCCGCTTGGTTACATGGTTTTGGAGTTATGGAGGAGACACACACACACACACTGACTGAGTGACTGACTGACTGACACATTGACACACTTAAATTTATAAGTATAGATACTTGTGGAGTTGGTCAAGGAAAGGTTTTGGCCAAAGTCTTTCATGGCCTGACGTTCACCTGAAGGTGGAAGGAATTTGAGACTTCTTCAGGGTGGGGTGATAACCCGCTGACCTTTCACGAAAGATACATTGGGATCCATAATCTCTACCAAGTAATGCTAGCAGACAAGATACCCAGCCTAACGTCCACCTGCGGGAAGGCGCACTTTGTGATGCAACGACCTGCCTGCAAAGCACCAACCCAGTTGTTTACAGTCGGGTCAGAAATCGAACTCCTCAATATCCTTTCAGAACTTGTGTCATTGGTTGATGCCAACAATTATTTGGTTGTTGGGGATGTACAAGTGATGTGCTGCTTGAAGAGCAAGTGGCAATTTTCAAGAAGTAGATACCTGTATCAATAAACCATACATTGTCCTCTAAATGAACCCCTTTTGAGAAGCCAAAAATGCTTCACATGCTATAAAGTACTTCTTCAGGCATTTCTTATTTATGGGCAACTACGGTTCACTCGTGGGTTCAAACATCATACTTGGTGGCGTAACGGCTAGAATGTCTGCTCTGCATCTGGGAGGTTGGTGATTCAAACCCTGCCCGAGTCAAACCAAAGACTTTTTTTATATATAATTGTGTAGTACTTGCCGCTTCCTTGCTTGACGCTCAGCATTTAAAAGGATAGAGCATGGACAAACCACCACTGGGAAGGCAACGGCAAACCTCCCAGTATAACCCTTGCCAAGAAATTGCTTCAGCATCACCAATGCTCTGTAAATCGTGTATGGTACAGTTTTTTTTAATAGTTCACAAATTTGTTTTGGTGCCAAGGAAATTTTTTCAACAGTCCACCGAGCCATAGCCTGGATTGCCCCTTATCCTGCAGAGCACCGATAAATGCAAACAATTTGACCTATTGGTGGGAGCAACAACAGTAGGAAGGTGGTTTTGCACCACAAATAATTTTCCTTCACAGGGTATCCAAAGCAATGGAGTAAACCATTAGAAAAGCAGCCACGGATCTGCAGGAGTAGCACAGCTGAGATGAGGACATCTGAATGAAACTGCGCAAGCCTGCAGAGACTTCATCCACTCCAAACGCAGCACAACAGCACAAACTTGTATTGTTCTCATTAGATAGTCAGATAATACCAAATGCATAACTTGTAGATTTTTTTTACAAGCGAGATCATGGGCAGGTTTGAATTGAAGCATACAACTGGAACAAATGCACAAAGTAAATCTGTAACACTCACAAATAAATAGTTTAGTTATCTTTTAGATCTCAAGGAAGAGAAACCAATGCAAAGAATGCAACATAATCATTGAAAGAAATTATACTTTTGGTGGAAATTAATCTTTACAGCCGAGTGCAAGGTGATTCATTTGTGGTCCCTTAATTCAATCAAACAGGCAATTCCAAGAGGGCGTGCATTCATAAATATAATACTTGTTTAATGGTAAAGGCCCTGTCACACCTTGACGATTTAGCCAGCGTATGCCGATTTATGAAAAATTTGTCTAAAACGCTGGTACACGTCGAATATGTTATGGGTACGTTTTGTATACGTTAAGAGCATACTGAAAAACACTGCCATACGTCGTAGTACGCTGCTTTAAACGTTGTACTTTTGGGTTTTCCTCAAATTTTTTCATGCTTGAAATTTTACGACGTATTCCGGCGTATGACTCACACGTTCCGCACACTGGCCATAAGTTGTAGGCACGTTATGCGATCGTTGACACACGTCGCAACACGTTACTTGTAAGTTACTCATAAGTCGAAACACGTCGAGGTAATGTTTAGCTACCCGAAACTTATTTCTAACCTATGAGTAACGTTTTGTAAGTACGCTACACGAACGTTGTTCACACTTTGCAACACGTTACTTGAAAGTTACTACTACTACTACACTACTACCAACATCGACATCACTAAATTCTCTCGAACTACTACTACTACTACTACTAACATCGACATCACTAAATTCTCTCGAACACTACTACTACTACTACTACCAACATCGACATCACTAAATTCTCTCGAATAACTGCTACTACTACTACTACTACTACTACTACTAACATCGACATCACTAAATTCTCTCGACTACTACTACTACTACTACTACTAATAACATCGACATCACTAAATTCTCTCGAACTATACTACTACTACTACTACTGCTACTGCTACTGCTACTGCTACTGCTACTGACATTGACATCTACTCAACATGGAGTCTGGAACACTGACGGGTTCCTCTTGTGAAGCCCATTTGTATATACCAATTCCCCTAAACGCTGCCAATACGCCATATACGGTAGCTGTAAGTTAGAAACACGTTCAGTAAGTTCTGTGGTCGTCCGGAAGACGTCAATCAAATTCGTCTACATACGCCAATGTGCGTTTGAGATACGTTACACATAGGTTCAAAGCACGCTACACATAGGTTCAAAGCACGCTACTAATAGGTTCAAAGCACGTTACTCGTAGGTTAAAAATTAAGTTTCGGGTATGCTAAACATTACCTCGACGTGTTTCGACTTATGAGTAACTTACAAGTAACGTGTGGCCGACGTGTGTAAACGATCGCGGAGCGTGCCGAGAACTTATGCCAGCGTATGGGAACTTGTGAGCCATACGTCGAGTACGTCGTAAAATTTTCAGCATGCTTGAAATTTCACGACGTACTAGACGTACCACGTAATATGCCAGCGTACTTCATTGTTTTTCAGCGTGCTCCTAACGTATACACAACTTACCCATACCGTATTCGACGTTTCCCAGCGTTTTAGACACATTTTTCATAGGTCGGCATACGCTGGCTAAATCGTCAAGGTGTGACTGCGATGTTGACACTTCCAATTTTCAGGCGGTTATGATTTAAATCGGCGTGCGGCAGGTTTTTAACAGAGAACGCCACGAGTTCGTCGGCGATACGTGCAGCGCGCTATGACTCAGTTAAACTATCGTTGGGCATAGGTTGTGAACGCCGACAACAGGCTAAGCATTCGTTGGTATAAGTTATCTTTAACACAACGAAACGTTCTGTGCCTGTTACTAATACGTTATGCATACACCAACATGTTATGAATACGACCAAACTTTAAAAAAACCCTCAAAACTTCAGTGTACGCCAACGGTTTTACGTGCATTTTTATACGTTGCCATTCCTGGCTAAAACGTCAAGGTGTGACAGGGCCCTAAGAAATGAGTTTGTGGTGATGTGTTTAAAGCAGGTATGAAAAGTCCTTGAATCCACAGTGAAGGATCTTCAGTGGCTTATTACCTCCGCCACCGCCCGAAGGTGGATGGAGTTTATGTTTTCACCCCTGTCTGTCTGCCTGTTTGTCTGTGAGCAGGATATCTCAAAAGGTTGTGTATGGATTCGGACGAAACCTAATGGAGAGGTTGGGTGTGTGACAAGGAAGAAATTATTTGACTTTGGTGAAGATCTGGATCCACATACGGATACGAGGGGTTTTTTAATGTTTCAAGTGATTCTTCATCAACGAGAGATTGGGCCAAAAACGATAGATAGCACGACATCTCAAAAAGTTGTGGACGAGTTATGACCAAACTAGGTGAATGAGTTGGTTAAGTGACAAGAAAAAGTGCATTCCATTTTGGTTCAGGTCAGCAGATCCGGCCGATCAGTGGGATACAAAATGTAAACTGTTCAGCCTGGCAGAGGTATGCGCTCGACCGAGTGCTGTTCCAGTTAGAAGTTAGAACTGTAGGGAATGACCACACAGGAATTTCCAACGGTATTGCGATTTCCTGAGATCAGAGGATAAAGCAACACTTCAAGATTATATATATATATATATATATATATATATATATATATTATATATTGTTGCAGACCCAGGGTCGGGGTGAGAAACCACAAGGGGGGAAGCTACCTCGGGTTCCCACCAGACTCTCCGGAATCGCAGGCCATCGCACCAAATAACTTTGTGACGCGGCGGTCGCTAATCAACCATGAACGCCAATAACTCCACCACGCGACTTAGGGTCTTCCGTCGAATGAATACCGTTTCCCGAAAGTTCATGTGATCTAATTACTGGGGGACACGCCCCGGTAGCTTTGTTCAAACTGGATCACCTTACCGGATCAGATGCAGCCGAGCGTAACTGCCAAGAACGTACTGGCTAGAAAAACAGATCGTTGAGGAATAACGTCCCGGCTAAGCTAGAATAAGAACCATGCTGGACCAATGAAGGAAAAGACGAAAACGAGCTGGGAACACTTATTTACAATCAAGCGAGGAAAGGTATGTGGCACAGTGAATTGGGTTTATTGGTATGTACAGCAGGGATAGCAAGGAATTTGTGGGGTGCGACAAAAGGCAAGCAATTTACAAAAGCAGACACAGAGCAGGCTTATCCCATGAGAACTCCCACAATCTTAACTTATGCTATGACAGGAAACCATCACACACACACACACACACACACACACACACACACACACACACACGAGGAAGATGAGATAGCCAGAAAGAAAGAGAGCAAATGAGGACAAACGACCTCACAGTAACTGACGTGGTCGGCTGACCAATGCAACCCAGTATGCTTCAGGAGGAGGGAGAAATACTGGTGTCTAAGGTGTGGGAGTGGGAGGTGTGGTGTAGTGCAATATGGGGGGTTCAGTGTCATGCCAGAGAAAAATGGGATTGCGAGTCAGTAATGATGCTCTTTTGTGTGTTCAAAGGGAACGAGATAGAGGGGTGGAAAGAGAGAGAGGAGAGAAGATGAGTGAGGCGAAAGATCCCTCATCTAGTCGTCATGTACAGGTCTGCAAATGTAGCGTGTACCTCCGTGGGATGCTCCGCTTGAGTGTTCCCACCTCGAGAGTTGGCGCATTATCTTCGGCTTAGTCACTTTGCTGGGGCTCGTAGCAACATGCGCTCCGCACTGGTCCTCAGGAATATGCACGTCTCAGTCATACACCAACCATGAGTGAAGAACCAGTGAAAGGCAGAGGCAACGAGGAGCAGCCAACGCATAGCCGAGAGGAGCAGAGAAGAAGAGGGCGAAGCAGAGAGCGAGCGGCTCCACACTCCTCCTTTTATAAGCTCCGTGCGAAGGGTGGGGTGATGACCCGAAGGCGACACGCTGTGACTTCCAGGCAAATGCTTGGCCCATCCCCATCTCCTTGAGATGCTGATCAACCTGCTGCAACCACGAGGAACGTGGTCGGCCCATTAGCCTCCTCCACTCACGAGGCTCCCTCGCTGAGAGAATCTGGTGAGCAGGATCAGTGTCAGGAAAACGAGCCACATGTCCATACAGCCGCAGCTGACGCTCACGGACTATGCAGGTAACAAATGTAATTTGAGCCTCTCTCAGCAACCGCTCATTGGACAGAAAGTCCGACCAGCGATAGCCAAGGATTCTCCGAAGAGACCTGTTACCAAATGAATTAAGTCTCCTTCTCAGATCCCTGGTCAGAGTCCAAGTCTCACATCCATAAAGCAAGACTGGAGGCACCAAGGACCTGAAGACTCGGACTTTCGTCCTCCCTCACAGGTACCGACAGCGCCACACCCCATGATCCAGTGAATCCATGACTCCCCAGGCCCAAACCAGCCATCTGTTGACCTCTGGCTCACAGCCAGCAGAGACAGGAATATTACTGCCAAGGTAAATGCATCTCTCCATGACCTCAACATCCTCACCACAAGCAGGTACAGACAGGATAGCAGCATCCAAGATGTCATTGAAAGCCTGGATCTTAGTTTTGACCCATGAAACCCGTAATCCCAGCGGCTCCGACTCCTCATTCAGCACCTCGAGGGCCCCCAAAAGAATATCCAGTGTCTCCGCAAAGATGACCGCATCATCTGCGAAATCAAGGTCAGAGATCTTGACATTCCCAAACGATGCACCGCAGCTTGATCTCTCTGACATCCTCCCCAGAATCCAGTCCACACAAGTGCTGAAAAGTGTGGGAGCCAGTACACACCCCTGATAAACTCCAGCACCAACTGGAAATAAGTCAGAGATGGTACCACCACATCTCATAGCACTCTCAGTACCAGAGTATAGTTCAGACATCAGATCGATCAGTTTTGGTGGCACCCCACGAAGACCAAGAATCCTCCAGAGGGGATCCCGATTCACTGAATCAAACGCTTTACAAAGATCAACATCAGCTGCAAGCAGCCCCTGCGGTAACTCTCGTCTGCGTTCGGTGAGGACCTGAAGAGCAAGGATACAGTCAATCGTTGACCTCTTTGGTGTAAAGCCTGACTGCTCTTGACGCTGGTGCTCAAGCAGATGGTGGCAAACCCTATTGAGAAATATGCGAGCAAAGACCTTGCCCGGCAGAGACAGCAGCCTCACCCCTTGGTAGTTGTTACAGTCTTGGCGATCACCCTTCCCTTTCCAGAGAGGGACAACAGGCCCTCTTCCAGTCAGTTGGGTGATGCCTGTGTTCCAGGCAGAGCAAGAACTACATGCAATGACACGAGTGCAGCATTTCCACCAGCCTTGAGAAGTTCAGCATGGATGCCACAGATCCCTGGAGCTTTATCCCATTTCAACCGGTTCACCGCAGCCTGTGTTTCCACAAACGAAGGTGGACCACAGTTGATTGGAGGGTCAGCAATAGGGATTGTAACACACATCCAACTTGACAGCTGGTGGATCAGCCTGGTACAACCGCTCAATGTAACCGGCCCAGCGGGCCTTCACATCAGACTCCTCTGTCAAGAGCTCACCACCCTCCACTCCAAATGCAGTACACCAAGGGACGGGCTTGGACGAACGCAATGCGCGAATTCCCCTATAAGCAGGACGAGAATCACTTAGTGCACGTACAGTTTTACGCCTCAGCTCCC
>CM068960.1:99618697-99634713 GCA_035128595.1 Eptatretus atami
ATGACCGGAAATTGGGTGGTAGCCAAGCCAACAACCGGCTGTTATCGATTGATCACAGGTCTCGCCAACCTGGCAGCGAAGCCTCACATAATGCAATGAGGGACAGCACGTTTCATCATCAAATCTGCCAGCAATTGCGATAACAATGAATTGGATGCAAAGTAATAAAAGCAGCTGTAAAGTTTATTTTTGCAGCAAAATTAAGAGGCCGCATTACAACCAAAGCACATTACATTTGGCTGCAATTACAGAGATTTGAGAAATGGAAAGCTTGTTTCACAGTTTTGAGGGGGGAGAGGGGTGTGATAAGTGGTGGATGCAACGAAAGGTCTTTCTTTGTGTAATGACCAAGTACCATTCTCATTTGTTGCAGCCATGACTGCCAGTGACGTGATCATGAGTTGTTTCATGGGTGCAATTCTGTGTTATGTTTTCATATACTACATGCGTAGTGTTAATTAATGTCAACCCTTTCTTAGCTTTGTGTAAGTCATACTTACACTGTAAGCTGCTTGATTCTAAATGTATTGTTATGGTTTTGAAAAACTTACCCCGGGGGAGAGCACACATGGACACACAGGTGATCCGAGGATCAGTTATTTCATTAGCCTTTGTATAGATAGTCCTTGGTCCCTTGTTAAAAGACTGTTCGGGGGGCATGGATTGGCTAGACTGTATTTGTCCTTGTAATGTCCCACCACCCCCCCAACTCCTCTTACTTTCAATCTTTCTTTCTTCGCACCATCATTTTTTTCGATTCCTCTGTTGCTTTCAATCATCCTTTCATTACCCCCATTAGCCTGTTTCAACGGTCCACACAATAATCTCCCCTCCATCAAACATCCTTTCAATAGTCCCTCCTTCACCCCATCAGCCTTACCTTCAATCCTGCGGCCGTTCAGTCATCCCTCGGTCGTGTGAGGTTCCTTTCCGTGTTTCCTCCATCCGCGCATTGCTTGGGAGCCCATCGGGTGCTCTCGCATGTATGCTCACATCGCGTTTCACATGCATGTTTGTGGCGCTTGGTGCTCGGCGTGGCCTGTGAGGTGCGGCGGTTCTCGCGGGTATGGTGCAGTGCAAAACTGTGCGACTGGGCGTTTTCCGCATGAAGGAGGGGGCTGGGGGCTCTCGTTGCGGCTTTGGGAGTGTAGAGAGCGGGGCAGGGGCTTCGTTGAAACTTCCCTCGGAATGATGTGGCAATGTCCACAAGTGACGTCATGCACCCGCCCCATCGGCTGTGGACCAATGGGAAGGGGAGAAGGCTGATGAGAACAAGGACAAATGTGTCCAAGAGCCGCGTCCTAAAGGTTTTGTCTTCACCAGAAGAAGAAGAAGAATATAAGTTGTCCGAAAAACTATTTTGAAGGATCTTGTTTTGGATGAAAGATTCACTACAGAAAGTCGAAACATCCGCATTTTTATCACAACAATAACAACAACAACTTCCGATATTTCGTCACGTGCCTTGATGGAGCCAATAGCGAGCCCCATCATGGAGGCTCCTCGTTCATGACGAGAAAATAGTGTTTTTTTACGAAATTAAACACATTAAATGGAATAATCTTTAAATAGTAACGTGAACTTTTCAAAACTTTAAAGCAAATGTCCAATATATTTAAAAGTTCATGATAGACGCTCTCAAAAGGCACCCTCAATGCGAAGATGTGTACAGGTGTTTAGTATTTAAGGAGATCCGGATCCTGTATATAAAAGAGCGCGTCCTAAAGGTTTTGTCTTCAGCAGAAGAAGGAAGAAGGAAGAAGGAAGAAGGAAGAAGGAAGAAGAACAACGCGGAACTCTCTTAGAGCGTTCGAGACGCGGCTAAAAAGAAGAAGGAGAAGGGCGAAAAGAAGGACACGGTAAGCTCGCGCAGTCACGGATGAAGAGCGCTCCAAAGCAGACGGCTCAGAAAGCAGATGCACAAAGCTGAGAAAAGCAGAAAGGAGAAACAAACGGGACAAGCTCGCCTGAGCAGAAGACTAAAAGACTGAGAAGGCTCGTGAGGGAAGGAATAAAAATGTGTGAGAGAAAGGTTTCACGGGCAGTTGGTGTCGAACTTCTGTGGAAAAAGAACACTCCTTCCACGAGCGTCATCCTGTCAGCCACGAAGGACGAGAAGGGTGAACGGTGGTACCTCATCGACGGGGGCCTGAGGAGGAAGAAACTGAGGCAGAAGAGGGTGAGTCGCACATCTAGCTCGCATGTCTGGGACACCAGAGAGGACTCATCTACTGGGTCCGGGCACCTCAGGGATGTGGCTGCGTGTTCCAATCGCCACGGCCTGCGTCGCACCTCGATGGCCGTAATGCACGTACTTATCGACTGGATTGCTCACGCGATCCGGACAGAGTCTGACAACACGCCATGTTCCAACACGGGCTCGACTTGAAGGCCTCATTTTTATTGCGCATCCGCGAGGACTTCGCATATTACCAGGGAGTTGCTAATCACAGAACAAACACACATCGACAATGTAGGGTTACATAACTTTTACCATTAGCTTGTTATACATATAATCCCAACACACTGCCCATCTTCCCCATCCATTTTCCTCCGCATTCTCCTGCATATTTGTGTGAGGTGAGGGAGAGAAGGAAGGACTGCTTTCCTTTTCTACATTCATTACTTTTATTTTATTTTCAAGTCCTTCTTGTTTTATTCTTCTCCCCTGAGTGAATGATGGACAAGTCTTTTTGTTGAAGTGAGATTGAAGAAGAATATGTGTTATGGTTAAATCTGCTCTTATGTGCCTTTTTGCTTTCTTTCATGTGAATACTTGTTTTTAAATGATTGCTTGATTGGGTGTGTTTAATAAATAATTGTTTCTTGCTATTTCCAATCCGTCTCGGTTGTCTTTTGCTTTATTGGTCCGATGTAGTGTACAAGTAAGGTTAGATGGGATGTTCTACCTCAATAATTTGCTTTGTCAGCCAGCACACACTCACTGTAACGCTCGGCAGTAATCAGAGTGTGCGCTGAGGGCACGTGACCCCAATTAGCCGGCCATCCGCAGGTAAGGTTTTACGCAAAGTAGTGTAACCCTGCCCGGATTGGCCGTGCCAATCGGTGTTCGTGGTTGCTCAGCAACCTGCCAGTGTGCATAGTTATCTGCGCCCGGCGGCCTCATGACCGGGTGTTCAGGAGGGACCCAAGTGCTTCCCCTCGTGGCAAGCCTCAAACCCCAGATCCGCAACAGTATATTGGTGAAAGACATAGATACGTGACGGTTTGGAGACAGTCCTTGCATGCTTACACAGATGTCTCCAAAGACCCAAATCAAAGACAGCAGCTGTTGCATTTTGCATCCCAGATGCTTAGGTGATCAATTCCACAAAGTTAATGCTGTTTCCATATTATTGGCTGAACTTTTTGCCATCGTCATGGAATGAGAATGGATAATTGACTGTAACCCTCTAAGTTCAATCATATTCTCCGATTCGTTCTCTGCTTTGAAATCCCTAAAAGCTGGATGTAGGTCCGATCTGGTTCTCAATATACTAAATCTGATCAACATTGATAATCTGTCCTGGATCCTTGCCCATATAGGAAAGAGGGTCAACAAGTTTGGTGATCAAACAGCCCTGCAAACAATTTATAAAGACCTCAAAACCAAAATTCCTTTGGGCCCATCTGAACTTATTAGCATAATTGGGGGAACAGGTTCTCATTAAATCAAAATATCAGTTGAAGAATAACACCAAGGGGAATTTTTTGCAGTAAAGTCCACACAGACATCAGATCCATCGTCAGATCGCCAAGGTTTCTCAGAGAGACAGATTCCCCACAGATTGAGACTCAGACACTGTGCTTTAAATTCACATTTACATCGGATAAGATACCACCGTACTGGAAAATGTCCCAGGCAAAAATTCTACAGTTAGAACTATAGTACATGAGAGTTCTACTCTCATGTACTATAGTTGGTAACAGGTCTTACTACAGTAGTTTGCAGAGGACTACTCCAGGAAAGGAATGCTATTTTTGCCTGGGGTGAGTGGGGTAACGTTCCAGAAGACAATGCCCCTTATACCTAGCGGTATTCCTTTGTTTTTTTTTGTTCTTTTTTTTAACGTGAAATAAACAACATATCCAGAGGTACCCAGAACACGGCTCATCCATGCTCTTAGAGAAATGGGAATCTGCCGTTTAGATCATTCCGATATTTTCGACCATTTCCGCTACACGGATCCTCGTGTCTGCAACGTGATATTAAAATGTGGAAAAAAAAATCCGGGATCAAGTTTTAAAAAATTTCAGAAGCCTAATGACCTTTTCTTACTTTTGTTACCGTACTTGCCTCAGTGTTATCCTTCGCTGGTGAAAATTCTCACTCGTGAATGTGTCCGTCAAATGGCACTTTGGTCATGTTTCTCACTTCCAATTCCACTTGGACAAACCGCTCACTCGGGTTGTCGTTTTTCCCTCCATTCCCGACCTTCGGACAGAGGTAAATAAATTTCCCATTGTAAATTATTTCATTTGTAGATTAATTATTGAAACCTGATGCTTGAGCTGTACTACTTGTACAATGATTACCTATCATGACTTATTGATTATGCTTTGTCTCTTGTCTTTTCAGTTTTTAACGTGAAATATGACTTGTGAAAATCAGGAAAGTCTTGCGGCCCATGAGGATTTGTTTATGGACCCAAGTGTGACAACTGCCATCGTCAAAATTCCTCCAGAGGACTTGCCATGGCCGATGTGAATACTTCTTGCAATGAAGAGTCGAAGTGGAAAAGAAATCAAGCTCACAGAGGAAGCTTTCGAGCCTACGATCGGCTCCATAAATTTTTTTTGTGAGAAGAAGCTATAAATCTCGTGTTTTATGGAATTGGGTGTAACGAAGAACATAAGGACCGGGTTTTGCAGTATCCTGAGTTTCTGAAAGTGGATGAAGAACTCTTTGAACACTTTATGAAGAGGGGCAATCTCAGCAAACCCACACCTTTAACAGGAATGCAATGCATCTTTGTGGCTTTAAGGCTGTTGCGGAGGAATTCTTCATCAAATTGTTGCAGCCGAAGGCAACAGATGATCTTCAACTTGGTGACACCATCTCGGCGATAAGCAGGAGATCACAAAGGTCTAATGCTTCAAGAGCTAGTTCACACTCTCTATACTCAAATAATGAGTGTTTAAATCTTGCAGAAGAACAAAAAAGGCAGAACTTGCTACTCAATCTGCTGCTATTGACTGCATGCGTAAGTTTGAGCTTGCCAAACAGAAGATCGAGACGGGGAGAAGTCTCATTCAACAGTTGAAGCTGTCAAGTCTTGAGATAAGAAGACAGGCCGACCAGCTCAACCTGCAAACTGAGATAAATGCAACTCCGGCCCAGATTAATGTTTTCTATCAATTTGATGGTCGTGACATTCAAGTTAAACAAACAGGACATGATGTTGTACATGACCACCCTTTTGCAATAATGACCGAGAGGTCATTCGCTCAGTTCAATGCTGAAACCAAGAAAAACGAGAAGGGCACTCGGTAGAGCACATACCTCCACCATGTAAACCTGATCCATGAGAACATATCGGGCCCAATACATTATTTAAATATCATGCTACATATCGTTTCTGGCCCTATCTCTCAATGGTGAAGAATCACTTTAAAATTCTAGTAGTCGGATCCGAATCCGGATCTTCAACGAACTCGAAGCAATTCTTCCTTGTCTTCCACCAAGTTTCATCCGAATCTGTCCACAACTTTTTGAGATATCGTGCTATATATCGGTTTCGCCCCATCTCTCAATGGTGAAGAATCACTTTAAAAATTCCAGTAGTCGGATCCGCATCCAGATCTTCACCAAAATGTAATCAGTTCGTCTTTGTCATACACCGAACCTGTCCACAAAATTTCATCAGGATCCGTCCGCAACGTTTTGAGATATCCTGCACACAAACAGCCAAACAGAGAGAAAGGGGTGAAAACATAACCTCCTTCACCTTCGGTGGTGGAGGTAATAATCATGATGAATTCTTACTGAGATTGGCATATTCAACCAAATTAGACCCAATGGAACATAACTGAGATGAGAGGGGGATGCAGCTGTATTGATTGTGAATGCTTTGTCAACCACAGACCTTGTCCTGAATAACATCCAAGCACCGACTTAGCTGTGAAATGCCAACCACCAGGCATTCCAGGATAAACAAGACAGGTACACCAGAGAATGAATACATACAGGAAGAGATGTTGTGATGTCAATGAGACAGACATGAAGCATGCATGACTGAAAGAGATGAACAGGTGACATACTGAAGATCAGTGGATATCACATTATACTGTACAATGTATCTTGATATACAATGTATCCACACCAATGTATCTTGCTCGTCCTCTGCCCCAATTGGCTCGTCTGCTCATATGCTGGTGAAGGTCAACATCTCTCTGGCCATTGTCAGAGAACAACCTCAGCGCCGGTGATTCTGGCAGTTCTCTCAGGCAAACTGGCAGGGACTACAAGCAGTCATCACACATCAGGACTGGTCTCTATACGTCTAATGCCCATGATATTGATTCAGCCTGGGAAGAGTCTTCCGCAGAAACCTATTCTCTCTGATGCACAGATTCATCCCATCTCGTCTTGAGTTATCTTACCCATCCTCCCGCTTTTGGTTCTCTGAATCCTGGGGTGAAGCAGTTGCTTGGAAACAACTTGCATTCTCCTCCTGGAAGTCAAATCAAGCCGAAGGTAACCTCAGGTCATTCCACAAAGCCAGCAAACAAGTATGTGTGTCTACTCTCACGAGAGCCAGAAAACAACATCTGTCCGATCTTAAAAATGAGCGTTCAAACGAGTCTCCCTCCTCTAAAACCTGGTGGCACCTTGTTAATTGTCTCTAGAGCATGCTCCCCTTCCATCTCTTCCCTCTCTTCAAACGGCATCACAGCCGACTCCGCTCGTGAGAAGCCTGAATGCCTCAATTCTGCGTTTGCTTCAAAAGCTTGTCTCCAACCCCTCTCTCTCTCTCTATATATATTATCCATCCTTCCCAGTCACACCTAACTACCTCTGGATTCTGTATCTTTTGCACCTGAGAAGGTGGGAAAGTTTCTGGCAACGCTCGACTCTGACGCTGCAACTAGCCGGACGGCATCAGATAATGTGTCCTATAAACCTGCTCTGCCGCTCTTACGCATCCTCTTTCTGACCTTTACACAATACCATTTTGCCCTAGATCATCTTTCATCTGCTGGGAAGTCAGCCAACATCATGACATTACAAAAACAAGGTGCAAACGCCAATCCCCTTAATTAAAGACCTCTCAGCTTATTTCCAATCCTCAGCAATAGGACATGGAATCCATCATCACAGTTGATATAAAATCCTTCCTTTTCTCCAACGAAGTCATCTCAAATTAATTCGGATTCACACCAGGTCACTCTACCTCGGACATGCTACTTCGACGCTCCCAACAATGCATGGAGGCCCTCAATGGCAGACATGAGATCAGGGCCTTCTCTCTGGAAATATCTCGAGCTTTCAATCCTCTCTGCCTATGGCATCTAACGCCGACTCCACTCTTGTGTAACTGAATTCCTCGACTCTCGTAGCCAATGTGTGGTTTTCAAAATAATCCTTTCATATCCTCTCTCTGCCAAGACAGTGTTCTCGGCCCCATCTTATTTCTAATCTTCATCAGTGATCTCTCAGACTCTCTGGAAAATCCTATTTATCTATTTGCTGATGACTCCATCCTCTGCTGTGACATCCCTCGTCCTTCAGAGAAACAGACTGCAGCCTCTTCACTCTCTCAAAGTCTTGAAAAAAAAAATCACAAGATGGTCAAAGACTTGGAATATGTCTTTCAATCCTGACAAATCTCACACTCTCATTGTCTCTCTCTTTGAAAGGGCCATCTTACAATCCCTCATATCAACTTTATTAACAATCCTCTTGAGGAAATTCAGCCATTCAAATTCTTGAGTCTCACTATCAGCCATGATCTTTCTTGGGCAAATCACATTTCAAAGTTGACTTCCAAAGGCAGTCGCTGACTGGTCATTGTCCATCGTGCAAAGTCTTTCCTTGGCACATAGTCACCTGTACTCTTATCCACCGACAAGGCCTTCATCCACCACTTGATGGAGTACTGCTCTCCTCTCTGGACTGTCACCCCTGCTTCACACCTTGCTCAGCTTAATGCTGTGGAAACCAAGGCCTTCACTATCGTTGGAATCTCCCGTGACGAAGTGAGTCTCTGTGCCCATCACTTTCACATCACGGTCTCCCTGTCTTCTGCTGCCTCTTTTCTGGTCTTGCACCCACTGCTGCCCTTTTGGTGCCCCCCCCCCAGATTTCTGCAGGGCACAAGCAGTCAACCAGCAAGCCTGGTGTTGGCTCAGTGGTTAGGGTGGTGGCTTGGGATCCTAGGTTCCTGAGTTCAAGCCCCGGCGGCCGCTGAATTAATACACCAGGGGGTTGACTCAGCCTGTCATCCTTCCGAGGTCGGCGAAATGAGTACCAGTTCCAGTGTGTGTACTGGTAGAGGGGCACTGCATCAGCGACACAGTCGCGCTTCAAGAAATGATAGCTACCCCGGCAACTAAGCTGCCATACGACCACCACCAGTCAACCAGCAACCCCCTTCTGGTGGAAATCCAGATTCACTGCACACCTCCACTCATTCATTCCTCTTTTTTTCCCTACCTGTGGCAATAACCTCCACATTCTCTTCAATCTTTCTTTCCTCCAAGTATTCAAGCCAATTACTGTTCACCACCATTTCAGAACATCCTCCATCCAAAGCCATGATCTTTTCTACCCCCAACAAGCACCTCCCCTACAAGCCCACCTCCTTCCAAATTTCCAGCTTTTCCTTCCTGAGATTTGCTCCTGTATCCATATTGTCGCATCCTCCTCCACCCCTTATTCTTACTCACATCCCTTGTTTGTCTGTCTGTCTATTTTGGCCCTCACTACCCCTGATGGTGTTGTGTTTCCTCCATCTCTTTCTGCTGTTCCTTTTGTTCTTTTGCTTCCTGATCCATTCTGTGTTCTGCCTCTTCCACGAGCCTTGACGTTGTGTGCAGAGATAAATTGATAATATTTCCCAGAAGATTATGAAGTGGTTTTGAAAATTAAAAATTCTCGAAAAGTTGAAAAATATGATGTTGGTTGGAAAATTAATCAAGAGCATTTTCAAAACATACAACAAAGTGCAAGTTGACCAGACATTACAATCGGTCATATGCCGAATCAGAGTAACTGGTGTCATCATCATCATCATCATCCTGCTTATGACTGACAATTACAAACATTTCCCCTTCCATCACACACAACCACAACAACCTCCCCCTGTTCTCCCCCAATCACCCAAACCTCCCACCTAATGGTCTTTTAAAACACCTACTTTCTTCAAATGTCGACATCCCCCACACCAACATCTCCTTTACTCTCAGTATTAAACACCACCTGACGTACTCTTATTACGCCTCAAAGCATTTGCAAAACTCAAGCATTTTGTACAAGTAAGAACATTTAATTATCAGTTCCATTTGTCAAAATACAGCAAATCCATGGAGATTAGTGGAACTCAACGGGTCATCCTTGCAGCCAGCGGGGCCTCAGTGGCAAATAGGCACGATAATGGGCCTCGTGAGCTGTGATTGGCTGAATATATGCCTCTGATGAATATTTCAGTACTTGTAGTTTCAACATATCAAAAGCTCAGTAGCGGAAGGTGAGACACACTGGATATTGCATAAAGAACCCACGTAATATGAACAGAGGTTGGATGTAAAGAAGAATGGTGAAAAGAATAAAGGAAAATAAAATATTTGCAAGCCAGTCTTACAGGTGAAAGAGCCAAAACAGATGTTCAGAAAATGGCAGTTTTGCAAGAAGGTGGGATGGTCAAATAGAAATGTTTTCTAAATGCTGATCACGGGTATGCATGCATTGCCATTTAATGATAACGTAACCATCAACATCTTCAGATAATATAGCTGATGTGTGTGTATACATGTGTATATATACTGTGTATATATATATATATATATATATATATATATATATATATATATATATATATATATATATATATATATACGTATATAAACAGAGTTTGGTCTCAGCGTGCTTCCGTCCTTCCTTCCGCCCCTCCGTCCGTCCGTCCAGCCATGTAACTGTATGTCTATTACTTACATACTATTGGAATGTACCTTTCGATGAGACCCTGAGGACCCTGAAGATGCAAAAGACCCAAAATACCCAGAAGACACAAAAGACCCCGAAGACCCTTTAGACCCCTTAGACCTTCGCACCGTTTAGATCCCTTACACCCTTCAGACAGATTAGACAGCTTAGACCCTTGACCATTTAGACAACTTAGACCTCCTTCTCTCACAAATAAATTTCAAATCAATATAATATCATCAATATTTCAAAAATAAATTTGGAGAAAATAAATGCTTGTATTATGATTGGTGTAAATCAGGCCAACACAGCAAATCTGTGACATCAATCTCGACAATGACGTGTGGAGAGGCGAGCGTAGCAAGCTGATCCACGCTAGTAGATATGACAGAAACTTCATAAAATTGATCACTTGGCATTTTACATCACAAAAACTTTACAGTGTGGTCCAGCAAGGCAAAGTATGGTTAGAGTATGTCCCAAAAATGGTTACGGGTACATACAATGCGTCACAGAAAATAAAATGATCACTTTGTGTAAATTTAGCATTTTTTGCATTTTGTGGCACAAAATCTCGAGTGTTGTCGAGCAAGGCCAAATATGGTTACAGTATGTCCTCATTTTTTTTTTTTTTCAAGTGTACAGAGTGTTCCAGAAGAAAGCATCACTTTGGAGAAATATCACATTAAATTACTCAACGAAGGTGGGCCAATGCTCGTGGATACAAAGGCAACACGATTCAGGAATGTTGACGAAAACTCATGGACACAAAGTTTTATAGCCTTCCCCAAAAAATGAATTATCCAAGACAGAGGTCACAACTTGCAAAATTTGAGTTATCGACATGTTGCATATTTAGTTGTTGCAGAACTTTTTATCATTTGTTTGTGTTTGGTATAACTTGTACACCCACTCCCTATGGAAGTGGCAGGAAGGGTCATGTGTTATCCTTTCTGGGGTATATACACTCGGTTGACAAAACATTACGAACATCTTCCCAATATTGAGTGGCACCCCCTTTGCCCTCAGAACAGCCTCAATTTGTCGGGACGTGGATTCTACAAGGTGTCGAAAGCGTTCCACAGGGATCTTGACCCGTGTTGACTCCAATGCTTCCAACAGTTGTGTCAAGTTGGCTGCTGTGTGATCTCTACTCCGGATCGCTTGTTCCATCTCATCCCACAGATGCTCAATAGCATGGCATTTGTCCAAGGAGGAAAAACTCCTTGGGGAGAGGGACTATTATAACTATCAATATTGTTTTGTAATAACAGTAATATTATGATTGATCATTAATGTGTATATATTTGTGTTTGAAGTGCCTTGGAAAAACTACCACAATTAGCCGTCTTAACATGGACATACACCTTAACACAGATTTCACCCATGGTGGAACACCCCCTTGGGGAGGGAGCAAATGAAGTCATTACAACCTCCATTGTGAGGCTCTTGGTCCCCCTGTCAAGTTTGGTGGAGATGCTCAATTTGATTGATACTTGGTGACTGGGCAGGCCACTGCATTAAACTGAATTCACTGTCATGTTCATGGAACCATTCCTGGACAATCCTAGCCTTGTGGCATGGGGCATTATCCTGCTGAAGAAATCCATTCACAGATGGATACACTGCTGCCATGAAGGGATGTACCTGATTGCAATGACGTTCAGATATCCTGTGGCATTCAAATGTTGCTCCACTTTTATCAAGGGTCCAATGTGTGCAATGAAAACACACCCGACACCATCACACCACCCACACCACCAGCCTGCAATGTTGACACACTGCATGATGGATGCATGTACTCGTGGTTTTCTCCACACCCAAGTCCTCCCATCAGCGTGAAACAGCAGGAACCAGGATTCATCAAACCAGGCAATGTTTTTCCATCCCTCCAGTGTCAGTGTTTTTGTTCCTTAGCCCACTGCAACCACAGGTTCTTGTTTTTTTACTGAAAGAAGTGGAACTCTGTACGGTCATCAACTGCCACGATGTACTGGACTGTCAGTTCACTAATTGTAGCCCGTCTGTTTCTCTGCAGAATCGTGTCAGCCTCCTTTGGCCTCTTTCATCAATGAGCAGTTTTTGACCACTGGCCTACCGTTGGCTGGATGTCCTTTGGGTAGTGGACCGTTCTTGATACACACAGGAAAATGTTGGCGTGAAAAACCCAGCAGCGTTGCAGTTCTTGACACACTCAAACCGGTGTGCTGGCACCTACTACCATACCCGTTCAAAGGCACTTAAATATTTTGGCTTGCCATTCACCCTCTGAAGGGCACACATACACAATCTATGTCTCAATCGTCTCAAAGCTTTAAAATCCTTCTTTAACTTGTCTCCTTCCCTTAATCGACACTGATTCAAGTGGATTTAACAGGAGCAATAAATAAGGGATCACAGCTTTCACCTGGATTCACCTGATCAGCCTATTTCATGGAACGAGCGGGTGTTCCTAATGTTTTGTACACCGAGTGTAGATCATATTAGATCTAGGCTCAGGCCTCAGAAACGGCAGGTTCTTCCCTTTCAATGTAGTATGAAACAGAAACAACAGTAGCAACTGCTTAATATGGTAATCATACGTGTTTGTGGTTTATAATTTTTATTTTTACTTCTCGTAGGGATACCCCATAAAATTCCACGATAACACGCCGTTTGTCCAAGAAGGTAAAACCCCTTGGGGAGAAGGAATATTATAAGTATCAATATTGTTTTGTAATAACATTCATATTATGATTTATCATTCATGCTGTTATTAGGGTACCCTGTCATTCGACAGGGAACCCTATTGTTTTTCTTCTGTTATTTCCTTATTCTTTATTATTTAATTTTTCCGCCGGCAATTTGCGGGTTCTTTCGCTTTAAAAATCATTTTCTCAGGAACGGTAAGTCTGATCGACACGAAATTTTCACCATAGTATGTATCTTTTTGGTAGCAAACTTAATGTGTAATTGTGACGTCATAGGTCACGTGGTACGGGCACCATCTTGAAAAAACCGAAAAACTTTGGACCTCTATCTCTGAAACGGTGCGATGGAAAATTTTTTCGCTTCATACCTTTGAATAAGCTCCTCAAGGGGAACAGGGGTGATTTTTCGTGAGGTCATCGGTCAAGAGGTGTGCCGGTCAAAATTTGTTAGGTACAACGCTGCATCGGAAAAATCTGAAATATCTTGAGCCTCATCTGCACAACAATTGACCGTAGAAAAAATATATTATGACGTCATAGGTCACTTGGTTCGGCAGCCATCTTGTTTTGGGAATTTTTTTTTAAAAAATCTTCTTCTCCAGAACGGCTAAACAGATTGAGGCGAAACTTTACACACACATTCCCCATGAGGTCCTTTATCAAGTTTGTTAATTTCTTATTGATCGGTCATACGGTTTGGCGGCCATCTTGAATTTACCCAAAACCTTCAAACATCTTCTTCTCCAGAACGGCTCGTCAGATCAAGGAGAAACTTCACAAACTATTGCCCACGAGTAGGGAATATAAGTTTGTTAATTTCTAATTGATAGGTCACATGGTTTGACAGCCATGTTGGATTCATGAAAAATATTAATAAATGTTTTCTCTGGAATCACATAACCTATCGAAGCGAAAATTTGCAACTATCATCCTCCATGATCTGCATTCATAGTAAAAATTATGACGTCACAAGTCACAGGGTTTGGCGTCCATCTTGGAGGGAAAAACGCATCTCATCCGATTAACACGAAACTTCACACACGTTTCCACTACGGGATAGGAGGCAGGATGTAAACTTATGATGTCATAAGTCATATGGTTCGTCAGCCATCTTGGATTGAAAATTAATAAATTTTAAAAATCTTCTTCTCCAGAACGGCTAAACAGATTGAGGCGAAACTTTACACACACATTCCCATGAGGTCCTTTATCAAGTTTGTTAATTTCTTATTGATCGGTCATACGGTTTGGCGGCCATGTGAATTTACCCTAAAACTTCAAACATCTTCTCTCCCAGAACGGCCGGTCAGATCAAGGGGAAACTTCACATACGTATTGCACACGAGTAGGGAATATAAGTTTGTTAATTTCTAATTGATAGGTCACATGGTTTGGCAGCCATGTTGGATTCAAGAACAATATTAAATATCGTTTTCTCTGGAACCACTAATCCCATCGACGCGAAACTTTGCGACTATCATTTAAGTCTCACGTCGTATCAAAAGCGGAGTCCGGGTACCCGGTCATCACTGCCAGCAGTTGTAAAGTGGGGTTCTAGTTTTTATTTTTTTATGTTTTATCATTTATATTTTTCCGCCAGCAATTTTGCGGGTTCTTTCGCTTTAAAAATCATTTTCTCAGGAACGGTAGTCCGATCGACACGAAATTTTCACCATAGTATGTATCTTTTTGATAGCAAACTTAATTGGTAATTGTGACGTCATAGGTCACATGGTACGGGCGCCATCTTGAAAAAACCGAAAAACTTTGGACCTCTGTATCTCTGAAACGGGTGCGATGGAAAATTTTTTCGCTTCATACATTTGAATAAGCTCCTCAAGGGGAACAGGGGTGATTTTTCGTGAGGTCATCGGTCAAGAGGTGTGCCGGTCAAAATTCGTTAGGTACAACGCTGCATCGGAAAAATCTGAAATTCTTGAGCTTCATCTGCACAACAATTCACCGTAGAAAAAATATATTATGACGTCATAGGTCACTTGGTTCGGCAGCCATCTTGTTTTGGAAATTTTTTTTTAAAAAATCTCTTCTCCAGAACGGCTGAACAGATTGAGGCGAAACTTTACACACACATTCCTCATGAGGTCCTTTATCAAGTGTTAATTTCTTATTGATCGGTCATACGGTTTGGCGGCAATCTTGAATTTACCGTAAACCTTCAAACATCTTCTTCTCCAGAACGGCTAAACAGATTGAGGCGAAACTTTACACACACATTCCCCATGAGGTCCTTTATCGAGTTTGTTAATTTCTTATTGATCGGTCATAGGGTTTGGCGGCCATCTTCAATTTACCCTTAACCTTCAAACATCTTCTTCTCCAGAACGGCTTGTCAGATCAAGGGGAAACTTCACAAACGTATTGCCCACGAGTAGGAATATAAGTTTGTTAATTTCTAATTGATAGGTCAATGGTTTGGCAGCCATGTTGGATTCAAGAACAATATTAAATATCGTTTTCTCTGGAACCACTTATCCTATCGACGCAAACTTTGCGACTATCATTTAAGTCTCACGTCGTATCAAAAGCGGAGGTCTGGGTACCCGTCATCACTGCCAGCAGTTGTAAAGTGCAGTTCTAGTTAGGGTACCCTGTCATTCTGACAGGGAACCCTATTGTTTTTCTTCTGTTTATTTCTTTTTCTTTATTAGGGTACCCTGTCATTCTGACAGGGAACCCTATTGTTTTTCTTCTGTTTATTTCCTTATTCTTTATCAAAAAAGATACATACTGATGCGTGCAAAATTATGTGTGATCGGACTTACCAGTTCCTGAGAAAATGATTTGATTAAAGCGAAAGAGAACCCGCTAAATTGGCTCGGTCGGAAATAAATAATAGATAAATAATAAATATAAAAATAGGAATAATCAGAAAACAATAGGGTGTCCCTGTCCAGAATGACAGGGTTACACCTAGTATAAAACAGAAGATAAAACAATAGGGATTTTTTCCCTTGTCAGGAATGACACGGGTACCTAATAGAATGACAGTAAACAAGATAGAAAAACAATAGGGTTTCCCTGCGTTCAGATAATGAACAGGGTACCTATATGATATACTCTACTTACGCAATTCAAGAGGGCTTCAGCCCATGCTTGAAGCCCTAATTAGCTTCCCATCGTGGGTAACCGCTAACAAGTGTGTGAAGATTTCCGTGTCATAT
>CM068960.1:99659609-99670745 GCA_035128595.1 Eptatretus atami
GGGTCCTACAAACCGCTCTGGACCACACTCCCTGAGGCTTCAAAAAGCTGCTTCAAGCTGGTGTCGTGCGGCTGCAAAAAAGGCTGTAGAAACCGCTGCAAATGCAAGAAGGCTAATCTGCAATGCACTGGTCTGTGTGCTTTGTGAAGGAGAATGCCAGTAGACAGACGCAGTAGACACAGACTGAGATATCGCCGAGCTTAAGGCCCTGTCACACCTTGACGATTTAGCCAGCGATGTCGACGTATGAAAAATTTGTCTAAAACGCTGGCACACGTCGAATACGTTATGGGTAAGTTTTGTATACGTTAAGATCACGCTGAAGCACGCTGGTATACGTCGTAGTACGCTGGTATACGTCGTAGTACGCCCAGCTCGTCGACAAATTTTAACATGTTGAAAATTTTTCGACGTATGCCAGCGTATGACTCACACGTTCCGCATACGCTGGCCATAAGTTGTAGGCACGTTACGGATCGTTGACACACGTCGACACACGTTACTTGTAAGTTACTCATAAGTCGAAACACGCCAAGTTGTTGTTGTTGTTTTTTCTTTTTTATTTTTTTTTTCTTCGGCATGACGGTGATGTTGACACTTCGATTTCTAGTGCGGTTATAATATAATTAATAGGCTGCCGCTCAACGATTTAAATCATAACCGCACTAGAAATCGAAGTGTCAACATCACGTCATGCCGAAAAAAAAAACAAAAAAAAAAAACATGGAGTCTGGAACACTGACGGGTTCTCCTGTGAAACCCATTTTTATATACCAATTCCCCTAAACGCTGCCAATACGCCATTATACGGTAGCTGTAAGTTAGAACACAGTTCAGTAAGTTCTGTGGTCGTCCGGAAGACGTCAATCAAATACGTCTACATGTCAATGTGCGTTGGAGATACGTTACACATAGGTTCAAAGCACGTTATTCATAGGTTCAAAGCACGTTACTCTAGGTTAGAAATAAGTTTCGGGTAGCTAAACATTACCTCGACATGTTTCGATTATGAGTAACTTACAAGTAACGTGTGTCGACGTGTGTCAACGATCGCGTAACGTGCCTACAACTTATGGCCAACATATGCCAGTGTATGCCAGCGTATGCGGAACGTGAGTCATACGCTGGCATACGTCGAAAAATTTTCAACATGCTGAAAATTTGTCGACGTACTCGGCGCAGCGTATGCCAGCGTACTACGACGTATACCAGCGTGCTTCAGCGTGCTCTTAACGTATATAAAACTTACCCATAACGTATTCGACGTGTGCCAGCGTTTTAGACAAATTTTTCATACGTCGGCATACGCTGGCTAAAACGGCAAGGTGTGACAGCGGCTTGAATCGTCGAGCGGCAGCCTTTTAATAGGCTACGCACGTGATCGTCGGCGATACGCTGCCGCGCGCTATGCATACGTTAGACTATCGTTGGGCATACGTTGTGAACGCCGACAACACACTAAGCATTCGTTGGTATAAGTTATCTATAACTTATCGAAACGTTCTGTGTACGTTACTAATACGTTATGCATACGTCCAACTCGTTATGAATACGCCAAAAAACTGTAAAAAACATCAATAGTTCAGCGTATGCCAACGTTTTACATACATTTGATACCTTGCATACGCTGGCTAAAACGTCAAGGTGTGACAGGGCCTTTAGAATGTGCAAATGCAAAGTCGCATTGCTTGTAAAAGTGTTGACTTCTTGATCCAGAGCCAGTACACTTGAGCTCAGAAACTCATATTGTACTAGACTGATGTATGCGTGTACCATGTGTCCTGGGAGAATGGTAGTAGACAGTAAACCGTAGCCGCTTCAAAGTGAAGTGTGCAATATTTTGACTCATTTTCTGAGTTTGTCATTATCAGATTATCAGTTCCCTTTTCAAAATAGAGTAAAGTATGTAATCTATAATGCAATTTTTGTTGATTCCACCCATTGAATTGTGATGAATATCATTTGACTCTTGTTCTCCAGGCAATAATGGGTACTTTTCAGTGAAAGGTTTCAGGAGAGCAGCAATTTACAAATCAAATAATGGCTTTTTTACCGAAAATACTGGCTCATAATATTTGATAACGCCTTTTCATGGTCAATTTACTGAATTTTACACTTTCCTTATATCTACCACAAATACAATAGAAAAATAAGAGCATATAGCCAATTTCGCTAAAGTAGAATGGCGGCCATTTTGGAAAATGGTCGCCGAAGCTGAACCAAGGCACAATCTCGGGTGGCTCCATATCTAGAATTGTTCGGAATACATTATTCTACATGTGTACCAACAATTGATCTGAAATATCAGACTACGCTGCAGGACTATGAGTCAGGATGGTTCTGTTGAAAACATGCTTGCCATTGAGCTGTCTTATTTCAATATGATCACCAATGGGATCAAACAACGAAAAACTACTAGCATCCGCACCAAGTCGAGACCGGCAGTTCGAACACTGGCCAAGTCATACCAAAAACGATAAAAATTGTGTGCTGCTTCCTTACTTGACACTCAGCATTTAAACTATGAAGCACAGAAGAAAAGAAAAAACCCTTAGGTTGGCATCCATGGTGAGAAGGATAATCCTTCTGGATTACCCTTTTCTCAGTGCGAGAGAAAAGCGATGTCATGAAGATGACGTTGCAGGTACCCAGAGTGCTCTTGAAAGTGACTTCACTTTCTCCAATCTCAATGGCTACGCTTGTGTGAAAGTCAAGTGTTGTCTCATGTATCTGTCTGCATGTGTGTGTGATTGGTGTCGCAGCTTCTCCATGAGCTTTAGAGTCTGTAAAAAAAAATAGAATAAAACGATGTAGTGCCAGAAAGAAGCACTGTAGCTCGGTACCACTGTTTGTCAGCGCATGGTGCTACTGATGGGGGACATAATACCGGGTGTTTGAGATGCCAAAGATGGTCTACATAAGGTCCCGTTTAAGGCATTATGAAATATTTAAAGAAAAGCTGCTTTACACAATGACCAAGATGCTGATTGCACCCTCACAACCCAACGGTGCATTTGATCCATGCTTTTCTCATTAACAGTAAATGGCACAAGGCATCAAATGATTTGTTATGAACAAAAATAACTTTCAAAGCCTCTCATGGTGTAATCTTATAAAGAAATAAATAAAAAAGAGACAAAGCATAAGATGGAGAAGAATGGAACAACGTTGTGTGAAGTGTGTGTGTGTGTGTGAAACAGGTGGAGTGTTTGTGTCCGAGGGGTGTGTGGGGAAGATATAGAAACACGGTGCAGGACCACTCACTCATCTCTTTAAATGAAGCTTCTGGTGAGCACTTCTCATTAGGCTCACTATTGTAATCCTGAATAGATACCGAATATTCATCCTCAAAATAAAGATTGTGGGCCATTCTCCATGAGAAGGCACCAATATGCGCGATAATGAATTTTATACACCGTATATCATTCACGAGCCATCAGATTTCTCTTTCATTGCAAGTTTGGCGAACGAATGTATTTTATACAATACTAGCAGGGGTAGCCGGCATTGCCCGGCGATGTTCTTAATCCTCTTGGCATTTTGAAGAAATAAAAAAATATATATTTTTTCTATATTTTTGTGGACATCTAAAACAGTTCCCGACACCCACTAAGGAATAGGGTTGGCGATCATTTAATATTACCTTTCACATCGCTACAAAGGCTTCGGCACGACAGAGCAATTTTTTTTGAAAATACCAACTTTTTTATTTCAAAATCTTCAAAAAAGATTTTTTGCCGAAAACCCTCCCCGACACTCACTGATGAACCTCTGAAAGTTTGATGAGGATCCGTTAAGCCATCTCTGAATAAAATGGAGACACAGACAGACAGATGAAAATCTCTCTGACAGTAGTATGGATAGTTAAAAATCTGTTCTCGGAAGTAAAATCAGGGATAGATTGGAATAGTTATTTCATAGTCCGGTACATGTTAGCGTAAGTGTGGTGCAATTCCTGCAAATGATCAAGTGTTTCGAGCAAGTGTTCAGACAGATCTCCCCAATACCCACCGCCTACCTCCTGCCACAGCTCTCTATCTACACTTCCCATCGTTATCTGTCCTTCTCTGGAATTGCTTCTGTTAGTTAACGACCAACCGGCATGGCCCACGTGCATGATTGTGGGGTCAGCACAAGTACATGAGACACACCAGGAACAGGCCCATATATGGACATCTGTAGGGCTCAAGGTCATCGAAGAAGCTGGCAAACAAGCTCATCAATCATCTTTCAGGATGTGTCGTCTATGCTTGTGCACCACAGATGTTGGATCGGCCCCGTGGAAATGATAAAAGCATGCACACCGCACGTGGTTGTGCTTCTTGGTCTGTTTGTGGTACTTGGTGTGGCACTGTGGTACCTGGTTTTTCACTTCTGGGATTGTTTTTTGTGGTGTATGATGGTGATTCAGTCCTGCTCATTGTTCTTCTGTTCCATGGTACTGGTTGGTTGGTAGCTCACTGCTGTTCATGACTTGGGAGTTGCCGCTGTGAAAGGTTCATGGCACAAGTCATGGTCCATTGAGGAATTAGTGTGCAGAGAACATGGTTGGGCAGCATGCAAGGTATAGCAAGGACTGTCCCACACCAGGCCACTGCAGACCCAGACAAGGATCCAAACTGCATGCGCAAGCATTACCGTTGGGAGCAAGCTTCTCTCTGTCTCGTCATCTCCTTTCTCTATCCCATGTTCCCCTGAACAATAAAGATACAGCGTATGTGTTAAGGCAGTCATGGTAGTGGGGGGCAGGGGGGGGGGGGTGTTGTTTCACTTATTTATTACCTCTGCCACCAAAGGTGAAGGAGGTTATGTTTTCACCCCTCTCTGTCTGTTTGTTGGGTCGCCGAAATAGGTGACCCTTATTGTCAGAATTCTGTCTGTTTGTTTGATGTTTGTTTGGATGTTTGTTCGTTTGTCATCAGCATAATTGGTAGTAAACGTGGGCGGATTTTGACCAAACTCGGGTGGTAGGTACATCTTATGATCTAGTGCTTTGGAAATTGTGATGGTTGCCAGGGACGCTTTGGTTCCCTAGCAACAACCGAAAAACCTTCAAAATCGGTACCGTTCACGCAAAATCAATTCCGAAAGCCATTATCCCACGTAGGGTTATGAAAATTTGGCACGAATGATCTACAGGTGATGCTCTATCAAATATATTCCGTTTTTTGTGATATATGGAATACTTTACCCGCAGCACCCCTACAATTAGGGTATGCGCGAAAATTGGCGAAAATTGAAGGCTCCCTGCGACCAGGTGAGTGCATCGATACGAATGAAACTTTGCAGGTTCATGGTACTCAGAAGTACTACAACTTTTCCTCAGGACATATTGACCGATTTCGCTTAGGTCAGGGGTCAAAGGTCAATTAGTGCAAAAATCGATAATATGCGAGAGCTGGAGGTGCCTTCGTGCCAAATGCTACTCCTCCTGGGTTATGGTCGGATGGTCATGAAAATTCACACTAATCGTCTGGAATACATTGTGCACAAACGATCGAGCCGGATTTTCGATTTAGATCTTTGTTCACCCACAGCACCCCCTCGAACTTTGGGATTTCAATTTCAAACCGCATTTTCGGTACTTTTCATTCAAATGGATACCGAGTAGTTATCAGGAGATGGAACTGGATGAGATTTGATATGCATAATCTTAAGGTGATCCCTATCCGCTATATGACATCCATTTGCTCTATAATCTTATAGTTTCCATGCTCGGCGACCCATCGCCGCCTACCGGCTTGTCTGTTTGTTTGTGTGCAGGATTTCTCAAAAAGTTGTGGACGTATCCGGATGAAATTTTGTGGACAGTTTGGGTGAGCGACAAGGACGAACTGATTAGATTTTGGTGAAGGTCCAGATCCGGATCACACTACTAGAATTTTTAAAGTGATTCTTCACCATTGAGAGAAAGGGCCAAAAACGATATATAGCACAATATCTCAAAAAGTTGTGGACGGATTCAGACGAAACTTGGTGGATGAGTTTGGTCGCTGAGAAGAACAAGCTGATTAGATTTTGGTGATGGAAGAGGATAAAAAATGGAAGAGGATAAAAAAATAAACAGAAGAAATAGCACAGAGTAATAGTACCCGTTTCCCATTATAGATAGTGGAACTCCTGATTCGAGCAAAATTCCAAGTTTAAAAACTGACGTGGAATTCTTGAAATTGATGCTTGTGATATTTGACAATTTTCCATTGTCCACTGCAGGGAAGATTGACTTTCTCCATTCAGTTGAACTTCATTTCAGTTTCGCTTCATGGTAATCATATGAGGTTTTGTTTCCAAACACAGAAATATTGCATCAGCATGTGCGGTGGGTGATTTCGAGTGCATTGAAGAAACAGAAGAGTGTCAAATAATGTACGACAATAATCTGGCAGGGAAAAATTGCAGAATTACGCGAGTAGTGAAAGGTTAAAATCAAGTATTTCTTCGAGACAAGTGGTTGATGAAACTTCATCTATTTCTGGTGAAACGTCACCTGTGGAGTATTCCCCCAAGAACATACATGGTACACACTTATCCCATCAATGTGGTAGTGCCAATTAATGCGAAGCATGTAGAAACCTTTTGGATAGACACAGCCACTTCATGACATGTTATTTGAAGTCTTGATCATTCATGAACTTAACTCCACAGAGATGTTCTTTAAGTGGTCCATAAGAGATTAAAATCATAAAGTGACAAGTTTGAACTGTATGGTGGATGATTTAGAACTTCACAACTCATTTCCACAAAGAGTAATCAGGTCCATTAAGATCAGGTCGAGTACAAGTCCTTTTGAACAGACTTTGATACTGAATTATTGTTTCGACACTTCACCACACCAACATCCAATTCCTCTGAAATTTCGTGGATGTATATATAAAAGGGGTCGAGTTTCTCCGTGCATAAACACTTTATTCTAAAGAGGCTGTTGCAGAATAATACAAATAGTACCGTTTGAAAGATAATAATCCGTTTACTTCGGTGGGCGCTAATATAATCCATTGACTTGGAAAAAAAGATGCGTTCCTTTAATCACAAACTTGCCTGTTTTAAAATCCCGTGTTTCCTGGATTGAGGAAGAAGAAGCAGGACCTTGAGCTTTGAGGTAGCAGTTCCAATGGGAACATTTATCATTCTAGGACAGCAGGAACCCTTTACAAGAACATGACAGGAGCACACAAAAGGAAATATAGTAATACTTCTTGAAATAAAAAAACAAGAAAAAGAGCAATCATCAACGATTGCAGACCATCGCCAGAACTTGCTTTGTGTGGTGTTTGTGTATTTTTGTGTGGTGTATTTTGTGTGGTGTTTGTGTACTGGTGTGTTACATAATAAACAAGGACAAATGTGTCCAAGAGCCACGTCCTAAAGGTTTTGTCTTCATCAGAAGAAGAAGAACAAGAACAAGAAGAAGAAGAAGAAGAAGAAGAAAAAAAAAACAACAACAACAACTTCCGATATTTCAACACGTGCCTTGACGGAGCCAATAGCGAGACCCGTCCTGGACGATCGTTGTTCATGACGAGAAAATAGTGTATTTACGAAATTACAATACGTTAAATGGAATAATCTTTAAATAGTAACGTGAACTTTTCGAAACTTTAAAGCAAATGTCCGAATATATTTAAAAGTTAATGATAGACGCTCTCAAAAGGCACCCTCAATGCGAGGATGTGTACAGGTGTTTAGTATTTAAAGAGATCTGGATCCTGTATATAAAAGAGCCGAGTCTGAAAGGTTTTGTCTTCAGAAGACGAAGAAGAAGAAGAAGAAGAAGAAGAAGAACGCCGAGCTCTCTTAGAGCGAGACGCAAGCGAGACGCGGCTAAAAACAGACTTAACTGGAACTGCCACTTTATAACTGCTGGCTGTAATGACCAGGTACCAAGACGTCCCTTGATCAGACACCTGACCTTGACCCATGACGCTTTTTAAAAATTATTTTTCAATTGAATTTAGAATGGGATTAAAATAAATTCAATTCAGATCAAATGAAAGACCAAATAGGTACAGTCCTGCATTGGAGTCATCAGAAGGAACCCGAACAAGCAAGAATAAAAGATGAAGTCATCATGAGGAACCTGGATAGGATTCACATTTCAGCTGCAACTCCTCTACCCTCAAACCCATCCAGGACAGCCAAATGAGCCTTATTCAAAAAATAATTAATAAATAAATAAAAAAGAACCCAGATCAAAAAAAAAAATTCTGCCTGCCAGACCATGCATCTGATCAGGTTGAAATTTAAAACATGTATTCCTCATCATGACTACGTCATAATTGTTAAGTTTCACATCGATCGATTTGTGAAGCAGTTGAAGCGAAATTTTTTTTCAAGATTTTTGCTCAATCCAATATGGCTGCCAGACCATGTGACCTATCAATTATTTGTGAATACCCTGGTACCCCCAAGGCTTGGGGAACATTTGTGTGAAGTTTCCCCTTGATCTGTTCAGTCGTTCTGGAGAAGAAGATTTTTTTAATTATTATTATAGATTTTAGGGTAAATCCAATGTGGCTGCCAAACCATGTGACCTGTGATGTCATATGTGGGAACGTTTTGCTCCTCAAGGAAAGGCTATCATATCTGCAAAGTTTCGCCTCGATCTGTTCAGCCGTTTCAGAGAAGATTTTTGAAGGTTAAAAAAAACAAAAAAACAATACGGCTGCCAAACCACATGATGACAGCATCAATTTTTTTTTCTGTGGACCAATTTATCCCTAGATGACCCTCAAATTTTTTCATACTGATCGGATGTAGCATTCTATGTTTGCAATTATGACGTCACAATGAAGGCACCTATGACATCATAAACAAGAGCGCAAGTGGAGTACAATATACGCCTGAACAAGAAGTATATACAGAATTGTGCTACTACATGGAAAACAGCATCCTGGTTGCCATGGCAACCACTTTAGATGACGAACGTATGTCGCGACACACCGTCTCCACAGTCTGTACCTATGTACCAAATATGAAACGTGAAAGTTGAAAACTTTGGGAGTTAGAGTGCGGACAGGAATGGAGACGGACGGACGACCGGTATCACATAATACGCCCCGATACATATATATATATATATATATATATATATATATATATATATATATCGGGCGTATAAAAACATAACAGTTATTCCATATGAGTACTTGCCATGTGCCAAGTGTCAATTTTTTCCATGGAGCGTTTTCTGAGATCCAGAGGTCAAATGTTTTCTTTTTTTACCCAATATGGCTGCCACACCGCATGACCTTTGATGTCATAATTATCATTAAAACATTCGACATGATTAGTCTCTCCTATGGTGAAAATTTCGTCTCAATCCGATAAGTGGTTGCAGAGATAAAAACATTGAAGATCTGTGCGGACAAATAAACAGACAAACAGGCAGACAGACAGACAGACCCAAATGCAATAAATACCCTCTCTTCTTGCAAGGGTAACTAGAAGGGTACTCAGTAGAGCGCATACCTCTGCTAGGCTGATTAGTTTATACGTTTTGTATCTCACTGATAAGGCTGCATCTGGATTCCATTTTCAGATATGGTGCTATACAGTATATCGTTCGTATAAGCCCTATCGTTCAATGGTGAAGAATCACTTAAAAATTATCGGATCTTCACCAAAATCGAACCAATTCTTCTTTGTTACACATCCAACCTGCCCACCAAATTTTGTCCCAATCCGTCCACAACTTTTTGAGATATATTGCTCACAAACAGACAAACAAACAGGGTGAAAACATAACCTTCATCCACCTTCGGTGGAGGAGGTAGATATATAAAAGTACACGGAAGAAGCACACAAACAACAACCACAGCCACGACCAACCACAGTTACGTGTTATTTTTTTTAAAAAGCAAAATCCTTTTTCACCCATTTTACTTCATTTTATATCCTCATTGACACTCATAGATAGACATGCAATAAGTTTGTGAAGTACAACATTCTGTCTTTTGATTAAACCCATCAGCGAAGCAACAGGACGCACGCCTAGTACAAGGTAATCCGCCGACTGTGCAAAATTAACTGTTCAACACCTTTAATATTCAATTCAGTGACAGCAGTCGGTTGCACGTGACATGTGAGAATCGCTAACATCACTCACGACCATTTTTGAACTCACTGCCCCGTTAAAACACACAACTGTGAAAGACATGCATAATTAAATTGTGCAGCCAGTTCTTTTTGTGTACGTACATGATCAAGGCTCGTTGAAGAGCTGTAGTGTATTTCAGTTGTTTTGAAGTTCTCCTTCACAAGGAAGTTAATGATGCATCTCCTGGATGTCCCATAGTACACACTAACATGGTGGGTGCCATCTTGGTTTTACCGAGAATGCTGACCGGCATAGACATCACTTCCTGGAGAACTTGCACAAGGTGAGACAATATAATTGCAAAAAATTTCAGACTTGAACAATTAGTTTACCAAAAGTAAACATAAACCTTGAACCATCATCATGTAATAGTGAGAGCAATGTTTTAAAACAGGGTTACACTGTGGCACTGCAGTCATCTGCATAAAAGGTAAAATATCGGATGCTGTCAACGATACCAGAAGAACAATACACCTGCACAGCATAGCCCACAGGTAATATCCAAATAGTTCATCAACCTCCAATCATAACACGACTATGTCCTTCAACTTTTTTTAGCCACAGGTGAGTTGAGCTGGAAAAAGTAATTTCCGAAGCTAATTGCACAAGGCTACATATCTGTATTTATAATACTGGATTGTTCAAAAGTTTATAACAGCTTTATAATGTTAATGAAGTTTATATTTGGGTTGTTCAAAGATTGCCCAGGTGAGGAGGGTAGAGGAGGAGAGAGAGAGCTCATTTACAACCTTCAACTCTCCCCCCCCCCCACCCCAACCCCAGGGGCATTCCATGTCAAGTGTACACACCCTCCCGACACTATACCTCATTTTCTCCCCATATGTTGGTCATTTATTCACTTGGGTGAAAAAACTCAAAATACCAACTTTTAGACCTGTGGGCCTATCGGGGCCCATTTTAGGGCCCCCCAAATTTGGGCACCCCCGGCTGCCCCACAATCTTCCAGAGGCCATATCACAGGTTGTAGTGGTCTGATTTGGCTAATGTTGGTATCAAAATGCTCGTAAAAGCGAGATCTT
>CM068960.1:99690653-99706544 GCA_035128595.1 Eptatretus atami
GAGCAGACAGAGAGAGATGTCTGTCTCGTTTTGTCTGCACAGAACTTTCGTGTTTGTCTCCACAACTGCTTGTCAGATTGAAGACAAAATTTTCACCATTGGAGCGACTAACTCATGTAGACTGTTTTAATGATAATTTACGTCATAGGTCACGTGTTGTGACAGCAATATTTGAAAAAACGGGAAAAATTTGGACCTCTGGATCTCTGAAACCGCACCAAAGGAAAATTTTAAACTTGGCACATAACAAGTACTCCTCATAGGAAAATGAGTGATTTTTAAGTGACGTCATAGGTGCCCTCGTTATGAACGACATAATTGCATACGTAGAATGCCATATCCGATCAGTATGACATTTTTGAGAGGTCATCTAGGGATAAAATGGTCCACAGAGAAAATTTTCATGACATCAGTCACGTGATTTGGCCGCCATAATATATATATATATATATATATATATATATATATATATATATATATATATATATATATATATATATATATATATATATATAATATATTGTTACGGTTGTGGAAATTCGCATTACACCATAAAGAGTCCTCAGGTGAGATATATCGGTAAGTTCATGTGTAGTTAGCCCAAACCGTTGTATAAGAGGGAATATGTGTGATTCATCCGGGCTGCGAGCTTTGAGTTAGCCATTTTTCTCTTTCCTATTGTTATTTTCGACCATTAATCCCCTAACAACTCAAACACCACCACTTCGTCTCTTACCTCCACAACTCCATCCCCGAAACATCGCTTATCACCACTATTCTCGAACGACGCCCGCCCAACAACCAAATCCCACTACCTCGCGCTTTCTACACACACGTCGTGCCATGGGCTGTGAATGCGTCCTTTCGCTTCAAAAAGTGGATCAGGAATGCTTCACGCCCCCTTTTCATCCATCCAATGACCGAGCATCGGGTAGTGTAGCCCGCCTCCGAACCCGCTGTGAATGCGTTCCTTTCGCCCCGAAAGGCGGATCAGGAATGATTCACGCCCCCTTTTTGCCCGACCAATGGCTGAACAGAGGTGGGCGTGGCCCCGCCTCCAATCGCTTTTGATCCGATATATTGCATATAGGCTCCTCCTGAGGCCTATAAAGATGCGAGCGCAAGGTGACTCGCGCGAAGTTGCAAGGAGTTGGGGGGGGAGTTGCAGGGAAGTTGCAGGAGAGTTGGAGTTCGCGCGGTTCGGTTGCAGGCGGCTGGTCGAGTTCAAGTTCGAGTCAAGGGAAGACGGCGGTCGGCAACGAGGTTGTGGTGTGGGGGTCGCTCGTCTCGTTGCGGGGTCCAAGCCAGCCAGCCATTCCCTCTCCCTGAGCATCAGCAATTCCCCCCCCCCATCTGCGCTGAGATAGTGCCGGGGGGCCCCGTTCCTCCCCCACCCTAAACGTGGCTGCCCACAAAACCGCTCGCGCGGAGCACGCCGGAGAGGACTCGCCGACCACGCCAGGGGCACGGAGTCAGGGCGCAGCTGCGCGAACATTGCGGCTTGTCCGCTATCGTGTCACGAGGACGCGGGTAAGACCTTCCCGGTCTTGTGGACCTGGCCGATCCTCCAGGATCCACGTACATTTGGTCTACGGACCTGTCTGCCTCCTTGCCTGTGAGGGTGGCTTTCTTCCTTTCGGGTTGAATGCATGCTGTGGCGCCGTGTCCAATAAGTAGAACTGCTTAAGTGTCTGTGCCTGTACATTGCCCCTTTTATTTGGTGTAACTCTTTCTATTGCATTTGCTTTTGTTGCATGACTGTATGGCTGTATATACGTGCTTGTCTGTGTGTGTAAATAAAGTGCATTGTGTGAACTGTTTTCCCATTTCGCTTCGTCTCCTTCCTTTTATTGAATCTCCATCTTGCATCACGTAAGGGATTGATAGTGGGTTTAAAACGCCCCGGTAAATAATCTAACCGTCGAGGTCGCACGATAACTCCGCGCTCGTTATCTCTGCAGCACGGAACGACCGCTTAAGCGGTTCATGTCCGAAGTCGACCTGCGGCGAGGTACGATCGCCCGGTCGACCACTCGCGCAGGTACTTAGGATAGGTCGAATTTGGCGAGCAACCCTATCCTGCGCGGGTGGGCAATTGGCATGATCGTGGTGAGGTTAAACCCCATCCGTGACTGGCTCCGGGCGGTAGTTCCCGGAGGGTCACGACTGAATTTGTCCGTCCGGTGGGCGACGTGTCGCGATTCGAGTTACGTGGCTGATCGCACGCCGGCGGGCGCCAAAATTCGCAACAATATATATATATATTTTTTAAAAAACCTTCAAAAACCTTCTTCTCTGAAATGGCTGAATGTACGTGGATCCTGGAGGATCGGCCAGGTCCACAAGACCGGGAAGGTCTTACCCGCGTCCTCGTGACACGATAGCGGACAAGCCGCAATGTTCGCGCAGCTGCGCCCTGACTCCGTGCCCCTGGCGTGGTCGGCGAGTCCTCTCCGGGTGGCTCCGCGCGAGCGGTTTGTGGGCAGCCACGTTAGGGTGGGGGAGGAACGGGGCCCCCCCGGCACTATCTCAGGCGGGCAAGATGGGGGGGAATGCTGATGCTCAGGGAGAGGGAATGGCTGGCTGGCTTGGACCCCGCAACGAGACGAGCGACCCCCACACCACAACCTCGTTGCCGACCGCCGTCTTCCCTTGACTCGAACTTGAACTCGACCAGCCGCCTGCAACCGAACCGCGCGAACTCCAACTCTCCTGCAAACTTCCCTGCAACTCCCCCCAACTCCTTGCAACTTCGCGCGAGTCACCTTGCGCTCGCATCTTTATAGGCCTCAGGAGGAGCCTATATGCAAATATTCGGATCAAAACGCGATTGGAGGCGGGGCCACGCCACCCTCTGTTCAGCCATTGGTCGGGCAAAAAGGGGGCGTGAATCATTCCTGATCCGCCTTTGGGGCGAAAGGAACGCATTCACAGCGGGTTCGGAGGCGGGGCTACACTACCGATGCTCGGTCATTGGATGGATGAAAAGGGGGCGTGAAGCATTCCTGATCCACTTTTTTGAAGCGAAAGGAACGCATTCACAGCCCATGGCACGACGTGTGGTAGAAAGGCGGAGGTGGTGGGAGTTTGGTTTTTGGCGGGCGTCGTTCGAGAATAGTGGTGAAGCGATGTTTGCGGGATGGAGTTGTGGAGGTAAGAGACGAAGGTGGTGGTGTTTGAGTTGTTAGGGGATTAATGGTCAAAATAACAATAGAGAAAGAAAAATGGCTAACTCAAAGCGTCGCAGCCCGGATGAATCACACATATTCCCTCTATACAACGGGTTGGGCTAACTACACCATGAACTTACCGATATATCTCACCTGAGGACTCTTTATGGTGTAATGCGAATTCCACAACCGTAACAATAATATATATTATATATATATATATATATATATATATATATATATTATATATATATATATTATATATATATATATATATTATATATTGGCGGCCAAATCACGTGACTGATGTCATGAAAATTTTCTCTGTGACCATTTTTCCCTAGATGACCTCTCCAAAAATGTCATACTGATCGGAATATGGCATTCTACGTATGCAATTATGTCGTTATAACGAGGGCAACTATGACGTCACTTAAATCACTCATTTCCTATGAGGGAGTACTTGTTATGTGGCCAAGTTTAAAATTTTTCCTTTGGTGCGGTTTCAGAGATCCAGAGGTCCAAATTTTTTCCCGTTTTTCAAATATGGCTGTCACAACACGTGACCTATGACGTCATAATTATCATTAAAACAGTCTACATGAGTAGTCGCTCCAATGGTGAAAATTTTGTCTCAATCTGACAAGCAGTTGTGGGACAAACACGAAAGTTCTGTGCAGACAAACAAACAGACAGACAAACAACCAAACAAGATGACAGTCATGCAGAGCATGATACTTGCAAAATCCATAAAACAATTTGACCTCAAAAAGAATTGGTGGTTGAATCAATGACCAAATATGCAACTTCTCCAAATTTCAGTGATCGGCATGAAAAATGACAATTTTAGAATTCGGCCTTTGTTAACCGTTTGGCCTATGTGGACCTTTAAAATAATTGTGGTTGAATACAGTGATCTGAAATATATATCCTCTTCAAATTTCAAGGTCAATGGATGAAAATTGAGGATTTTAGAAATTCGCCCTTTGTTGACCATTTGGCCGATGTGGACCTTTAAAATAATTGGTGGTTGAATACAGTGATCTGAAATATATATCCTCTTCAAATTTCAAGTCAATGGGAATGAAAATTGAGGATTTTAAGAATACACCTTAGTTGCAGACCTTGGGACTATGTTGACCTTTTGGTCGATGTTGACCTCAAAAATAATTGCCCAGTTGAATTAATTTAACCTGAATATAAATCCTCTTCAAATTTCAAGTCAATCGGATGAAAATTGAGGATTTTAGAAATCTCATCAAAGGTTGTTGACCTTTGGCCTATGTTGTACCTTTTGACCTTTTCACCTCAAAAAACAATAGGCTTCTTCCCTATGACAAACTCTACCATGTGGTGAAGATTCGTGAAGATCGGTTTAAAATTGTGACTGTAGGCGACAAACAGACAGACAAACAGACAGACAGATAGATAGACAGAATAACAAAATCGACGAACCAATATACTTGAACAATCTTCGATTTTTGCAAGTAACAAACAGACAAATTGGACCCAAATGTAATACCCTCTCCGAATGCTTCGGCGAGGGTAAAAAATAGAGAACAATTTTGCAGAATGGTGATGGCAACATGTGACAACTCCTGTGTAAAGTGACATCACAGCTGTGCAGCATGCACTGTGCATTTAAAAAAAATAATAATAATTTTTAAAATAATAATAAAAACAAGGACAAATGTGTCCACGAGCAGCGTCCTAAAGATTTTGTCGGCTAAAAAAAAAAAATAATCATTTAATTTTTTTTTTAAAAAAACAACAACTTCCGATATTTCGTCCGTGCCTTGATTAAGCCAATAGCGAAACGCGTCATAATGTCTTTAGTATTTACGATATATCGTGTATTTACGAAATTACAATACGATAAAAGGAATAATCTTTAAAATAGTAACGTGAACTTTTCGAAACTTTAAAGCAAATGTCCGAATATATTTAAAAGTTCATGATAGACGCTCTCAAAAGCACCGTCTATGTGAGGATGTGTACATGTGCTCAGTATTTAAGGAGATCCGGATCTCAAATATACAAGAGCCGAGTCCGAGAGATTAAGCGTTTTGTCTTCACAAAGAAGAAGAACAAGAAACAAAGACAAGAAGAAGAAGAAGAAGAAACAGAAACAAGAACAAGAAGAAGAAGAAGAAGAAGAACAACGCCGAGCTCTCTATGAGCAGCGTTCGCTACGCGAGACGCTGCTAAAAGACAAAGAATGTCATTGCCCCCGTTGTTTTAGAAATTTTACTGTGTGAAGTTAAAGGACTAGCCCATATTTATGCACAACTGAAATGGCCACCAGTCTACCAGTTAGCCATCTTTGACTCACATCACAAAATAAGTGAGGTGCGCATGTAACGCATTACGTACTGTGCTTGTGCAAAGTTTGAACAAAATCGACCAAGCATATCTGAGAAATGGTTGGGGACAACATTTAAGGAATAAAATGGCCACCAGTCGCCCATCTTGGATCTGATCTCGAAATGAAATGACATGCTTATGTAAGCAATCATTCTTTATTGGTGTGCCAAGTTTCAACTACATTGGCAAATGCATGTCCGAAAAATGGTTGAGGACTTGTTCAACATCGGGGTTATTTACAGCTAAATGGCCGCCAGTCGGCCATCATGGATTTCATGTCAGAGAAAAATGACGTTGCATATGTAAGCAATCATTCGTTATCTGTGTGCTAAGTTTGAACAAACATCGGTAAATTGCATGTCTGAAGAAAGGTTGAGGATGTGTTCAACATCGGCGTTTTTTTACAACTAAAATCGCCTCCAGTCAACCATCTTGGATCTGATGTCGAAAAAGAACGATGACCATATGTAAGCCATCATTCTTTATGTGTGTGCCAAGTTAACATCAGTTAATGCATGTCCGAGAAATGGTTGAGGATGTGTTCAACATCGGGTTTTTTACAACTAAAATGGCCGCCAGTCGGCCATCTTGGATCGGATCTCGAAAAAAAATGACGAGTATATGTAAGCAATTGTTTATTATGTGTGTGCCAAGTTGAAAAGATCCGTAAACGCATGTTCGAGAAATGGTTGAGGACGTGTTCGACACTGGGTTTTTTAAAAACGAAAATGGCCGCCAGTCGCCACCTTTGATCGCATCATGAAAACAAAATAATGTACATATGTTTTCCACTATTTTGTTGTCTTTTTACAAGTATAAATAAAATCTGTTCGCACATGTCTGAGATATGGTTGAGGACGCATGTACGCATGTACGCATGTACGCATGCACGCACGCACGCCGAGACCAAATCCATAAGCCTCTGTTTTGGACTAAGTCCAATGGAGCTGAATAATAATAATAATAATAATAATAATAATACTAATAATAACAATAATAATAATAGCTCAGTCAATGGCGCACAATCACAAATCCCCATGCTTCCCAACTAAAGCAAATATGAAAGATGGCAAAAAGTTCCAGCAGGAATGACCCAATATCAAATTGAGTTAAAAAATATATTTCCCTGATTTGACCCACGTGACCCAAAGTCCCCACCCCTGCGGCATGAACCGGAGGTCAAATCCAAAAAAATCCTTCCATATTTCATGCGTCCCCAAAGGTTGTTTACATATACAAAGTTTCATTTTAAAATGTTTAAAAATGTATCCACAATTGCAATTTTTAGGCATTTGACATTTTGACCCCACCACAGGGGGCGAGGCCAAGACCGACACTCCTCCACACCTTCTTGCATGTGTGATCAGAACTCCCAAGTTTGGTAAATTTCTGCCCAACCATTTAGGATAAGATAAGCGTGACGGGTGGACAGGCAGACTGACGGAGCCAATTACAATATCTCCCAGTTTTTCTCAAAAAGCATGGGATAACAATGTGGCGGACAGTCGGTCAGGTGTTGCAGAACAGAGATGCGTAATGAAGGAGAATGTCAAACCAGATAAAATTTAACGGAGACGAGCTGCAGAAAAATCAATGATGTCTCTACAGCAGAAGTGTTTGTGGTCGTGTAAAAGTGGATGTAAATCTGTGCAGGCCACTGAACATATACTTACCAGATGTAACCAAATCATCTGTGACTAAGTGGTCATAATACCATATTTCTGTTGATCACAGTGATGCAGTTTAGTGGCCTAATTATAATACAAGGTCAACAGAATGACTCTGCCTGAGCAGGAAAGCTTGATGTTCAGGTTATAAAGGAGACTCCTTTCTTACACAGCACCTGTGTTTCCATTCCTCCCATCACGCACGTAATTTTACACTTCATAAACGTTCATGTGACATGTCCTGAAATAATGTTGTGCTCTACTTGGAATAAACCTAGCATTTCTATTCCCCTGCCAAAGGACATCTCAAGCATAATCGTGTTCTGTGGCAAAGGTTAACATGCACTGAGCTGCAAGCGTTAACACAACCGTTGAAAGGTTTATAAGCATGCCAAATGCTACTGGGTAGTATTAATTGTACTACAATTAATAAGAACTCGAGCGAAGTCGATGGCACGCCATCGCAAATCTCCAGCTTCCCACCGAAAGCAAAGTTGAAGGATGGCAAAAAGTTCCACCAGGAATGACCCAATATCAAATTTAAAGTCATTTATATTTTTCCTGCTTTGACCCCTGTGATTACAATTCCCTGGGGCATGAACAGGGTTGTAAAAATCCAAAAAATCATAACATATTTCATGTGCCTCCCAATGTTGATTGCATATCAAAAGTTTCATTTTAAAATTTTGAAAAAAATAGCCCGGAATTGCATTGTTCAGTATTTGAACCTTTTGACCCCAGTCCAGGGGGGGCAGGCCAAAAATGACACCGCTCGTGCACTTTATTGTCATGTCGTGATCATGACTACCAAGTTTGGGGAATTTCTGCACAACCGTTTAGGAGGAGATAGTGTGAAGGACGGAGTGGACAGACGGAGCCGATTACAATATCCCCCCCATTATTTTCAAAAAGTGTGGGGATAATAATAATATTAATAATAATAATAATATTAATAATAATAATAATATTACGATATTAAACATAAATTGCGTGAATCAGTTTTTCCCATTTGTTTCATAAGACCAGAGCGGTGGCAAAAATTGGAAACCATCTCAGTGTTCATTTAGTGGCGAAGTATTAAGCCAATCTGGATTCCTGACAAGAAATTCAGCAGAACTAAAGTTTTTATGATAACGAATCCACAATCAGACAGGACATAAGCGAGCACATCGAGCCAATGTGTGGGTGATTTCCAGCCAGCAGCAAATATGGAACCCCGTGGTCAAACAATTCATTTATCCACGGATATGGAGCCAACAAGCAGAACCGTGACAAACACACCAACGTCCCACAGCAATGATCAGGACTCTGACGGATATCCATTTTCTGCCATTTGGGCCCGAGTGCTTTCTTTGGTGGTGGGTTGTCAGAATGCCTCACAAGACCATAATGTGCAGCGCGTGTCCCAGTGGTATTTCATACGAATGTTTGAAAGATTTGCAAGTGGTGCTAAATGATGTAACCAATCATCTGCGTCAACTTCCTCGTCAGAATGATTTTAAGCTAGAAGTGCACTTGGTAGAGCGCATTCCTCCGCCCAGCGCAGTGCCTGATCCACGAGAACATATCGGGCCCAATACATTTTGAAATATCATGCAATACAGTAAGATATCGTTTTGCCCCCATCTTTCAACGGTGAAGAATCACTTTAAAAAATTTAATAATCCTTGTATCTAGCTCTGGATTCGGATCTTCACCAAAATCGAATCAATTCTTCCTTGCTACACACCCAACCTGTCCACCAAGTTTCGTCCAAATCCGTCGACAACTTATTGAGATATCATGCTATATATTAGTTTCACCCTATCTATCAATGGTGAGAATCATTTTAAAATTATCAGATCTGGATCCGGATCCGTTCCACAACTTTTTGAGATATCCTGCACACAAACAAACAGACAGACAGAAAGGGGGTGAAAACAACCTCCTTCACCTTCGTGGCAGAGGTAATAAATAGGTCTGATGGGGAATAGGAGGCGGCAGGCATTGTCTACGAATGTGATGGAATTTAAAAAAAAAAAAAAACATGTTTGAGGAGATTCTTCAAAATTTTGATGTGACCCACACGAGAAAAAATTATTCCGATGTTTTCATTCACTTGCAGCATGCAGATGTTGGTTTGCTTCATCACTGGTAGTGCGGCTCAGCTCCTGATGCAGTTGTCCCCTGGAGATTTTGGCTGGAATTTGTGATTTCGCTTGGTTGTGGCAACAACTCACCTCTTTGCAAAAGACAGTGTGGGGTCTTGAACATCCACTGATGGATCACTGCTAGCAGGAGGGGTCCTCCAGCTCAACGGCCTTCCGAGAGACAGACTCACACATTGAAGCATTGCCCTACTTGCGCTAAACACCATGATGAGAGTTTATAGCTGGGCCGAGATTCAAACTTTTAGGCTTGACAGCTCAATGACGAGGGTGAATACCCGGGCTGTCCTGCCAGCCCATTATTCTGACCTCTAAATGCCTTGACCGGAGGCTGCTGCAAATATGGTTCCATCAGCGTATTATTTCAGCATAACTTGTTTAATTAACCAAACTCTGTTTGGCATTTGTATAAAAAGAAATCATGAAAAATAACTTCTGGTTGACTTTGGTACGTATCCACAATGGTTTGTTTATGAGTGAGGCCTGTGCTTGAAAAAACTACACATCTCTGAGGATTTCTTTTATCAAAAAAAGAAAATGACCAATGCATTTTCTCATGCAAATTCACCTGGATGGAAATAGACATTTATTGGTTGAGATTGGAAATCCAAATGGACTTACCCAGCTTATAATAGCATTTTCACATCAGATCCTTTGTGTGGTACAAGTACGATTCAAGTACTTAGGTAGACATTTGACAACACCATCTGAGAATACTGTGTAAAGCTCTTTATATGCAACTCAAAGCCGATGCACCAGGAAGGGAAAAAAAATCATAAAAACGTCGAAAAAATGTCCATAAACGAGAAAAATCCACGAATAAAAGTTGGCCGGTGCAGACTCGCTCTGCTCATGGTGGGTCACGTGACGCAAGGAAATGGAGATGATCTCAAACTGTTTGCCAAGCAATGCTAACACGTACCTCTTCTCCTACTACTTGATTACTTTTGCCATATTTACATTAAAAATTCTATAGTTGTAAACTTGTAAATGAAGAGCTCATTCTAATCACCAATTCTTTGATTCTCTCTCTATCGAGTGCAGCCTGTGGCTGCTGGTTGCGTCATTGGTTGGGACGCTGCTATGCCGCCGATGCAGTGTCCCCTTACCAGTGCACTGGTAACTCATTTGCCGACCTCGGAAGGATGACAGGCTGAGTTCAACCTCCTGGTGTAATTTAATTCAGCGGCCAACGGGGCTTGAACTCAGGACCCTAATTCTTGATATATTTCATCTAATATTAATTTTTTTTATTTCTAACCACTGACTCATCTCACGATATAAATTGTTTAGTAGTTCAAGGTGGGATAGAAAGCCAAAATTTTGCATACTGATGCAACTCAAGCCACATCCCAGGAAAAAAAAAAAAAGATCACAAAATTATCTGAAAAAATGTCCATTTGCGAAAAATATCTGTGAATAAAAGTCGGTAAGTCCATTTAACGTCCACCTGATCACGGTACACACATTGATGAATCACCCTGCTGTAAAACACCGGGCTAACAGTTATCGCTGGATCAGGAATCAAACCCAGGCTGGACAGCCTCGAGGCGAGGGTGTGCAACCTCCAGGTGATCATGTGAGCCCAAATTTTTTACAAAAATAATGATTTTTTTAAATCATTTTTTCAAATCCTGAAGTTTAGCATGACTGAAACTTGTTATACAACACACTTAAACACTGTATGAGTTGACATTCAGTTGAGTTAAGTTGACATTGAGTGTGGCAGTTCAGGAGATGGAGGGCTATATTGTTCACCATAGAACGCAGCGTCAATCAGCATCATACATCTTCATAAAGGCGGCCTCTTCCTCACTCTGATACTGTACCCTCTCACATGCCCAACACCCAATCATGCTATCTATAGATATATAAGCCATGGTTATGAAAGTATTACAAAGATGATATGCGTTCTACAGTGTTCAAGTATACAATTCAATTTAAACAAGAAAAAGAGCAATCAGAGATTGCAGACCATCGCCGCGGACTTGTTTTTGTGTGGTATATTTTGTATGGTGTTCTGTGTACTGGTATGTTACGTAATTAATGAGACATTAATTACAAATGCCACTTCATAACTGCTGGCAGTGATGACCGGGTACCAAGACATCCCGCTTTTAAGGAACCCGCTTTGATCGGACACCTGACCCTAAACAATGACTTTTTTTTTAATTATATTCATTATTCAATTGAATTGAATGGGATTCAAATAAAATTCAATTCAAATCAAATGGAAGACTAAATAGGCACAGTCCTGCATTGGAGTAATCAGAAGGAGCCCAAACAAGCAAAAAGCAAAGATGAAGTCATCAGGCGGAATTTCTGGATAGGATTCGCATTTCAGCTGCTACTCCTTTACACTTCAAACCACCCAGGCACAGCTAAGGGAGCCTTATTCAAACAAAAAAACAAACAAAATTAAAATGAACCCAGATCAAAAAAAAATAATTCTGCCTGCCAGATCATGTGCCTGATCAAGTTTAAATTTAAAATATTGTCGCGGGGGTGCGCCTACCCACGTTAACCCCCCGACCCAAATTGTGGTGATGGGCGGTTAACACTGCCAGCACCCAAATCCAATATGCCTGCCAAACCATGTGACCTATGACATCATATGTGTGAACCTTTGTTCCTCATGGATAGGCGGCCATATGTGTTCTAACGTTTCGCCTCAATCTGTTCAGCCACTTTCAGAAAAGAAGGTGTTGAAGGTTTTTTTTTTTAAAACAATATGGCTGGCCGGAATCACGTGGCAATGACATCATCAATTCTTTCTGTGGACATTTTATGCCTAGATGACCCATCAAAAATTTTCATCTGATCAGATGTTGTTCAACATCTGCAGTCAAAAAATTTCGTACTGATCAGATGTTGTTCAACATACGCAATTGTTGTTGTTCGTCTTTCGGCTGCTCCCGTTAGGGGTCGCCACAGCGGATCATCCGTTATGATCCGCATCATGATTTGGCACAGGTTTTACGCCGGATGCCCTTCCTGACGCAACCCTGGTCGCCTCTTACGACACAGGGATAAGGATTGGGTTTCGCCATGATTCTGGGCTGCCCTACACCCTCTCATAGCGCGGCCCAGCACAGAGTGCCCGTCATCAAGCGATCCTCCAACCAAGCCTCCGAGCAGCCGGATTACAGCGCGACGCCACTACGCCCGGTTGTTGTTCTACATATGCAATTATGATGTAAATAAAGAAGGCACCTATGATGTCATTAAAAAATCACACTTATTCCCATGAGGAGTACTTTTCCGTTTGCCAAGATTCAATTTTTTCCTTTGTGCGGTTCAGAGATACAGAGGTCCAAGTTTTCTTTTTCGTTTTCCACAGGGCGCACCACTTGACGCAAAGGTCCACATAGGCCAAAGTCAACAACTTATGGCTGGATTTCTAAGCATCCTCAATTTTCACCGATTGTGACTTTGAAATGAAGGGACTTATATTTCCCGGTCACTGAATTCAACCGTGAATTATTTTGAGGTCAAATGGACCAAAAGGTCAACATAGACCGCAAGGTCAACAACTAAGGTGGTGTTTTAAATCCTCAACTTCACCCCCATTGACCTTGAAATTTGAAGAGGGATTTGCCATATCAGGTCACTGAATTCAACTGCCAATTATTTTTGAAGGTCAACATAGGCCAAAGGTCAACATAGGCCGAATTTCTAAATTGTCATTTTCATCCAATTCACTTGGAATTTGAAGAAGGAGTTGCAGATTTGGTCATTGAGTCACAACGCAATTTTTTTGAGGTCATTTCTATTTTGGATTTGTCAAAATGCGCCACTTAAACCAAAAATGCGCCACTTAAAACTGCGTCATGCGCCACTTAACGACGGGGTTACGTCGAGAAACGCGTCGTTAAGCGACGTCGTCGTTGTGCGAACATCATTTTTTTTTCGTTTTCGTTTTCGAACATCGTTTTCGAACATCGTACTTACACAAACCTAGACACCGATGCTATATGGTATAGCTATTGCTCGCTCGGATACAACAAATGTGCAGCATAGGTTACTTGTAGTCTGAATAACTGTCGGCAATTGTAACACACATCCAAGAGAGACGGAAGAAGGCCGTTGTTTTACCTTTTGTGCTGTTATGACGGCCATGCGGTGTTGTTCGCAGCAGCTTACAATCTCCTCTCGCATCGATTACAGAAAGATGAGATAAATAGCGTTTGGATTTTAATAAATACGTAATCATTGCATTCGATGTTATAATTTAAAAATGAAGAAAACGAGCACACTGTAGTTGTGATATATATTTTCGAACAGTGCGATGTTTTAACAACATAAAAAGCTTCACTAAAAACAAATTTGTGTTTTTAATTTCGACTAAGAACAAACGTTTTCGCGAATCTCAAATTCAAAGGTAATTTATTCTCGAAGAGGTAAACGTGCAAACATTGGTTCAGTTTGAAAGCCGATTTCCTGAATCCCGATTTAGCACGACCTGATTTTTCGGCGATGACATTTTTATGGAGCTCAACGATCGCATTATACATTCATCACTGACGTTTTATTAGTCAATTATGAGGTATTAATGTACGTACAACGTGTTACATAATTGTAATGTGCTATTTTTATACGACTGGGCAGCGCTACGAGTCGGCTTACAGGAATTTTCAAGCTACATTTATTTTCATTTTTTTTTTTTTCAAGAAGCTGCAGATCCGTCGTATTGGCCGATCAGTCGTTGCCGTAACGTCCTTAAGCGGCGCATGACTTATTGTGGCGCTGCACGACGTCATCTTCCAGTTTTGTCTGTTTTGTCTGGCTTGTCCCTGTTTGTGTGCAGGATATCCTCAAAAAAGTTTGCAGATGCATATGGATGAATTTTGTGGCTGGTTTGGTTGTGGCAAGACGAACCTGATTAGATTTTGGTGAAGATCGGATGCCGGCTATTAAGAATTTTTTAAAGTGATACTTCACCATTGAGAGATATGGCCAAAAACGATAGATGCACGATATCTCAAAAAGTTGTGTCGGATTTGGACGAAACTTGGTGGCATAATTCAGTGTTTGCTCGGAATAAATTGGTTCAGTTTTTGTGAGATCCGAATCCGGATCCGGATCTGAATAATTTTTTTTCAAGTGATTCATCACCATTGAGAGATAGTGCAAAACCAATATATTAGCACGATATCTCAAAAAAGTTGTTCGATGGATTCAGACGCAATATTGGGTGGGCATACTTGGGTGTGTAACTAGGAATATTGATTCAAGTTTTGTGAAGATTCTGAATCCGGATCCGGATCTGATATTTTTTTTAATTGGATTCATCACCATTGGAGGTGTTGGGCTAACCGTATATGACAGGATATCTCAAAAGTTGTGGACCCGTGTTTCAAGACACACTTGATGGACAATGTTGGGTGTGTTGGCAAGGACAAAATTAATTTCGATTTCGATGAAAGCAAACGTGGACCGAAAACGAGAATTTTTGATTTTTAAGGGATTCTCACCTTTGAGAGATAGACCAAAAACAAATATGTAGCATGATATTTAAAACTATTAGGCCAAGATATGTTCTCGTGGATCAGGCAATGCGTGGCGGAGGTATGCGCTCGTAGCAGTGCCTTCTAGTTGTAAATTATATCATAACAACAACTGAAGTGGAATAAATTTATATATACATTTCGATTGTTCTCCAGTGTTCCGAGCGCTCGTTTTGGGTTTCAACAAGCGTCCTGCCCCCCTTCCTAGTTCCGAACATCCTGTCCCCTCTGATTAATGACTTAATATGTTCATTCAAATGTAGATAATAAATATACAAGTAATTTATTGAAATCTTTCAAGTTTCAGTCATTGCATGCTTTGGTTGAGTGTGTAAACATTTAAACAAAAGGAGAGTTACTGGATAGTCTTGTGTACAGGGTGTGTTTCATGTTGGTGGGTATGTGTTACAACTAGCTATGAGAAGTAAATTTCACATAAATTCTGTTTTTGCTGGGAAGAAACAAAAAAATTGTTCACTGTATGAAGTTGACAAAATAAAACTTTCAGTGAACAGCTTTCAGACATGCATCTGCCAATAAATGAAGCCGAGTGTCTTAATTCCTTGATAGCTTGGACTGTCCACCTGGTTTATAAGTATTGTGGGACTTGACAAAAGTTGAAGTAATGCTGGCGGTGACATGAGACCGACTTGAGACTTTCCTCAAGGAATTGAGCTGCTGAAGACCTTGCCTCAAGACTTTTTTGGCTTGAGAATCTTAATGTTCCTTTGAGACTTGGTCATGTGAGTTGTTGACATCCTCGGTTCTTCGTGCCTATTGTTTGTTTCACTAGTGATCATTAAAAACAGTAACGTTTTCGTGTTTGGAATGATTTAAATTTTTGTTTTGAACCTGCCAGGCAGGTGGAAAGAGTAAACAATTCTTCTTACTCCTCTCTAAGCATGTGTGGTCAGGAGGAATTCAGAGCCAAAGTACGGTAATAGGAGAAAACTTTCCTTCCTTTTCATGTTTCCCGATTTGTTTTCACAATATCAGAGTCAATTTAAATGCGTGTCTTTCTCGTCATATTATAAGA
>CM068960.1:99716894-99729806 GCA_035128595.1 Eptatretus atami
TTTTCGTTTTCGTTTTCGAACATCGTTTTCGAACATCGTACTTACACAAACCTAGACACCGATGCTATATGGTATAGCCTATTGCTCCTCGGATACAAACATGTGCAGCATATTACTGTACTGAATACTGTCGGCAATTGTAACACACATCCAAGAGAGACGGAAGAGGCGTTAGTTTTTACCTTTGTGCTGTTCATGACGGCCATCGTGTGTTTAGAAGCAGCTTACAATCTCCTCTCGCATCGATTACAGAAAGATGAATAAATAGCGTTTGGATTTTATAAAACGTAATCATTGCATCGATGTTATAATTAACAAATGAAGAAACGAGCACCTGTCAGTTGTGATATATATTTTCGGAACAGTGCGATTGTTTTAACAACATAAAAAGCTTCACTAAAAACAAATTTGTGTTTTAATTTCGACTAAGAACAACGATTTATTCGCGGAATTCTTCAATTCAAAGGTAATTTACTTGCTCGAAGGTAAACGTGCAAACATTGGTTCAGTTTGAAAGCCGATTTCTTGATCCGATTTAGCACGACCCTGATTTTTTCGCGATGACATTTTATGGACCTCAACGATCGCATTATAACGATTCATCACTGTCGTTTATTATCATTATGAGGTATTATGTACTGTACAGTGTACATAATTGTATGTGCTATTTTATACGACTGGCAGCGCTACGTCGGCTACAGGAATTTTTCAGCTACATTTATTTTTTTTTTTTTTCAGAGCTGGCAGATCCGTCGTATATGCGATCAGTCGTTGCCCGGAACGTCCTTAAGCGGCGCATGACTTATTGTGCGCTGCACGACGTCATCTTCCAGTTTGTCTGTTTGTCTGGCTGTCTGTTTGTGTGCAGGATATCTCAAAAAAGTTGCAGATGCATATGGATGAAATTTTGTGGACTGGTTGGGTGTGTGACAAGGACGAACTGATTAGATTTTGGTGAAGATCCGGATCCGGCTATTAGAATTTTTAAAGTGATACTTCACCATTGAGAGATATGGCCAAAAACGATAGATTGCACGATATCTCAAAAAGTTGTGTACGGATTTGGACGAAACTTGGTGGACATATTCAGTGTTTGACTCGGAATAATTGGTTCAGTTTTTGTGAAGATCCGAATCCGGATCCGGATCTGATAATTTTTTTTCAGTGATTCATCACCATTGAGAGATAGTGCAAAACCAATATATAGCACGATATCTCAAAAAGTTGTCGATGGATTCAGACGAATATTGGTGGGCATATTGGGTGTGTAACTAGGAATAATTGATTCAATTTTTGTGAAGATCTGAATCCGGATCCGGATCTGATAATTTTTTTAATTGATTCATCACCATTGAGAGGTTGGGCTAAACCGATATATGACAGGATATCTCAAAAAGTTGTGGACGGTTTCAGACACAACTTGATGGACATGTTGGGTGTGTGGCAAGGACAAATTAATTCGATTTCGATGAAGATCAGAATCTGGATCCGGATACGAGAATTATTTGATTTTTAAAGTGATTCTTCACCATTGAGAGATAGGACCAAAAACAATATGTAGCATGATATTTCAAAAACGTATTAGGCCAGATATGTTCTCGTGGATCAGGCAATGCGTGGCGGAGGTATGCGCTCTACCAGTGCCCTTCTAGTTGTAAATTATATCATAACAACAACTGAAGTGAATAAATTATATATACATTTCATTTTCTCCAGTGTCCCACGCTCTTTTTGTTTCAACAGCGTCCTGCCCCCTTCCTAGTTTCCGAACATCCTGTCCCCTTTCTGATTAATGATTATATGTTTCATTTCAATGTAGATAATAAATATACAAGTAATTTATTGAAATCTTTCAAGTTTCACATTGAATGCTTTGGTTGAGTGTGTAAACAATTTAAACAAAAGGAGAGGTTACTGGATAGTCTTGTGTACATGTGTTCAAGTAGGTACACTAGCTATGAGAAGTAAATTTCACATAAATCTGTTTTTGCTGGGAAGAAAACAAAAAATTGTTCACTGTATGAAGTTGACAAATAAAACTTTCAGTGAAACAGCTTTTCAGAACATGCATTGCAATAAATGAAGCCGAGTGTCTTAATTCCTTGATAGCTTGGACTCCAACTGGGTTTATAAGTAATTGTGGGACTTGACAAAAGTTGAAGTAATGCTGCGGTGACATGAGACCTGACTTGAGACTTTCCCTCAAGGAATTGAGGCTTGCTGAAGACTTGCCCTCAAAGACTTTTTTGCTTGAGAATCTTAATGTTTCCTTGAGACTTGGCTCATGTGAGTTGTTGACATCTCGGGTTCTTCGTGCCTATTGTTTGTTTCCACTAGTGCATCATTAAAAACAGTACGTTTCGTGTTTGGAATGATTTTAAATTTTGTTTGACTGCCAGGCAGGTGGAAAGAGTAAAACAATTTTTCTTACTCCTCTCTAAGCATGTGTGGTCAGGAGGAATTCAGAGCCAAAGTACGGTAATAGGAGAAACTTTCCTTCCTTTTCATGTTCCGATTTGTTTTCAAAATATAACAGTCAATTTAAATGCGTTCTTTCTCGATCATAAACTTATCAAGAAGACAGATGGACGGATTTGAACCAATGGCTTAACCCTACAGTTCACTCCGCATGTGTGCGGTAATTACTCCAGCTGTAAATAAAGAGCTCCTTCTAATCACTAATTCTGGATTTATTTGAGTGATACAACTGCTTGCAGAATGCAACTACAATCAACATCATCAAATATATAAAGCTTTCAGTGCCTTCAGAAAGTATTCACACCCTTCAACTATTATCACATTTGGTTGTTACAGCCTGAATTTAAAATGGATCAAATTTTTAAAAATTGTCACCGTAATACCCCATAATGACAAAGTGAAAACATGTTTTGAGAATTTTTTACAAATCAATTAAAAATGAAAAGCTGAAAAGTCTTGAGTCAATAAATATTTAACCCCTTTGCTATGACACTCCAAATTGAGCTCAGGTGTTTCAAATTTCCTTTGATCATCCTTGAAATGTCTCTACAACTTGACGGGAGTCCACCTGTGGCCAATTCAAATGATTGGATATGATTAAGAAAGAAACACACCTTTCTGCATAAGGTCCCACAGTTGACAGTGCAAGTCAGAGCAGAAACTCTTCCATGAAGTCCAAGGAACTGTCGGTAGAACCGTCCGAGATAGAATTGTGAGGAGGCATAGATCTGGGGAAGGGTATAGAAAAAATTTATAGAGTCTTGAAAGTTCCCAAGAACAGAGTGAGCTCCATCATTAGAAAATGTAAAGAATATGGAACTACCCAGACTCTTCCTAGAGCTGGCCGTCCCACCAAACTGAGTGACAAGGCAAGAAGGACTTTGGTCAGGGAGGTGACCAAGAACCCAATGACCACTCTGACTGAACTACAGAGTTCCTTGGCTGAGGTGGGAGAACTTGCTGAAACGACAACAATCTCTGCAGCACTTCACAAATCTAAGGTTGATGGGAGAGTCGCCAGACGGAAGCCACTCCTGACTAAAAGGCACATGAAAGACTCTGAGAGCATGAGGCAAAAGATTCTGTGGTCTGATGAGACGAACATTGAACTCTTTGGCCTAAATGCAAAGTGCTACGTTTGGTGGAAACTGAGCGCAGCTCATCACCCATCGAACACCATCCCTCCCATGAAGCATGGTAGTGGAAGTATCATGCTATGGGGATGCTTTTCAGCGACATGGTCTGGAAGACTTGTAAGAATACAGGGAACAATGAATGGAGCCCAATACAGGGGCTCCGACAGGACAATCACCAATTACGTTCCGACAATTACGTTCCGACAGGACAATCACCCCAAGCATACAGCCAAATCAACACTGGAATGGCTTCAGAACAAGAATGTGAAAGTCCTTGAGTGGCGCAGCCAAAGCCCAGATTTGAATCCCATTGAGAATCTGTGGAAAGATTTGAAGATTGCTGTTCACCGACGTTCCCCATCCAACTTGACAGAGCTTGAGCAAATCTGCAAGGAAGAATGGGAGAAAATCCCCAAATCCAGATGTGCAAAGCTGATACAGACAAACCCAAGAAGACTCGAAGCTGTAATCGCTGCCAAAGGCGCTTCGACAAAGTATTGACTCAAGGGGTCGAATACTTATTGACGCAAGATATTTCAGCTTTTCATTTTAAATTAATTTGTCAAAATTTCTAAAAATATGTTTTCACTTTGTCATTATGGGGTGTTTTGTGTAGATCGGTGACAAAAAAAATGTCAATTTAATCCATTTTAAATTCAGGTTGTTACACAACAAAATGTAACAAAAGGGGTGTGAATACTTTCTGAAGGCACTGTATATTTATTATGTATGCATGTAGCGTGTACCCGAGTAGTTGCTTGGAATGTGCAAGCATGCCCCACGAGTGTGCGGTATATACAAGCTTTTGATTCTGTTAATTTGTACACCAAGCTTAAGACATGGGTTGGCCCGGGCCAACCCGTGTTTAAACTTGGTCAAAAAATTTCCCATCTTCTTCTCTCGTATGCAACCCGTGACTGCAGGTTTCCATCATTGTTATGGAGCATGGCAGCAGATTCAAAGTAGATTTGAGAGAAGCATTTCTACAATTTAGCCAAGATGCCTGTGATAACTCACCCACTTTTTGTCATAATGCACTGTGGGATCTTTAACATCCAACAAACTAATGCTATCAGTTGGGACACCCAGCTTAACATCAATCTTCAAGATGGTGGACTTTGTGATGAAATGTCCTGCCTGTGGTTTACAGACGGGCCAAGCTTGGAACCCAGACAAAACAGCTCAAAGGCAAGTGCACAAATCTCTGGACCATCCTGCCAGAACTCCTTTTCCATATGAAATAAATCCTACTTCTGTTCATCGACTTCTGGCAAAAAATTTTTTTAAAAATTGTATACATCATCTAGGCACGTGGAAGAGCATGGCAAAAGATGATAGAAGCATAACCCACTAACGCTCAGGTAGTCGTAACAATTCTAGATACCATTAAGCAGGTGCATGATTTGAAAGGGAACAGGAAAAGAGTGGAGAGAGTGAAAGAAAGTTCATAAACTACAGGTTTGAGGGGTAGTGTGGTGAGTGTTTAAACTGTGATAAAGGAGTAAAGGTGAGCAACAAGCCTTAAGGTTCACAAGGAGAGGGTTACTCGAAGATGCACATGTCCTGGAGGGTCAGAGTTCTGAAAGAGCAGGGAGAGAAAGACCAGAAGAAAGGTGGTGGAAAACAGATGTACCACAAACATGAGAGAGAACAACAACCCTTTGTGTCTCTGCTGTTTTGCATGTTAAGCTAATGAGGACTTTCAATTCCAACAACATTTAAGAGTGAGTGGTGTGAAGCAAGATAACTATCTCACAGAAGAAAATAGTACTCAATTTCACGATGGACAAAGACCTTGCCGGCGATGAAAAGTTGAGATTGTCAAATATAAGCACTTCAGAAGAAAGAGAATATCTCGCATGTGGCCGGCATTAGAGGCGAGCTTTGATACATGGTCTCCTCAAGAAAGATTGTGACTGATGGTGAGGCCCACTCGTGTGAAGGACTGAACTTATTCTAGTCGCTAATTAAGCAATCTAGAGTACAAGGAGTAATCAGAATTTCTAGGAATGTTTCACCAAACCCAAAGTTCAAAAGTTTCCCATTACTTCAATGCACTTGCTCCAATTGTCTTTCAAACCATCTATTCCAGTAAAAGAGGTTTTCAGATTGCTCCTTGAGCAATGTCTCGGTTAGTTCAACAACTTCATCATCATCGCCAAATTTGTAGACATATAGGTTGACTTCAAATGTAATTGGTAGACATATAGGTTGACTTAAAATGTTGAATACCAGTTACTGGTTGTCAGGTCCAGGTTGTTACATGACAAAAGAGGACTAATGCTCAAAACATCAGCTGCACATGTCTTTTGCTATGATGAAGGGTGAATGCTCAAAGTGTCAACTGCACCTCTTTTTCCAGGGTAGTTAACACGCATACGCATGCTCTTATCAACTTTCAGTTGATAACATCCATTGTTCAATTGTCTGCATATGCAGACAGACACTCGCCTTTATGAAGACCGGTATTCCACAGTACGATGATGGGAATTATATTTCAATGAAAATTTTCTTATGAACAATGCAACAACACCTTTCATTGATCAATGTGCAATTTCACAATTTCCACAACCTGCTCACAGACAAATTCCACGAATGCTAGAAGTGTGAAACATAGATCACCAACTCCACCTCACCTACCCGAGCCTCCTTCACCTCCATCCACCCAACATGAACAAAATGCGATGCTAAAGTTTTCCCTTGAAAATTTAAATCATGTTGTGAAGTATTTTCTTACTTTTCTGAAGTACAAGTTCAAAATATAAAAACATTTATAAACTAGAGGGGGAGCACTCGGGAGAGTGCAAAACCTCCGCCACCAATACTGCTGGGTCACTCACAATGAACCTTTTTTTCTATTTCATTAAATATGATGTCAACAGTGCTGACAGTTATAGTTCTTTTCTCCAACATTTTTTTTTTTGGGGGGGGGGGGGGGTTGGAAATCACTTAAAACATGTAGAAATGCAAAAAAAAAAAAATTTTCTCTAACAATTTTTTTTGGGGCGGGGGGGGGGGGGGGGTTGGAAATCACTTAAAACATGTAGAAATCCCAAAAAAAAATTTTTTTGGGGGGGGGGGTAACAATTTTTTTGGGGGGGTTGGAAATCACTTAAACATGTAGAAATGCAAAAAAAAAAAAAAATTTCTCTAACAATTTTTTTTGGGGGGGGTTGGAAATCACTTAAAACATGTAGAAATCCCAAAAAAAAAATTTTTTGGGGGGGGGGGTAACAATTTTTTTGGGGGGGGGTTGGAAATCACTTAAAACATGTAGAATATCCAAAAAAAAAATTTTTTTGGGGGGGGGGGGGTAAACATTTTTTTGGGGGGGGGGGTTGGAAATCACTTAAAACATGTAGAAATGCAAAAAAAAAAATTCAAATTTTTCTTCAAAATGGCCGCCATAGCGGCCATATTGGATTTTGGACCAAGTCCAAAATCTAATGGCATGATCATTGGACCATACCTAACCCCCCACCAAGTTTCGTCGAAATCCTCGTCGAGGAGTTTTTCCGTAATACTGTTCACAAACAAACAAACAAACAAACAAACATAAAACAAACAAACAGAAAGGGGTGAAAACAGTAACCTCCATCCATCTTCGATGGCGGAGGTTAACTAGAACGACACTCGATAGAGTGCATACCTCCGCCGGCTGAACAGTTTACATTTTGTATCCTTCTGATGGGCCGGATGTGGATCCAGACCTCCACAATGTAATCGGCTTGTTATTATCACCTACATAACTCATCCACCAAGACTCGTCCGAATCCGTCCACATCTTTTTGAGATATCCTGTTCACAGACAAACAAGCAGACAGACAAACAAACAGACAGATATGGGTGAAAACAACCTCCATCCACCTTTGGTGGCCTTCGGTGGCGGAGGTAATGAAAGGCTCAAACAAACAGCCAACCACTATCAACAACGACAGCAATGATATCAAAGGAAGCAGTTTCCTAGTTCAACACAGTAAAATACAAAATAAAACAACAATCATCAAACATAATAAGCCTCTGAATGTATTACGTTAAAATACAATTTAAAACCAGTGAAGATCCGATCACAATACGAATGTAAATAAGGGTGGAGAAAATGTCCCCATCGTTCAAGAGAAAAAATATTATACAAGTACAATGTCATCATTTGTCGTGGCCTCAAGCTGCATGAGTCAAGAGCTTATCGATGCACGATTTCAACACAAATTCCAAGCTTCAGCCCACCAACCTTTACTGCGGTATCAGGGCATGGAGTCAATCGTAGATTTTCATGACAGTAATCATGCAGAATTTCATCTTCAGTAGGAGCAGCAGGGGCCAGCAAAGTCAGCTCATAGTACTCTCGAATGTCTGGATGGTACCATGGGAACAATTGTCAGTTTCACACATAAGTAAAGTCGCATAAGGTTAAGTCGGTTTAGTATTACCAGAAACTCCTTTAAAGGAGAACAATTGCACAAAATGAGAATAAAGATTATAAGGCTGAACAGGAAAAGTCCTCGGTAAAAATTTTGAGTTTTAGAAATAATGTACCACATTAAAAACTGGAAAAGCACTCAGTAGAGCGCATACCACTGCCAGGCTGAAGAGTTTACGTTTTGTATCGCACTGATAGGCAGGATCTTGATCCGGCCCGGAACCAAAATCGAAACGGCTTGTCCTTGTCAGCGAACCAATTCATCCAGCAAGTTCTGTCTGAATCTGAGCATAACTTTTTTGAGATATCCTGCTATATGTCGTTTTTGGAACCGATCTCTCAATGGTGAAGAATCACTTTAAATACTCTCGTATCCAGATCCAGATCCGGATCTTCAGCAAAATCTAATCAATTAGTCCTTGTCACATACCTAACCTGTCCACCAAATTTTGTCCGAATTCATCCACAACTTTTTGAGATATCCTGCTGAAAGACAAACAAACAAGAAATACATCGTGCATAGCACGATACATGAAAAATTCCTAAAACAAATTTGACCATAAAAATAATTGGTGGTTGAATTCAGTGACCTAATATGCAAATCTTGTTCAAATTTCAAGTTAATCGGATGGAAATTTAGGATTTTTGAAATCGCACCCAAATTATTGACCTTTGGCATATGTTGACCTCACAAATAATTGTCGGTTGAATTCACTGACCAGATGTGCAAATCCTCTTCAAATTTCAAGTGAATCAGATGAAAATTGATGATTTTAGAAATTCTATGGTGACATTTTGACCTTTTTGTACTATGGTGACCGACCTTTTGACCTCAAAATCAATAGGCTCCTTGCTTACGACCAACTTTACCATTTGGTGAAGTTTCGTGAAGATTGGTTTCAAATTGTGACCTGTAGGTGATTGACATACAAACAGACAAACAAGAAATACGTTGTGTATAGCACGATACTTGCAAAATCCATAAAACAAATTTGACCTTAAAAATAATTGGTGGTGGAATTCAATGACCAAATGTGCAAATCCTCTTTAAATTTCAAGTCAATCGGACGAAAATTGAGGAATTTAGAAATCTCACCTCAGTTGGTGACCTTTGGCCTATGTCGACATTTTGGCCTATATGTTGACCTCAAAAATAATTGGTGGTTGAATTCAGTTACCTGATATGCAAATCCTGTTCAAATTTCTAGTCAATCGGATGAAAATTGAGGATTTTAGAAACTTGACAATGTTGCTGGCCTTTGGCCTATGTTGACCTTTTGACCTAAAAAATAATAGGCTTCTTGCTTATGACGAACTCTACCATGTGGTGAAGTTTCGTGAAGATCAGTTTAAAATTGTGACCTGTAAGCGATTGACATACATCCAGCCAAACAATCAGACAAACAGACAGACAGACAGAATAATGCACACAACCAACCAATATACTTGAAAAACCTTTGATTTTCGCAAGTAACAACCAGACAGACAGACAGTGGTGAAAACATAACCTCTGTCCACCTTCGGCGGTGTGGGTAACAAAGAGTATCATCAGATCGAGTTAAATTGAAATGCAAAGGTGACTTTGAACACTTGTGATTGTCTGTGGTCATGACACTCTTCCTATACCTTTGCAGGTCTGAATGAAAACCTACCTGTGTTGGCTTTCATTCAGACCTGCAAAGAGAAAAGAAGAGAGTCATTAGTGCAGACATAACCACAAGTGTTCAAAGTCACTCCATCTGATGATCTGAAGGTCCGAGTTACAAACAATTTGGGTTGAAGTCAAATGACATGTAGCAAATACAGAGTTGGTCTATTTACTTATGCACTTGAAAATAGTGCTTTTCCTCTTACCTGGTTACAGGATACATGTTTATTTATTTAAATATTTATTGATTTATTCGTACGCAGCCTGTGGCTGCTTGGCTGCATCATTTTCTGGGGACGTGGCCATGCACTGATGCAATGCCCCTGTTACCAGCACGCTGGTACTCATTTTGCCGACCTTGAAAGGATGACAGGCTTCGGCAAACCTACCTGGTGTTACTTCAACAGCCAGACAGGGGCTTGAACCCAAGACCCGAGGACCTTAAGCCAGGCACCTTAACCGTTAAGCCAACACCAGACCTAGGATGCATTATAAAGCCAAAAGTTATTACATACCTTGTTCATGATTTAAATCTGACCTTAAAACAAATGAAAGAAACAATCTACTCCCCTTAAAAGCATGGAACAATGGTATGATTGGTAGACCACTCCATAACTCCACTTATCAAGCTTTAAGTATAAAGTTTTCTTGAAACTGCCTTTGAAGACATTGCCGTCAATCTTGAATCGAGGGTGAATGTTTTAGTAGCACCACGTTGTTCTAGGGCGATTAATAAAAAAATAAAATGGTCTGCACTCCACTGAAAATCAAAAGCAGCACACTCACAGAAAGAAAGGAATTCACGACTTTCTCTGCGTTCGACTGCCATGATGAGCAGACCTTCACACTGGATCAACAAACTTCGCTGATGAAAGCTTCCAAAGGCCTGGTCTAGAGTGTCTGAGCAGCGTTTTTACCACTGGTGTAAGACTGTAAACCCATTCGCTCATCTTAGATTACCCGCTTTGCCCCACAGCCTCCTGTGCTCCCCCCACAATCCCCCCCAACTCTCACAAGCAAACTGTGCCGTGCACCTGCTATTTACAGTCCATTGGCAGGCAAATGGATTATTTTGAAACAGAACAAAAGTTTGAGAGTTTTTGATAATTATGAGAAGGAAACAACTTTAAGAAGAGCAAATACACAAAAATAAAGGATATCTAAAATATCCTGAGCTCTGATATCTTCAGTCTGAGGCACATGCAGTGTGAGTGCACTTACAGTCCGGCATAGGATGACAAAATGCATCACAATCTTTGAAAGAATCTTCAAATCTTCCCAATTTGTTGCTCCAATTCCGAACACCCGAGAAGCACACAAAACTGTGATACCACGCACGGTTGCTTCATGCAAATACGACCTGTTTTTCAGAAGCAATGACAGAGGGAACAAGTTATAAATATAACAGAGAAGCAACAACAGAGGCTGCAGGTCCACGAAAACAACTGGGTCAGGAGGAGTGTGGCAGCGAAGAGGGTGGATAGAAGACGGATGGAAGTACTGAGGGAGGAGATGGATGGAAGGATGAGCTTGATGGGTAGATTGGTAAAGGAGTAAAGAGGAGGAAGACAGAATGGCAAAGAAAGTGGGTGGATTGAGGAAGCGAGGTAGGAGGAAGACCTCGGATGAGATGGGAACATTGTGTGAGGAGGGATGTCGATAAGGTGCAGGTGGCAAAGAGAATGGAGAGAGTTGGCTGGGGATAGAGGGCAGTGGAACAGTATATTGTACAAAAGGTGGGGCAGCAGCAGGTTGGTACCAAAAAGGCCTCACCCCATATAAAATGAACAGGAGGAGGAGGGGGAGGAAAAAGAGATGAAGAAGAAGAAGAAGAAGAAGAATAAAAGAAGAGGAAGAAGAAGAGGAAGAAGAGGAAGAGGAGGAAGATGAGGAAGAAGAAGAAGAGGAAGTGGGGGAAGAAGAAGAAGAGGAAGTGGAGGAAGAAGAAGAAGAGGAAGTGGAGGAAGAAGAAGAAGAGGAAGTGGAGGAAGAAGAAGAAGAGGAGGAAGAAGAGGAAGAAGAAGAAGAGGAAGAAGAAGAAGAGGAAGAAGAAGAGGAATAAGAGGAAGAAGAGGATGAAGAGAAAGAAGAGGAAGAGGAGGAAGAAGAGGAAGAAGAGGAAGTGGAGGAAAAAGAGGAAGAGGAGGAAGAAGAGGAAGAAGAAGAGAAGGAAGAGGAGGTAGAAGAAGAAGAGAAGAAGAGGAATAAGAAGAAGAAGGATGAAGAGAAAGAAGAGAAGAAGAGAAGAAAAGAAGAAGAAGAAGAAAGAAGAGGAAGAAGAGGAAGAGGAGAAGAAGAGGAAGAGGAGGAAGAGGAGGAAGAGGCGGAAGAGGAGGAAGAGAGGAAGAAGAGGAAGAAGAGGAGAAGAGGAAGAAGAGGAGGAAGAGGAAGAAGAGGAGGAAGAGGAGGAAGAAGAGGAAAAGTTGTAAGAAGAAACTGCTTTTCATCAGTTGCCTTATTATCTTCCTCAATAAATTTTTTGATAATTTAATTTAAATATCCAAACATGACGGACACAATGATCGATACTGTATGTGAAACTAGCAGGGAACCCGGCATTGCACGGTGCTCTAATCCTGTTGGCATTTTGAAGAAAACAGATTTTTTTTTTTGGGGGCCTAAAACACTTCCTTCCATCCGCTAAGGAATGGGGTCAGGGATCATTTAATATTACTTTCACATCGCTACAAGGTTGAGGCACGAAAATGATTTTTTTTTTAATCCAAAAAAAATTCCAATCTTTTTTTTCAAAATTTTCAATTTTCTTTCCCTAAAACACTCCTGGCACTCACTGATGAACCTCTGAAAGTTTAAAAAGATCCGTTTGACCAAACTCTGAGAAAAATGGTCACATTTTTTACACACGCACATTTAACATTGATCATTTAACAACACACACACACACACACACAAACCACACACAACACCACACACCCAAACATCTCTCTTCTAGTATAGAATGTTTGTTGTTTGTTGTCTTTTGGCTGCTCGGTTAGGGGTCGCCACAGCGGATCATCCGTTATGATCCGCATACTGATTTGGCATTGGTTTTACGCCAGATGCCCTTCCTGACGCAACCCTGGTCGCCTCTTACAACACAGGGATACTCTTCTAGTATAGAATGTAGATAGATAATGGTTCGGGTGGTGGGCTTGGGATCCTTGGGTCCCGAGTTCAAATCCTACTTTGCCATTGAATTAATACCAGGTGGGGTTGACTCAGCCTGTCAT
>CM068960.1:99737828-99773446 GCA_035128595.1 Eptatretus atami
CCCTACCCCTCGCACTTCTCCCACATCCACAATCCCTCATTATCCATCACCCCCACAATACCCACCACCATCCCACACTCCCGCCTCCACAATCCCCCAACAACCACAGGGGTGCAAATTAACGGCCGCCCGGTCGCCAATGGCACCTAACTTTTGTGCTGGGCGGGTACACAAGACTGCCTTACCTGCCCGGCTGGCGAATGACCGGTAAGTCTGCGGCGGCCATTTTGTCTGTTTTCATCTCGTTCCAAATCCCGCGAGATTGCGCGAGATTTGACTGGTTTGGACGCATTTTCTCATGCCCAGGTTGGTTAAATGAGTGAATTTGGGTGAATGAGTGAGTTAGATGAGTGAGTTAGATGAGTGAGGTTAGATGAATGAGTGAGTTTCACACGTACAAGGACCTCTTCATCGGAGTCATTCCAAACACGGTCAAATCAGATCGAATTACCATATACAGTGCGGTGCACGTAAAACCAACACTCCATGAGAGGCAGTCTCATTTTCAGAAGATTATGGAGATCGTACAGCGTTAAGAAGAGATAGATCAAATAATCTCCTGCACACAAGTTTCCTTCATTTCCGACGTGAAGCTGCAGACGTTGCACTCTTATTTACCTTCGAGTTGTCCATCAGAGTTCGATTCCGACCGCACCATGAACTGTTGGAGTACCGTTTCGCAGGCAGGGAGTTTCATGGCAGTGCTCCGTCCCCTCGGAGAGCAGTTAATCTGGCCCGTCTCGTCTGCTAGCACGAATCGGGGAACGTTACATATCCCACGTTTGTCTTTCACAAAGAGGAAGCGAGTTATTGCCGGCATCCTGAACAAATTACCACCCAAATCGCCTTCAGTCGAACTCCAGGCCTAGCCAGCCAGTTCGTGAAAGAGTTGGGCTCCCGCTCCTCGAACTCTTTGTCTTCACGTCAGTGAAGCGACTTTGATGGGTGAGGTTAGGTGGATGAGTGAGTTTATATGTGATGTTGGGTGGAGGAGTAGTACCCACCATTGTCCATCACCACAACCCCCCCCCCATCGTCCATCAGCCACAACCACCCCATACCCACAAAAATGCCCCCCCAGCACTACTCACAACCCCCTTGCCCCCCATACAAAAAAAGGTCCCCCCCCCCCATCACACAACCTCCTCCTCCCTGCATCATCCCCACCCCACCCACTCATCAAACTCACTCATTCATCCATCCAACCAACCTCACTCATCAAACTCACTCCATCCATCCAACCAACCTCACTCATCAAACTCACTCATCCAACCAACCTCACTCATCAACCTCACTCATCAACAACCTCACTCATCCAACCACCTCATTCATCAACTCACTCACTCATGTGAGTATATTAAAAGTGTTTGATATCAAATTTGTGACTTTTTGTCTTATTTTATCGGGCCGTAGAAATTCTGCTCGGCCTGTAACTTTTTTCAGTCACCGGCCCTGCTGGCCGGTGGATAAAAATGTTAATTTGCACCCCTGAACCATCATCCTAACAATATCCACTACATCCCACAACCCCTCCCCCCACCAAGTCGACCATCGCCCCATAATGATCACCCTACAATACCCACCACCATCCATTCACCCCCTCCACCATCCCCCATATTCCCCCATCAACCATCACACTAATAATCCCACCAGCATCCCATTCACCCCTCCACCATCCCCCACATTCCCCCATCAACCATCACACTAATAATACCACACCATCCATTCACCCCCTCCACCATCCCCCCATATTCCCCATCAACTCATCCACACTAATAATACCCACCACCATCCCACACACCCCCTCCTCCTCCCCCCTCCACTGGGGGAGAGGGACATCGACACCTCACGGACATGACGGTGGGACACGGCACTGGCATGGACACAAAAGGCGTCCAGGGAAAGTATGAAATGGGACGATCCCATAACATACAAGACACCTGGTCAGCTTGCGACAGTGGGACAAAGCATTCATCGCACATTTTGTCCATGATGTCTGAGTGTGCCTGGGCCGTGTCCGTGCTGTCAAGCAATGAAGGATATTTCTGTTTGAGCAATATATAAACCGATTTATCAATTAATACAAAATCCCTCCCTTATAAACAGCTCATTAAACATAAAAATCAAACCCTGCCGAGCTGTAGTGATCATGTGACCAGCGTTTTCATCTTCACGAACACTTCCGCAATCTTCCTCTGAATCGCTCACACAAGGTTCATCAATACGTCTCCACAATCCCCACAAAAGCGTTTCCATTCCTAATTTTGTCTCCAACCGTTCCTTCAAAATCCCAATGATCACTTTCAACATTCCGAGAACCTTCCGTGTTGCTAATAACGGTGGAGTCGGTATCTGAATCTGAGCTCAACGTGCACCGTTTCTCCATGTAAAACTGCCTTTCGGATCATGAGGTCACAACGCGACGTCATGGGTGAAGTCGAAAATCGACACTTGAGGTTTTTTTCGACATTTTGTGATTAGCCAAAAAAAATTCAAATTTTTTTTTTCTCCCTTCAAATTAAACCGTGGTTAATGAATCTCAATGATTTTCGGAAAGAAAAAAAAAATTGCATTTGGGTTCACTTTGAAGCGTTTTCCAAAGGGACTGTCAGTAACCCAGGTCAAAGGCAGCCTTGAAGTAAACAAAGGCAATGTAAGAGCATCTCTTGAATTCCCTAGGCTTTCTCAACCAGTTGTCAAATCACAAATATCTGCTCAGGAGTACGGTACTTCTTCCAGGACAAAATCCTGCTTGCTCCAGATGGCACAATTTCTGCAACGCAGGTTGAATTCGAGACAGGAGTACTAGTAGTACAAACAGTTTTCCAGGAATAGAAAGAAGTGTGATGCCCCAGAGATTTCTGCATACGTGCTCGTCTCCTTTCCTTTTCAAGAACGGAAAGATTATTCTCTTGTCCAGTCAGTGGGTGTGAACTTTGCGATCCAAACTGCATTGAATACGTCGGTGAGCCATTTGACCATCGCAGCTCCACAAGACTTCAGGAGTTCCACCGTAATGGCACGGATCCCAGGAGCTCGATGATTCTTTAAACTCCCAGAGAGCACCCTGAACCTCAGAAAGTCACAAGGCTACAGTTGCAGTTATGATCGCTCTAAGTTTCACTGGTTGTGCCATGAAGCATGGGGTCATGGTCAGCAAGTGGGCTGTTCATTAGATGGGAGAAGTATTGGTGCAGTCTGTTCAAACAGTCCTCTGTGTTTGTCAGTTTTGTTCCATTACCATCTTTAATCACACCGAACTGATCTTTCCTGTTAGATGGCAGGTACAGAGCTCATTATAGATAGTGTGTTGGTCATGTGAAGCAGCTGCAGTTTCAATGATGTCAGTTTTTTGGTCAAAATCATTGGTGATATCTTGGTGGAGAGGACGGTCTCATACTTTGGTCCGTTTTATGGTTTCAGATATATCACCCTTTAATCCTGCTGACCATATGGCTTTTATTAAAGATATAGTAAGAAATCTCAAAGAATCAGGGTTCATTTGCACAGTAAGGGTTGATATTGCATAAAACAGAGCAGGTATTTCCTCAATGAGTGTTTTCGAATAAGAGTGAAGTAATTTTTTGGATACATCGTCCAGGCTCGAGGAAGAGATCGTACTAGTAGACTGAATAGATCAGGACACAACAGGACAAGAAGAAGAACAGTTGAGAGAGGGGGAAAACACCAACAGCAGAGTTGAAGGCCAAGATAGAGGCAGACTTGGACAAACAATGGGTGTGGGGAGGAATGAGTGGCAAGAGAGGATGCATGGGGGTGCATAGGGTGGACAATATGGATGCAGAAGGAAACTCTCAGGAGGGAAACTGGAAATTTGGAAGGAGAAGGGATTGGGGTGGGGTTAATGAGGGTAGAAGAGATTAAGGTTTTGGATTGGAGACAATCTGAGATGGTGGTGAACAGCTGACTTGAAGACCTGGAGGGGAGAATGAGATTGAAGAGAATGTGGAGGTTGGTTCCACAGGCAGAAAAATAAATGAGTGGAGCTGAGCATTGATCCTGGATTTAGGTAGTTTCACCAGAAGGGGGTTGATGGTAGGCAGTGTGTGTTCTGCAGAAACTTGGGAGGGGGTGGGGGGAGGGGGGACAAAGTACGGAAACAGCATAAGGTGCAAGATCAAAAAGGAGGTGGTAGAAGGCAGAGAGACCACCAACCGATCTGCGATGGTGAAGTGATAGACCCATCGACTCAGCTTCATTGCGGGAGATTCCAATAATTAAATGTGATCTCAGATATGTGGTGCTAATTTGGATAGTTAGAGCCGTCAAACCTTTTTTTGTGCAACTACTGACTCAGATATAAAGTTAGTCCAGGCCATCAAAATGGCTGAGTACTGTGAATCTGTTGACTCTGTAAACACTGTAGTTGTGGCCCATCAAGGGATCTGTCAGAGATGCTGTTTCAATGTGCCATCTGCCTTGTCCCTCTGGTATAGTTGTGAGCTTAAGAAGGAGGGACAAAACGGTAGGCAATGGTCTGGTAGAGCGAGAAATTAAAACGAGACAGTTGGGTAAATCAGAATTTTATAGGATAAAAGAGGAGATAATCTCTGACATGGATAGAGGAGTGTGGAAAAGTTTCTGAAAGACTTCATGTTGGAGCCCTCTTCCCACATACATCTGCGCACCACAAACATCTTCTTCCCCATCATCCCACCCCGTATCTGCTTCCGCCTTGCCCCACCCCTCTCAGCTTCCCCTTCGTGCTGCCCTCTCTCTGCTTTCCCCTCGTCCTACCCCCTCTCAGCTTCCCCTCATCCCGCTCCCTCTCAGCTTCCCCTCATCCCGCTCCCTCTCAGCTTCCCCTCATTCCCGCTCCCTCTCAGCTTCCTCTTATCCTGCACCCTTTCAGCTTCCCCTTGTCCTGCACCCTCTCAGCTTCCCTCTCATCCCACCCCCTCTCAGCTTCCCCTCGTCCCACTCCTTCTCAGCTTCCTCTCATCTTTCCCACTCTTTCCCCCCCGCAACTCACTACCACAGTGTCTCCTCCCCTCCCAGCTTCCCCTCATCCCCACACCTCCCCGCTCACCCCCCCGCCCCACATGCTCTCCTTGCTCCTTTTCACATTCCTATGTCCTATAAGCAGCTCTTCTTCCCTTGTCCCTAACTGGTGGACCTTAAACGTTAAACATCTGAGGCCTCTGCTCCAACCTGACAGATCTCTCAATGTAGGCCGCTGCCGATACAAGGGAGATCATCTGTTTAACAGAATCCTTCACCCACAGGACGTCCCTAACTCCTTGATGTCTCCCTCTGGCTATTGTCTCCTCCAGTTTGAAGGACTTGAACCCCGTCCTGGCGGCGGAATCGCATTGCACATCAAGAACTCCATTTGTCACTCTACCTGTGCTGCTTTTACACCTTCCAACCCCCAAGAGTACCTTTGGCTGTGACTTACCCTCGGCTTCCACCTCAAGTTTGTCTGAGTGTTGTACAGTCCTCCCAACTGTGACAACTCCATCTACATCTCTCTCTCTATCTCTCTCTCTCTCTCTCAGACTACATGGACGAACTTTTAACCACTCATCCCAACTCTCTCTTCCTCACATGTGGTGAATTCAATTGTCACCGTGCTAAATGGCTGGGTGTTGCTACCCATCTTACCAGCCATAGTTCTTCAGCAAAGGACTTCTGTGACTCCATGGGACTGACTCAATCTGTAAACTTTACCACCCGGATTTCCATCAATGGAAAAACCTCCCTTGTGGATTTGGTGATGATCAACTTCCCCGCCAATGTATCTTGCTCTTTCTCTGCCATGATTGGCTCATCCGATCATCTGCTTGTGAAAGTCATCATCTCTCTAGCCATTCTAAGAGAACAGCCTCAGCGAGTCTGACTGATCACTCAGACAAACTGGCAGGGACTGCAAGCAGCCATCACACTTCAGAACTGGTCTACCACCCCTGATGTTAACTCAGCCTGGGGAATGATTCCGGACTCCTGCTCTCCGTTACGCACATATTCATCCCATCTCGTCTTGTCCTGCTTTAAAGGTAAAATGTAATGCATGCGGGAAGTGGGACACTTCTCAAAAGTCTGCCACTCTACCCAGAAAGACGTACCTGAGGTTGTCGTCCCTGAACTGACTGTACTTTACCTGAACGATGCTGTCCCATTAAAAGACAAAATTCTCTGTGAGCTCCAAATCAAGTCACCTGCTAGGCATACCTGCAATGTGATACTGGCTCATCGTTGATACTGCCTCCTCAGTCTCTATTCTGCCAGAACAACTGTACCAGAGACATTTTGCAGACTGCCCTTTGACTGAGTCTAGTGTAAAACTAGTCACTTACTTGAAAGATGATTTCCCTGCATTGAGGTGCCTACATGCCACCGTTATTTCACGATGGAGTTACGGCTCCAGCCACGTTCTACATAGTTGAGTCTCGTTCACCACTGCTGGGAATAGACTTCGTCAAAGCGTTGCGATGCCACATTGCAGGTGATTCTTGCATGTCCTGCCAACTGAGCAACAAAACCACGAAAACCTTCTCTGCACCGCTTCAGCCAGTTGAACTGCCCGAGGGACCCTAGCACAAAGTGGCAATATCCATTGTTGGTCCGTTCGAACGTGGCACTTGTGACTGCCATGACACCATCACCTTAGTTGGCTATTACAGTAAGTGGCTTGAGGTGGGATTTACTTCAAGTGTCAACACAGAGGTCGGCACTGCTTTTCTGTCGGCAGTTTTCATTCGAGAAGGGAATCTTCACTGGGTTGTTACCAATGATGGGCCGCAATTCACGTCCACCACCTTCTCTCAGTTCCTGGAAGAGAGAGATACATCAAACACACTCAAGCATTTGCTACCCTCAAGCTAACGGAGCTGTGGAAAGGTTTAACAGGATGTTGAAGGAGTGCATACAGAATGTAGAACAAGAACAGAAACCTTGAAAACCTGCGGTAACTGAATTTCTCAAGAATTATCGGGCATAGCAACATCAAACGCCAATATCTCGCCGTTTGAGTTGCTTCACGAAAGGAAGATGCACATCAAGCTGAACGTCTTTCTGGTCGGCGGTGATTCCGAAATACACAGCTGAACATGATGGAAACCGTCATCAAAAGTCAGAGAAGAAGCAAAGAGTACACCAACCAAAGAAGGGAAGCGGATATTCCGACATTTAAACCAGAGGATCGTGTGCGAGTCAAGAAACCCGTGCATGTAAGTACAGGAAATTCAAAATACACTGATCCAAGGTTGATTAAGGAGGAAATTGGACCAAGCACATTTGTGCTTAGTGATGGAAAAGAAATGAAACGTGTCGCACCTGTCCCTCTATTCAGAGTCTGCACTAATGCCGACCAAAGAGGGAAATTAAAGGAATGAAACACTTACGATTCCAGTGTAAAGCAGAAGGGTTAGAAGACCATCTGCCTGGCTGAACGACTTTGAGAGATCGAATGAATCATTGACAGTTATGGTACTTGGCAGAAGCTGAGAACAACCTAAGTAAATATTTAATGTTCATGTGCCGGTATTCGTGAAGTTTCTTACATTTAATATCGTTATGAGTGATTGTAGGAAATGTTCTCTAATGAAATGATAATTAATCGATTCCATACATTGAGAGAGTTAATGTGTGAAGGCACCAAGTAACAGGATTGTTACTGTGTTTGTATTTTGTTCCACCAATTGCTTTCCTTATCATTTCAAAGTTCAATTCTGTGTTACCTAAATGTCTTCAAGAGAAGGGGACATGTTGTGTCCTGTTATACATTGATGATGTAAATGCTCATGTGATATTGGACATGAGAGGGCGCTCGTGAAGGGGCGGAAAAAGGAGCTGAAGAGGCAGAATATGGCGGTGATTGAGTGAAGCCCGTTTATTGTTCTCCTGTGGTCCAGGTCTGATTTCCTACAAACACAACACCGACCTTTCATCATTACCTGGCATCCCTTGTTTGTCCGTCCCCATCTATTTTCTTTCCTTGGCCCTGCTGTCGGCATTCCCCCCCTTCTCTTTCTGCTGTTCCTTTTGTTATGTTGCATCCTGATCCGTTTTGGGGTTCTAGCTGACATGAACCTTGACTGGAGACAAATTTTTATAAAACCTTCAAGCTAACTCTAAGATTCTCCAGTGCCCTCTCACACAGATGAACAGGTAAATATTTCGGGCGCGTGCCAATAATATTTCCTTAACAAACAAATGATGCAGGTCATCAAACGTCGGGTCAGTCTTTGACGGTTCAACCCATTGTCAGGCAATTTGTTAACCTGACAATAAATTGCTCAGGTCTCTGCCGTACCTATAGCTCGACACCCTTGAACGTGGTGATAATACCCATTCTCAGTCGAATTGTTCCGTTTCAAAAGCACCTCTTTCAACTTGTCATAATTGATAGCTGACACGTCTAATAGCCGCAAATGCACTTCCTTTTTTTTCTTGACAGTAACTAGACTCATCGAAGAGCAAGGTAAACTGAGAGTGGGCCGAGTGTATATAAAATAAATGAACAAAGAGGATAAGAGGAAAGGGAGGAGGGAAGAGGAAACAATGGAATTATCAAGTAAGACGATTGGGTTTGGAAAGGTTAATGAGGGTAATAAAGATCATGGGACAGAATTGGGGATGACGAGAGATGGTGGTGCACTGCTTGCTTGAAGCCCTGGAGGGAACAGTGAGACAGACCAGCTTCACATCAAGCGCCTTGCCCGTTAACAGAGAACCGAGGGAGGTGGCACATCATGCCCTATCCCACTTGCTGTGAGTAGCAAAACGCTCAAACTTCCATAGGTATCTGATGAGTTCATCATACCCTTCACCAAAGATCGATAGCTTTGGAGCCTGTGCAAAGTTATTCACGTTCTCCAGGAGACCGACCGGAGCACTCTGTATTTCAAGAGTCTGGAGCACTCTCTGTATCAATTTGGCCTCTCACTGTATAACCTCCTTCTCTCTTTCAGCCCAGAGCCTTTCGTACTTTCAGCCTCAAGCCATTCAACTTCCCTTTCAGCTTGAGCCTTTTATCTTCCCTTTCAGCCTCGAGCATCTAATCTCTTTCAACACAACTTTCTAAGAGTGTCTGCTCCCTCTCCAGAACCTGTTGTTCATCCACAAATTGCCGAAGTTGCTTGCCCTCTCGGCATTAATTGCTTCGAATCTCAAACAACCTCTTCATACTCAACTTCACTGCTGAACCAGCATGCTACAAGGAGAGATGAAAGACAACGTCATCAATGCAGGTACTGACACTCTTGTCCCCCCCCCCCCCCCCCCCCATCAACACGCAGCCACATACAGCAGAGAGCAACACCGATTGAAAAGTTGATCCCGGAACGAGCCAAATCAGCAGGCGGGTGCAGTCCAAACTTGCATCAATTCAAAGGAGAAGGTATAAGTGATACACCAAGCACTCTGGTACACCACTGTCCTCTGGCACAGCAAAGTGACCCACTGGTTTTTCTTCTTCTCCTTCTCACTCTGCTTTCCTATTTATATACACTCATGCAAGAATGAAATCCCCTTCCCCGCCAAACCACTCATGGTTCTTTTTCCTGAAATTATGAACTTTTCCGATCTTTCTCGTGCGCCTTAAAGTCGAACAACAACATTGTAACTTGTAACTCTTTTACTCTAATCAACTCTCGGAATGAGCATCTCACCGGAACAAACATTATGCAGTCATATACAACAAATTAGTTCCACATCGAATCATAGGCATACAAGCATGAACATTTCACTTTACCAATACACCGCCCAAGTCGCTCGTAAATAATTGGTTGCAGTGGTGGCATGTGCTGTTCTCTTGGCGGCTGAAACAGACCAGCAAATATTATGTTCCCCTGACGTCTGCATCTCTACTGCATGCTTCTGATCATTGTGGGATCCAATTCCATTGTTCAGTTAGTGCCAGCCAGATGTCCTCGAGATAATGTGGGGCATTGATTGGGACATTCATGAACATTGCTTCCTTAGAGGATGAAAAGATGTTCTATCAGATAAAGGTCTAAGCTGCTTATTGGCCACTACATTACTTCTATGGCTTCCTGCACAAGGTAGACCATGACGATTATGGCAGTATGGCATCAAGAATTGCATTATTTTATCTCAAAATTAAGACTGGGGCAATAGCCTGCTCATCATTTTAATGTCTTACACACAGGATCCAGGAGTGTTGCATTGTCTTGCTGAAAATGCACCCCTGCAGATGCTCTCCTCTGCAGATACTTGTCAGTGCACATGAAACATTTATTACTTGGTGAAAAAAAGGTTGCTGTGATGTGACGGGAAAGAATTGATTCAACTCTGTGTGCGAAATCCGAATCCAGATCCGGATACGAGATTATTAATTTTAAAGTGATTTTCTTTCACCGATTTAGAGATGTAGGACTGATAGCATATTTCAAAATGGTATGGCCTTATATGGTTCTTGTGGATCAGGCATTTACGCGGCGGAGGTATGCGCTCACTGAGAGTACCTTTCTAGTTATGATGTCAACGCACTTGTCAAGTGTGTTTTCTTTCTCGCTAATATAACTGAAATTGGTGTGAACCGGCCATGGCAGCACTGGGAACAAAGTCGCGATATAGGTAGTTTGGTGTCAAAAATTATCGAACCACAATTAAATATTAATAGTCAAAACGAGATATATCTCGTGTTAATGGCACGTAAATTAGAAGTAAGAACAATGCAATGTTATAAACTCAACAACTGAGGCATCAGCATGAATGGATGTTACGTAGGTATTCACTCACTGCAAGCTGCCTGGCCATACTACCATGATCAGCATTGCATTGCAAACAGATGATTTTGTTTCAACGTCAGAAGCTCTGCTCCAGGAGCAGCAGGCGTCGTTCAATGTTTATCTGAGCGTTCGCAGAGATGCTACCATGCTACTCTCTGGGTGGCTTCTGTCCTCAGCGTCAATCTTTCAACCAGAGAAAACCAGCACTTACTGTCGCCATTGCTTGCAGCGAACGCAGTAGCACACAAAATTCAGATTTCAGACAAAGTGGAGTATGGTAGTTGAGGAAGAACAGATTCCACTCTTACCTTGTGCAGGCTATGCCCAAATGTCAACACTCAGGTCCTTGGGGACCTGCGGAAAGTCAACAAAACCTCATTTTCCAGGACATCCAAGCTTTTGCTCAAGCTTCAGCATGAGGCAATGATTTGCTCGGGTCATACTTAGTGCAGTATTAGGAAAAAAAAATCACTGTATTGTGGTGCGCTCTTGAGGATCAAGGATTTTCAGATCAGATCACAATGATGAATTGGGACGAACATCTTGATAATGGTCTTTTTACACATTTGGCATGATAATAGATGTACGATGGGATTGATGGCTTTGGTACTTCAGACCATGCTGTCCTCCAATAATGGTATGAGCTACTCTTCGCGTTCGAGATCAGAAAAATAAAATTGATTTTTCGTTTATTAATCTCATTCATTGCAGACAACTCAAGGGACTTACCCTATAAACAAGAACCCAAATAGAAAAATTGAATATATCAACTTCCATGCGGACGACAGGAATGGCATTGGGAAAGCCTTGTGGTCAGAGATGAGATAAGGTTCATTTGCCCAAACTGTAGCTTTTTGTGACTATTTTTATATTTAATGGTGCCACCGACCACCATTAAAATCACACATTAAAAATATGTCGACCATCGACATATTTTTTTTTTTATTAGGAGGTGGTGGTAGGATGTGCACTCCGGCCACCGTAAAACCCTTCATTCCGCAAAACAACAAACGCAAAAACATCTGAAACCCACTCGTTGGAAGTAACTCCTGTGCAGCTTCCTTCGCAGGGCAGTCTCACCGGATGACGGGATTGGGGCAAAGCCTCGGGACCCCACTTTTGTGATAGAGGGAAACCACGTGGTAACATCCTGGGTCAGATTGCGGGAGAGTTGTGTCGGAGTGGTGCTGAGGTTGTCGTCCACAGACGCGGTCTCCTTGGTTAACCTGAGGGTCCCTTCGGTGGGTGCCTGGAATGTCCTATCCTGAAGAGAGGATGATCACCTGTCTCTGTTATCATCGAAGCTAAGCGTTTGACATCGGATTGCAGCATCTCTCTGAGGTTCGAGACCGGATTGGCGAGATTATGTGGGGTTACACCTACTATTGGTCTGGTCGCTCTGATGGTTACCATCCCAAGGAGTTGCTGTAGCTGTGTCAATAAGCTGACTCCCATGATAATTGAGGTAACACCGGTCAACGAGCGTATTATGAGATTAAGGATTGTCACTCCTTGGTGTAGTTTCCTTGGTCTCTGTTTATGCTCCGACTGAGGCGATGATCTACCGTGACAGATGCATTCTACGCCACGCTCGAGTCTGTGGTTGATCAGTGCCCCAGACGAGATACCATCTAGTCTTGGGGATTTCAATGCATCGACTGGAATGATAGGGATGGTTATGAGGTGTGTGTTGGTCCCATGGGTCGGAACTATGAACCAGAATGCACTAAGTTCCTTGACTTTGCAAGAAGTCATGGACTTAGGTGGCGGTTCATGGTTTCAGGCACAAAGCTCATCGCTGGATTGGTATTCAACGCTGGCGGTGTGGCAAAGGAAGATTGACCTCGTTCTCATTGATCTTGGAGGATGATCCAGAATGCAGGGTCTACCGGAGTGCTCAGTTCCTCAATTAACCTGACACAGGCTTGTTGTAGCAACTCTAAAGCTGCACCTTAAATCCCGAGAGAATGGTACATCCCAGCCTAGGCTGGATGTTGGCAAGCTCAGGGATGAGAGAGGTGCTGAGGAGTTTGCGAACAGGCTGAGTTGGACACTTGGGCGGTCTGGGTGTTGGGGGGGTCCTGAAGAGTTGTGGAGTGCCTCAAAACCACCGTCCTTGATGTTGCCGGTGGATTGTCTTGAACTCACCGAGGGAAAGAAGAAGTTTGTCTCTCAATGGGACATGGATACCATTGACCAGAGTCGCAGGGCCAGGCTGATGGCAGAGCTGAGCTGTTCAGGGAGCTGAGCGTAAAATGTACGTCAACTGAGGGTGGACAAGGAGGCTATGTGCGAGGAATCTGTGAGGGGGTAGAGCAATCACCGTGAAGGTGATTGTCTCGTCCCGCTTACAGGGGAATTTCGTGCATTGCGTTCATCCAAGCCCATCCCTCGAGCACTGCAGTTAGAGCAGAAGTTGTAGGCTCTTGACAGAGGAGTCTGAAGGTGAAGCCCGCTGCGGCCGGTTACTTTGGAGCAGGCTTTACCAGGCTGATTTCCCCAGGCTTGAGTTGGACGTCAAGGTGTTACAGTCCCTGTTGCTGACCCTCGAATCAAACTGTGGTCCACCTTCGCTTGTGAAACACGGGGCTGCGGTGAACCAGTTGAAACGGGCAAAGCTCCAGGATCTGTGGCATCCATGCTAACTTCTCAAGGCTGGTGGAAATGCTGCACTCGTTCGTTGCATGGCAGTTTGTGCTCTGCCTGGAACACAGGCATCATTCCCAAACCGATTGGAAGAGGGGCCTTGTTGTTCCTCTCTGGAAAAGGGAAGGGTGATCGCCAAGACTGCAACAACTACCGAGGGTAACGCTGCTCTCAGTGCGGGCAAGCGTCTTTGCTCGGATAATTCTTGATTAGGTTCGCCACCATCTGCTTTGAGCACCAGCGTCCAGAGCAGTCAGGCTTTACACCAAAGAGGTCAACGATTGACCGTATCCTTGCTCTTCGTGTCCTCACCGAACGCAGACGAGAGTTTCGGCAGGGCTGCTTGCAGCCTATGTTGATCTCTGTAAAGCGTTCGATTCAGTGAATCGGATGTCCTCTGAGGATTCTTGGTCTTCGTGGGGTGCCACCAAAACTGATCGATCTGATGTCTGAACTCTACTCTGGTACTGAGAGTGCCGTGAAGTGTGGTGGTTACCATCTTCTGACTTATTTCCAGTTGTTACTGGAGTTCGTCAGGGGTGTGTAACTGGCCCCACAACTTTTCAGCACTTGTATGGACTGGATTTTAGGAGGATGACGGAGATCAAGCTGCGGTGCATCGTTTCGGAATGTCAAGATCTCGGACCTTGATTTGCAGATGATGCAGTCATCTCTTTGCAGAGACTTTAGATATCCTTTTGGGGGCCCTCGAGGTGCTGAATGAGGAGTCGGAGCCGCTGGGATTACGGGTTTCTTGGGTCAAAACTTAAGATCCAGGCTTTCGGTGACATCTTGGATGCTGCTGTCCTGTCTGTGTCTGTTTGTGTGAGGATGTTGAGGTCGTGGAGAGATTCACTTACCTTGGCAGTGATATTCATGTCTCTGCTGGCTGTTGAGTCAGAGGTCAATAGACTCTGGGTCGGGCCTGGGAGTCATGGATTCACTGGATCATGGGTGTGGCGCTGCCGTACCTGTGCGGGAGGACGAAAGTCCGAGTCTTCAGGTCCTTGGTACTTCCAGTCTTGCTCTATGGATGCGAGACTTGGACTCTGACAAGGATCTGAGACGGAGACTTAATTCCTTTGGTACCAGGTCTCTTCGGAGAATCCTTGGCTATCGCTGGTCGGATTTTGTGTCCAACGAGCGGTTGCTGAGAGAGACCGGATGAGATTTGTTACCTGCATAGTCCGTGAGCGTCAGTTGCGGCTGTATTGACATGTGGCTCGTTTTTCCTGGTGCTGATCCTGCTCACCAGATTCTCTTCAGCGAGGGAGTTCTCATGAGTGGAGGAGGCAGTGGGCCGACCACGTGCCTCTGTGTTTTAAGCAGTTGACCATCATCTCAAGGAGAGATGGATGGGCCTGGCATCTGCCTGGGGGATGGCCCAGACGGAGGCCCCTGGAGTACCGGCGGAAAGTGGACGCAGCGACGTTGCGTTTTGGCACCATGCTCCCATACCTGACCTGACCTGACTCGACAGCTTCTTTAAAATTTATTCCATCTCATGTACATACAGTAGCTTCACCTTAGTCGATCCATTTGGATTTACGTTGTGACATGAAAAAACCCATGCATTTTGAGTTCAATACCTATATCCAAAAAATCCAAATCCATTGGAACATACTCTGTGAGAGCGTCGGTTTGCTGAAGCAGTCTCCTGGGCTGTTTGGGCACAATGCTGGATGGGTCGTCACTCTGACGGCAGGGATACTCAAATGGCTCAATCATCCCAGGCAAGCTGGTACTCATTTGCTGACCTCGGTAGGATGACAGGATGAGTCAACCCCACCCGTATTAATTAAACATCCAAGCATTGATTTGAACTCAGGACCCTAGGATCACAAGCCCACCCATTCTAGCCATGAAGCCAACATCAGGCAGAGAGGATACTCCCACCCTACTATCTATCCATCCATTAGACCATACTCTGCACAAGCGTGTGCTGCCTAAGCAGTCTCCTGGCTGTTGGGCACAATCCTGGAGGGTCGCCACTCCGACAAGGAGACCAGCAAGCACCAGCAAACAGAAGAGGATGCTATAACCCTACATCTCACCACCGTCATGTCCTGAGGTTTGTCATCAACTATCACCCTAACCCCCAAGATGAAGCAGAAGAAACAGCCGTCGCTGAAAACTGTAACACCATCTCTACCGAGCCACCGGAACACGTACAGCGGGCGATTTGAGCGGTGAATCAAAACACCTGTTGCCATTGTCCAGTAGTTACCAAAACAGCACCTGAAAATAACTATCTATATCAAACACAAATTGCTACAAGTCAAATGAACCACCATCATCTATTATCATGGAAAGTATGTATGTACTGTAAATGGCGAAGAACCACCCCCCTGTCAGTAGTCCATGCGTTTGGTATTAAAACACACGGAGTCTGAAGTTGAGCTTTGAGGTTCCTCTATGTGTGGTTTATTGGTATGCATGAATCATACATTAATCAATCCCCCCGGTGGAATAGCACGATGACGAGCTACAATCGGTTAGGGATGCAGTGAGCCCACCCAGTAACCTCCACAAACAAGTTCAGATGAGAGTACAGCAAATTATACAATCATTATGAGCCTGTACAAATCACCAGCTTCAATGTCTGAAAACGGCACTTCCTTCTCCGATGCAGAGTCGAAAAGGAGCGGGCTTTTATGACGTGAACAGATGTTACGTCACTAGTTTGTGGTGAAAATAAATAAACATAGCACCGCAAAGCGGGCGTAACCCCTCAGCCCTTGACGCAAACAATTCAAGGATGGTGGCCATATTGAAAATCGCAGCGCGCCCATTTTCGAAAGGCAACCTCCTCCTCACTCAAACCCCAACCACACCAGCAAAAATGGATTTAATCGGACAAGGCGTTCTCTCAAAATTGACGGAAACCAATTTCAAGATGGCTGCCGTGGCGGCCACAGTGAAAATCGCAGCGTGCCCATTTTGGAAAGGAACCTTCCTCTAACCACCCCCATTATTCCCCCATGAAAATGAAATCGATTTGTCAAGCCGTTCTCAAACCTTCCTCAAACACCCCCATTATACTCACACAAAAATGAAATCGATTTGTCAAGCCTCTCAAAGTTATTGTCCGGAAACCAAATTCAAGATGGCTGCCCGAGCCGCCATATTGGATATCGGCATCGCCACTGATTATTATCGAAATGAACCTTCCTCTACCCAGCCCCAACACACACATGCAAAAATGGATTTAATCGCACAAGGCGTTCTCCTCGAAATCGACGGAAACAAAAGTTACAGACGGACGGACGGACGCCCGGACACAACGCCTGTGACGACAATACCCCGTTTTCAGCCCAATCGGGCTGAGGGGTAAAAATCAGAAAGGTGATAGATCATCCACTGCCTGTCCCACGTATCATTCATCTACTCTCTGAGGAGTATTTGACCTGTGACTCTAAAAATTTCAGGGACCCACTCCTTCACCCCCACCCATCACCCCCACCCCTACCCCTCGCACTTTCTCCCACATCCACAATCCCTCTTATCCATCACCCACAATACCCACCACCATCCCACACTCCCGCCTCCACAATCCCCCAACAACCACAGGGTGCTAAATTAACGGCCGCCCGGTCGCCAATGGCACCTAACTTTTGTGCTGGGCGGGTACACAAGACTGCCTTACTGCCCGGCTGGCGAATGACCGGTAAGTCTGCGGCGGCCATTTTTGTCTGTTTTCATCTCGTTCCAAATCCCCGAAGATGCGCGAGATTTGACGGTTTGGACGCATTTTCTCATGCCCAGGTTGGTTAAATGAGTGAATTTGGGTGAATGAGTGGAGTTAGATGATGAGGTTAGATGAATGAGTGAGTTTCACACGTACAACGACCTCTTATCGGAGTCATTCCAAACACGGTCAAATCAGATCGAATACCATATACAGTGCGGTACACGCTAAAACCAACACTTCATGAGAGGCAGTCTCATTTTCAGAAGATTATGGAGATCGTACAGCGTTAACGAAAAGAGATAGATCAAATAATCTCCCCTGACACACAAGTTTCCTTCATTTCCGACGTGAAGCTGCAGACGTTGCACTCTTATTTACCTTCGAGTTGTCCAATCAGAGTTTCGATTCCGACCGCACCATGAACTGTTGGAGTACCGTTTCGCAGGCAGGGAGTTTCATGGCAGTGCTCGTTCCCCTCGGAGAGCAGTTAATCTGGCCGTCTCGTCTGCTAGCACGAATCGGGGAACGTTACATATCCCACGGTGTTTTTCACAAAGAGGAAGCAGGTTATTTGCGGCATCCTGAACAAAATTTTTACCACCCAAATCGCCTTCAGGTCGAACTCCAGGCCTAGCCAGCCAGTTCGTGAAAGAGTTGGGCTCCGCTCCCGTCGAACTCTTTGTCTTCAACGTCAGTGAAGCGACTTTGATGGGTGAGGTTAGGTGGATGAGTGAGTTTATATGTGATGTGGGTGGAGGAGTAGTACCCCCACCATTGTCCATCACCCACAACCCCCCCCCCCATCGTCCATCAGCCACAACCACCCCATCACCCACAAAAATGCCCCCCCAGCACTACTTCACAAACCCCCTGCCCCCCATACAAAAAAAGGTCCCCCCCCCCTCCCCTCACCCACAACCTCCTCCTCCCTGCATCATCCCCACCCACCCCACTCATCAAACTCACTCATTCATCCATCCAACCAACCTCACTCATCAAACTCACTCATCCATCCATCCAACCAACCTCACTCATCAAACTCACTCATCAACCAACCTCACTCATCAAACTCACTCATCACACCTCACTCATCCAACCAACCTCACTCATCCAACCAACCTCATTCATTCAAACTCACTCACTCATGTGAGTATATTAAAAGTGTTTGATATCAAATTGTGGACTTTGTCTTTATTTATCGGGCCGGTAGAAATTCTGCTCGGCCTGTAACTTTTTCTAGTCACCGGCCTGCTGGCCGGTGGATAAAAATGTTAATTGCACCCCTGAACCATCATCCTAACAATATCCACTACATCCCACAACCCCCTCCCCCCCACCAAGTCGACCATCGCCCCATAAATGATCACCCTCACAATTACCCACCACCATCCCATTCACCCCCTCCACCATCCCCCCCCCCATCAACCATCACACTAATAATACCCACCAGCATCCCATTCACCCCCTCCACCATCCCCCCACATTCCCCCATCAACCATCACACTAATAATACCCACCACCATCCCATTCACCCCCTCCACCACCCCCCATATTCCCCCATCAACCATTCACACTAATAATACCCACCACCATCCCACACACCCCCTCCTCCTCCCCCCTCCATGGGGGAGAGGGACATCGACACCTCACGGACATGACGGTGGACACGGCACTGGCATGGACACAAAAGGCGTCCAGGGAAAGTATGAAATGGGACGATCCCATAACATACAAGACACCTGTCAGCTTGCGACAGTGGGACAAAGCATTCATCGCACATTTTGTCCATGATGTCTGAGTGTGGCCTGGGCCGTGTCCGTGCTGTCAAGCAATGAAGGATATTTCTGTTTGAGCAATATATAAACCGATTTATCAATTAATACAAAATCCTCCCTTATAAACAGCTCATAAACATAAAATCAAACCCTGCCGAGCTGTAGTGATCATGTGACCAGCGTTTTCATCTTCACGAACACTTCCGCAATCTTCCTCTGAATCGCTCACACAAGGTTCATCAATACGTCTCCACAATCCCCACGAAAGCGTTTCCATTCCTAATTTTGTCTCCAACCGTTCCTTCAAAATCCCAATGATCACTTTCAACATCCGAGAACCTTCCGTGTTGCTAATACGGTGGAGTCGGTATCTGAATCTGAGCTCAACGTGCACCGTTTCTCCATGTAAAACTGCCTTTCGGATCATGAGGTTCACAACGCGACGTCATGGGCGGAAGTCGAAAAATCGACACTTGAGGTTTTTTTCGACATTTTGTGATTAGCCAAAAAAAATTCAATTTTTTTTTCTCCCTTCAAATTAAACCGTGGTTAATGAATCTCAATGATTCGGAAAGGAAAAAAAAAATTGCATTTGGGTTCACTTTGAAGCGTTTCCAAAGGGACTGTCAGTAACCAGGTCAAGGCAGCCTTGAAGTAAACAAAGGCAATGTAAGAGCATCTCTTGAATTCCCTAGGCTTTCTCAACCAGTTGTCAAATCACAAATATCTGCTCAGGAGTACAGGTATTCTTCCAGGACAAATCCTGCTTGCTCCAGATGGCACAATTTCTGCAACGCAGGTTGAATTCGAGACAGGAGTACTAGTAGTACAAACAGTTTTCCAGGAATAGAAAGAAGTGTGATGCCCAGAGATTTCTGCATACGTGCTCGTCTCCTTTCCTTTTCAAGAACGGAAGATTATTCTCTTGTCCAGTCAGTGGGTTGAACTTTGCGATCCAAACTGCATTGAATACGTCGGTGAGCCATTTGACCATCGCAGCTCCACAAGACTTCAGGAGTTCCACCATAATGGCACGGATCCCAGGAGCTCGATGATTCTTTAAACTCCCAGAGAGCACCCTGAACCTCAGAAGTCACAAGGCTACAGTTGCAGTTATGATCGCTCTAAGTTTCACTGGTTGTGCCATGAAGCATGGGGTCATGGTCAGCAAGTGGGCTGTTCATTAGATGGGAAGAAGTATTGGTGCAGTCTGTTCAAACAGTCCTCTGTGTTTGTCAGTTTTGTTCCATTACCATCTTTAATCACACCGAACTGATCTTTCCTGTTAGATGGCAGGTACAGAGCTCATTATAGATAGTGTGTTGGTCATGTGAAGCAGCTGCAGTTTCAATGATGTCAGTTTTTGGTCAAAATCATTGGTGATATCTTGGTGGAGAGGACGGTCTCATACTTTGGTCCGTTTATGGTTTCAGATATATCACCCTTTAATCCTGCTGACCATATGGCTTTTATTAAGATATAGTAAGAAATCTCAAAGAATCAGGGTTCATTTGCACAGTAAGGTTGATATTGCATAAAACAGAGCAGGTATTTCCTCAATGAGTGTTTTCGATAAGAGTGAAGTAATTTTTTGGATACATCGTCCAGGCTCGAGGAAGAGATCGTAGAGTAGACTGATAGATCAGGACACAACAGGACAAGAAGAAGAAAACAGTTGAGAAGAGGGGAAAACACCAAACAGCAGAGTTGAAGGCAAGATAGAGGCAGACTTGGACAAACAATGGGTGTGGGGAGGAATGAGTGGCAAGAGAGGATGCATGGGTGCATAGGGTGGACAATATGGATGCAGAAGGAAACTCTCAGGAGGGAAACTGGAAATTTGGAAGGAGAAGGGATTGGGTGGGGTTAATGAGGTAGAAGAGATTAAGGTTTTGGATTGGAGACAATCTGAGATGGTGGTGAACAGCTGACTTGAAGACCTGGAGGGGAGAATGGATTGAAGAGAATGTGGGAGTTGGTTCCAAGGCAGAAAAATAAATGAGTGGAGTGAGCAGATCCTGGATTTAGGTAGTTTCACCAGAGAGGGGGTTGATGGTAGACGGTGTGTGTTCTGCAGAAACTTGGGAGGGGTGGGGGGGGGACAAAGTACGGAAACAGCATAAGGTGCAAGATCAAAAGGAGGTGGTAGAAGACAGAGACACCAAAACGATCTGCGATGGTGAATGGATAGACCCATCGACTCAGCTTCATTGCGGGAATTCAATAAATAAATGTGATCTCAGATATGTGGTGCTAATTTGGATAGTTAGAGCCGCAAACCTTTTTTTGCAACTACTGACTCAGATATAAAGTTAGTCCAGGCCATCAAAATGGCTGAGTACTGTGAATCTGTTGACTCTGTAAACACTGTAGTTGTGGCCCATCAAGGGATCTGTCAGAGATGCGTTTCAATGTGCCATCTGCCTTGGTCCTCTGGTATAGTTGTGAGCTTAAGAAGGAGGGACAAAACGGTAGGCAATGGTCTGCTGGAGAGCGAGAAATTAAAACGAAGACAGTTGGGTAAATCAGAATTTTATAGGATAAAAGAGGAGATAATCTCTGACATGGATAGAGGAGTGTGGAAAAGTTTCTGAAAGACTTCATGTTGGAGCCCTCTTCCCACATACATCTGCGCACCACAAACATCTTCTTCCCCATCATCCCACCCCGTATCTGCTTCCGCCTTGCCCCACCCCTCTCAGCTTCCCCTTCGTGCTGCCTCTCCTCTGTCTTTCCCCTCGTCCTACCCCCTCTCAGCTTCCCCTCATCCCGCTCCCTCTCAGCTTCCCTCATCCCGCTCCCTCTCAGCTTCCCCTCATCCCGCTCCCTCTCAGCTTCCTCTATACCTGCACCCTTTCAGTTCCCTTGTCCTGCACCCTCTCAGCTTCCCTCTCATCCCACCCCCTCTCAGCTTCCCCCTCGTCCCACTCCTTCTCGCTTCCTCTCATCTTTCCCACTCTTTCCCCCCCCTGCAACTCACTACCACAGTGTCTCCTCCCCCTCCCAGCTTCCCCTCATCCCCACACCCTCCCCGCTCACCCCCCGCCCCACATGCTCTCCTTGCTCCTTTTCACATTCCTATGTCCTATAAGCAGCTCTTCTTCCCTTGTCCCTACTGTGGGGACCTTAAACGTTAAACATCTGAGGCCTCTCGCTCCAACCTGACAGATCTCTCAATGTAGGCCGCTGCCGATACAGGGAGATCATCTGTTTAACAGAATCCTTCACCCACAGGACGTCCCTAACTCCTTGATGTCTCCCTCTGGCTATTGTCTCCTCCAGTTTGAAGGACTTGAACCCCGTCCTGGCGGCGAATCGCATTGCACATCAAGAACTCCATTTGTCACTCTACCTGTGCTGCTTTTACACCTTCCAACCCCCAAGAGTACCTTTGGCTGTGACTTACCCTCGGCTTCCACCTCAAGTTTGTCTGAGTATTGTACAGTCCTCCCAATGTGACAACTCCATTCACATCTCTCTCTATCTCTCTCTCTCTCTCTCAGACTACATGGACGAACTTTTAACCACTCATCCCAACTCTCTCTTCCTCACAATGTGGTGAATTCAATTGTCACCGTGCTAAATGGCTGGGTGTTGCTACCCATCTTACCAGCCATAGTTCTTCAGCAAAGGACTTCTGTGACTCCATGGGACTGACTCAATCTGTAAACTTTACCACCCGGATTTCCATCAATGGAAAAACCTCCTTGTGGATTTGGTGATGATCAACTTCCCCGCCAATTTATCTTGCTCTTTCTCTGCCATGATTGGCTCATCCGATCATCTGCTTGTGAAAGTCATCATTCTCTCAGCCATTCTAAGAGAACAGCCTCAGCGAGTCTGACTGATCACTCAGACAAACTGGCAGGGACTGCAAGCAGCCATCCACTTCAGAACTGGTCTACCACCCCTTGATGTTAACTCAGCCTGGGAATGATTCCGGACTCCTGCTCTCCGTTACGCACATATTCATCCCATCTCGTCTGTCCTGCTTTAAAGGTAAAATGTAATGCATGCGGGAAGTTGGACACTTCTCAAAAGTCTGCCACTCTACCAAAAGACGTACCTGAGGTTGTCGTCCCTGAACTGACTGTACTTTACCTGAACGATGCTGTCCCTTAAAAGACAAAATTCTCTGTGAGCTCCAAATCAAGTCACCTGCTAGGCATACCTGCAATGTGATACTGCTCATCGTTGATACTGCCTCCTCAGTCTCTATTCTGCCAGAACAACTGTACCAGAGACATTTTGCAGACTGCCCTTTGACTGAGTCTAGTGTAAAACTAGTCACTTACTTGAAAGATGATTTCCCTGCATTGAGGTGCCTACATCTCACCGTTTTTTCAGATGGAGTTACGGCTCCAGCCACGTTCTACATAGTTGAGTCTCGTTCACCACTGCTGGGAATAGACTTCGTCAAAGCGTTGCGATGCCACATTGCAGGTGATTCTTGCATGTCCTGCCAACTGAGCAACAAAACCACGAAAACCTTCTCTGCACCGCTTCAGCCAGTTGAACTGCCCGAGGGACCCTAGCACAAAGTGGCAATATCCATTGTTGGTCCGTTCGAACGTGGCACTTGTGACTGCCATGACACCACACCTTAGTTGGCTATTACAGTAAGTGGCTTGAGGTGGGATTTACTTCAAGTGTCAACACAGAGGTCGGCACTGCTTTTCTGTCGGCAGTTTTCATTCGAGAAGGAAATCTTCACTGGGTTGTTACCCATGATGGGCGCCCAATTCACGTCCACCACCTTCTCTCAGTTCCTGGAAGAGAGAGATACATCAAACACACTCAAGCATTTGCTACCCTCAAGCTAACGGAGCTGTGGAAAGGTTAACAGGATGTTTAAGGAGTGCATACAGAATGTAGAACAAGAACAGAAACCTTAAACCTGCGGTAACTGAATTTCTCAAGAATTATCGGTAGCAACATCAAACGCCAATGTCTCGCCGTTTGAGTTGCTTCACGAAAGGAAGATGCACATCAAGCTGAACGTCTTTCTGGTCGGCGTGATTCCGAAATACACAGCTGAACATGATGGAAACCGTCATCAAAAGTCAGAGAAGAAGCAAAGAGTACACCAACCAAAGAAGGGAAGCGGATATTCCACATTTAAACCAGAGGATCGTGTGCGAGTCAAGAAACCCGTGCATGTAAGTACAGGAAATTCAAAATACACTGATCCAAGGTTGATTAAGGAGGAAATTGGACCAAGCACATTTGTGCTTAGTGATGGAAAAGAAATGAAACGTGTCGCACCTGTCCCTCTATTCAGAGTCTGCACTAATGCCGACCAAAGAGGGAAATTAAAGGAATGAAACACTTACGATTCCAGTGTAAAGCAGAAGGGTTAGAAGACCATCTGCCTGGCTGAACGACTTTGAGAGATCGAATGAATCATTGACAGTTATGGTACTTGGCAGAAGCTGAGAACAACCTAAGTAAATATTTAATGTTCATGTGCCGGTATTCGTGAAGTTTCTTACATTTAATATCGTTATGATGATTGTAGGAAATGTTCTCTAATGAAAGATAATTAATCGATTCCATACATTGAGAGAGTTAATGTGTGAAGCACCAAGTAACAGGATTGTTACTGTGTTTGTATTTTGTTCCACAATTGCTTTCCTTATCATTTCAAAGTTAATTCTGTGTTACCTAAATGTCTTCAAGAAAAGGGACATGTTGTGTCCTGTATACATTGATGATGTAATTTTTAACTGATTCTTCACCATTGAGAGATGAGGCTAAAAACGATATTGCATGATATCTCAAAAAAGTTGAGGACGGATTCGAATGAAACGTGGTGGACAAGTTTGGTGTGTGACAAGGACTAAATGATTTAATTTTGGTGAAGATCTGAATCCGGATCCGATAATTTTTCAGGTGATTCTTCACCGTTGAGAGATCGGGCCAAAAACGATGTATCGCATGTTATCTCTAAAAGTTGTGGATGACTTGTGACCAAACAAGCTGGAAGAGTTGGTTTGGTGACAAGAACAAGCCGATTTGATTTTGGTTAAGGTCCAGAATCAGATCCGACCTATCAGTGACATACAAAATGTAAACTATTCAGCCTGGTGGAGGTATGTTCTCTAAGGAGTGCCATTCCGTTTCGCCAAGTTGTCATTCAATGAGTGATTTGTTATTTGTTTGTTGTTGAGACTGAGGTTGGTAGGTATCTTCAGGGGAAAGAGATGTGGGGAGTGTCATGAGGTCTCAGGGCATGGATCGCTGAGGGCGTTGGACTGTGATTGGCAGAACCACAGGAGTCTCATTGATGGAACCTTTCGGGGGTGGAGTCCTTTGTGGCTCATCATTGTTGGGCCTTGGGGGTTGGGGTGGCGATAGGTCATTGGTGTGTAACACCTAGGAGGAAGTTTTCATTTATTTATCTTGTGGTTTTGTCTTTTGGGATTTGCATTCGCACTACGTCTTGTGGAATGGATTGTTTATTTATCTCTTAAAGAATGGCTTGCCTTGTGTTGCACAAACAATCAAGTTAATTTGTGATCCCTTGGAGGTTGAAGGCATTGTAATCCTGTTTTCACAACATAAAGCTGAGCATGGTGTGAGGTGGAGGTGCCAGCCAAAATGGGAGAGTAGTACTTCAGGTGTACCAAGGAAAGACTTTGCATTCGGGAGGATGTCCAGTCGGCAGCTGCCTTTGGAGGCCAACATAGATATGTGGTTTGCTCAAGAAAGATCATGGCTGATGGTAAGGCCCAAAAGTTTGAGTGATTTAACTTCTTTAAGAGTCTTGCTGAAGAAGTCGAGGGGAGGGTTTGCCAGACGGTCATTTTGGAGAGACAGAATGAGAGTGTGAGATTTGTCAGGATTGAAAGACATAGTCTAAGTGTTCTAAGTGACCAGCTAGTGATTCCATCAATATCTGTAGAGAGAAGAGGCTGCTACCTGTCTATCTGAAGGATGAGAGATGCTATGGCAGAGGACAAAGAGATAAAGAGGATTTTCCGGAGAACCAGAGAGATGACGAATATTAGGAACAGGGCAGGGCCCAAAACACTGCCTTGGGGCACTTCAGCCTTGACAGGGAAAGGAGATGAGATGATCCTGTTGAGAGCCATGTATTGTCTAAGAGAGTAGAGGAAGTCAGTAAGCCGTGAGTGAAGTTGGCCTTGGATTTCATCGGCAGTCAGTTTGGTGAGCAAGGCGGAATGTCAGACGTACGAATGCTCAAGATATGTCCAGAAAGTCAGCCCAGATAACATGCCTGACCTTAAATGCTTTTATTCATTTTTTTTGTATACAATGTTGAGGCTCGTAGAAGAGCTAACACACAGGACGTACAACAAAGGGAGCAGGAGACACGAGGGAGGAGAGAGAAGCACAAAAAAGTGGGTAACAGAGGCATGAGGAGATCTGTGGAAGGGAGAGGGATGGGGCAGGGTACACAGGGTAAACAAGATGGACACGACAGGGACTTTCAGGTCCTTACATGACAGGGACTTTCAGGGAAAGCAGGGAATTTGAAGAAGGTGGGTTGGGGTGGATTAAGGGGATAAAAAAAAGATCATGGTTTTAGATGGGGAAGATAAGAGGTGTGGTGAACAAGCTGTTTTGAAGACCTGGAGGGAGGAGTGGGATTGAAGAGAGTGTGGGAGATTGTTCCAAAGGTGGGGAAAAAAAGAGGAATGAAAGAGTAAAGGTGAGCAGAGATTCTTGATTTTGGTAGTTTCACCAGAGGGGATTGCTGGCAGACATTGAGGACCCTGTGGAAATATGGGCGTAACAGATCACAGACAGAGCGGTGGGGGGTGCGGGCGGGGGGGTTGGAAAGACTGGAGAGGAGATGGCAGATGACAGAAAGACCACTGTCCTGCCTGCAGTGAGAGAGTGAGAGACCCAAAGACTCAGCTTCATTGCGGGAGATACCAGTGATCCTAAATGCCTTGGTTTCCACAGTGTAAAGCTGAGAAAGGTGTGAGGCGGGAGCAACAGCCCAGGGGGGAGACCAGTACTCCATCAGGCTGCAGACGAAAGCTTTGTATGTGGTCAGGAGCTCAGGTGGGCCAAGGAAGGACTTTGCACGACGGAGGATGCCCAGTCGGAGACTGGCTTTGGAGGCCAGCTTGGAAATGTGGCTTTCCCAGGAAAGATCATGATAGATAGTGAGACCCAGAAGCTTGAATGAAAAGACTTCTTCAAGAGGATTGATGAGAACGTAGATTGGGGGGTTTTCTAGATGGTCCTTTCGGAGAGACATCGTGAGTGTGTGAGATTTGTCAGGATTGAAAGACATGTTCCAAGTGTTGGACCAGCTTGTGACTTTATCCAGATCTGCAGAGAGCGAAGAGGCTGCTGCTTGCCGATCTGAGGGATGAGAGATGGTGCGGCAGAGGGTGGAGTTATCAGCAAATACATCCATTGTTGGGAGAGCAGGAGCAACATATCCAGAGTAGAGTAACCCAGTCTGAATTGAAACTTATGGTCTGAGATAAGGCCAATGGAGAAAAGGAAGGAAAAGATGTCAACTGTGATGATGAATTGCATGACCTTGCTGATGATTGGAATAAAATGAGACCAAATACTGCATTGGAGTCATCAGAAGGAACCCAAATAAACAAAGAGCAAAGATAGAGTCGTCAGGAGGAACCTGGATCGGATTCGGATTTCAGCTGCTCCGCCTTTACTTTCAAAACCATCCAGGCACAACCATGTGAAGCTTACAAAAACATTTTTGTAAGAAGTAAGCTGATAGGTCTGCAATTAAGAGAATCTGTTTTTTGCACCATGTTTATGTAATGTAGTGATTTTGGCTGACTGAAGCAGATGTAACATTATCAAGGACAAGTGATGGAGTGAATAGAGGAGAAAGAGGATGTGCAAGAGCATCTTCTTGAGGTCAATGTCCCTCAATGTGATGTTAGTGGAGGGTCATTTTTGGCATCTTATTTTTAATTGAAGCAACTTTACCAGTTATCCATGATACAGGCAGGTGGCCCTCAAAAATGACTTGTTAAAGAACAGATATAGGAGTAGACAAGGCAGATAAACGGTTTTTAAATATTAGGGCACCAATTCCAACAAGACCAGGAATGGTGGACTCGAGAGAGACTAGAAAGGTATTCGCCTTGGCCAGAGGGAGTTCCCAAGCTGTTGGATGTTTTCAATGAGAGAGTTAAGGATGGGTACAGGAAAAGAGAGGGATTTGGGATCTTGGCCTTTTTTGCAAACTCAGAGTTCATGTAGTACTAATATGCTAACAGCCACAGCATGAAGAATATTCATCATGACCCCATCCTTCAAGAATGAAGGAACCGATGAGGAGCATGTTTTAGAGGCAAACTTTACCAACTGCCATCAAGTTTTCATGGATAAGATTCCTTGGTGCTTTCTACATTGTTCTTTGCAAGAATTTAAAAATTTTTTAAAAAATCAAGACACCTGAGATACTTTTATGCTGAGGATGAACAAGAAAGAATTTTGGAAAGATTGCTGCAAGTGGAACTGTATCTATATCTATCATTTCTCATGAATCTGACTGAAAAAAGCTTCAGTTTTCATTTGCTCAGTTTGATATAAAAATCAACAATACACTTCAGAATGTCTAGCTTTAAAAAAACAACTATGGAATCCGAGTTCTCAACATTCCTAGCATCTCCCGTGATGGGGCAGCAACAAGGTCTGTTGCTCTTACATCGCAGACAGGTCAAGGTCTCTCTATTTTTTTTACCATCTGTGCTCTTTATCAACCCTCTGACCCTCCCAGTCCACCGGGGACATACTGTATGCATTCTCTTCTGGGAACCCCTCCTGTTTAAACTTCCAAAATCCAGGCTGGCTGCACACAATCACTTTTGCTCCTTCTTTCTTCCTTTTTTGGAACCACCTCATTGAGGCTATTCAATTCCACTCTTCCCTCCGAGGCTCCAAATTGGGAATGCACCACCATCTCATGTCATCCCCCATTCCTACCTATGATCTTTTCTACGCACATGAATCCAACCAACTCAAACCTCTTACTTGTAGGTAACTGCGTTCCCTTCCCTCCTCCCTCTCCTTTTTGCTTGTTGTGTCCAACTGTGGCCTCAATGTCCCACTGTCAGTTCATTGCCTATTTATTCTCCATCGCCTCACTCTTCCTCAATCTATAACACTGTGTAACACAATTTTTGTTCCTGGTATTTAGTATATTTACATGTATTTGTATTTAGTATTAACATGTATTAACATGTAACATGTAACATTAACACAAAATTAACATGTATTTAGTATTTAGTATAAATAGGCATCTCCGGGTGCATTGTGTTTATATGCCCGATCAGCAATCGCGAATCGCTTGTCAGGCCAGCCGTTCCTTATCAAATGTTTTGTTGGATCGCTTGCTTGAGTGCTTAAGCCACTTGGCGAGCGATTATATGAGCTGCTTGGTTGTTCGATTCCAAGCCATGGCCATACACAGCAAAAGTATTCACACTTTCACTGTATACATTGCCTATAGAAAGTCTACCAGCCCCTTTCAAAAATTTCAACTTTTGTTGCCTTCTTGGCTGGAATTAAATTTCATTAAATCAGACTTTTTTCACCTTTATTTTCACATCATTACCCACAACTTCCAAGCGAAGAACAAATTTTTACAAATTTCAGAAAATTAATTAAAAACTACAAAACTAGATTCTCTTGGTTGGATAAGTGTCCACCAAGCGTGCGCAAATATGAACCAAGTGTGAAATGACCACACTGTGGTCACAACCTACAATGCAAAAAAAAACAAACCTGGGCAGAGTATCATCAGTGCAGAGGTCTACAGGCCTGATGTCTTAGACCCACCAGAAAGCCAAGATGGTAGCCATATTATTTTTTCTGGGTACCATTGGTGGATGGGGTCAAGCAACAAATGTGGGTGAGGGTCTGGCAGCTGTGGATGCTGGTCAATGGGTGCACATTTCAAAAATCGACCGCTAACAAGAACCACAACAACAACCACCACCATGCCAAGCTCTTGTAAACCTGCCACATATCACAGGTAAAACGTCTGCACTAAGAATGCAGAATTTTGTGACACACTGTTTACTTGGCATTAACTGCTTGCTCCAAAATAAGCTGACATCGCACAACAACCAGATAACAGATCTGTTTCGCAGGAAATCCCCAATCACTTTGAGACTTACCAATCAGTGAATGAAATAGAGGGCTTTGCAAGGCAGCAGTTAATCGCTGCACACATGGAAGTAGGGCCACGTCCTTAAGCTGACCCGCATAGCTCTCCAACAGCTGAGCAGCTCGTCGCACCTCTGGGACATCAAGCCACACATGATGGTCAATGCTGACTTTCGGAGAATGTTCTTTGTTTACATCATTTTGCATTCTCTGTCTGCATGATTCATATGAAAATGATTCCACCCTGCATTTATAACACTCCTGTTTGTAATTAAGCCGTCTAGTCTGGGTTTGATTTCTGACCTGACATTAAACTGTTCCATCGGTGCTTCACATACAGAACGTTACATCATAGAGTAGGCCGTCCGTCGGATGGATGTTACGATGGGTGTCCATCTGCTAGCATAAGTGGGTGAACCTTAAAGATCCCACAGTACTTTCGTGGAGGGTCGGTGAGTTATCACCAGTGAACCTGAACGAATTATAAATTAATTGCAGCTTCAATCAAACGTCATGCCTGAGCAGCCGGTTTGTGAAAGACTTGTACCAAAAACTTTTCCCTGCTAGAACGTGGGAATAATATGGCCCATTAAAAAGTAGTAGTAGTAGTAGTAGGCTATTGTGTGCAGCCTGTGGCTGCTGGTTACATTGGTTTCTGTAAGACAAGCTGTGCTGCTGATGTGGTGCTTTCCATTAACAGTACACTGGTGCTCATTTCACCAACCTCAGAATTATGAGAGGCTGAGTCAACCCCACCTGGTGTTAATTCAACAGCCAACAGGGGCTTGAACTCAAGACCCTGAGATCTTAAGCCAACCACCTTCACCGTTAAGCCAACACCAGGCGAGGGCAGCACTCATAGCAGCAGTAGTCAGTAACTGGGCTCAATCCCCGTTGGGATTAAAATTGGTGGCTGAAGCAGTGCAGGGCAGGGCAGGTTGTGCTCTCGTCTGGACCATGTATTCTTTTGGTTGGGCCTGTAAAGCCTACCGTCTCACCTGCATTGAAGTTGTGGATGGTAAAGATGTCATTGTACATCTCATAATCGTCGGGCATTGTGTGCTGGAACTCTGGCCAAATTAATTATCTATGCTTGCTACAGCATATTAAATTAATGGTAACAATGGCCCTAGTTGCCATGGCAAATAAAATAGATGTGGACAAAGCACAGGCATAGGCTTCCTCTTCCTTCCTCCTGTGCGTAAGTTTCCTTTTACTCTCTTTCCTTCCAATTATGGTCCACATTGTTTAAATGAACTGAATGTCTGATTCTTAGAATGTATGTTTAGTAACACATATGTGTCAAGTCAATTTGTAGGACATGTCATACTATATACAGTTTGTTTATTTAGGATTAATTCTTCACAAAGTTATTATTTGATCTGTAGATTTAGAGTACACTTGCTAACTCAACCTAACCAATGCCAGTTCTTCAGGCATTCGATGTGGTTTCACATCGACGAACGATGTAGACTCCCACATCTGGTTGCCATAGGTTTTACATCTCTCATGACTTAGCCAGTGTGTCTGGGGATTCCACAAAGGCCCCCCCGCCCCCCCGCCCCCCCCCCCCCCACCTATTACTTTTGAACTTTACAGTGCTGGTGCAAGTTCCTGTAACTTTTGTTGATGTTTTATCACCCTCTGTGGGTTTCATTCCGATATGTGAAAAGGTTTATTTGCAACTGCCCCAGTGTTGCAAACCCCCAAAAAGCCTGTGCCACAGTTGGGTGATGCATCGTGGAGTATCATCATTATCAATTTGCCAGAGCTACTCTTTACCGACTGCTGGAGCAATCTCTTGGCAAACATTACACAAGGTAAATTAATTGCCTTTTTTTTTCCTTCCCACCTAACGTCAAGACAGGAAATTGTAATTTATTCATGGTGCTGATGATAGCTCACATACTCTCTTAACTTGGCACACTGAAGGATCTTTAACGTCCACCAACGAAGGATGACAGACAGGACGGCCAGCTTAACGTCCATCAGAGGGACGGCACGTACATTGATGACTCGCCCTGCCTACGAAACACCCAGGGTGGCAACTTATGGCCCGGTCTGGATTCGAACCCAGGCTAAACAGCTTGGAGGTGAGTGTGTGTCCCTCCGAATCATCCTACCAGCCCTGCTCGGAGTATAAACGGAACAGAACCGTCAATATTGCGGAGCTGCCAGGACGATCATTGGTTTGCCGGTAAAAGATGTTCCACCTCCTGGAACATCATATACACATTGCTGTGCAGGCATGATGTAAATTAGGTACTTTTACCCGACGATCCAGTTGCAGAAAATCACACCTGACTTGCCATTACTGTATAAAACTTTAAAATAATCTCCTTATTTCGTGCGATTCGAATGGTTTTGTATGAACCAAACGGACTTGCACACAAATATCGATCACGTTGCTCGACAATATGTTGTTTAAGTTTAAGGTAACATCGGATTTCTCAAGTTTTCTGACCATGGATGAAGTGTTATCGGTGTATATGTATAAATAAATACCATATACAGGTGACTTTACACGTGCAAAGGGAGAAAGAACTCCACGTGATAATTATCTCTTGTTAATTGTAAAACCGTGAAGGAACATGAAGATGTACAGAGAGAGAGAAAGAGAGAGAGAGAGAGAGAGAGAGAGAGAGAGAGAGAGAGAGAGAGAGAGAGAGAGAGAGAGAGAGAGAGAGAGAGAGAGCGAGAGCAAGAGAGCAAGAGAGCAAGAGAGCAAGAGACAGACAGACAGACAGACAGACAGACAGACAGACAGACAGACAGAGACAGAGAGACAGATAGAGGAAAGGGTTTTTATTTTCTTTTACCGTCACCGTTGATGGGCATCCTGCTCGACAGCGATCCGCATCTGCCCCGAAACAAATACTCGTAAGAACAGTTTGTACAAGGGGGAGGAGGACGTTCCGGGGGCGTGTCCTCAAATGTCTAATCCCCGCCCCATCGCCTGATGAGCAACAATGAATAACTTCATGAATGGGGTACCGGGAGGCGGTAACCAAGGATCCCATGGAAGATTTCTTATCAGAAGATAACCATCAGCGCTGTTGTGAGGATTTGACGGTGATATCTACCGCTGCACCTCTCCAACTACTGGTAAATTGACGCCCGTAGCAGCAGTACATATATTACATACACAAATATGGTCGAATTTTGAACTTCGGACTCCTCCTCTCCCCGCAGTCTATCTGCTCCAAACTTTCCCCTCCATTCTGATGTCACCTTCAACCTCTCTTTGTTTCAACATAAAACTTCCAACTTCGCTACCCTGTGCATACATAATAAATATATATCCTACCCAAGCACATTGAGGGCACAATGCACCTGTGACTGTACTTTAAATCCTGAAAACTGCATTCAAGAAAAAGTCAGAGAAGGGAAAACTTTTATTTGAATGATGTTTTGTTTGACACATACAAACATACATACATACATACATACTGAACTGTTGCAGATCCAGGGTTCGAGGCTTGCCACGAGGGTAAGCAATCGGGTCCCTCCCAAACACCTGGTCCTGAGGTGGCCGAGCACAGATAACTCTGCGTGCCATCAGGTTGCTAAGCAACCACAAACGCCAATTGGTCCTGACAATCCTGGCAGGGTTACACTCCTCCACATGATACCTGATGTATACTTGCATGGAACTTACCGTATCAGGTGTATTTACCATATTTAGCATTTATGTATACATACATATATACACATACATACATACATATATACACATACATACATGTATGCCTGGTGTTGACTTAATGGTTAGTGTGAGGGGCTTGGGATCCTCGGATCCTGAATTCAAATCCCCCAATACAGTTGAATTAATACCAGGTGGGGTTGACTCTGCCTGTCATCCTTCCGAGGTCGGCAAAATGAGTGCCAGCATGCTGGTCTCCTGTGTCGGAGTGGCGACCCGTCCAGGATTGTGCCCAATAGCCAAGGAGACTGCTTTGGCAGCACCAATGCTTTGCACTGAGTATGGTCCCAATGGATGGATGGAAGGACATATACAAACACACACACACATACACAAACATGCGATTTTCTCCACTTCATATTTTCACGTTGCCTCAAGGCACACGAGGTTCCTCGTCACAGACACATCGATCGATAGCACACCAGTGGAAAGCATGCAAGGCCACAAGGACCAAACACCAGCAGCAGCATTCATGGGTTGAACACACAGCAGCACACACAGAGGAAGAACACGAGCATTCATGGACTGAACATACCTACCAATATGTTAGCACACATAGACCGAACCCGATTACCCCAACATGGGCCACCCACACACCAGCTCCCTTCGTCCAAAGAAGAGCAACATAACACAAGGTTCATTATGTTCATCCAAGAGCCAAGACACCCATTTTGGGAGAACTCCTGGGCGCGTGGAAACGTCAATGGGGGATTGAATCAGAACTGCACCGAAAACAAGCATGCTTATTGTTCACACGTCACAAACAACGCAAGTCCTTCATTCAAGATATCCATTTATATATTACGAATGCAAGATAGTGGAATTTTGGTGCGAACCTCTTCTTCCCTCCGACCAGGTTGCACTCCTTGTGCATGTTTCATAAATCCCTTCTAATCAACGCTCATCCAGCTCTTGTCACTTCTCAAACATCTTCAACCTTTAACCTGCTTCTCCATCACCTCTTTCTCTTCTCTTTGTCCGTAATCCGACAAGTCTTCTTTTCCTACAAGTACTTTATTGACGTACATACTTTGTGGATGTGCTTGCCCAATAATAGTTGGTAATTTATGGACGTGCTCACATTGTAATAATAGTGGGGCAACTTAGCATAACAATTGTGCATTTTGTGAGGAAAGCACCAAATTTGGCACACTAGTGAGCTTATCATATTATGAACAGATTTGGATATTGGGCCATCTCAAAATTTTTGATGGCAGTGGAAAATGGCTGCCACAGCCATCAGCGGCTGAATTTGAGACGGCCCAATATCCAAATCTGTTCATAATATGATAAGCTACTAGTGGTGCCAAATTTGGTGCTTTCCTCACAAAATGCACAATTGTTATGCTAAGTTGCCCCACTACTGTGAAAAACTGAAGCCGTGTGGTCTTAGTGAAGATCCTTATATTATTTTAAAGGATAAATGGACAACAGAAAGGAAATTTTGCGCCTCAAATCGTTTCCCTGACATCTACGTTTACCTTGTTGAAACGCCGAGTCCTTACACTCAAGCCAGCCTGAAAGCCTTCAAGAGTATGGACGCTTACTCATGTTATGTCGCGCGGTTTGTTAGTGACATAATCTCGACGAAAGCTGACAAGAACTGTATTATCGTGAGGGTAAAGGTAATATAAGCCTGTTTCTTTCATTTCACTATTATTGTATTATCGTTGTTGCTTGTTTTGTTCAGCAACCAGCGTCACTTTTTTAACCTGACTGCTGCCACAAGTTAATTTCAAGTGAACCTCTTGTCTAAATGCTAAGTTTGTAGAAAATCTTTCGTTCGTCAGTTTGCTTACAGATACATTATATTTTTTCCATGACAAACATCCGGTGTAAAGCCACGCTGCTGTGGATATTTCCAAGTGATAGTTTTTTAAGTATTATACATATCGATGTGACTTTCTGTAGTGAAAATGTTACACTGATTTTTTTTTTCAAATTTCTGAAATGCTCTT
>CM068960.1:99774431-99792896 GCA_035128595.1 Eptatretus atami
TTTCAAAGAATCCTCGGCACCTGAGCGGTCCACTCGCATCTTTCTTGAGACCGGGATCTCGTGCATCTTCGGTGTCTGGCGATCGACGTCGCACGGCTCTGCGATCAATTTGGACACCGGCTTCCGCTTCTCCTGCTGTGAAGAAGCTATACACCCGTGACCGCGGGCTATAGACTCCATAGCCGGCGTGGCTTCCTCGTCGGAACGTTTCTCCGAGCACAGTTGTGTCTACACATAATCACATATTTACTATTTTTCGTCTATCATTTTGCATTTCCACCGGGCTCCTACTGACCCAGTTCTCCCGCATCTTCTCCGCATCGTGATAATCCGCCAGTCCGGAGGAAGCGTCGTTGTCGGCTGTTCGGAAAGTCAGACAAGGCGAGTACCGGCCTGCGATGTACGGTGGGTGAGTGGGCATGCTGTTTTTCCGTGGATGTTATAATGTAGGTCAGGTCAGTAATGCTTTCCAGAGTTGTTCGGTCAAGCTCTCGCATCCTGTTGGCTCAAGTTTGGATCTTCTTCTTTGAACACTCTGCCCTTTGAGAGCGCCATTGCGTCATTAGACAGTTTTCCTCACGGAGCGGTGCGCCTTGCCCGACCTGCTCCCACGGCGGGCGGTGTAAGCGTCGCGCAACGTGCATGACTCCTTTCCCCTCGTCAACACACACTCCAGAACGGCGCCATAGCAGAGTTTTTTATGTGGCGCTTTTGAGGTCTATGATATTCCTGATCTGGTCGACATTGCAATGGGGGAAGAAGGAAACAGGTTGGAATGTTGTTTCAGAACTTCGAGTCATGGGAGGGTGGCCAGAAGTTATGGCAAATTGAGAACAGATCAGCAACTCTGCGTCCCTTTGCTGGGACCGATGATTCGTTTTCCGTTTTCTCGCACATCTATTGATGAAAGAAGTGTGTGGTGCTCTGTATATATCATCGAACTCACCCGCCGAATAAGCATCTCCTCAGTTTACGATAAAAACAAGGATTCCTCCGCCGTCATCCATAGTAAAGCCTTCTGGAGTTGTCAGCTGCATGGTATTTTGAGACTCTTTGTTCTTGAAAAGGCACGGGGTTTTTGATGCAAACAAACCAGAGGCCGGAGCTTTCTACAGCTGCTTACGAGCGGTATGGTCATGTTGTCGACTACGTGCAATTCTCGATTACAGCATTGTTGCTTGCTCTTCTTAGATATCTCTATTCGACCCTATTTCATGTTGAAGAGACGTCTAAGATGTAGGACAAAGACTCACAATTATGGCTTCAGCAGTCCTTGAAGTATTATTCCCTAGTGGTCCTCATGTTGCGGTCTCCATCGTCGCATTGACGCGCAGGTGTATCATATCTCTAGGTGAGCATCGTCCTGCAGGAGAGGCATGCTGCGATGAAGGTCGAGACTTCCACTGTTGTGCCAAACTTGCCCAGGTGCGCACTTCGTGCATGCCACGTAGCGACTGTAGGTGTGAATCCTGTTACTCAGCCCTGACTGTATTCTTGCGTGAAAACCCTGGGTGGAGGTGACGCCTGTCTTGGAACTATGGGCGGCACAGGTCGAAGGCACCACAACACAAATTCTGACACAATCACACCCATCGCGCATCTTCTTGCTTATCTGCATCATCTCAATGGCTCCAAAACACTCGTTCGTGCGCCATCGAGGTTGGCGGAGTGTGGTGCACGCCTGAGTTCCAGGACAGTTTCGTCTGGGGCTTTCACTTCTTGTCGATGGCGCGGCCCCACCACATATTTCTCTTTGTTTCAGTCTGCGCCTCTCTTGCTTCGGGTTCGTGAAGTGCGTCACCTTCACTGCGTTGTGCAAGCGCAGCTGACTTGCAGCGCTGAAAGTCTAGAGATTGGCATCTCTTTTGTCGCGATACCCTACACGTGCGGTACATTCTCATTACTTTATTTTCTTCGGCACACCTGCTTTTTGCTACTCTCCCTGGTTGGACTGCTTTGGTCCTTCTTGTCGCCACGGTCATATGTCTTTCAAACTTCTCCTTCCAGAAATACTCTTTTTATCTGTTCTTCACAGTGCTTCACGCCGTAAGTCGGTTCTGCTTGTAGTCAGCGTTATGAGCTGCAATTCTTGGCACTGCCCACCTGCCCGTTAGTGCGTGATATAGTGTACAAATTCAACGCTATCGTGTCATAGGATGTACATTGGCTGCTTGGTTCATAACGGTAGAAGAGTGATATTCTCTTTTTGTAATATCTGCCAGGACCGCTGCACGCTTGTCTCGTATCAGTGTACCGCTGCATCGTGGCTTTATCGCACGGGTTATTATAATAGAGGAGTTTGTTTGGGTTAGTGCTGATGTCAAACCAAGACCTAGTGACGGCGGAGCACATGGGATGCTTTAATGCTATGTCTTCATAATGGTCGAATTAAGCGTTAATTGATTAATGTTGTGCGCGCCTGAGCACAGGATCCTCACCATCAACCCTCCACATACTCACACAACGCCTCTAGCGCATCTGGCACCCGCACTTCTATTATTCCATCACACTAATAGAAACCCATATGCCTTAATTGCCTATGGCGCTGGACTTATTTTTCACGACTCGTCGCCCTTTTTCCAGTCCCCGTGGCATGTAGGGGTGACTACGCGGGGGAAATGTATCTATTTTGTTGTCTCTCCGATCTTGATAGCGCTCCGGTGTTACCATTCGTGTTAACATCGCTGAAGCAAATAATATGTTGAAAAACGACCTATTTGAAATTACAGGTATTGCCAGCAACGAGCGCAGATGGTCATAGCGCCGGCAGGGGTCAGAGTCTGAGGTATGGGGACATCGGTTCAAGGATCTTTAGTGTGACTCTCGTCTTCGTGACTCTTGATTCTGTTCGTAGCGTCTTGTGGCCCCGTATCTAGTTCAACCATGCTCCACTCAGACTGTTGGACTATAAGCTTTCACCGTGAATGTTAACACGATCATTGATAGATGACGGCATCCGATATGAGTTGGGGGAAGTGTCTTACGTAAGACTTTGCGGCTGTTTAAGATCAGGTAGGTTGAGCAGCCAGGCAAAAACATGGCGGTTCAAGACCCCAGCGAGGTTTTTACCAGAAGCTTAGACCCCCAGACGCGAGGTGGGGAAGGATTGCTGAATGAATGCGTATAATTAAATGGGCCATAATATCAAAAGGGTTGTTTAATTCACCAACCACACCCATATTTCCACTCTTTGAACAGCTTCCTTGGAGTTTTTCTTTGCTATGCATGCCCAAGTTCAGGCTGCTAGGTTTATGGTTTTGGAGTATTGGAGAGAACACACACTACAACTGAACATACCCAACCCTCACACCACACAACCAAATCACACTCCACCTGCCATTGTTAATTAGAATTATTAATATTTCTGTATTATAGTTTTTGTTCGTCGCTCTTTGTTGCATTCTGGCACTTTGGTAGAGTTATGTGAATATTTCGTTTATTTTTCCCTTCTCTTTTATTGCTTAATCATTGGGCTGTATTTATTGCATGTATTTTCATTTGCAAGGGGAAGGGTGGAGAGGAGGCAGGGGGAGGGTTAATGGGGAGGAAAAAGGATGTTATGGGAAGTTCCAGAGGGAGGGGTGGTGGAGAGGGTGTGGTGGTGGGAGATGGAGGATGGGGGGGGGGGTGGGGTGTGGGGTGGGAGAAGGAGGGGGGGTGAGTGGTAGTGGAGAAGGTGGGGGGTGTGGGGGGTGGAGAGATGGTGTGCAGTTTTGTGGTGGGTGGGAATGGATGGTCGTGTGTGGAGAGGTTCTGGGTAGGGGTACAGTGAATAACAATGGGATGGGGTTGGAAGTGATGGATTGGAGGATGTCTCGAGACACCTTCGGGGTGGGAGTCTCCTACAGACAGAAAAGCGGTTTTTGGTGGGTTATGGGTGGGAGCGCAGCGGGGGGGGGGTGGGGGGGAGGAGTTGGGCGGGGACCAGGGAGGGAAAGCAAGAGTCTGTGCAATGCCCGGGTGCAATTTTGCTCTAAACAACAACTTGCTATCGTCCCCGAGTCGTTTGCTTTCCTGATTTTTTAAAGCTATCTATCTTCTAATAGGCTCCTAATTCCAGCTGGCCCTTCGACCAACAAGCCTTGTCGCATTATCATGTCTACAAGAGGCGTATTCTTGTTTGGCATGCCCTGAGAAAAACAAGTACTTACGTGGTACGTCAAGTTCAACGGACGGGAGCGCCTAAGCCCATGGTGCTTGCCAGTTAAAGCATCTCCAAAGACTGTCACTGTAAGCAGAAATCATCATTTAATCTTGTGATACACAGACATTCATATGAAATTGGTAGGCAGCACCAATGCGTCAGTGAAGTGTCGTTTTGAATTTCTTCCAATAACAACAGTGAAAACAACAAAAACAAAGTTGCTCTAACGTACTTCACAGTTAGAAACAGAACAGAGTATTTTTGAACACTAACCACTCTGTGTCATCTTTGTTTCTTTCCTACTAGCAACACGCATTGCCTTGATTTTATATCAGAGTTTCAGACTAAACGAAAGGAGCATTTTAAAGGCAACAGTGACTAACTGCCTTTGTGGGTCGCAACGTACTTCATTTTGGCTTGAAGTGATATTGCTCAAACATACCACGGTCTTGTCCCATGAGCCCCTCTCGCGCAAGATGCGCAAGGTTATAATATACTTTCTAAACTAATATATCATAATTTGGTGATCAGGGTAAATAATACTGTGAAGATGATAGCTTGACTTTAACAATGACCAGACCACGCTGCGGCCGTGTAAAGAGTTAGAATCAAAAATGTGACTTGCAAATTATGACGCGATTCCAACTCGTTGCGGGCAGGTTGCGTGGGGGAACCACACTACTGGTCACGATGGTGCTGGCTTTAGGGTTAGAGTGGTGGCTGGGATCCGACGGACCTGAGTTCAAATCCCAGATTAACTTACCTGTTGATATAACTAGGTGGGCGATCGAATACAGGTGGCCATAGTTCTATGGCTTTTACTCTCGAGGAGGTCGTGTCCACAGTATGTAAAGTGCGAGCATTAGCTGTATCTCTACTGTGTCGAGAGCTGGCGACCCCTCGGTCTATGCTTATGATTCAGTTTCGACCTCGCAATCATGTGGAGGACTCCATAGGGAGATACGAGCTTAGGCCAGCATCAACAAGCTGCAAGGGGTCCCCAACAGTACAGACTATGTGGTCCCAATGGATTGGGATGACGATGTGGGAGACTCAACTGAGGAGATGGGGTCTGTCTCGGTTTTCCCATCAGCGGACCACCGGACATCCAGCACATAGGGGAGCACGGCCGCCACTTGTGCGAGCGAATATCTTTTTGCTACTATGTGTGCCCTGCGCCCGCGTCTTCTAAATTTCAGCCGCAGCAACGGCAACGGCAACAACTTGACCACGTGAACTTATGGGTCGGTTCCTCTGTGCGTAGACAACCGTTTATCTACTGTGGATGCACGCTGAACCTTTTGCTTTGATCTCACAGGCTGGTGCAAAGTTCACAAGGAATCCTCGGATACGTTCTTTTCACTGCGTCGTATTGACTAGAATGTACCTCACCCGGGAACAGACATGCACGTGCCTTCAAAGCTGGACTCCCTGGATAGTTCTAGCAATAGTAGACTCCCGGATTTATTTGTTAACAGCTAGTGATTTACATGGTGTAATAATGTCCCACAAAGCTATAGCTAGGGGTGAAGGGGCGGCTCATGCTGGGACCAAATCCCTGGAGGGAAACAAGACAGAAACAATACACAGCTGGGAAATCATTTCTTCACAACCCACATTTATTTAAACGAGGAGCGAGGAAGTTATGCTCGCCGCCACTTGTGGTAATGGGATTTTACTGCGAATTGACAGCAGGGAAAGCAAGGCAATATTTTGTGGTGTGGACAAAAGAGGACAAACATATTTACAAAAGTAAGAGTAATAAGAATTGATACCTGCGAATATATACTGAAATATCCTCTTATATCAGAGTTTTTTCATAAACTATTTCGATTAGGCTAAAGCGGGAAAACACACACACACACACACACAAAAACAGGAAAAGAAGAAGTTGGGTTGGGAGGAGGTGTGAAGGCAAGCACTGAGAGGCACCAGAGGAAATTGAAGATGATAGGTACGGTCGAGAGATGGAACAGTTGAGAGCATTGAAGTGACGGCTCTTCAAATACTGGCATTGGGGGTCGCGAGGGTATGAACCAGTCTCATCAGCCTCGAGACGAGACGCTAAGGGGAGGGGGAGGAGGGATGTAAATGAAGGCTAGGGGGAGGGTGTCGGCGTCTGGTTTGAATGGAAGGATGCAGTAGGAATGGCAGATGTGGGGTGGTGGGGGGTAGTGTAAATATGTAGTAAAAAGCTGCTTGATGGATCTGGCTAGTTATTGCAGTGTCAGTCGCCTCTGAAGGGTTTTGTAAGGCTACATTGTAAAAAGACAGTTGACGTCTGGTGCCGTATGCCGGTTGGCGGTTGATTAGCTTCTTGGGTGTTGAGCGTGGCGGGAGTGAGTAGAGGGTGAGAGATAGATTAGTTAGGAGTTGATATAGATATCTGTGAGTAATAAGAGATCACTGAGTCGTATTATCGTAAAGAGTCTAACTCGTGCTAAGTGGTCGCTGGCGACGTTGATGAGTGCCAACCTATAACTACCGAGTGACGTTTATGAACATGGAGCCAGTCCGCCAGCCTGAACAGCAGCAAATATTGCTCGTGCACCTCCCCATTCGGCTGGGTCACGCTATGTACAAATTTCGAGTGATCACGCTTTCCGGGTATAGCGCAGTTGTGACTAGTCTCGGTTCATCTGGCAAGGCCGATTCTGCGCTACTTTCTCCCTTCCGTCGATCTGTCTGATGTTGTTTAGATCTCTGGGACCGTTTGGTTACTTCAGGAATCAAACTTTTCTAGTTGAAACAGCTCCATGAGCTGACGAGCGGTTCAATTCGGCGATGCTTGCTCAGAATGAGCCAAGAGGCAGCTCATTTATAACCTCTTTCCATAACAATTCATGAGTCTCTGGATGATACAAGGGAGGTGTAGTCCATACCACGGAATTTATATTCAAAAGAAGCGTCACGAATGAAATGAGCTAGCTCATAATTGGTCCCATAGTGGTCGATCTGTTCCTTCAGCTTATTTGATTAGGTCGAGAGAGCCATGCCTTCACCCGGCCCAAAACGCGAAAGATGGCTCAGTCGCTGGTCACGCATTCCATGTGCCCTTCAGGGACGGCTACCGCGTAACATCTGACCTTTACATGGGGGCATGGTTGTGGTTTTGAAGGCTCTGCTTCTTGCATCGGACCCGAATACGTAGCACTCTCTGGACCACGCGCGGGGCACAGGCAACGTGCACTTGCCTTAACCATCAAACGTACGAGGATTTTTATGGAGAATCCCTACACTACCCGTAGGATCCGTTCAAATGAGCTCCAAGCAACATAACTGTCGCTTCAAGTTTTGCCAACGAAAATACCTCCAGACATTTAGTGTCTCCCTCAAAGCGATCACTTTTTCCAGCACACGTTGCGGTTAATTAGGGCTGTGGTAAGTTTGTTTGTCTTATGATTATTGAGGTTATTGGAACTGGCCTAGTTTTGAGCCCGTCTTGCGGTTGTATAGTAGCAGGATCACATTGTGGGCTGCCTTTTGTAAGTGAAGTACAGAGCAGTGACGTTGTGTGTTGTGTGGGAAGACGTTGTGGATATAGTTTCCCTGCTTAATCAAGATATGTGAGCTAATTGGATCCTCCGTTTTGCGTTCTACAGTTTAATGGATAAGAGGTGAATTAAGTCGTCAATCAGTTGTTGCATAAGTTTATTGACAGGGGAATTGTTGGTTAGTAGTCTCATGAAGTGGTTGTGGTGAGTGTTGTGGTAGTCAGTTTTGAGTGAGCGGAACTGAAGGTCTGAGGGATATATGGCGTGTTGAGAAATACTGGCACTACTGCGGAGGATTGTTTGAAATGGAAATTTGGCGTGGCACACTGAGGAGCGTGATTATGCTTCTCCTTCCGGTCACGCTTTGCTTGGTTACTCGTAGTCTTTTTGGTGATTTGTGTGTGTGCTTGCTTGCATGTTTCTTGTGAGAGAAAGGGGTGAAGAAAGGCAAAGATCGAAGGTTAAAGAACACCTAACTGAAGTCTCATGCAATGCATCATTCCCTTACCCACTAGACATATGGAAAGGACTGACTAAATGCAGCATAATATTGAAATAATGCCTAGGATCGCTGATGTTGTGTGCATTGCCTTGGAGGCATGTTGCGGTTTTACAGAACTTAGTATAAGGAGCCTCGCTGATGTCCGCGACAGGTCAGCACGCAATGCTGCGTGTGTGCATCGTCTGCCCGCCCTCGTAGCAAACGTACAGCAAGCTGTGGTGTATGTCGTATTATAGTACTATGCAGTTCGGTAGCTCCAGGGATCGTACCGCGTAGGCAATACTGGAGCTTTTTCAAAATGATAATTGAATGCCTCATCGAGGCCTTTATCAACTGTGCTGTGTTGTGGTTTTATAATGATCCCTTTGACCTAACTGGGACATATACTTTTAACCCTGCTGTTGGCTGTGGGACAATACCTGTAACTTCCAAATAGTCTCAACAATTAATTTTCCAGGCATTTAAACGATAAGAGTGGCACATTTTATGCCTTGGTGTCTGGCGACATGGTTAGGGTGGGGGTTTGGGATCCCAGGGTCCTGAGTTCAAATCGCTGCTTGGCTGTTGAATTAATACCAGGTGGGGTTGACTGCAGCGTCATATTTCTGAGGTTGGCAAAGTGAGTACCAGCTTGCTCGGATGATTGAGCATTTCGATGTTGAGTATCATGTGTCAGAATGGTGACTCTGTCAGGATTGTACTCAATAGCCTAGGTAGACTGCTTTGGCAGCACTGATGCTCTGTAGAATATGGTCCTGATGGATGGAGGAATGGCAATTTCAAAATCTACACCATAATTGTGTTCTTGGATGCAATTGTACTCATGAAAATAGAGGATATATGAAGAATATCTGTGTTGAGAGGTGCCCAAGTTCATACCAATTTACTGTTAATGCCAAGAGGGTGGTACACACACACACTCTCCTTTAGCAATAATGCAAAAATCTCATACAATTTCTTTGTGGCCTCGGAATATAAACAAAAAAATACATTTATACAGCACCACCAGCTCCACGCTCGCCACTACCTCTCCTCGCCCCTACATGATTAATTAGTAAATAATTGTTGTAGCCATGCGGTTCTTGCCAGTTTCCTGGTCCAAATCCGACGGATCGCTTCAATGTGACTGTACCGTAGCGAGCTGGGTCTGCATCCAGGGCCTGATTACAGGCCTTTCCACTCACGATACCATACTGCTGTGGACCGTCAAACTACGCCAAGGCATTACACCAAATGGTACCACATGCTTGTCTCTGATTATGGCAGAGCAAAGCCAAAGACGTGTGGCACAATCGGAGATTTCAGCAGTGTTGTTTTCCACAGCCAATTAACCCCAACGGGCTTTCTATTGTCAGAGTGACCACTTGGACCAAAATTCATCCGAGAACAAGGTATATTTAATTAATAAGCATGCAATAGTCAGAGTGAGGGAATATACAAGGAGCAAGTAATAACAATTGTAACTACATCGAGAATGGCACTCTGTAAAGCAACAGACCTCCAACAGGCTAACACAGTTTAACGTTTGTATCCCACCAATCGGCTGAATGAGGATTCTGACTGAACTAAACTCTCCTTGGCTTGGTCTGGTCACTTAACCACTCTTCCACCTAGTTTTACAATAACTCGCCACAACTTTTAAAATATCTTGCGAAATATCGTTTTTGGCCCATCTCAATGGTGAAGATCAACTTAAGAATTAAAAAATGATCGGATCCAGATCGGATCTTCACGAAATTGAATCGATTCATCCTCGTCAAGCACCCAGCCTGTGCCACTAAGTTTTGTCCAATCCTCCACAAACTTTTTGAGATATTGTGCTATATATTGGTTTTGGCCCTATCTCCAATGGTGAAGAATCACTTAAAAATTCTCGGATCCGAATCAGATTCGTACCTTCAAAAAAATTGAACCAATTCATCCTCGTTCACACCACAACCTCTCCACGCGGTTTTGTTCGAATCCGTCACAACTTTTTGAGATATCGTGCTATGTATCGTTTTTGGCCATGTCATGTTTTTTTTTGGACATCGTTTTCTTTCATTGAAGAATCACTGAAAAAATTCGAGTAGCCGGATCCGGATCTTCACCAAAATCTAATCATTTCGTCCTTGTCACACACCCGTGGTGTCCGTGGAAAGGGTGCAGTGAGTGCAGGCAGTGTTGAGGGTGCAGCGAGTGCAGGCAGTGGAGAGGGTGAAGTTAGTCATGAGTGTGCAGCGAGTGAAGCAGTGTGTAGGGTACAACAATGGAGATTGGTAGGAATGAGGTATGTGAGACAGTTTTTTGTAGGTGATAATATTATTCCAATATGTCAATTCTTTATTCTGCAGGAAGGATAGTAGACATATAATTCTGGGCAGTTTTGAAGGAAGCAGGAGTTAGGGACATTGCAGGAAGGGTAAACGACATCACATCGGGTCACAGGAGGAAGCGTTTGTTCTGGTACACCTAGGAACAAATGATTTAGAGAAAGTTAACTCGGAGGATTTGAAAAATAGACACACCGTATTGGGTAAGCGGCTGAAGCAAAGGTGGAAGGTAATGTTTTTCTGGATTTCCCCAAGATTAGGAAATGATATAGAAATTATGAGCAGAACGCTAGATGTAACCAATGGCTGGAAGAATGGTGTTCGAGGAAGGTTTGGCATTTAAGAGGCAGTGAATCATTTCGAGGACAAAGGGAGTGTTTCCACAATGATGGGCATATGCTAAATAGAAAGGGGGCAGCAACCTTTGTGGTGGGAATTGAGAAAGGTATTCAGGCTCTTTAGGGCAACGAGGGTGGTGAGGCTATAAGAAGGAACTGATGATGAAATTGTGATTAGTAAGGGTCAGACAAGAAAGTAGAATTTCAGGAAGGAAAGCGTTAACATAATTTTGTGGACACCCGGGGTCACCGTGAGGGGGGACTTCTCGGATTCCTTCCGCGACCTCCGGCCCTGCAGGCCGCCGCGCTGCAGATAAGGGTTGTTAAGCAACGACGCACACCAATTGATACAGCCAAACCTTGTAGGGTCCTTCGCTCTTTTTACAAATGTGTTCCCTTTCCGGTGGTTTGGCAATGTGACTTTGACGTACGTACCCTCAGTGCGCACCCGTCTATTTATTATGTATGGGTGAGCGGAACCCTGAGTATGCACTGGCTAATTGTGGAGCCAATCAGTGGGGAGAACTTCCCGTTCTATTTCGTCTTCCACATTAAGTCCAGCCAAGAGATAGAATGACCGAAACAGGCATGTGAAAACCATTTACCAAATCAAATGAAGCACAGTATTTACAAAGCTCATTAAACAATCATCAAGCACGTATGTGATCAGCATCATGAAGTACGTATGTACAGGCACATCAAAACAATCATGAAGCATGTATGTACAGGCAATTAAACAATCATGAACCATGTATGTACAGACAACATTAAACAATCATGAAGCACGTATTTACAAAGAACATCAAACATCATGAAACATGCATGTCAGGTCAGGTATGGAAAGCATGCGCTGGATCAGCAGCGTCACTGCGTCCACTTTCCGCCAGTACTACAGGGGCCTCCGTCTGGCCATCCCCAGTGCAGATGCCCTGTCATTCCCATCTCCTTGAGATGCTGATCACCTGCTGCAACCACGAGGCACATGGTCAGCCCATATGGCCTCTCACTCATGAGGCTTCCTTGCTGAGAGAAATCTGGTGTCGGATCAGCGTCAGGAAAGAGCACACTCCATACAGCCACGAGCTGATGCTCAGGACTACGCAGGTAACAATCACATTTGAGGCTGTTCAGCAAACCGCTCGCTAGACACAAAGTCGAACAGCGATCGCCAAGGATCTCTGAAGAGACCTGGTACCAAAGGAATTCAGTCTCCATCTCAGACCCCGGTCCAGAGTCCAAGTCTCACATCCATAGAGCAAGACTGGAAGCACCAAGGACCTGAAGACTCGGACTTTCGTCCTCCCGCACAGGTACGGCAGTGCCACACCCATGATCCAGTGAATCCATGACTCCCCAGTCCAGGCCGAATTATTGACCTCTGGCTCACAGACAGCAGAGATGTGAATATCACTGCCAAGGTAAGCGAATCTCTCTGTGACCTCAACTTTCTCACCACAAACAGGTACAGACAAGATAGCAGCATCCACGATGTCATTGAAAGCCTGGATCTCAGTTTGATCCAGGAAACCCGTAATCCAGTGCCTCCAGCCTCCTCATTCAGTACCTCAAGGGCCCCCCCCAAAAGGATATCTTGAGTCTCCACAAGAGATGACTGCATCATCTGTGAAATCAAGGTCAGAGATCTTGACATTCCAACGATGCAGCCGCAGCTTGATCTCTCCGACATCCTCCCAAAATCCAGTCATACAAGTGCTGAAAAGTGTGGGGGGCAGTACACACCCCTGACGACTCCAGTAAAAACTGGAACTAGTCGGAGATGGAACCACAATCTCACAGCCACTCTCAGTACCAGAGTATAGTTCAGACATCAGATCGATCAGTTCTGGTGGCACCCAACGAAGACCAAGAATCCTCCAGAGGGAATCCATTTACTGAATCGAACGCTTTACAGAGATCAACATAGGCTGCAGCGCAGCCCCTGCCAAAACTCTCGTCTGCGTTCGTGAGGACCCGAAGAGCAAGGATACGGTCAATCGTTGACCTCTTTTGGTGTAAAGCTGACTGCTCTGGTCGCTGGTGCCTAAAGCAGATGGTGGCGAACCTATCAAAGAATTATATCGAGCAAGACCTTGCTTGGCATTGAGAGCGCAGTCACCCTTGGTAGTTGCTGGAGTCTTGCGGATCACCCTTCCCTTTCCAGAGAGGGACAACAAGGCCCCTCTTCCAGTCAGTTGTGGATGATGCCTGGTTCCAAGCAGACACAGAACTGCATGCAATGACACGAGTCCAGCATTTTCCACCAGCCTTGGCGAAGTTCAGCATGGAATGCACAGATCCAGGAGCTTTACCCCATTTCAACTGATTCACCGCAGCCTGTGTTTCCACAAAGGAATGTGGATCACAGTTGATTGGAGGGTCACAACAGGATTGTAACCCCCTGACATCCACTCGAACAGCTGTGGATCAGCCTGGTACAGCCGTCAAAGTACGGCCCAGCGGGCCTTCACTTCAGACTCTCTGTCAAGAGCCACCACCGTCTGCTCTAACTGCGAGTTCACCCGAGGGATGGGCTTGGATGAACGCAATGTGTGAATTCCCCTGTAAGCAGGACGAGAATCACTTGACCACAGGTGATTCTCTAAACAACCCTCACAGATTCCTCGCACATCGTCTCCTTGTCCATCCTTTGCGCACATTCAGCTTTACGCTGTCAGCTCCCTGAACAGCTCAGCTCTGCCATTAAGCTGGCCCTGCGACTCTGGTCATGGTATCCAATGTCCATTGAGAGACAAATTATTCTCAACCCTACGTTGAGTTCCCAAGGCACCACCTGAAACATCAAGGACGGTGGTTTTGAAGCACTCCACAACTCTTCAGGATCCCCTCAAAACACCTAGACGCCAAATCCCCACTCAGCCTGTTCGCAAACTCCTCAGCACCCTCTCATCCTTAAGCTTGCCAACACACAGCCTAGGCTGGGATGATACCATTCTCCTGGATTTAAGGTGCAACTTAAGAGTTGCTACAACAGCGTGTGGTTGGTATTGAGGAACTGAGCACTCCGGTCGACCTGCAGTTCTGGATCATCCTCTAGTGACAATCAACGAGCACGTAGTCAGTCTCCTTTGTCACAAACCACCAGCATTGCAATACAATCCAGTGATGAGCTTGTGGCACTGAAACCATGAACCGGCCACCTAAGTCATGAATTTTGCAAGTCAAGGAACTTGGTGCTATTCTGGGTTCATAGTTCCAGACCCATGGGGACCAACACACATCTCATACCATCCTATCAGTTCCCAGTCGATGCATTGAAATCCCCAAGACTAGAAATGTATCTTGCTGGGGCACTGATCAACCACAGAATCGAGCGTGGCATAGAATGCAATGTGTCACAGTTAGGATCACTCGCCTCAGTCAGAGCTTAAACAGAGACCAAGGAACTACGTCCAAGGAGTGACAAATCCTTAGTCTCATAATACACTCGTTGACCCGGTGTTACTCAATTATCAGTGAGTCAGCTTATTGGACACAGCTACAGCAACTCTTGGGCATGGTAACCATCAGAGCGACAGACAATCGTAGGTGTCCGCCGGCCATGATCTCGCCACTATCCGGTCTCTGAACCTCAGAGAGTGCTGCAATACTGATGTCCAAACGCTTAAGCTTCGATGATAACAGAGACAGGTGATTCATCCTCTCTTAGGAATGACATTCCAGGCCCCACCCGAAGGGACCACTCAGGTTATCCAAGGAGACCACCGTCTTATGGACGACACCTCAGCACCATCTTCCACACACCCCCGCAAACTGACCCTGGAGGTTTACCTTGTTTTTTTCCTCCTCAGGAATGGGGGTCCCAGAGGCTTTGCCCCAATCCATCATCCGGTGAGCTGAGTTTTTTCCAGCTGTGCTGCAAAAAATTGGAACAGCAACAGGAGGTACTCCTATGGAGCGAGTTTTTCAGATTTAACATTTGTTAGTTTTGCGGAATGAAGTGTTTTATGGTTTTAAACGGAATGAAGAAGTGCAAATTCTCTGCACCAGCTTCAAAAAAAAAAACTTAGTAACCCAACTGCAGGAGGATATCCACAGACACAGTTGGGCACCATAATGGATGGCCGTTTGCTCACAAGGGGCTCTACCGCCCTTTCAGTCAGAATATCACCTCTCATCAGGAAACCTGGTGGGGGAGACAGTTCAGTCGCCGACAACCCGACCATGAAACAGGTTAGTACTGGTTTACATGATACCTGCAGCAAGTCACAGATCTGGTCTAGCCTGACCTGACAACATCTATGTACAGGCACATTAAACAATCATAACGTACGTATGTACAGACACATTAAACAATCGTAACGTACGTATGTACAGGACATTAAACAATCATAAGCATGTATGTACAGGCACATTAAACATCATAAAGCACGTATGTACAGACACATTAAACAATCGTAAAGCACGTATGTACAGACACATTAAACAATCATAACGTACGTATGTACAGACACATTAAACAATCATAACGTACGTATGTACAGACACATTAAACAATCATAACGTACGTATGTACAGACACATTAAACAATCGTGAAGCACGTATGTACAGGCACATTAAACAATCATAACGTACGTATGTACAAGCACATTAACAATCATAACGTACGTATGTACAGGCACATTAAACAATCGTAAAGCACGTATGTACAGACACATTAAACAATCGTAAAGCACGTATGTACAGACACATTAAACAATCGTGAAGCACGTATGTACAGACACATTAAACAATCGTGAAAGCACGTATGTACAGACCAATTAAACAATCGTAAAGCACGTATATACAGACAAAAACAATCGTAAAGCACGTATGTACAGGCACATAAACAATCATAAAGTACGTATGTCACAACACATTAAAACATCGTAAGCACGTATGTACAGACACATTAAAACAATCGTAAGCCACGTATGTACAGACACATTAAACAATCGTAAAGCACGTATGTACAGACACATGATAAACAATCGTGAAGCACGTATGTACAGCACATTAAACAATCATAACGTACGTATGTACAAGGCACATTAAACAATCGTAAAGCACGTATGTACAGACACATAAAAATCGTAAAGCACGTATGTACAGACACATTAAACAATCGTGAAGCACGTATGTACAGACACATTAAACAATCGTAAAGCACGTATGTACAGACACATTAAACAATCGTAAAGCACGTATGTACCATTGACACATTTAAACACATCGTAAAGCAACGTATGTACAGGCACATTAAACAAGTCTGTACATACGTGCTTTACGATTGTTTAATGTGTCTGTACATACGTGCTTTACGATTGTTTAATGTGTTTGTACATACGTACTTTATGATTGTTTAATGTGCCTGTACATACGTATGGTTGCCACCAGAACTGATCAATCTGATGTCTGAACTATACTCTGGTACTGAGAGTGCTGTGAGATGTGGTGATTCCATCCCGACCTAGTTCCAGTTTTTACTGGATTCGTCAGGGTGTGTACTGCCCCCACACTTTTCAGCACTTGTATGGACTGGATTCTGGGAGGATGTCGGAGAGATCAAGCTGCGGTGCATCGTTTGGGAATGTCAAGATCTCTGACCTTGATTTCACAGATGATGCAGTCATCTTTGTGGAGACTCAAGATATCCTTTTGGGGCCCTTGAGGTACTGAATGAGGAGGCGGAGGCACTGGATTACGGGTTTCCTGGGTCAAAACTGAGATCCAGGCTTTCAATGACATCGTGGATGCTGCTATCTTGTCTGTACCTGTTTGTGGTGAGAAGTTGAGGTCACAGAGAGATTCGCTTACCTTGGCAGTGATATTCACATCTCTGCTGTCTGTGAGCCAGAGGTCAATAGATTCGGCCTGGGAGTCATGGATTCACTGGATCATGGGTGTGGCACTGCCGGTACCGTGCGGGAGGACGAAAGTCCGAGTCTTCAGGTCCTTGGTGCTTCCAGTCTTGCTCTATGGATGTGAGACTTGGACTCTGACCGGGATCTGAGATGGAGACTGAATTCCTTTGGTACCAGGTCTCTTCAGAGAATCCTTGGCGATCGCTGTTCGACTTTGTGTCTAGCGAGCGGTTGCTGAGACAGCCTCAAATGTGATTGTACCTGCGTAGTCCATGAGCATCAGCTGTGGCTGTATGGACGTGTGGCTCTTTTCCTGACGCGTGATCCGACACCAGATTCTCTCAGCAAGAGGAGCCTCATGAGTGGAAGAGGCCATTGGGCTGACCATTGCCTCTGTGTTGCAGCAGGTTGATCAGCATCTCAAGGAGATGGAATGAGCAGGGCATCTCCTGGGGGGATGGCCAGACGGAGGCCCCTGTAGTACTGGCGAAAGTGGACGCAGTGACGCGCTGATCCAGCGCATGCTTCCATACCTGACCTGACATGCATGTTTCATGATTGTTTTGTTCTTTGTAAATACGTCTATGAAGGGTGTATTTCTGACTGAAAGGGCGGTAGAGCCCCTTGTGAGCAAACGGCCATCCATTTATGGTGCCCAACTGTGTCTGTGGATATCCTCCTGCAGTTGGGTTACTAATTTTTTTTTTGAAGCTGGTGGCAGAATTTGCACTTCTTCATTCCGTAAAACCATAAAACACTTCATTCCGCAAAACTAACAAATGTTAAATCTGAAAACTCGCTCCATAGGAGTACCTCCTGTGCTGTTCCAATTTTTTTGCAGCAGCAGCTGGAAAAAACTCAGCTCACCGGATGATGGGATTGGGGCAAAGCCTCTGGGACCCCCATTCCTTGAGAGGAGGAAAAACAAGGTAAACCTCCAGGGTCAGTTTGCGGGGGTGTGTGGAAGAGTGGTGCTGAGGTGTCGTCCATAAGACGGTGGTCTCCTTGGGATAACCTGAGGTGGTCCCTTCGGGTGGGTGCCTGGAATGTCATGTCCTGAAGAGAGGATGATCACCTGTCTCTGTTATCATCGAAGCTTAAGCGTTTGGACATCAGTATTGCAGCACTCTCTGAGGTTCAGAGACCGGATAGTGGCGAGATCATGGCCGGCGGTTACACCTACGATTGGTCTGGTCGCTCTGATGGTTACCATGCCCAAGGAGTTGCTGTAGCTGTGTCCAATAAGCTGACTCCACTGATAATTGAGGTAACACCGGTCAACGAGTGTATTGTGAGACTAAGGATTTGTCACTCCTTGGACGTAGTTTCCTTGGTCTCTGTTTATGCTCTGACTGAGGCGAGTGATCTAACTGTGACACATGCATTCTATGCCACGCTCGATTCTGTGGTTGATCAGTGCCCCAGGCAAGATACATTTCTAGTCTTGGGGGATTTCAATGCATCGACTGGAACTGATAGGGATGGTTATGAGATGTGTGTTGGTCCCCATGGGTCTGGAACTATGAACCAGAATAGCACCAAGTTCCTTGACTTTGCAAGAATTCATGGACTTAGGGTGGCCGGTTCATGGTTTCAGTGCCCACAAGCTCATCACTGGATTTGGTATTGCAATGCTGGTGGTGTGACAAAGGAGACTGACTACGTGCTCGTTGATTGTCACTAGAGGATGATCCAGAACTGCAGGGTCGACCGGAGTGCTCAGTTCCTCAATACCAACCACACGCTTGTTGTAGCAACTCTTAAGTTGCACCTTAAATCCAGGAGAATGGTATCATCCCAGCCTAGGCTGGAT
>CM068960.1:99797689-99811610 GCA_035128595.1 Eptatretus atami
AACGCGCCGCGTTTGGCCCCATCTCTCAATGGTGAAAAATCCTTAGAAATTAAAAAATGATCGGATCCAGATTCGGATCTTCACGCGAAATTGAATCGTTCATCCTCGTCCCAACACCCAGCTGTCCTTTTGTCCCCCTCCCCACTTTTTGAGATATTGTGCTATTATTGGTTTTGGCCCTATCTCCATGGTGAAGTACTTAAAATTCTCGGATCCGATCCAGATTCGTATATCACAATTGACCATTCATCCTCGTCACACACCCAACCTCTCACCCGAGTTTTGTTCGAATCCGTACACAACTTTTTGAGATATCGTGCTATGTATCGTTTTTGGCCATGTCTATGTTTTTTTGACATCGTTTTCTTTCATTGAAGAATCACTGAAAAATTTCGAGTAGCCGGATCCGGATCTTCACCAAAATTAATCATTTCGTCCTTGTCACACACCCGTGGTGTCCGTGGAAAGGGTGCAGTGAGTGCAGGCAGTGTTGAGGGTGCAGCGAGTGCAGGCAGTGGAGAGGGTGAAGTTAGTCATGAGTGTGCAGCGAGTGAAGGCAGTGGTGAGGGTACAACAATGGAGATTGTAGGAATGAGGTATGTGAGACAGTTTTGTAGGTGATAATATTATTCAATAGTCAATTTTTATTCGCAGGAAGGATAGTAGACATATAATTCTGGGCAGTTTTGAAGGAGCAGGAGTTAGGGAACTTGAAGGAAGGTAAACGACATCACATCGGGTCACAGGAGGAAGCGTTTGTTCTGGTAACCTACAAAATGATTTAGAGAAAGTTAATCTCGGAGGATTTGAAAAATAGACACACGATATTGGGTAAGCGGCTGAAAGCAAAAGGTTGGAAGGTAATGTTTTTCGGGATTCTCCCAAGATTAGGAAATGATATAGAAATTATGAGCAGAACGCTAGATGTCAACCAATGGCTGGAAGAATGGTGTTCGGAGAAGGTTTGGCATTTAAGAGGCAGTGAATCATTTCGAGGACAAAGGGAGTGTTTCCACAATGATGGGCATATGCTAAATAGAAGGGGGCAGCAACCTTTGTGGTGGGAATTGAGAAGGTATTCAGGCTCTTTTAGGGCAACGAGGGTGGTGAGGCTATTAAGGAAGGAACTGATGATGAAATTGTGATTAGTAAGGTCAGACAAGAAAGTAGAATTTCAGGAAGGAAAGCGTTAAACATAATTTTGTGGCACCCCGGGGTCACCGTGAGGGGGACTTCTCGGATTCTTCCCGACCTCCGGCCCTGCAGGCCGCCGCGCTGCAGATAAGGGTTGTTAAGCAACGACTGACACCAATTGATACCGCCAAACCTTGTAGGGTCTTGCTCTTTTACAAATGTGTTCCCTTTCCGGTGGTTTGGCAATGTGACTTGACGTACGTACCCTCAGTGCGCACCCGTCTATTTATTATGTATGGGTGAGCGGAACCCTGAGTATGCACTGGCTAATTGTGGAGCCAATCAGTGGGGGAGAACTTCCCGTCTATTTCGTCTTCCACATTAAGTCCAGCCAAGAGATAGAATGACACGAAACAGGCATGTGGAAAACCATTTACCAAATCAAATGAAGCACGTATTTACAAAGCTCATTAACAATCATCAAGCACGTATGTGATCAGCATCATGAAGTACGTATGTACAGGCACATCAAACAATCATGAAGCATGTATGTACAGGCACATTAAACAATCATGAACCATGTATGTACAGACACATTAAACAATCATGAAGCACGTATTTACAAAGAACATCAAACAATCATGAAACATGCATGTCAGGTCAGGTATGGAAGCATGCGCTGGATCAGCGCGTCACTGCGTCCACTTTCCGCCAACTAACAGGGGCCTCCGTCTGGCCATCCCCAGGCAGATGCCCTGCTCATTCCCATCTCCTTGAGATGCTGATCAACCTGCTGCAACGACGAGGCACATGGTCAGCCCAATGGCCTCTTCCACTCATGAGGCTCCCTTGCTGAGAGAATCTGGTGCGGATCAGCGTCAGGAAAAAGAGCCACACGTCCATACAGCCAGCTGAGGCTCATGGACTACGCAGGTAACAATCACATTTGAGGCTGTCTCAGCAACCGCTCGCTAGACACAAAGTCCGAACAGCGATCGCCAAGAGATTCTCTGAAGAGACCTGGTACCAAGGAATTCAGTCTCCATCTCAGATCCCCGGTCAGAGTCCAAGTCTCACATCCATAGAGCAAGACTGGAAGCACCAAGGACCTGAAGACTCGGACTTTCGTCCTCCGCACAGGTACCGGCAGTGCCACACCCCTGATCCAGTGATCCATGACTCCCCAGGCCGAATCTATTGACCTCTGGCTCACAGACAGCAGAGATGTGAATATCACTGCCAAGGTAAGCGAATCTCTCTGTGACCTCAACTTTCTCACACACAAACAGGTACAGACAAGATAGCAGCATCCACGATGTCATTGAAAGCCTGGATCTCAGTTTTGACCAGGAAACCCGTAATCCCAGTGCTTCCGCCTCCTCATTCAGTACCTCAAGGGCCCCAAAAGGATATCTTGAGTCTCCACAAAGATGACTGCATCATCTGTGAAATCAAGGTCAGAGATCTTGACATTCCAAACGATGCACCGCAGCTTGATCTCTCCGACATCCTCCCCAGAACCAGTCCATACAAGTGCTGAAAAGTGTGGGGGCAGTACACACCCCTGACGAACTCCAGTAAAAACTGGAACTAGGTCGGAGATGGAATCACCACATCTCACAGCACTCTCAGTACCAGAGTATAGTTCAGACATCAGATTGATCAGTTCTGGTGGCACCAACGAAGACCAAGAATCCTCCAGAGGGAATCCCAATTTACTGAATCGAACGCTTTACAGAGATCAACATAGGCTGCAGGCAGCCCCTGCCAAAACTCTCGTCTGCGTTCGGTGAGGACCCGAAGAGCAAGGATACGGTCAATCGTTGACCTCTTTGGTGTAAAGCCTGACTGCTCTGGTCGCTGGTGCTAAAGCAGATGGTGGCGAACCTTATCAAGAATTATATCCGAGCAAAGACCTTGCTTGGCATTGAGAGCAGCGTCACCCCTTGGTAGTTGCTGGAGTCTTGGCGATCACCCTCCCTTTCCAGAGAGGGACAACAAGGCCCCTCTTCCAGTCAGTTGGATGATGCCTGTGTTCCAAGCAGAGCACAGAACTGCATGCAATGACACGAGTCCAGCATTTCCACCAGCCTTGCGAAGTTCAGCATGGATGCCACAGATCCCAGGAGCTTTACCCATTTCAACTGATTCACCGCAGCCTGTGTTTCCAAAAAGGAATGTGGATCACAGTTGATGGAGGGTCAGCAACAGGGATTGTAACACCCCTGACATCCAACTCGACAGCTGGTGGATCAGCCTGTAACACGCCGCCCAGCTGTCGAGTTGGATGTCAGGGGTGTTACAATCCCTGTTGCTGACCCTCCAATCAACTGTGATCCACATTCCTTTGTGGAAACACAGGCTGCGGTGAATCAGTTGAAATGGGGTAAAGCTCCTGGGATCTGTGGCATCCATGCTGAACTTCGCAAGGCTGGTGGAAATGCTGGACTCGTGTCATTGCATGCAGTTCTGTGCTCTGCTTGGAACACAGGCATCATCCCAACTGACTGGAAGAGGGGCCTTGTTGTCCCTCTCTGGAAAGGGAAGGGTGATCGCCAAGACTCCAGCAACTACCAAGGGTGAGCTGCTCTCAATGCCAAGCAAGGTCTTTGCTCGGATATAATTCTTGATAAGGTTCGCCACCATCTGCTTTAGCACCAGCGACCAGAGCAGTCAGGCTTTACACCAAAGAGGTCAACGATTGACCGTATCCTTGCTCTTCGGGTCCTCACCGAACGCAGACGAGAGTTTTGGCAGGGGCTGCCTGCAGCCTATGTTGATCTCTGTAAAGCGTTCGATTCAGTAAATTGGGATTCCCTCTGGAGGATTCTTGGTCTTCGTTGGGTGCCACCAGAACTGATCCAATCTGATGTCTGAACTATACTCTGGTACTGAGAGTGCTGTGAGATGTGGTGATTCCATCTCCGACCTAGTTCCAGTTTTTACTGGAGTTCGTCAGGGGTGTGTACTGCCCCCACACTTTTCAGCACTTGTATGGACTGGTTCTGGGGAGGATGTCGGAGAGATCAAGCTGCGGTGCATCGTTTGGAATGTCAAGATCTCTGACCTTGATTTCACAGATGATGCAGTCATCTTTGTGGAGACTCAAGATATCCTTTTGGGGCCCTTGAGGTACTGAATGAGGAGGCGGAAGCACTGGGATTACGGGTTTCTGGTCAAAACTGAGATCCAGGCTTTCAATGACATCGTGGATGCTGCTATCTTGTCTGTACCTGTTTGTGGTGAGAAAGTTGAGGTCACAGAGAGATTCGCTTACCTTGGCAGTGATATTCACATCTCTGCTGTCTGTGAGCCAGAGGTCAATAGATTCGGCCTGGGGAGTCATGGATTCACTGGATCATGGGGTGTGGCACTGCCGGTACCTGTGCGGGAGGACGAAAGTCCGAGTCTTCAGGTCCTTGGTGCTTCCAGTCTTGCTCTATGGATGTGAGACTTGGACTCTGACCGGGGATCTGAGATGGAGACTGAATTCCTTTGGTACCAGGTCTCTTTCAGAGAATCCTTGGCGATCGCTGTTCGGACTTTGTGTCTAGCGAGCGGTTGCTGAGACAGCCTCAAATGTGATTTGTTACCTGCGTAGTCCGTGAGCATCAGCTGTGGCTGTATGGACGTGTGGCTCTTTTTCCTGACGCTGATCCGACACCAGATTCTCTCAGCAAGGGAGCCTCATGAGTGGAAGAGGCCATTGGGCTGACCATGTGCCTCGTCGTTGCAGCAGGTTGATCAGCATCTCAAGGAGATGGGAATGAACAGGGCATCTGCCTGGGGGATGGCCAGACGGAGGCCCCTGTAGTACTGGCGGAAAGTGGACGCAGTGACGTGCTGATCCAGCGCATGCTTCCATACCTGACCTGACATGCATGTTTCATGATTGTTTGATGTTCTTTGTAAATACGTGCTTCATGATTGTTTAATGTGTCTGTACATACATGGTTCATGATTGTTTAATGTGCCTGTACATACATGCTTCATGATTGTTTGATGTGCCTGTACATACGTACTTCATGATGCTGATCACATACGTGCTTGATGATTGTTTAATGAGCTTTGTAAATACGTGCTTCATTTGATTTGGTAAATGGTTTTCCACATGCCTGTTTCGTGTCATTCTATCTCTTGGCTGGACTTAATGTGGAAGACGAAATAGACGGGAAGTTCTCCCCCACTGATTGGCTCCACAATTAGCCAGTGCATACTCAGGGTTCCGCTCACCCATACATAATAAATAGACGGGTGCGCACTGAGGGTACGTACGTCAAGTCACATTGCCAAACCACCGGAAAGGGAACACATTTGTAAAAGAGCAAGGACCCTACAAGGTTTGGCGGTATCAATTGGTGTCAGTCGTTGCTTAACAACCCTTATCTGCAGCGCGGCGGCCTGCAGGGCCGGAGGTCGGGAAGAATCCGAGAAGTCCCCCCTCACGGTGACCCCGGGTGTCCACAAAATTATGTTTAACGCTTTCCTTCCTGAAATTCTACTTTCTTGTCTGACCTTACTAATCACAATTTCATCATCAGTTCCTTCCTTAATAGCCTCACCACCCTCGTTGCCCTAAAAGAGCCTGAATACCTTCCTCAATTCCCACCACAAAGGTTGCTGCCCCCTTTCTATTTAGCATATGCCCATCATTGTGGAAACACTCCCTTTGTCCTCGAAATGATTCACTGCCTCTTAAATGCCAAACCTTCCTCCGAACACCATTCTTCCAGCCATTGGTTGACATCTAGCGTTCTGCTCATAATTTCTATATCATTTCCTAATCTTGGGAGAATCCCAGAAAAACATTACCTTCCAACCTTTTGCTTTCAGCCGCTTACCCAATATCGTGTGTCTATTTTTCAAATCCTCCGAGTTAACTTTCTCTAAATCATTTGTTCCTAGGTGTACCAGAACAAACGTCTTCCTCCTGTGACCCGATGTGATGTCGTTTACCCTTCCTTCAATGTCCCTAACTCCTGCTCCTTCAAAACTGCCCAGAATTATATGTCTACTATCCTTCCTGCAGAATAAAGAATTGACATATTGAATAATATTATCACCTACAAAAACTGTCTCACATACCTCATTCCTACCAATCTCCATTGTTGTACCCTCACCACTGCCTTCACTCGCTGCACACTCATGACTAACTTCACCCTCTCCACTGCCTGCACTCGCTGCACCCTCAACACTGCCTGCACTCACTGCACCCTTTCCACGGACACCACGGGTGTGTGACAAGGACGAAATGATTAGATTTTGGTGAAGATCCGGATCCGGCTACTCGAATTTTTTCAGTGATTCTTCAATGAAAGAAAACGATGTCCAAAAAAAAACATAGACATGGCCAAAAACGATACATAGCACGATATCTCAAAAAGTTGTGTACGGATTCGAACAAAACTCGGTGGAGAGGTTGGGTGTGTGACGAGGATGAATTGGTTCAATTTTTTTGAAGGTACGAATCTGGATTCGGATCCGAGAATTTTTAAGTGATTCTTCACCATTGTGAGATAGGGCCAAAACCAATATATAGCACAATATCTCAAAAAGTTGTGGAGGGATTGGGACAAACTTAGTGGACAGGCTGGGTGTGTGACGAGGATGAATCGATTCAATTTCGGTGAAGATCCGAATCTGGATCCGATCATTTTTTAATTTCTTAAGTGATTCTTCACCATTGAGAGATGGGGCCAAAAACGATATTTCGCAAGATATTTTAAAAAGTTGTGGGCGAGTTATTGTAAAACTAGGTGGAAGAGTTGGTTAAGTGACCAGACCAAGCCAAGGAGAGTTTAGTTCAGGTCAGAATCCTCATTCAGCCGATTGGTGGGATACAAAACGTAAACTGTTTAGCCTGTTGGAGGTCTGTGCTTTACAGAGTGCCATTCTCGATGTATTACAATTGTTATTACTTGCTCCTTGTATATTCCCTCACTCTTGACTATTGCATGCTTATTAATTAAATATACCTTGTTCTCGGGATGAATTTTGGTCCAAGTGGTCACTCTGACAATTAGGAAAGCCCGTTGGGGGTTAATTGGCTGTGGAAAACAACGCTGCAAATCCCGATTGTGCCACACGTCTTTGGCTTTGCTCTGCCATAATCAGAGACAAGGCATGTGGTACCATTTGGTGTAATGCTTGGCTAGTTTGACGGTCCCACAGGTATGGTATCGGTAGTGGAAAGGCCTGTAATCAGGCCCTGGATGGCAGACCCAGCTGCTCGGTACGGTCACATTGAAGCGATCCGTCGGATTTGGACCAGGAAACTGGCAAGAACCGCATGGCTACAACAATATTTACTATTAATCATGTAGGGGGCGAGGGAGGGTGGGAGTGGGAGCTGTGGTGGCTGTTATAAATGTATTTTTTGTTTATTTCCGAGGCCACAAAGGAAATTGTATGAGATTTTTGCATCTATTGCTAAAAGGAGAAGTGTGTGTGTGTACCACCACTCTTGCATTAACAGTAAATGGTATGAACTTGGCACCTCTCAACCACAGATATTTCTCATATATCCTCTATTTTCATGAGTACAATTTGCATCCAAGAACACAATTATGGTTAGCATTTTGAAATTGCCATCCATCCATCCATCAGGACCATATTCTACAGAGCATCAGTGCTGCCAAAGCAGTCTCCTAGGCTATTGAGTACAATCCTGGACAGGTCACCATTCTGACACATGATACTCAAATGGCTCAATCATCCGAGCAAGCTGGTACTCACTTTGCCAACCTCAGAAATATGACAGGCTGAGTCAACCCCACCTGGTATTAATTCAACAGCCAAGCAGGATTTGAACTCAGGACCCTGGGATCCCAAACCCACCACCCTAACCATGTCGCCAACACCAGGCATAAAATTGCCACTCTTTCGTTTAAATGCTGAAAATTATGTTAAAAGACTATTTGAATTACAGGTATTGCCCAAGCAACAGGCAGGTTAAAAGTGTCCCAGTTAGTCAAAGGGAGTCATTAAAAACCCACACACAGCACAGGTGTGAAAGGCCTCATGAGCATTCACATATCATTTTGAAAGTCCCATATTGCCACGGGTCCCGAGCTGCTAGTACTATAATACGAGCATCACACGCTGTACGGACGGGCGCATGCACACACGCAGGCAGGCACGCGGACACCGAGCTCCTTTTATACTGTTACGGTTCTGTAAAACCGCATGCCTCCAAGGCAATGGCACACAACATACAGCGATCCTAAGGCAGTTATTTCAATATTATGTGCATTAGTCAGTCCTTTCCATATGTCTAGTGGGTAAAGGGGAATGATGCATTGCATGAGACTCCTTCAGTTAGGGTTCTTTAACCTTCGATCTTTGCTTTCTTCCACCCCCTTTCTCTCACAAGAAACATGCAAGCAAGCACACACACAAATCACAAAAGACTACGAGTAACCAAGCAAGCGTGCCGCGAGCGCCTCATTTGCACGCCAATTTTCCATTCAAAACCGGGTGCCAATTCTCAACCGCCATTTAGCCTCAGACCTTCATTCCGCTCACCAAACTATACCACACTCACCACAACCACTTCATATGACTACTAAAAATCCCTGCAACAACCCACGCTTACATTTTCCATTACAAACGCGACAATTACTCACAATCTTGTTACAAGGAACTTCCACCTCTTCCCCACAACACCACAACGTACTGCTACTTCACTACAAACGCCACAATGTGATCCTGCTACTCTACAACCGCCTCAACTGCCACATACTCATCGAACACTTACCACAGCCTCGAAGGACGCTGAGGAGACAAAAGTCGGGTTATTTCGTGGCAAAACTTGAAGCGTGAACGTGTGCTGGAGCTCATTTAAGGACCTACGGGTAGTGTAGGGATTTCCATAAAATCCTACGTTTGAATTAAGGCCAGTGCACGTTCGGGTCCAGAGAGTGCACGTTCGGGTCCAGAGAGCGCCTTCAAAAACCATGGCCCCATGTAAAGGTCAGGAGCTGTTATGCGTGCCCCTGGTGACCAGCGACTGAGCCATCTTTCGCTTTTGGGGCCTGGTGGGGCGTGGCTACGACCACTATGGACCAATAGGGGAGCTCAATTTCATTCGAGCTTCTTTTGATCCGATGGTTGGCTCCTCCTTTCATCCAGGGCTCATGAAAAGAGCGTATGCTGCTCATTCTGAGCAGATCGCCGTGGCTAGAGCTGTAGAAATTGCCGAGAACATCGCAGGAGAAAATATCGCTAGACATCGGGCCTTGCCGGAGAGACAGGCGGTGCAAGGACAAGCGTCGAGTCAGCGTGACCAGGCGTGGGGTCACGCATTGCTGCTGTTAGCTGGGACTGCTCCATTTCAACGTCACTCATTTAGGTTGCATCCTGCAGCGACACTTACAGGTATAGACTCTTTCACGATATACGATAGGATCTTTTCTCTCACGTATCTTTCTTCTATAATCTATCTCTCATCTACTGTGGACGCAAAAGAGCAATCAACGCGGGCAAGCCCGACTAACTGTTCTTTTCAGAGCAAAACCCAAGAGCGAACTGAACTGATCTGCACCTCACATTCTTCCTCTTACACTACGCCACACCCCACATTGCATTACACTTGCACTTCTTCAACCAACGCCAGAGACACCCTCAGTATTTCTCCCTCCTCCCCCTTCCTTAGCGTTCTGGGCTGTGCTGGTCTGCCGGCCATGCCAGGTATTGAGAGGTCATTAATCTTCAACTGTTTCCATCTCTCTGGGCTATCTCTAATTTTCCTCGTGTCTGTGTGTGTGTGTGTGTGTGTGTGTGTTGTAGCATAAGTTAAGACTGTATAAGAATTTTCAGGATAACGCTGCACTATCTCTTCTTTTGTAAATATTGTTTGCCTTTTGCCACACCCCACAAATTCCTTGCTTTCCCTGCTGTACAATTGCAGTAAATCCCATTACCGTGCCACATAACTTTCCTCGCTCCTCGTTTAAATAAATGTGTTGTGAAGAAATGTTCCCAGCTTGTTTTTGTCTTTCCCTCCATTGGTCCAGCATGGCCCACACCCTAGCTTAGCTGGGACATTATTCCCAAATAATCTGTTCAATATCCAGTACGTACTTGGCAGCTCCGCTTGGCTGCATCTGTTCCGGTAGGTCATCTAAATAACGCAAGAACGTACCGAGGACGTGATTCCCTGATAAGGAGGTCACGTGTCCATAGATAAACGGTTGTTAGACAGAGGACCGACCCTAAGTCACGTGGTCAAGTTGTTGGCGTTCCTGGTCGATTAGAAACCCGCCGCGGCACAAAGTTATTCATGTGCGGCGGCCTGCGATTTCCGGTGAGTCCGGAGAGAAACCCGAGACAGCCCCTCCCTCGTGGTTCCCACATCCATCCATCCATTGGGACCATTCTCTGTGCAGAGCGTTGATGCTGCCTAAGCAGTCTCCTTGGCTATTGGGCACAATCCTGGACGGGTCGCCACTCCGACACAGGATACCAGCAAGCTGGCACTCATTTTGCCGACCTCGGAAGGATGACAGGCAGAGTCAACCCCACCTGGTATTAATTCAACAGGTGATTGGGATTTGAACTCAGGATCCTCGGATCCCAGCCCACCACTCTAACCCTAAAGCCAGCACCAGGCATGTGGTTCCCCCACGACGCCGGATCCGCAACAATACATTTGATTCTAACTTTACCCCGCAGGTGGGTTATGTAAATGTCAAGTATCAGCTTCACAGTATTCATTTACCCTGATACACAAATTTATGATATATTTTGAGTAACACATTATCATGTGGGGTGGATCCCTAAAGGCATCTGAGAGGGCTCATGGGGACAAGACGTGGTATGTTTCTGAGCATTATCACTTCAAGCCAAATAGCCGACCACAAAGGCAGTTAGTCACTGTTGCTTTAAAATGCTCCTTCGTTTTGCTGCAACTACTGATATAAATCAAGGCAATGCTGTGCTAGTTAGGAAAGAAACAAAAGAACAAGTTGGTTGTTTCAATACTTGCTGTTTGATTTGAGACATTAAGAATTTGTTTTGTTTCATTAAGAATTTCAAAACACTTCAAAGTGGAGGATATGTCCTTACAAAGGTTGACGACTCCATTTTAGCAGAAATCTTAAGATATCACTTTTGTATTAGGATTAGGAGATATTAATGAAGCAGGCATTTTGTTCACGTGGACCACCCAATGTTGAGAGTGTGACGACACTCAATCTGTTAATGTTGAACTTAACGAAATTATGAACGCTGCACCCAGAGATATTACGGAAGTGTCGACATTTGCGGCAATTTGTGCTTCAGGAATCAGCAATTAATGCAACCAATTAATATAAATCTTCCCAACGTATGACACTATTAATTTGAAATTGGTCACTGGCTTTGACACCAATACAAATTTTTATTACGGACCCGAAGCATCAAAAAGCTACATTTATTGAACAAGCAGTTTCAAATGGACCACCTCGCTGCAATTAGAGAATATAAATTGCATCAGATGTGGCAAAAAATTTGTGAGTTGTTACTTTCAGCTTGCCCGCTCGATAACAGAAGATGCCATTTGTATTTTTGCCAGCCCCATCCCTACCCCGTTTGGAATCCCATGCAGGCACGAACAACTTGCTGGTGATATTTTCTCAGTCCAAAAAGGGCATAACTCTGAAAAATCGGACCACTGGACCTGTAGCTTATCGGTTTGGCAGGAGAAGTCGAAATATGAGATGGACGAATGGAAGGATGGACGGATGGACAGTGCACAATGACAATACCTTATCTGGAATTCCAATTCCAGATGAGTTAAAAATTGATGAAATGTCCTGAAATGTGAACTTATTCTGTAACTTATCATAATAGAGCCACATACCAAGTTTCAGTTGAATATGTTAAACAGTTAAAGGGTACACGAAAAAGTCTGAAAAACTAGCCGGGAGGCGACGGTGGTTATGCGCGGCATTATTGAACAATGCCACAATAGGTACAATTGAGTTAGTGGAAGCTTTTGAGGAAGCCCTACCGTAAAAACCTATCTCTTCGTCAAAATTGACCAAATCAAATCGGATTTTTATATGTTGTACTTATGGACATTACGCACAGCTTCGAGTAAATGAAATTGCGAGAAAAAATCGAGGAAAAAACATATAAAAAGTTCAAGTGGGCGTGGCTCCGCCACAAGGGCCGTGGGACGCCCTTCATACAAAAAGACACAACTAGACCATGATATCTAGCTTGTGTCCAAGTTTCATCAAGATCGCATCAAACGTCACGGAGCTATGCTCTGGAGAGAGTCACAAACAGCAGAGCAAAGCGGTAGGCGACATGGTGGTCGCTATATAATTGCATACCAGTCATACAGTTTTTGACGGATCGGGCTGAAAATTTTTGACAAAAGAGTTGATTATAGTACGCATAAAAGTGCGGAAGCCGATTTTTCATTTTAGAAAAAAATATATATAAAAATATTTTTCGGATTTTTTCAAAAAATTCAAAGTCCCGTTTCTAGGCAACGGTGGCGTCCATAGCAACGGTGCTCAAAAGCATACAACTAGATCCTGGTATGAACCTACCAGTCAAGTTTCATCAAAATCGGTTGACTCCTCTGGCCTCCAGAGCTGTCCATTACATACATACAGACAGACGGAAACCTGAGAATAACGGTAGTCTAGCGACCACCCATCAGACAGACACACAGACACAACGAAAATAGTGGTCACTGCTGGTGCCGCCAACCAACAACAGGTGGGACAGACGGCATCTGGAGAGGCAAACCTATAGTCCCCTCCGGCGAAACTGGGAGGGGAGAAATAAACCACTCAGGGAAAACATTCACCTGAATTGGGCTCTGACGTGCTAATGGAGGTGCACAGCGTGTTGCTGCCAAGGGTGTGTTCAAGTCCCAAGTAGCTTGCTAACGCTTGCCAAGCCAGCCGTTCCTTATCGACGGTTTCGAATGGTGCTTGCTTGAGTGCTTAAGCCACTTGGCGAGCGATATACAAAGAACTTGGTGAACTGCACACACCTTGCAGGTGTGCAGCAAGGCATGAGGGGCAGGGCACGAAGAACAATTTCTGAACTCGCTTGCTCTACCTATGAAGAGGCATATTGAGATATATTTGCGAAAACTACTTTGCAAGTTCCCTCTTGGTTGTTTGTTTGTACAATATTGTATAATACCATAATTTTCATTCGATTTAGAATTTTAAAAAAAAAATGCTCGAAGGTTCACCGAAAAATTTCTCAACATAATAATTAACGTTAAGCAAAATAAGCAAGAAGAGAGAGATTAGCGCCACGTATTTTGCTCTTCGCAAGAAAACAGAAGAGAAGGAAGAGAAAGAAAGAACCCGTAATGGCGAACGCGGCTGAGTTTCTCTTCCCATCGCCACCCTACGCAGAAACGTGTCCTGTCATTGTTGGTAAAAAAAAATGGCCGCAGCAACGTGTCTGTCATTGGTTGGTAAATAAATGGCCATAACTTGGGAACCACTTGTCCGATTAATATGAAACCTTGAAAAGGCACATCTCAGGATCCCAGCAATATACCTGGCAAGTTTCAATTAGATCGGACCAGTGGTTGTCGAGAAACAGGCTCACAGACACACACACAGACACAGACACACACACACACACACACACACACACAACACACACACACAACCACACAGACACACACAAGACAACACAGACACACACACACAACAACTGGGTGTGTGTATAGCTGGGTCGGGATTCGAACCCAGGCTGGAGAGCGATTACAGGCTCGTGCAGAGGTGATGTGCACACCTCTCGGTCGAGACGATGCTGCAACGTCACG
>CM068960.1:99897911-99910615 GCA_035128595.1 Eptatretus atami
CATGATGATGAGGACGATGATCACTTCTCTATAATATTGTTCTCTGCATTTCTTGAATATTCTAATTTTCACCAATTTCTATAACCTCCTGAGCATATGTAAAAGGTATTCAAATTGGCGAGAGTTGACTGTTTAGGATTGGAAGTAAATCTTTAGTATACATCATGCAGCACTATCTGATAAAATCCATTGTAGTTTAAGAGATCCCCGCAGAGTACCTGAGAGGTATGCCAACTTGGCAAGATGCTCTCCTGCATGCTTTCGACGTTCAGCCAGGTTTCGACATGCATCCTGAGTACGACCTGTCCGCTTCAGAGAGGTACTCACACTTTGCTGTGATCTTCATCGGAAGTTTCGTTACTCACTGCTTGTTAGCAGCATAAGTGATGATTTATTATTCCATGCTGAAGCGTGAGTGGTTTTCTACCGTGCGTGCGTGAATATCCGTTGCTCGAGGCGAGTCGACCAAAATTACAAATTGTTGCGACCGGGATTCGACGAATCTCCACCCGGTTCTAAGACTATCGCTGTCCTTACGAATACAACCCAAAACTGCGTGTATTTAAAAAATTATTCTCAGTTTTGTGAAAGCTCTGGGGCCATCCGTACGCTGTTTGTGACGGATCGCACTAGTCTGACGTAAACGCGCCACCAGACGTGTTAACCCGGAACCTAAATAATGTCCATCCACGGCAAACAAAATCTCCTTTCTAACGCCATCTTTTATTACTTGCTCCCACAACCTGATCTAAAAGTCCACATTGTCGTGCTCGCCACAACGCAAACGCCGTCAATAGGTTCAAATCGTCCAATGAAGGTACTTGCCAACGGTTTATACTAGAACAAGCCGCACGTGGTAGTATGATGTCGAACCATGGGAGGATTGGTACCTGCACGCCAACACCCGAAGTAGTTACTTACATACGGATACGGCCGCTAAGTGCTATACTACTCAATATTCCCGACTTATTCGTATTGTCTGTCATAATGTCCTCTCCTTTACGTGTTGTGTCTTCACTCAGTAAATGATCGTCACTTGCGTTCTTACTAAGCCATTCGACGTATATGAAAGTTCCTATAAATGTATCCAGATCATTCCGCTCTGCGCCGACTTCGAGAACCACAACACGAGAAACAAGAGAGACCAACGAAGGGGTGTCCAGAAGCAGACCCTATGCGATGAAAACCCCAATTATTTGTCTATGAATGAATCTAACTGTTAAGAAACTAACCTGTACTTTTCACATCCTTTACGATCGCAACCAAGCCACACCCGTCTTCATTGATCGACCAAGCAGCAGAGCATGTATGGATACAGACATGATAGCAAAATTGCATAGAAGTATTTCTGAATAGTAATTAATCAAAAGATGAAGCTATGCGAAGTACGTCAGACCGTGACGAAGGTGGTTAGTATAATGAGCGGAGCTTGTGGATAGAGAAGCCAGCCCCAAAGTCGGCAAGAGATAACGACGCACCATACGAGTCGTGGCAGATTCCGACTACACAATTCTAACGTTGCACGAGAGGCATTGCCTTTTCGGAAAATACGCTGGCAGAGCACACGATTAGACGTGAGAGTCACACAAACACCCCAAAACGAAAGATCTAGAACATGTAAAGACCTGTCTATGTAGATCAAGTGTTCGCCCGTGACTGATCACCACCGTTAGATGTCAAAATTCCCTACCCGCTCGCCACCAGCACCCTCTGCCACTCCCATGTTCGTTGATGCTTTATTTTTATGCATGTAAAACGCCTCCCCAGCACAGCACCAAGTATAACCCACCAGATTTCAAGTCATTGCATCCAGCCGGTTCAGTGCGTTCGCAGTCACAAGGTCCTTCGTCTCCCCGTCACATCGTGCATAAAAAACGCCTTCTCGACAAGCATATTACAATTAAATAACAGTGGATTTCTTATCAGCGAGTCTCTATATGTTGCCATTCTCCGCGACAAGATCTAAGGTAAAAAGGACATAGTCAACACGAACCCGATACCGTGTAGCGAGGCAGGGTTTAATTACGATTTTTTGGCGCGGGAGACAAGCCGAACCAGAAACCGATCAAGAACGTTGGTCCAATACTCAGATATGATAAGAAAACACAACCTCCTACGCAGCAAACTGCTTCAACGCAAACGATTAGTGTTAGCAATCAGATAGCGAGGGACAAATGCCTGTTACTTATTAAGATTTGAGAGATCCATACCTCTCGGTCGAGAGCGCGCTCCCGTTAGCCAGAGCTGCAACATCACTATAACGACGAACCCAAGGGGGGCCATGCACGACAACGCGCAGGTGTCTCGTCCACCTTCCTTTCGAGCCTCCAAAGCGTTCCCATCTCGGAGGTGCCACCGCACAACAACAGCGTGCGTGAAACAGAGCATAGCAGAGGCGATGCAGTCATCGTGGCAATGTGCGAGACGGCGACAATAGGGTCACTGACGGGAACTGATCGCGACTGAGGGAAATCGATATCATGTATAGTACAGGACTTCGCGAAGAATAGATTGATTTGACAGAGTGGGCTTTGGTTGAGTGGATTATCGGGCGGTAGAAAAGATCGAGGATTTGGATGGGGATGATAAGGTAGGGTGTGGCTGGAAACAGGTGCTTGTTTATAGGTACTGGAAGTGAAGAATGGGATGAGTATGCAGAGTGATGGATGAGTTTTTGTTATTCTAAAGTCGCGGTTGTTGGACGAGAGAGTTAGAGAGGATTGAAAGGGTGAAGTGAGAGAGCAGTGATTCGTGATTTTGGTGTATTACCAGAATGGGGTTTGGCGAACCTGTGGTTGTGTCGCAGCCGCACAGCGCAATACCAGAAAAAACACGCTAGAGATCAAATCGCAGAAGATGTAACAGGCGTCGGCGCGCGAGCAGAGTAATCACTGAATATCGCTAGCACTATACAACGAGTGTTGTAAGAAGATCAATAACGACATATACCTCATTACGAGAATTACCTCCCACCCCGGTGATATGGGACCTTATATGTATGAGTGTATGCGAATTGGACGCCACCCCCACAACTCAGCGCTCGCTAACGCACGGACCCCATCGCTCCGCTCACAATAGCATGCCTTCAATTCGCACCCTGTTTCTCTACAGCGTGAGTATAGCTGCGCAGAAAGGTGAAATCGCATGTGTAGTTCTCCCAGCAACAGCACAGAGCTTGACTTGAACAATCCCTGAAGTAGCCACCATCAAGCTGGAATCAACGCCAAATGTAAAGTATTAAACGGAAGCTCAGGTGGCGAGGAAGGAATTGTGCGAGTAACTAACTAAACAAACTGACATCGTAGGAATCCCGATCACGAGCGCTGTACATTTAGAAGAGCATTGCCAGGTTTGAAAAGTCGCTATCTACACACACAAATGCATGGCGATTGCGATAGCATACAACAAAACAAGTACTACAATGATACACACTTAACCATATAAATTTTACCCACTATCACAGCCCAGATCAATATCTGCTGCAGGAAAAAGAAAGAATGATCCAAAAAAACCGGTCACGGGCGCCACTGCAGGCCTTCAGCTCCAACAAACAGTCCCAGCCTTGGCAAACTGTGCTGATCCTGCGCAATGCAATGAACGGTGGCGAGAACTAGCAAATTGTAACTTGCAACACAGATTCGCATGGCATGCATGCGCAAAACAGCTAGCAAACCACAGCCTTCAGAAAAAGGCCTGTTGCAGCGCATAACACAAGCGGGTGCGGGATGACGCGCCGGGCAACACTTGCAAACAATACATCCATCGGACATTTCCGACCGCACAGGTCCTCAGAAAACAGCTGGCAGACGAAGTGCCGCACAGAGCTCGAAGTAAACATACCAGGTAGTAATCACGATTAAGTGGAGAGAGCCGGCCTCTCCCGCCGTAGAAGTGAAGAGAAGTGCGTATGCTGTCCATCTCTAGAAAGCGGCTCGACCTACCATCTGTCTCCTCCCATAGCCTATCGCACCTTGCCTGTCACTGTCCATACCCACCCCCTTAATTGCAAAACCCGATTTAGCCCCAATACTTGTTTTTTGTGTTTTTATTTTACCCTCTCCACGCGTAAAATCGTCCCCTAAGCCCCGTTTTCGCTTTCGGTCAAAAACCATGTCACCTACCTACTTCCCAACCCACTTCCCTTCCGCGGAGGAATAAGAACTACGTCCTGCAGCCCAGACCAAGCCCTCAAGTGCCTCCCCAGATCTCACGATCTAACCAAGTGTCCATCGCCCACAACAGCAAGATTATTGGTGCGGAGGTTACACCCTATCTACCCTACGACATTAACGTAAACTACCCCGGCTAAACAACGCCTCCAGCTTAATCATGTTCTAACAACCCAGCCTCGCCTGTTTGTTTCCTACAGTTTCGCATCGCCCGTCGAATTTCCCTCTCCCTTGCACGTCTCATGGCTACCCGTGCCCGCAGGCACACCTCTTTGTCCAATCCCCTCAATCACCCCTCGCACTCACATCCTCAGCACAGCTCCCAAAACACCGGGATCCCCTCATGCAACTCCCCTAAACGCACACTGCAGCTGCGCCCCGGGCCCCTTTCCAGGTCACCCGTGCCCACGACCACTGCCCACTCGTGTAACGCGCTCCGCCCCCACCAGCGCGCACCCGTGGCCCACTACCTAACCCGCCCCCCATGTGCCCTGGCCTACCACGCCGACTAGCCCTTGCCCGGTACCCACTCGCGATACTCACCGTTCGCGCCACGCTCCCAGCCCTCAAACAGGGCTCCCCTTCCAAAACGTTTTCGAGCCTACTCCCACCAACAACAAAAGACCCCATTTTTCAATTTAACAACACAACTCACTCTACACTGACCCCGGTCCCTGCGGAGTCACTACTCCCCCCAATCACTCATCGCACCATGCATTCCCTATTCACACATACACACAGACCCGCTGCCTCACTCACTCACCATACTCTTCCTCACAACTTTCCAACACACACATTCGTGAATCCTCCATCCTTCTAAACTACCTCCCCAACTAACTCTGCTCCCACGTCATCCCACACTAAGCACCGTTCCATTAAACACTACTAGCTAAGCTACTCCCCCTACACATCAAAGTTCTGTCACGTCTCCAAATCACAAAAAATCCATCCCACCTAAATCTGCACTAAAATCCCATCTACCATTCCGGTCCACGAGCCCCATGAGACTTACCCGCTCCCATGAAGCCGCTAGCTAACTAACCCTCCCCCTAGCTAGTTCATCCTTGCCCAGGAAGATCTTTCACCCTTACCCGAGTCCTGTCACCAAAGCGAGGCTCTTCTTATTTTTTATTCCAATACGCGCTGCTACCACCGCAAATCACAGCCTCACTCTCACCTTGCCCTGACTCATGCACGCGACGCGACCTTCTCCCTCTTGACGTCCACCGCAGGCATTCAACCCTCCTGCGATTCCAAACCCACGTGCACCATACTCCACCCTGCACCCCAAACAACCCCGCACTCCAAGGCTCCCCACGAACACAGCTGCCCGTTGAGCTTAACACAAGCTCGGCTGGAGAACCGTCGGTCTCCAAATCCGTTACCTGCCACACTTTTCCGTCCTGACGCAACATGCGCACCGCGTCGCGTTTCCTAGCGACGGCTTCACTCCCGCAACGAGCACGTGGGTCTCGTGCGCTGCACACACGGACCTGCAGCGCTCGCTGCTGGGTAAACCCGGCGCGGTCCAAACAGCTACTTGGCGCTACTCGCTTGCTCTCTTCTCCCTCTCTCCTGTTCCACCCACCACACCTGCCGTGTCACACCACAATTCCATTCCACACACTCATTCCATACCGGAGACCGCTGCATCTCGCGCATGTCCCACGACATCTCCTCAACACACCGCGATACCTAACACCACCACTGTTCTCCCTTCAGCATAGTCGCATTTCACACACAGTGGTCCACACGCGTGCCGAGTTCTGGCGCACACCTCGCTCACCCAACGCTTGTCTTTGCACCCTCTACCCGGCTCCCTCTCACACCGTTGCTCATCACCGATGAACCCATCTGCGTTCCCCTTTCACACACGTCTCACGCTGTGTAAAGCACGCACCCAGCCACACTGCCCCACACCACTCAATCTACACTGTCGGAGGTGCGCACTACACCTGGTGGTCTCATCCACACAAGCTTGCTGAGCACCGACTTGCAACTACCAGGCAAACTGTGCACTACCACCTGCACAAAACCCAGCTTGATCGCGAGTCGCCCAAGAGAGTTCCCGTGATGCCTTCTTATACCCCCTAAGCTGCACGATGCACCTATCCACGCATCCGTGATCCCCTCAACTCCGTTGCACGACCGACCCACCTGGTCGTTGATTCGCTTCAAGGCATACTCCCTCCCCTCGTCTGACAGCCATCCGCTTGCTCCACCGTCCCACCGCTCGCCCGAGTCACCTTCCCATATCCTCCACACCTTGGTTGTTTCTGTCTTAACTCTCCCTTCATTATCGGCAGGAGTTTCTCCTCTATGATCACTCCCAGACGTCTCTAATACATTTAATCAGACTCTGCTTCTTTCTGGCGTCTTCCCTTATCTGCTGGTATGTCAACCTTTCTTTTCCCTTAAGCTACCTCCCGTCCTTCCCTCTGCTTCACTCGCGGCTCCTTCAGATTTCTCCGCTACCTCATCCTTGTCTGTACCTTCTCCTAATTTATGCTGTCTCTTTCTCCCATATTCCTTTACTCGATGTCTTATATCTTTATTATTTACTGCTCTACTCCTACTTGATCTATTAACTCTGCCTGTTTCGGGCGTCCTGTCCCTTAACTAAAGAGAGTCACCTTCTTTCTCCTTAAGTCGCTCCCGCTTCCCTCTGTCACTCCTTCCTTCAGATCTCGCTACCTCATCCTTCTTTCTCTTAATTGTTCGTTCTCTCCCTCCATTCCTTTCACCTCTGTCTAAACATTAATTATCTGTTCTTGTAGTTCCTCCATCTCTCTGGACTTCAATCATTCTCTCCTCAGTCTTAATCACCTCGTATGTTATTGTTTTCTCTACCCACTATTCCTCCGGCTTCATCATTTTCCAAACTCATCTGTTTGCTTTCAATTTGCCCATTCCTCTGGTTTCCATTGTCCGTTCTGTCTATCTCCTCTTACTCCAGCCTTGCTTTTCTCAATGGTTCAAAACCTCCAGCTATGTTGCTTTGTTTCTATCCCATTGTTCCTCTCTTCATCCCTCTCCAAACTCTGCTGTCCTTCAATCTCTCTCGTTATTCTTCCTGCTCTGTTCTCTCAACTTTTACTTGTTCGATCCAACCTATTTTTCTTTGTCGTCAGTTTCAAATTCACTCTTCAGTTTTTATTCGCAATGTTCTTGCTTGAGTTCCTCATTCTGCACTCGTGTTTTTCCTGTCCATTCTGATCATTCTTCTTCTGTCTCATTCGTTCTTCCATCATACTCTTTCTATGCATCTCATTCTTTAATCCGCCTGCCTTCCACTGTTCCGATCTTTACCTTTTTCCTTAATTCATTCTCTGCGCGTTCTTTCTTCTCCATCATCCTCAGCCTTTGAACCAAAGTTTTGTTTCTAATTCCTCCCAATGCATTTCTTCTTCACTCATTATCTCTCTTTCCACTGCTCCTCCTAATTCTCCCTTTTTTGCTTTATTTCTAGTTTTCTTCTCCATTCCTTTCCATTCTTACCCCTCCAGATTTCTATTTCAAATGACTTCCCTACCTCTTCCTTCAGTAGTCCAATTCCTCAATTCTTGTTGCTTTTCCTTTCTAGCTTGTTTTCTTCTCTTTCCCCCTCAATTGCCGCATTCTTTGAACTGTTCAGACTTTCAGCAATTCTCCGTCTTCCTCCAAGCTGTCTCTTCCCTCTTTATCTCCATCTCTTTCCCTTTCCGATTCTTGATTTTTATCTCTTCCTTCAATTTCCAATCCCCATCATTTCCACATTTTCTCTCCAACTGTATTCCCTCACACGTCTCCGTCACCCAATTAATTTCCTCTTCGTTACCGTCACTTTTTTCCTCACCTCCACACTTCTCGCCCACACGTCTCCCGATATTATTTCTTCCACCCGCTCAACGCATCCTACACCGTTGCTACCCCTCCCCAGCTCTTTGTGTCCCCACACGTGTCTCAGCCATAACGCACTTGCTGTTGCTTCATGCCGCCCTCAGCATTGCTCATTGCGTGCGTTATCACCTCGCAAATTCTAATCAAAGATTTCTCCTCATTTCGTTTGTGTTCCCATGTTCGTTACATTTCGTTCATGTAATCTTGTGCGTATTGTCCAGATTCTCTCAAATGTCGTTCATTCCTATCCATTTGTCCGATCATTCATTTCTGCTTTCTGCATCTCTGTTATTCCTGCAAGGAATCCTGTCAGTTTACTCGTTCGAAAGCTCGGGGGTTTGTAGAGGAGCGGGAGTTTATACACCGCGTCCGCCGCGCACCTTTCGGCCTTTCAGTGGGGAAAGTTCTGACCAGTCCTCGGAGTCTACATCCTTACCATGATCTACATCACCTACACAATACATCCTAATACCCCCTTGTCCTCTCCCTTGAACGCCCACTTATTCCAGTAAGGGTTAATTTAATTCTCTCGTAAATTTTATAGGGAATCGGGGACGCTCTCTCACCCTGGACGATTCCTTAATAGCTGAGACGGGTATTAGCAAATACACTCCTATGCTACACCAGATATGCTATTTCCGAATATTATACATACCACTATAGGAAAAACCGTAGCAGCGCTGCAGATCGGCCACGTGCCCGAATCGCCGAAACCAAGACCCGACACCTTCGGCCCTTAGATAAGGCAAATCCGTGACCCCTCCCTAGCACACCCCGGCGGCATACCGAATCACGTATACATGTTATGGGCACTCGCACAACCCATCCCATCTACCGCGCGAAATAATAGTCAATCGCCGATCGTCCTTAGATACCCTAAATACCCACGTAGACGAACCTACCGAGGGTTTATTGCCTCCCAACATGCCGACTTCGGATACGGCCGCTTAAGCGAACTGCGTTCCATGGCTCAAACGTCTGATAACCGACCGGTTTATCGTCGGGCCTGACGGTTTCAGATATAATTATCGGCGTCTCGCGCATACGACGTCAAAAACGTTGTACGATAAAACAAGATGTGCCAAACCCAACAAGAATAAGCGACGCAGCGAATAAACGCGGAAGAGATTTCAATCAAGGAGCCATTTACACGGAGAGCACACTAGCACACACCGTTGACTCCAGTATAAAGAAAACGATCAAAATGCAACGATATATTACAGAAACAAATGAGCAATATGACGCAGACTGTTCGACGTGAACCGATTCATAAGCGCCGACTCACACGGACCACTTACACAATTACTACTCTGCTTACGACTTGCGCCGTTAAGACATCACGACACATGTTCAACCAAATCACCAAAAAGAGACTCGAATCGAACCTTTCCCTTCGTTGCATCCGGGTGTCCAGGTGAAGATGGCTTCTATCTCATGTTTGGCATTTGGATCCTCGCGGATACACCTCTATCCATTGTATTCTGCTGTACCAACTTTGAACTCCACCGCTCGGTGAGACCTTGTCGAACTACATTTTGGCCTTCTTCCGGCTGAACGACTTGATCTCTCTCATTGAGCGTGTCTGTACCTGTCGTTCATTGCTGGTCTAATCCTCTACGAATACTCGCTCTTTGATATCACAGTAGCCTTACTACATCTTAGTGACATCGACCTATCAGGATAGACGTACTCACATGTCTAACATCTACCCGAACCGGAGTGCACATATATGTCTAGGATACGTAACGTCTCACATTTCTAATTGAATAACTTTTTAAACACTACTCGCTTCTAATTGTACATACTTTAAAACACGTACTCACATTCTAATTGTACCATACTTTAAACATCTATTACTCGCATTTCTAATCGGATGAACACTACTTTAATACACGTACTCCCGAACCCAGACGTAAATACGAGCTAGAGCAAATAAAAAAGAACCTCCAAGCAGAGACGATACCAAGTTAAATGCATGGTCAAAGACAGCACTATCAGCGACGAAGAGGAGAACACCATCGCACTCCATAGCCGCTCTATATCTCGCGTCTTATACGCCCGCCCACCACCCTTTATCCTTGTCTCCATCTAATACACTCCTTGCAGAGCGTGCTTACAGCAAGGGTCGACATTTCGTAATTCTCCTCTCTTTCCCTCCACCTGCGTCTTAGTGTGTAGCCGATAACCTTTAAAGCCGTGATGTCTACTAGCAGCCTTTTGCTGAACGCGAAATACCCGCACTGTAGTCGTAATCTCGCTGTAGCAACATGTGTAAACAACATATCTCGCTTCTGATTTTGTACATACTTTTAAACACATACTCCGCATTCTTAATTGTCATACTTTTAAACACTACCTCACATTCTTAATCTTTCGTTCTGGTGTACTCATCTTTAAACGTAGCGTGGTTAGATTACTCGGACGCAGGTGGAGGTAAGTGTCGGGTAACTCCTGCAGTACTTTAGATAGACTTACTCACGATGTGGCTCTAATTGTTAACATACTATAAACACTATACTGTGAAGTCACTTGGCCGGACTGACCGATGCAGAGAGTCGGTGCTGCCGAAGCAGTTACTAGGCCACAATAAGAGTCGGGTCGGGTCGCCACTTCAACTCAGGAAGTCAGGGCAGAAATTTGGAATTTGGTCATGGTGCTGGCGATAGCTCGCCTACTTTTCATGAAGGACACCATGGGATCTTTATTGTCCACCAATGAATGCTGGCAGATAAAACGCCCGTTTAACGTCCATCCAGGGGAAGGACGGGAAAAGAGGACACGGCACATTGATGAATCGCCCTGCCTGCGAAACACCGGGATGACAGTTTGTAGCTGGGTCGAGATTCAAACCCAGGCTAGACAGTTTAGAAGCGAGCAGTGCGTCCTCTAAGCGCATCTTCGCCAGCCAGAGAAGTGATAGCTCCAATAGAAAACAACAACAAGCAAGCAAACAAACAATGAGTATATTTGAATCAGCAAGAATAGTTGGCACTCATACGACACTATTCAAATAAAAGAGTGAAATGGGAGGGGGCATTTAAATTGGTGACAATCAACTGCGATAATAAAATAATGAAAATTCATTCATTCAGAGGTGCTTGATACAGTGTTGGCATTTTGTACAATTTGTCTGACATGTTAAAATAATACCTCCACATTGGTTGATTCCCTCTTTGAAAAAGATGGAAATCACTGTGGCCTGTGAGGTCACTTGGCCGACAATGTGGCTGTAATACTCCAGAAGTGCTCGACCTGAGGTAGAAAGTGCAGAGGGTTCGTAACCCATGAACATTTGAACTGTAAAGTAAACACGAGGGTGTGTTGAAAAGTAATGCCGCCTATTTTTTTCTCCTCCAAAACAGATATAGATATTCAAATGAAACAAAGACAGGTACAACTAGAGGGGAGCACTCGGGAGAGTGCAAAACCTCCGCCGCCAATACTGCTGGGTCACTCAAGTGAACCTTATATGTTATTCATTAAATATGATGTCAACAGTGCTGACAGTTATATTTCTTTTCTCCAACATTTTTTTTTGGGGGGGGGGGGGGTTGGAATCACTTAAATACATGTAGAAATGCAAAAGAAAGAAATCGAAATTTTGTTGAAAAAAGTAGCAAAAAATGTTTTTTTCTCGAACAATTTTTTTTTTGGGGGGGGGTTGGAAATCACTTAAGACATGTAGAAATACAAAAAAAAAAAATTTTCTCTAATTTCTTTGGGGGGGGGTTTGGAAATCACTTAAAACATGTAGAAATGCAAAAAAAAAAAAATTCTCTATTTTTTTTTGGGGGGGGGGGGGGAACAATTTTTTTGGGGGGGGGGTTGGAAATCACTTAAACATGTAGAAATGCAAAAAAAAATTATATTTGGCTAAACAATTTTTTTGGGGGGGGGGTGGAATCACTAAATGTAAAGCAAAAAAAAATTTCTTACTTTTGGGGGGGGGGGGACCAAGTCCAAAATTTAATGGCATGATCTTGGACCATACCTACCCCCCCACCAAGTTTCGTCGAAATCCGTCAAGGAGTTTTTCCGTAATACTGTTCACAAACAAACAAAAACAACAAACAAACAACAGAAAGGGTGAAAACAGTAACCTCCATCCATCTTCGAAAGAGGCGGAGGTTAAACATCAATCTTTATTCTACCATGGTGCGTAGATATTTCTCAACATAATCACCACTGCAGTCCACATCTTCCTGCCAAGGTTCAACTAGTTGTATGATGTTGTCCTGATATAACCGAGTCCTGCTGACTTAACCAGCATTTTCACATCATCGTCAGAAGAAACATGGTCTCTACGAAGGTGTTCTTTAAGTTTGGGGAAGAAAAGTCGGGGCTGGTGATCCTTTGTGGTGGTACTCCTTGACTATTTCTTCCGCTCAGGATCGTAATGGTGCACCCAACTCCATCTCCAGCGCTCACAGCACTGACAACGTCGTGCTGCTCTCTGCCACGTTGACCAATTGTAGCCAGCTGAACATCTCGTGTCAGAATCACAAAACTTCGCACCCAGTGGTGGGAGGAACTAATGTGCAGACTGGACTTTGTTTCATTCAAACATCTTTACTTGTTTTGGAGAAAAAGAACAGGAGGCATTACTTTTCAATATTCCCTCACACTATGCATATTACAACAATTAGAGTCATTCAA
>CM068960.1:99956565-99988149 GCA_035128595.1 Eptatretus atami
CTAGTCGCTTTTAAAATGTTTCTCTCTGCAAATGCTTGTCAGATCGATGCGGAACTTTAAACATCGGAGGGACTCCTCATGGAGAATATTTTGTTGATAACTCTGCTGTCATTGGTCACATGGTATGGCAGCCATATTGGATTAAAGGAAAAACATTGGAGATATTTTTTCTGCAAATCCGCTCAACGAAAAAAATTGAAACTTGCAATATGGCATCAACTTTCCATGGAGTATAGAAGGTGTTAACGATGACAACATTGGTGAAGTGGTATTCCAGCCATAATCCTTCCCGGCCCACCTGAGCTGACCACATACAAAGCTTTCGTCCGCAGCCTGATGGAGTATTGCTCTCCCCTCTGGGCTGGTGCTCCTGCCTCTCCCTTTCTCGGTTCACGCTGTGGAAACCAAGCATTTAGGATCATTGGTATCTCCCACGATGAGGCTGAGTCTTTGGCCTCTCACTCCTCACCGCAGGCAGGTCGGTGGTCTTTCTTCATCTACCGTCTCCTCTCCGGTCTCGCCCCCCCGCTCTGTCTGCGATCTGCTCTCCCCCCCCCATAATTCCACAGGGGCTCAAGGTCTGCCAGCAACCCCCTTCTGGTAAAACTACCAAAATCACGAATCACTGCTCACCTTCACTCTTTCATTCCTCTTTTTTTTGTCCTGCCTTTAGAGTAAACTCCCACACTCTCTTCAATCCCATTCTTTCTCCCAGTCTTCAAACAACTCTTCACCGCCACCTCTTATCTTCCCCCATCCAAAACCTCGATCTTTTCTACCCCCGTTAATCCACCCAAACTCACCTCCTTCAAATTCCCTGCTTTCCTTCCTGAAAGTCCCTGTAATGTCCATCTTGTATACCCCATGTTCCCCACCCCTTCCCTCTACCATCTACAGATCTCCTAATGTCTCTGTATGTGTGTTTGTTGCTCTCATACGAGCCTCGACAATGTATACAAAAAAAAAATTGGTCAAACTGAAACTTCGTATATCTGATCTCCAACCCGATGTGAGTGAAGAATTAAATTTGCCATCATCAGTCATATGTCTGGCAGCCATATTGCATTGAAAAATAAAATGTTAAAAAAATATTCTCCAGAACCGCTTAACAGATCGATTCGAAATTCAAATATATATGATCAACTTGCCATGGGGAATATAGCTTGATGAACTTTTTTTTTTCATATGCATCTCATTGATGCAATTTAGCCTAATGTTCATAAAAGTGGTCATTAAATATCTTCATAATTATCAATGAAGCTATGGATACTGGCAATGTATGTGACATGATGCAGTATGTCAGCAATAATAGCAGTGGGCCATAATAGTAGCGTTTTCATTACAATGGTATTTTTATCAGAATGAGCACGCGAGGGAGATCGTGTGCTCTACGAGTGCCCCTTGTTTATTTTTGTAATGAACATTATCATCTTGTCAGTTGCTTTTTAATGTCTTGCAGCCACTGCTGTGTACCAGGCGAAAGAGAAATTGAAATCTATTGAACAGGCAAAGAAAGGTAATGGCAGAACGATAACATCTCAAAACATTGCTTTGTCACGTGTGTGTTTTATTGGTCTTATCTTTACATTTATGTAATTGTACTTTGTATTACCATATAAAGTTGATTTGCCATCCCAAATCGATCACCTGTTTGAAATTTTGCTTGTTCTTGTAGCTATGACGGTGTTAAACACTACACTATTCCTACTCCCCAGGTTCTGTGATGTCCGAAGAGTTGATAAAGTATGCTCACCGCATTAGTGCCAGCAATGCCGTGGCTGCCCCTCTCGCCTGGATGCCGGGTATGCTGCCATTGCATGTGCTCTGTTTGAACCAATCTTCATTAAACTTTATTTTGAATACCTCATTATGCACACACAAATCAAATATTGACTCGTTGGTGTTGTTGTTTTTTTAAAAGTAATATTCTGCTCAATTGTGCAGGTGATCCTCGGCGTCCATACCCCACTGATCTGGAAATGCGCAGTGGAACTTTGGGCCAGCTGAGTCACTTGCACACCAGTGGCCTGAATGGTCACCTTGCTACGGATGCACTCGCAGATGGTCGCCTGCCTGGTTTGTTGGCTGCTTCCTCGTCCTCTCTCTCTCTCTCTCTCTCTCTCTCTCTCTCTCTCTCTCTCTCTCTCTCTCTCTCTCTCTCTCTCTCTCTCTCCTCTCTCTCTCTCTCTTTCTCTCCTCTCTCCTCTCTCCTCTCTCCTTTTCTCTCCTCTATCCCTCTCTCTCCTCTATATCCATGCTCAACTTCACCTATTCAATTTATTTAGTCTTTCCGAACATTTTTTTTTCTTATGTGCACAAGGGCAATACAGTGCTTTACACAAATGAGGTGTGCTGATTGACTTGGCCAGATGCTCATCATTTAGAATTTCAAAGTTTTATAATGATCTTGATATCAGTGCAACCCATCCAACATCACATTTCATTTTCAAACCACTTTTGCTTCCTCCTTATCTCTTCCTGTTTGGATGCAGAAGTGCTAACCCCCCAATATCCCGGCACCTGGGGGAGCGGTGGGGAACTTGGAGTGGGGATGCTGAGCAATACTGGACAAGACGTTGGTCTGGAGTTGGCTGGGCACAACAAGGAAAACGAGGATGAGGTTGATGTCATGTCCACTGACTCAAGCAGCAGCAGTTCAGACTCTGACTGAATGCTCAGCATGGCATCCATGACTTTGTTGTAACTTACTCGGGAATTGTTTTGGTAGGTTTGTGCTATCAACCTCTTTTTCTTGATACTACTACTCCAACCGACTACTATTTTAATAGCCCCAGTTATTCTCACCTTCTTTGTGAGGTCCAATGTTTAGGTCTTTCATGCAATGTCTGGCCAGACCTGATATTCAACTGGAATTGATTTGAGCAGGATTTTGTAATTTGTTCTGGGTGCCGATGATGACTCGCCCACACACTTATTTATTATTTTTTTGTAAAATATGCCATGGAATCCTTAACATCCACCACTTTGCAATAGGAATCAATGATGGGGATGGCGTAGCTTGTGATACTTCATGTTAGGAATCTAACTCTGATGACTAGACAGCTCAAAGCTAAGTGCACTATCTCTGCACCATCTTGGCGGACAACATTTGTTTTCTTGACAACCTCACGGATTTTCTTGTTGGTGACATTGTGGATAATGACGCTATTTTCTTCATGCCAATGTGGAGATAAGTATTTAAGAAGGAAGAAGAGCTCACTACTTTCATAAAAGTTTCAAAAAATTTTAATTCCACTTTTCCTTTCTTATTCCTCCCCTCTCATTCCATCAATTTAAACCTTAAATATTGGTGGGTGGATCGATGATTGAAAGTATCTCGGCTTCAGCCAGACAGGCTGCCTTCAAAGCAGCTGAGCAACCTACAAACCCTGTGCATCACAGAATCATAGGAGAACTAACTGCCTGTACGACGACTCGAAAGGCACAACCTTTCATCAGAGCGACTCGACCCTTCATCCGGTCGAACGGGCAGGGCGTACGACAGTGGCTTCTCAGCGAGTGGAGCAGGAAACAGCCTATTAGTATACTGCCAATCTCTATCCAGCATACTGGCTACTGCCTACCATGCAAGGTGTGCCATCTGAACCGTCTCTGGACAGGTGTTGGGTGCTTCGACGTATGCATGCACACCTGGACCCTGCTGACACTACAGCTTGTGACTGTGGTGAGATACAGACAGCAGAACACTTTGATGAGGAATGCCCCATGTACCACCTTGATGGAGGATGGAATTCGCTGCAAAAGCTCACTGCACAAGCCCAGGAGGGGCTGAGGACTGCCCATTCCACCAGCTTGTTTGCTCAACAAAAAGCAACTGTTTATTTTGTTTTGTAACATCCTGATCTGTTCTATATTCTCGACTTTGTATTAAAAAAAACAAAAAAACAGTTACTTAGGGGTTAATTATAGTTCAAAACAAAGTTTGGCATTAAGAATAATGAAAGGTGGTATGTAAACCTGGCAGCCACCTCATGCTGGTTATTTAATGTGACTATAATTCTTCATTTTATTTTGGGTGCCTAATAATGACAGCATAGTACAAGTTTTACTGTGCAGTGGGGTTTTTCTCACATGAGCAAAAATATTCACTCCTGTATTGTAACGTCTCCAATATGAATGCTAACAAAGTCATTGCTTTGAGATATGAAGTTTTGATTCACTTTGGTTATGCTTTAATCTATCTATACTATAATGGAGCTAAGTGTTTATTATCTCCTCCGAGACGAAGCATCAGCGGTTCACAAAACTCAGCTATATTGTACTTGGTATAGATGACTGGATCGCAATACTTTTTAGCACGTTATCACAAGTAAATGAGCAAAAATTAGAGGGGTTAAAAAGTGAAGCCGAGTATTAGCTATGCAGCCCGAGGTACATCACCGAACATGATTGGTCCAGTGCTTTCACATGTCTACCAAAGAGCAGACCACCACCTCTGCCACCCATCCATGGGAGGGGTAATCTACTAGTATACAGTAATAGTAATGGGTAACCTGGGCTAACGTGACCTGCAAAAGTATTCACCCCCTACCGATAATGTCACATTTCGATGAATGATGTAGAAACAATTTTTCAAAATGAACTTTTTTATTAATAACTGAAGAGATCAATCTAAACACTGTTGTAGTTGAAGGAGGTTACATGTCAGGAATACATGCAAAAAATATGTACAAATCAAAATTCACTGGTTACAAAAGTATTCAGCCCCTTAGGTCAGTACATGGTGAAAGCACCTTTTGCAGCAATGAGTGTTTGTGGGTCGGTCTCTATGAGCTTTGCACAGTGGGATGGTGAAATCTTTGTCCATTCTTCATGGAAAAATTGCTTTAATTCTGTTAAGTTTGTTGAGGCTCATTGATGGACTGCAATCAAGTCTTGCCACAAATGTTAAATTGGGTTCAAGTCAGGACTTTGACTGGGCAACTCAAGAACATTTATTTTCTTCTTGTTCAGCCACTCGAGTGTGGTTTTAGCTTTGTGCTTCGGATCATCATCCTGCTGAAATGTGAATCTCCGACCCAGTTTCAGAGTCATGGCTGACTCGAGCAGGTTTTCATCAAAGATTCTCCTGTACTTTGCACCATCCATTGTCTCTTCTGCCCTGACAAGCTTGCCAGTTCCCGCTGATGAAAAACAAGTCGCATTACATGCTGCTACCACATTGCTTGACAGTAGGGATGGTGTTGACTGTGTTATGTGCAGTGTTCGGCTTGCACCAGACGTAACGCCTTGAATTCAGACGAAAAAGTTCTATTTTAGTCTCCTCTGACCACAAAACGTTTCTCCACGTGCTTGCAGTATCATTATGATGCTTGCAAATGCAGTATCATTTTTGCAAATGTCATGAAAAGTTTTTGTGTGTTTAACTTCTATGGACTCTTGAAGCTGGGTGGAATTAGTTGACAACTGCTCGTTGAACTTGTGATGTTGGATATCGGCGTTAAAATAAATTATAGCCATCAGGGTTCGGGATGGGGGAGAATCCCCAATTCTCTCGATATGTAAATACAGCACCGCTCTGGTGAGTAGTATTACAAGTCATATAAAAATGTGCCAATCCTGGGGGAATTCATCCATCCATGTAAAGATGGGGTGTAGAAAAGATCATGGTATTGGATAGGGGATGATCTGAGATGATGGTGAACAGCTGTCTTGAAGATTGGAGGGAAGAATGAGATTGAAGTTAATGTGGAAGTTGGTTCCACATGTGGGAAAAAGAATGAGTGAGTGGAGGTGAGCAGTGATTTCATTGAAGAAAACAGCATTGAATACATGTTTGGAGAAACCAAATGTATTCAACAAACCAAACATGAAAACTATTGCACTGGACCATCAAACTCAAAAGAAGAAGAAGAAGTTACACCATTTTATAACTTTCTGAGAAATACGACTGGATGTTGTGTGCACTTGGCCAACATCACTTTCACATGTGGTGATGTGAAGTAGATTTGGTTTTCGGTGAGGAAAATCTGTATTTTCTGCACAAACTTTAAACATCCTGGAGTGTACTTTTCATCGGTGACAATTTGTTAGCACTTTTACATCGTGAACTTTGTTCCATTTACTTGTGCAATCAATGGCAGTGGTACAGACGTGGTTTTTATATGGTTTCTAACCAATAATTTTGCCTGACACTACTACCAGGCTCTTGGACCTCCCGCTCGAGGGACAAGGGTGTTGGAAAGCTTTAATGGAAAGGTGATGATGCTTCCTTGCCTGGCAGCTCACTATTTTACACCGTCGTGGAAATGATTCACGGACTTGAATTTCACTGGAGTTAAACAAAAGTTCACTGGAGTTAAACCATATTCACAGCCCTGTCTTCAGCAACGCATTTCCTCTTGACTCACGGAGCTTCATGCCATGTGTTGCATTGTGACTCGCTATCTTCAGTGGGGTTTAACTGCAGGACTTCTATTATCGTATCCCTTTTGGGGAGCAGTTTATTTCTACGGGTATTGTACATTTATGACACCCACGTCATCAGGTGAATCGTATTTTGTGGACACGACGCCGAATTGGTCCACTGGTGATATGACATGTCTTGCTTCTTTTTGAACTTGTGACTGTATTCACCCACACTCAAGCTTAACAGCTAATGGTGCACCGGATTGAACGAAGTCATCAACCTTTAGCGGTGAGTCAAAGTCGAAAACTCGATTTTCTATACATCTGCACAAACACTTGCTTCAAAGTATAAGGCAGACGAACCAAAACTTCCTCACCAGGCAAGAGTTTTTGACGATTATTCATTTTAAGGAGGCCTACATTACCAATGTCACTTCAATGCAGCTGTCAATACGTATCACAATAAAAAGAATTCAGACAAAAGTTGAGGTAACGAAACGTTACAAAAAAAACCACCCCGTATAAAGAGGGGCACACCCTCTTCTAACTCGGCCACATCACTCTCTCACACGGGTGTGCCGACAATCACACCCCCACTTTGATGAGTCGATGGCCCTGGTGATAGGTCAAGGAATGTCTCTGGATGTTATGTCGTGGAAATGAGGACATCATCATCATTAAAATACACAATTTGGTGTCTGTGTGTTTTTTTGACCGCGATACATTTGGTGGTTACTTATCCAATCTTAACCAAACTTGACAGGAGGACGAAGGGTCACATGATGGAGGTTGAAGCGACTTCATTTGCCCCCCTCCCTCAGGGGGTTTTCCGTCTTGGGCGAAATCCGTGTTAAGGTGTATATTCGTGTGAAGATAGCTAATTGTGGCATTTTTCCAAGGGCGTTTCTAATAAGAAAACTAATAACAACACCAATGATAACAGCATAATATTGTTATGACAAAACAATATTAATACTAATAATATCCCCTCTACCCAATGGGTCTTTCCTCCTTGGACAAACAGCGTGTTGTAAACATATTTATATAACATGCTTAGCTATTTATATAGCTTATCGTGACATTTTGTGGGCACCCCTAACGGTAGTAAAACTATTAGGCCTATAAACCACATACACGTACGATTACCCTTTTAAAACAGTCGCTACAGCTGTTTGACACGAAACCGAAAGGGAGGAAACTCGATGTTCTTGTCTGTGTCCGGGGTAAGAATTGTGACCTGAAATGGCTGACAAAGCTTCTGAAAGAAGCCAAAAATACTTGGAAAAGTACCTGAGAAAAAAGGGCTGTGCCTCTGCACAACAAAAGACTTGGAGAACTTTCTCCACTCACTGAGCGGGCAGCTGCTTGTAGTGAAAACAACACCCGACCAATGACTACGTGGCTCGGTACAAGACCCGAGCGGAAGGACATGTGCTACACAAACCCCCGACGGATCGCTACCTGTTAATGGACTGTGTATCTGGACTAGGTGCTTCTGAACACCGATGTACCGTTGGATCGGATCAAATCATTCACAAGCCCTATATTTGGGGTGTATGAATGTACAGGGAAAGTTAAAAATGATGACATTTCGTGTTTGGTTCTGGGGCCACAAGAGACATTATACGAGATTTTTGCATCTATTGGTAAAAGTTGAAGTTTCTGGTGGTGTGTGTGTGGGTATGTGTACGTGTGTTATAACCGTTCGGCTGACGATAGCATGGACTAAGAGGAAATGGTAACGAAGCCAACACCACTCATTCATGGATATTTCTCGTATTCCCACACGTCCGTGAGTCTGATTTGTATTTAGGAACCGAATGATTATGGTTAACCATTTTGAAATTGCCACTCTTTCACCTAAAACCTGAAAATAATGTGTCAATGACTATTTGAATCAGATTTTGTGCTTGAAACGGTGGGTCGTCATTTCGAAAGTTGCGTTTTGAGATCACCCTGCCCTGAAATGTCCTTGTAAGTCTTCACATTTGTGACCGGTTGATTAAGGATGTTTCATGAGTGAATGTTCACATCTTCTCTTCATTTTTTTAGATCCTCGTGGAGGATCTCTAAGTCTTACTCACGTTGTTGTTCTTCATCTTCTGCTTGTGGACTTTTTTGTTTCACAGCCTACAGTTTCATCGAAATTTCCTGAAACTTGGCATATATATGTAAAAATACCCCGCGCAGACAGTAACCATCTCCGATTTTGAAAATTCCTCCTAGAAAAAAAGTTATGACGTCACAACATCTCCGCTAATGGAAATCGCCTAAAAAATTATCTCCGAAACTAGGCAAGCTTTTTGAATTCTGTTTGCGGGAATCGAACAGGGCATTAGCAGAGATGAATTACCGCACATATGATACATCACTATGACGTCATATCAATTTTTATGACGTCATTCCTATTTTTTGTTTCACACACCAGAGTTTTCATCGGATCTTCGTGAAACTTGCCATGTATATGCAGAAAGCCCACGCGCAGGCAGCAACCATCTCCGATTTTGGAAATTCTTCCTAGAAAAAAAAGTTGACGTCATAATATCGCCGCTAATGGAAATCACCTATACCATAATCGCCGAAACTAGGCAAGTTGTTTGAATTTTGTTTGCGGGAATCAAGCCGGGCATTAGCACAGATAATTTATCGCAAACCTGATACATCATAATGACGTCATTTTCGTTTTTATGACGTCATCATTAAGAGGACGAGGATCTTAGCTCATTTGAGCTTGTTTATGTGCATTGAGGCCTCGTGGTATCAATTGCTGCTGCTGTTGCTGCTGCCCCACCTTCTGTACATTACTCAGAAAAATATTTTCGATCTTATTTTAATTGCGATAAATCGTATGAACCTAATTGAGGTCTTCAGTGCATTTTTAACGACTGATGAAACGGTACAGTATTTGTGCATCATGGCGGTGTACAGCGCGAGAGTAATGTATAATAATTCGGTCGCAATTTGTAAAGCTGTTTCATCGTATATTTCGTCAAAGTTTAGAGGAGGTGATTTAGGGACTATTCTATGTGTAAAAAAATATTGTAAGACCAGAACGTAAAAAAAAATTTTTTAATCGAAAACCGAGGAGGGAGGAGGAAGTGCGCACAAAATGGCGGCGCCCAAGAGCACCCCTAAAGATGCGCAGGCAAGGGTTTTTTAATTTATTTTTAAAAATCTTTATAAACCTTTTCCTCCGGTTTTATCATGTTCACATAACGGCGAGCTTTTATCAGATTGTATGAAAGCTTCATTCGTTCACCCGAAGCCCGTCCGTCTCTTCGTAGGTGATGGTGGCGATCTTGAAGGATATGGGAGTGACGGAGTTTGAGCCACGGGTTGTGAACCTCATGCTCGAGTTTACGTACAGTGAGTGCGATCATCGCAACCATTCAGGATCGAAATATGAACTCGATTGTAACTTGGCGGTTCAAACCACAGCATATTCGATACACTGGAGCTATATGATTGATGCCATTGCAATGTGTGGACTCACCATGACAACTGATCACCATGAAACCCGCACATCGATGTCCAACACGAAGATCCATCGAGTTTGTCTCCTTACATCCGATGGACCACACTCTGTGTGATGCAGAGCGTTGGTTCTACCGAAGCAGTTTGTTGGCAAGGGTCATTTTGGATGGCTCGTCATCATCCCTCTCCCAGCAGTAGTTATGGTGGGGAATTGTTGTTGTCCAGGGTGCCGGCGATAGCTCGCGTCCTCTTCGTGAAGGACACCGTAGGATCGTTAGGAGCTGGGTCGGGATTCCAACCCAGGCTAGACAGCTTAGAGGCGAGTGCGTGTACTCTAGGCTATCTTGCCAGCCTTTTGTCAGATCATCGGTCTTGAATTTGTTTCACAGGAAGGGCGAGGCATCAATGTTGTGTTCCGTCCCTCGGATGGACGCTAAACTCGGTGTCCCGTCTGCCCGGATTAGTTGGTGGACGTTAAAGAGCCCACGGTGTCTTTCGCGAAGATAGAGTCTGGGCTCGTGGAGGAGTTATGACACGGAATGGACCAGAACGTAAAAGAATGAGAAGTCTTGAAGACGACGATGGTTCACGAGCGGTATTTGACGATGTAGATTGTTTCAGAAGTCAAGGATGAGACGATGTGATAATTTTTGACCAAGTTATAATTAATTAAAGTGGCCTTCAATCAACAGCTGCAAAATGTCGAAAACCCGGTTTCGTTCAACAACTTTCAAAATTTGACCTTTGCATAACCTTTAAAGGTCACAATACAATGTTGTGGACATTAAAATATGGAGAAAGGATAGGTGCTATAGCTTATTGGAGTTAGTTCGTCGAAGGTCGAAAACCCGGTTCGATTCCCACAACTTTGAAAAATTTGACCTTTTCCTGTAAAGGGTCAAAGGCAAGATATTAAACCTTTGGTTGCAAAAAACTTCCTCTGGAAAATTTTCATTTTCCCCCCCACCGCTCCTACCCCGGTCCCCACCCCCCCCCCCCCCGCCATCGCCCCCTCCCCCCACCCCCACCCACCCCCGCCCCCGCCCCAACCGCCCCGCCCCCCCACCCCCTCCCCACCTCCGCCCGCCCCGCACTCCGCCACCGCGCGCCATAACCGCCCCCTCCGCCCCCACCCCGCCCACCCCAGGAACAATATAATGTCAATAGGCTATATGGCATTCGCACTCCTCGATTATCCATACTTTGATGAAATCAGCGTAAAAACAAACTTGAAGGGGGCGCCACGGGCAAGGTGTTCGAGATAGAGCAAAATGGCTTCAAGACTTTAGGTGGGAATGACCTCAAGATTATGCATAAAAAATATGTATCCAGACTCTCAAAGTTTGGGCGGTCGTATGATTTTTATGTCAAAATTTGCAATTTTCTAAGTTTTTGACCTTGACCTTGGAACGAAAATGAAAAATCGGACAGCGACAAGTTTTCGATAATTCATTTTGCTATTCAAATACCGAAGAACCCATTCCATTCAGTCAATTCCCTCGGAGAAGATAGATTTTAAATCTGACTACCCCCTAAAAATGGCTACTTTTTGGGCGTGGCTCCGCCCACAATGGGCGTAGCATGCTCTCATCCAGGAAAACACAACTAGACATTGATATCGAACACATAACCAAGTTTCATCAAGATCGGATCAAAGTCCACAGAGTTATGCTCTGGACAGACAGACTTACAGACAGACACACAGACATAACGAATATAGTGGTCACTCTGGCTGGCACTCATGAACCAAAAATAAATTCTGTGTATCAAACTAAGGTGCAAATAATTCTCAAATATCGATGCATGCATAGTATGGATGATGTTTCCAACTTTAAAATGAAGCAGACATGACACCATATCGCTCGTCATCCCCCATCCCAACCCTCCATTTTTTTTGTGTGTTCCCCCATCAACCCAACCTTCTTGCAGGTTACAATGCTCCCTCCATTTCTCTCTATGTCCTCTTTCTCTCTTTATTCCTTTGCTTGTTTTTTTCCAACTCTGATCCAACTGCCCCTCCGCCAGCCCTTTGCTGCCTCACCAACTGTGCCAACTCGATTCTTACATGAGCCTCGATCTTGTATAAAAGAAAACGCAACCTGTACCATACTCCTTAAAGAGCGTTGTTGCTGCCGAAGCAGTTTCTTGGCAAGGGTTAAACTTGGTGGTTTGCCATTGCCTTCCCAGTGATTTTTGTCCGTGCTCTATCCTTTTCAATCCAGGGCGTCGAGAAAGGAAGCAACACGTATCATTTTTGAAAATCCTTTGGTATGACTCAGATGGGGTTTCAACCACCGACCTAGACTCAGTGGATGGTCCAAATATTCTGATCACCACTCTGCTGATTTTGTATAGAAGGAATTTTTTTGGGTGTGTAAGCCGGTATTTGAAATACACCGGGTACTGCGGAGGTTCAATAATCATTCTCGCAAAAGTTTTTTTAAAGTACGATATGAAATGCTTTCCATGCAACTGTGATGAAACTATGATGTCATAAGCGGAACTTGAACGTGATTTTGCTGTATGGTGCTGTATGAGCCATGAACTCATGTTTTGTTTTGTTTGTGCATCAGTCTCTCTGTTGTTGTCGGAGGAGCGCGGGACATTAAAATTAGCTCCGTCTAACCGACCGACATTCTTGTGTACGCGATATTTCAAAAGCCGTTGAACATTTAGTTTTCATGTTGCAGATATCTACTCCTCATGACATTATCTCAACCTGATTATATTACGGCTGTGATTGACTGAATTATGTTTCCATGACAACCATCTTGGTAACTCGGCTTGTGTGCGTGATGTTTCAAAAACTGTTCAAGATTTCCCTTTCCTATTACACAGTCTGATCTATTCCTCATACCACCCAAAAGGTGGGGGACCCAGAGTACTGCATCAGGTCCTTGTTATCTTGGTGATTGTGATTGGTTGTATGCACAAACTTTGTTCTCAATGTTGTTGTCTCTTTTCGATAGCTTTTCATGTCACGATCCCTCATCTATCCTTCCAGGGTACGTGACTGGCATCTTGGACGATGCACGAGTCTACTCCAATCATGCCAAGAAAAACAACATTGATTCCGATGATGTTAAGCTCTCTGTTCAATGCCGCATGGACCATTCTTTCAGCTCCCCACCACCCAGAGATGTGCGTACCAATGTTGATCGTTCTACCAACTGCCATGTGTATAACTCCCCAACCCTGCTCTGCAAACGCAAGGTTTTTCCTTTCTCAGGACTTCACTTGCCGCCGTGACTATTTTCATGAATTTGTTCATGAGTTTTCATGCAATGCGAACCATGACCCACCCAAACTGTAATCAAAGGAACAAACAGAAACTTGTACAAATGGGATTGTTGGCCATACGTGTGCTTGCAGGGAATAAAAGCTGAGACTGTTTCATGTTTGAGGTATTGATGCAAAGAACGTATATATATTAAGCTCGGAAATACATGAGGGCCTACAAGTAAGATAATGCCTCATCTTCATTAACCTGGCCTTGCTGGTTTATGATTCGGAGAATCGGCAAAACCTTCGGAGATTCATAAAATTCTTATGCGTATCGTGATGAACATCATTGGTTTATCTTTCTTCTTTTTTGTTCCCTGCCCGGAGACGGGGGATATTAAAATTACCTCCATCCGTCTCACCGACCGATCATCTGTCCATGTACTTGTGTGTACGCAATATTTCAAAAACCATTGAATTCTTGATAGGGTAATTCTTGAGAGGGAATTCTTAAAAACCATTGATCTTTGCTCGGATAATTCTTGATAGGGTTCGCCACCATCTGCTTGAGTACCAGCGCGCAGAGCAGTCAGGCTTTACACCAAAGAGGTCAAGATTGACAGTATCCTTGCTCTTCGGTCCTCACCAAACACAGACGAGAGTTTCGGCAGGGCTGCTTGCAGCCTATGTTGATCTTTGTAAAGCGTTTGATTCAGTGAATCGGGATGCCCTCTGGAGGATTCTTGGTCTTCATGGGGTGCACCAAAACTGATCGATCTGATGTCTGAACTATACTCTGGTACTGAGAGTGCTGTGAGATTGGTGGTACATCTCTGACTTATTTCCAGTTGTTACTTTGTTTGTCAGGGGTGTGTTCTGGCCCCACACTTTCAGTGTTTGTATGGACTGGATTCTACGGAGGATGTCGGAGAGATCAAGGCTGGGGTGCATCGTTTGGAATGTCAAGATCTCTGACCTTGATTTCGTAGATGATGCAGTCATCTTTGTGGAGACTGTGGATATCCTTTTGGGGGCCCTCGAGGTGCTGAATGAGGAGTCTGAACCGCTGGATTACGTGTTTCCTGGGTCACAACTAAGATCCGGCTTTCATACATCTTGGATGCTGCTGTCCTGTCTGTACCTGTTTGTAATGAGGATGTTGAGTCACGGAGAGATTCACTTACCTTGGCAGTGATATGTCTCTGCTTGCTGTGGCCAGAGGTCAATAGATGTCTGGGTCGTGCCTGTGGAGTCATGGATTCACTGGATCATGGGGTGTAGCATTGCAGGTACCTGTTCATGAGGACAAAAGTCTGAGTCTTCAGGTCCTTGTGCTTCCAATCCTGCTCTACGGATGTGAGATTTGGACCTCTGACCAGGGATCTGAGACTGTGACTTAATTATTTTGGTACCAGGTCTCTCCGGAGAATCCTTGGCTATCGCTGGTCGGACTTTGTGTCTAATGAGCGGTTGCTGAGAGAGACTGAAATGAGATTTGTTACCTGCATAGTCTGTGAGCGTCAGCTTTGGCTGTATGGACATTTGGCTCATTTTCCTGAAGCTGATCCTGCTCACCAGATTCTCTCAATGAGGTAGCCTCGTGAGTGGAGGAGGCCAATGGGCCGAGCACGTGCCTCGTGGTTGCAGCAGGTTGATCAGCTTCTCAAGGAGTTGGAGATGGGCCAGGCATCTGCCTGGTGTTGGCAGACGGAGGCCCTGAGTAACCGCAAGAAAAGTGGACACACGCGATCGCTGCTTCGGTGCATGCTCCCATACCTGCCATGACCTGACTTTATTGTAAAGGGTTGTTGTTGTTGTAGAATAATAGAAATGGTACCGTTGGATCGGTAATAATCAATTTACTTGGAACATAAATTTGTTTGTTTAACCACAAGCTTTCCTGTTTTGAAAGTCTCTTGCTGAGTAAGAAGAAAAATAATAATAATAAGAAGAAGAAGCGCTGGTGATTTCTTCATGCAGCAGTAATTCGAACAGAAACATTTATTATTCTAACAAAGTAGGAATCCTTGATCAGGCCATGGGAGGAGGGAGTGAACAAATTGATATTTCGTTTTACCTCTCGAAGTAATAGAAAAAAATCTTAAAAAGTACATGGAATAAGCACGTAAAGAACAAGAAAAACAACAACAACATCGACTCAACCACAATAACAATTACTTGTAAAATTTATTTTTCACACGTTTTACTCTACTTCATTTTACATCCTCATTGACACTCATAGATAGACATGAAATATGTTTGTGAAGTACAACTTGCTGTCTTTTGATTAAACGCCTCATGCGACGTCGTGCACCTGAACGAGTATACTATATTTTAGTACACTGTTGTCAAACATCTTAAGCTGTTATCAGCCATGATATGGTATACTATGAATCCCTGGCTTTGAATGCAAATACAGTAGTCAAATGTGAAAAATTCGTGAATTATTAATCACTTCATTCATCTGACACTGCCATTGGATATGGGATACTTTGAAATGCTTGCTTGGCAAATTTCATGGCAACATGAACCTGGTGTTGGCTTAGCAGTTAGGGTGTTGGCTCACGGTTTGGGTGGTGGCTTAGCAGTTAGGGTGGTGGCTTGTGATCCTAGAGTCCTGAGTTCAAGCCCCGTTTTCACTGAATTAACACCAGGGGGTTGACTCAGTCTGTCATCCTTCTGAGGTCGGTGAAATGAGTACTCGTTTAGCAGCCAAAAGGCTGCACACGAAGGGAAGGAGTATTTACGGATTGATTAAATCTGATATTGGTGTGGTGCAGGCATTGATGGGCCAAATGGCCTCTTTCTGCGCATAAAAATTCCTTGTAAACCCTTGTAACGTGTCAGCTTATTTTTAAATTGAAATATCATGCGAAAGTTCAAATTCATGAGTCGAGTCTGAAAATGGAGCCTTGTCTCCCATTGATTTTCCTACTCACCTTTCACCTTCCCTCTCCCCCCCCCCCTCCAAAAAAAAAAAATCCCAATTTTCATTTTCTATTTATTTCTTTAAAATTGCCAATACCTGCACTGTATTTCTAGATTTGATTTTACCCATTTCGAAAATTCATACTGCGCATTGATCTGTGAATCATATTCTTAATAAGTAATCACACTTTTAATTGTATGCATTTGAAATTTTCTGTGGAATTGTTAAAGTAAGTTTTTTTTTGTTGTTGTTTTTTTTAAGGGCTCCCTCCTCCCCCCCCATGATGAATTTGTCATATCCAGATTCAATTTATGTTTTACTAAACTTGCAATGTTTTGTACATCTAACACTTTCATCCCATTATACTTCATGAACATTTAATCCATTGATTGGGTGTATGGTGACCATAGCTGTTGATAAGTGAAACAGACACACACACCATCCTCGTATCAAAAAACGACAACACTTATAATTCATCCTGCTTCAGACCAATCACAGTTAATAACTCTCTCGTGGTAACGTAGTGTAACGGTAGACCGTGGGTGGACACAAGATCAAACAATCTTTTTTAAAAATATTTTTTATGCCTTTGCTGACGAAGTCACCAGAGGCATGATGCTTTCAGGTTGTCTGTCCGTAATAGGTTTTCATTACCACGATAACTTAAGAGCGGCTGAAGGGATTTTAACCAAACTTTGTTCAAGTATGTATAATGATGTAATAATATTGGCGGTGGCATATCGGTCGACATCCCGATGTCAAATTATATCCAATTGCTTTTCTTTTTTTGTATACAGAGTCGAGGCTCGTGAAAGAGCTACAACAGAACGGATCAGGATGCAACAGAACAAGGAACAGTAGAAAGAGGGGGTGAGGGGGGAGGGGAACACCAACATCAGGGCCAAGGGACAGAATATATGGAGATGGGCAAACAAGAGATGCGGGTAAGGATGAGGGATGGGAGAGGGTTGATGATGGACCACGTCTGCCCTGCAAAAACATTGCAGTAGGGACAAAGCACGGAAATAGCAGGGATGCAATACCAGAAAGGGGATGGTAGAAGACAGAGAGAGATCACCAAGTTGTCTGCAAAGGGAAAGTGATAGGCCCATAGATTCAGCTTCAGCACGGGAGATTCAAATGATCTTTGAAGACCTTGGTTTCCACGCATCAAGCTGAGCAAGATGTGAGGCAAGGGAGCCAGACCCGAGGGGAGAGCAGTACTCCATCAAGCTGTGAATGAAAGCCTTGTACACTACTGGTCAAAAGTTTTAGAACACCCCCATTTTTCCAGTTTTTACTGAAATTTAAGCAGTTCAATCCAGGAATAACCTGAAATGGTACAAAGCTAAGCGGTAAACTGCCAGAGGTTAAAAAAAAGTTTAGGTTACAAAAAACTGAAAAATAATGTAAATTTCAGAGTTGTTAAAAAAGGCCCTTTTCAGGGAACAAGTAATGGGTTCACAACTGCAGCCGTTCTGCAGCAATGAAAGTAAATTAAGCCTTGAAAGTTGATGCAAACAATTCCTACAGGTGTTCCAACTTTTGTTGATTGGTTACAAACCCTCTGTCTGTATAAAAGCAGTGTTGGAACAGATTGTGTTGCTGCACCTCTGAAGCATTTATTTGGACAATATTGCACTGCAGGAAGTAGTATATTGTTATCATAATGGTGAGAAAAAGACAATTAACAGATTATAAAAGTGTAGGATTATAAGACAGACAGAGCATTATAACCCTTAAAAGTGTAGGTCTTTCCTTTAGAGAGATTTAAGCAGCAGTTCATGAGTAAGTTTCCTACACCATCAAAAGGCACTTGGAAACTGGAGGAAACTCTGACAGGAAGAGGTCTAGGTCTGGCAGACCAAAGCCACAACACAATCAGAAGACAAGTTTCTGAGAGTCAAAGCTTGCGTGATGGGCTCACAGGACAGCAGTTCAAGCACAGCTTACACACTGGTGACAGTAAGGAAGTCTCAGTTTCAACTGTGAAGAGAAGACTTCGATCTGCAGGTTTGACAGGTGGGGTGGCAGTAAGAAAGCCATTGCTGGGATGGAAAAATAAGAAATAGATGCTTGCCTGGGCCATGAAGCACCTCCAGTGGACTACTGAAAACTGGAAGAAGGTCTTATAGACCGATGAATCAAAATTTGAAATCTTTGGTTCATCATGCAGGGTTTTTGTACGCCGTCGAGTAGGCGAAAGGATGGTTCCTCAGTGTGTGACACCAACTGTCAAATATGGAGGAGGAAGCGAGATGATCTGGGGCTCTTTTGCTGGATCCAGAGTCGGCAACCTGCACAGAGTGACTGTCACCCTGAACCAAAAGGGCTACCACAGCATTTTGCAGTGCCATGCAATACCCTCTGGTCTATGCCTAGTTGGTCAGGGGTTCATCCTACAGCAAGATAACGACCCAAAACATACCTCCAAGCTATGTCAGAACTACCTTAGAAGAAAAGAACAAGACGGTAGGCTTCAAATCATGGAATGGCCAGCACAGTCTCCAGACTTAAACCCCATTGAGCTGGTTTGGGATGAACTGGACAGAAGGGTGAAAGCAAAGCAACCTGCAAGTGTAACACATTTGTGGGAACTTCTGCAGCAGTGTTGGGAAGAACTTTCCGAACAATATTTGATTTCCATTGCAGAAAGAATTCCATGAGTTTGTTCGACTGTTATATCTGCAAAAGGTGGCTACTTTGATGAGTCAAAAATTTGGATTAAATTTTGTTCAACAAAACGATTCCATGATTTCTTTTTTTATCTGCAATTGTTTATTTGTCCTATGCTTTAATTTCAGAGTACATTGAAATATTAAATGGCTTCAATTTCAGTAAAAACTGGAAAAATGGGGGTGTTCTAAAACTTTAGACCTGTAGTGTAGGTGGATAAGAGTTGAGCTGTGCCAAGGAAGGATGTTCCAAGACTAAGGTTGCTCATTCAACAACTGCCTTTCGAGGCCAACTTTGAAATGTTCTTTGCCCAAGAAAGATCATGGCTGATAATGAGACACAGGCATTTGAGTGACTGAACTTCTTGAAGATTGTTAAAGTAGATAGCAGGGTTTGCCAGATGATCTTTTTCGGAGTGAGAGTGTGAGATTGGTCAGGCTTGAAAGACGTATTCCAAGTGTTTGACCATCTTGTGATTTTTGTCAAGGTCTCAAGAGAGGGAAGAGAAAAAAGCCTGCCTGTCTGAAGGATGAGGGATGTCATTTCAGAGGGTGGAGTCATCAGCAAATGGATAAAGAGGATTTTCCAGGGAATCAGAAAGATTCATTGATGAAGATGAGGAACAAGACTGAGCCCAAGACCATGCCTTGGGGCATTGCAGCCTTGAACGGGAAAGGAAATGAAACGGTTCCATTTAGAGCCAAACATTTACGAGAGTCGAGGAAGTCAGGGACCCAAGAGTAGAGTTGGCCTTTGATGTCATTAGCAGAGTCTCTGGAGAGCAAGGTGGGATGCCAGACTATCAAAAGCTTGATATATGTCTGGAGAAAAGTGGGAAGCAGGGGCTTCTATAACACCTCCTTTAGCTAATGTTTAACTGCTCTAGGCATTCCAAATGGAAAGAGAAAAGCCATGATATATCTTAGGATAAAGCATCCAAGACTGCACTTGCAGCAATTTTTAAAATAATTTGGATATGTTGAAACACCAAAGCATTGCAGCAAATGGAACTATGTATCATACATACCTCAAGGAAAAGGGGCCATTGAGTGTTCAGGAAACCAGTTTAACCCACCACAGTCTGGTCCGAAGTCCAGAGACGTCAGATCAACTAATGATGTGGAGAATTAAAGCAGTTTATGTGATTTTATTTTTATTTTTCCCAAGCCATCTTCAGAAAGAACAGTGCTGGAGTGTTTACCCTTGTATGGATGAAGGCAGGCTCCGAAGATGGCTGTTCTGATACGTTTTATTACACCCACAGCTTTTATTTTATTTTTTAATATCACAATAACTTTTCTTTGGCAAAGTGTGACTCATAATAAAGAATTATTGAGATTAAATCTTGTGAAAAGATAATTTGAATTGAGGGAAGCTTTTAAATGGTCATGACCAATAAATCTTGACTCACTTATGACATCTGTTCTGACGCTGCTCGTCTTTTGGCGTATTTAACAACTACTTTTCAGTTCTTGCTGGAGATTGCACGGCAGAAAAACCAGTTGCCACTTCCTCTGATAAAGCCCTATGCTGGGCCAAGGCTGCCACCAGACCGTTACTGCCTTACAGCTCCTAACTACCGCCTTAAGTCGCTTGGGAAGAAGGTAGGTAATCAGCGAGTGGCTTTCTACCTTTGAATGAAGTCAGTGAAAAATTGTAATCTTGTGCGTGCGTGCTCACGTTAGTCTTGTGCGTGCATGCGTGCACACGCAAGTCTTGCGCGTGCATGTCTTTTGTGTGCACTTATGTCTGGAATGGTCTTGCTCTTGCCATGAATATCTTTTTCTGGAAGCCATAATTCCACTCAACTTTATTTTATTCTCACACCCAGATGACAGCTGGTCGCATCACACTGCCACGGATCAGTGTGGGATCAGTTGCCACAACTCGCACTACACCGTTGACCGTCAGTAAGTTTGTTCTTCATGCCGATTTAATTTGTATTGATGATCATTTTTCTCTGTTTATAAAAGAGTTTTGCTACATGAGCTTGCAGTGCTGTTGTGTTAATTGAGCTTTGGATGGCTGAATGTTTAGTAGCAAAATTTAAGTATTTTTATATACGTGTAGAAGTATTCCCACAATATAATCATTGAATGTGATGTTATAAAGCTTGATTCACAAATTCAGAACCTCCACAAATGAATGGATGCTTCAAACACTGTCTTTGCTTAATTGGTTTGGTACATGCCGGCAAGACCTATGTGGGCAAATCTGTGCAGCATCTGAGATTTGAACCTGGGATCTGTCTCATGAACGAGGTATGCAGATGGGAATTCCAAACAGGCCTGATGATTTATTTTTCACACAAGCCTCCTGAATGGAGGTAATATGCATCGTCAACTGTTCGACACTGATGTGCTACAAACGTAGATAAGGTTGCAATCGAGAATTATCCGCAAACTTTCCATGGAAATTTTTTGCCCCCCCTTCTCGTTTGATATTTACCCCGTGCACGCGAAGCGAAAAGCGAGGTTAAGCAATAGGTTCATGTCTGTCTGTCTTTCCTTCCGTCCGTCCACAAACATCAGTTTATGGTCGAGGAACAACTTGTTTAAATTGAATGTTATATTTTGAACACGAATCGAAAAACGAACCTGCCATTTAGCAGCACTATGTCCCTGAATTTGTCCCGATAGCACAAACGTGGAGAGGAGTGAGATAATATTTTTTTTACTTTGTCTGCTTGTCTGGCAGTCAAACAAAATTGAAAATCATTCCAAGCAGAAAACTTGTTTTTTTAAGGACGTCATAAAAGAAACAAACGACAGGCATGAAGAACTAATGTCACGTGTTCAATAAGGTGGTGTAAAAGACGCTTCATCAACGGCAGTAAACTTGCCGAATTAATTTTTTTTTTATACAACCTTTAAAATCCTTCTTACATTTCAATTTAATTATATACTTCGACACTGTCGAACAGAAATCGCCTTTTTGCCGCTTCCAAAATAACCTCCAGTTTAGCAGTACTTGGACATGTTAAATAAGGTGGTGTATAAGACTGCATCAACGGCGGTGAAGTTCCAGAATCTTTTTATGCAACCTTGAAAATCAATATTTTATTTCATTTTAATTATACGTTTGAATAATCCTTGGGTTTAGGTGTTCTATGAACCCTCCAGATGCCTCAACCATCTGCGATGGACGAAGGTTGTGGTTTCACCCCTGTCTGTTTGTGTGAAGGATAACTCAAGTTGTAGACACATTCGGATGACATTTGGTAGGCAGGTTGTGTGTGTGACAAGGACGAATTCATTCGATTTTGGAAAAGATCTGGATACAAATATGATGATGAAAGATCGGTCCAAAAATGATATATATTGCATGATAATCCAAAAAGTTGTGGACACATTATGAGACCTTGGTGGATGAGTTGGGTAGGTGACAAGAACAAGCAGATTAGATGTTGTCTCAGGTCCGGATGCAGATCCAGCCTATCGGTGGGATACAAAACGTAAACTGTTCAGCACGACGTAGGTATGTGCTCTACCGAGTGCTGTTCTAGTTTCTATTGTGATTGGTGACGTTAACTTGTCCTTCATTAATGTTATTTTATTTTATTTTTAGCACCTGGTGGCCCTTCCGGTATCACTGTGGCTGCAAAGATCGGCACACCGGTGTCACTCGGACAGCGGATCACACTGCAGCTACCTTCCACCACAACCACAGTAAAACCTGGTGTGTGCTCCTTGTGGTGGGACTTTTCTTTGCAATTAAGTTAAATTCAATGTTTCACTTCGCTTGAGATTTGTGGAAGAGCTATTATCGATCATCGACTCAAATTGGACAGGACAATACATATATGGACTTTGTAAAGGACAATAATAAAGGCAAATATAAAATGGAATTGGTTCAAAAGGCAGGAAACCAGATGGATATAACATGAGAACTCCGACCTGAGAAAAAAGGAATCGTAGAATGGTTGCAGAGAAGTTGTGACAAGGAATAGCAAAGTTGGTGCTGCACCTAGATACAGTCAGGAACATCTGGAGCACCATCACAAGGCCCTCTGCAATTCTGCGGTGATGTAGGCAAAAGCCCTGGGGGCTTTGTATTTATCCTGGAAGATGCCAAGAGCTTGCAATACTTTTGTCTTTGCTAGTTTGAAAAGAGATGGGTGGGCGAGAGTGGTTCCGGAATATAATGGGTTCGTATTGATGCATCTCACATACGCCTTGGATGCTTGAGGACTGATGAGATGTGGAGAATAATACAAAAGCATAACATTTGTGAAGCAAGATTGTGATGGGTAAGGCCACAAATCTCTGGAATATCTAAATTGGCAAGAGCTTGTTGAGTGGAACAATAAACTTGCTTGGCAAGGTTATCCTTATTCAGAGAAACCTTACGAAACTTCAGATTTACGAGAAATGAAAATTGTGCTAATTTTGAAATCACAAAGATTGATCTTGTAAAGAACAATGTTTCTGAGGCAGTTGTTCTCTACTTGGGAAGAGTAGAATCCTTGGTAAACGGGTTTAGAGGTGCTTTCATATGAAGGTGGAAAGTATCAGGACACTGGTATCCATCCATCCATTGGGAGAATACTCTGTGCAGAGCGTCGGTGTTGCCAAAGCAGTCTCCTGGGCTATTGAGAACAATCCTGGATGGGTCGCCACTCCAACGCAGGATACTCGAATGGCTCAATCGTCCCAGCAAGCTGGTTCTCATTTTCCCGACCTCAGAAGGATAACAGGCTGAGTCAACCCCACCTGATATCAATTCAACGACAGAGCAGGATTTGAACTCGGGACCCTCGGATCCCAAGCCCACCACCCTAACCATTAAGCCAACACCAGGCATATGCTGGTATGAGAGACCACAAATGGATTGGAAAAGATCGGGAGTGGCTGTTTATCTGGAGATCATCTTGTGCTGGTGCGATCTGGGTAAAGTCTGCAATACACAATCGTGGCAGATAAGTTTTTCTGTTTAATTTTTTCTTCTTTTTTCCAGGAGCGAGGCTCATGGAAGAGCGAGGTGGAACTGACAGTTGGACAAACATCAAGGGAATGAAAGCAAGGCAATGCATTGTACCATACAGTGTTCAGCAAGGTGCAAGGGAATCCGAGGAAACTTATTTTAAGTTCTTGTCTCAAATTCAAGATAATCTTAACTCGCTCTAGAAGCGTTGATTGGCCAGACCGAAAATGGCGATTAATTGAAATCCGAAAGAAAATGTAACATTTCTTTGTTATGGTTGACTCTTCCTTTGTAGATAATGGTTGGTAAACGGACATAAGATATACTTTATATCACCAGGTTTGGACATCTTGATTACAAACACGGATGTATTTCGGTGTCAGGACAACAATTTCTGTGGATATTTGTAATAATTTTGAAGTTTTTGCGAATTGAAGATTACGAACGAAATAAGAGTTCGTTTTGATGTCGATGACGTACATACGCGATGGAGTTTTTAATTTGTTTGGTTCTCTTTCAGCCGGCAGTGTGACACCTGGCGTGCAGAGCTTGCTCATCAATGCGCCGACGCTCGTCGGGCCAGGAAAGAACATTCTGATCACGACGAGCAGCACCGTCCAGCAGCCTCCCGAGCTCAGCACCCTGAAGCGCAAACGTGAGGAAGACGACGAGGATTTTGATGCTTCGTGAAGAAGGGGACATGTCTGTCTCCGTCTGAGGACATGCACATAACTTTGTAATTCTGTATATATATATTTTTTTCTTTTCATTTTGTTGTTTTATTTTTTGAAGCTTTAGAAGAATTCCGTCCGAGGTACAACGTGGTCTCGAATGCACGAAATGGAATTTCCGACTACTTTTGGATGGTCGATCTTTGGCACGCGCTTTGAATTTTGATCCCTTCCAGGCTTGTTTTTCCCCTTAGCCAAACTACTGCCAATACACTGTACGCTGCATGAGATAGGCTGGCTAAAAGTACAAACGGTTGTCTCCACGCTGCGCTAAGCGTGACCTCTGCCAGTAAACATTTCCAGAGCCGGCATTCGTTTTCAAACTTCACGTGCCGGAGTTTGGTGTTACATTGCGGCGCATGCAACTCCATTTAGATTAGATTACGCAATGGGAACGGATTTGGAAATGCATTTGATTCCATTTGCACTGGGAAGCAGGCAGACTAACTTACCTTTTTTTTTTTTTTTGAATACAACATGTTTGTTAAGGTTCAGCTAGTTATCGTCGATGTTTGTGAACGGTGATTTATCTGTCGTGATATCGCGCTGCTTTTGATTGTTTTGAATTTGTTTTATTGTTGAATAAATTTTTGACATGGAGCAGGACCAGTTTACAAATGGGTGCAGGAGCCTTATCGAAGAGTCGGACCCCACGAGCCCATGTTCCGAATGTGAAGTTGTTTATAAATCTCCTATCCCAAGCGATTCACATTTCTTCCAACAGGGAGCAGCCGATGTCGTCACGTATTTATTTATTTTTTGGCAAAATTACACGAAGTAAACGCGGTTAAGTTCGCCGTCCTCTTCCCTTCCTCCTGGTTAACACCGTGATAAGGCAGTTGAGTTTGGATTCCAAAGCCGTCATAGGAGTTGATGGTGAGGCAGCCAAATTAAAGTGAAACCTTGTGTGGGAGCCCCGGTTTGGCGGGAGGACGGAACAGTTCCGCGAATTCCTTTGAGGTCAATTTTCTGGATCTCATTACCCCCAACTAGAGCAGGGTTGCGGTCTCGCTTGATTCGCTGCGGCTGGAGTTTGCAAAAGTATGGTCATGGAAAACGGTAATTGAGTAGTTGCGTATTGTAGTCGGTTTCGCTGCGAAAACAGTCAAACAAGGAGTCTGAGGGGATTGTATTAGTCTCCTCTCTTTTGCATACGTCTCGGTGTCGAACCGGTGGCAATTGGGATATAAACGTGTCATGTTCAGGGTGACACGTTTACATCCTAATTACCACCGGTTCAGCTTTTTGTGAGATTTTCGGGACAGAAAGCGTTTGACAATTATTCTGTGACTGGAAGAACAGGCGAGGTAAGTACGGCGTCGCCTGCCTGGCTGCACCACCCACTCCCCCCACCGCCATGACTCTGCCGATCTACACCATTACCCCTACTCCTCCAGCAGGCAGTCCCAATGGCCTTGATATGCTACACAGCAATGAAACAACAAACTCATTGTTGAAACGAGTCTGGTGAATGTGATGTTCGCAACGATGTTGTTAAAGATAACATTTTAAATTTACTTCCTGCTGCTCATCATCGAGCACGAGGTGTTTTCATTTGGTAGTGTATCAGCAAATAAAGCGAAGTAACATGTTTTCATTTGTTTTAGAGCGAGAGAAATGCTATTCGTCAACTTGCGTACAACTTTCCATTCAGTTAGGGTGTATAACTCAGGTAGCTTAGCATTCTGGTTGACTTTTCAGGCAGTCTGACAGTCATGCAGAAAGGGCTCCGGTGCTCGACTTAGCAGGGAAGCGGGTAGAGAAAGAGAGAAGGGGGCGGATGGAATCCCCTCCCCTACCCCCATCTCTCCACATCCCTCTTTCCGCCGAACCTGGAGCCTGTACGGAGGGAGCAGGATCCGGAGAGCGACGAGGTGACGTATGGACTCGCATACGGCGCACACGTATACACACGTATGTAAGCACATGTCGGTGTGCATGTCGCGTGCTCGTACTGAACCGTGCTGCCCAAGGCGAGGTTCGGGAAGCTCGGCGGTTCGATGCTGCCTCGGGGATCAGGCACTCTCCTTTGTGAGCAGCTACTGCTGCGAGGCGAGGATTTGTTTAAGGAAATACCATCGTATCATATTGTATGGTTATACATCCACCTCCTGGATACCGCTTCGCCACCCCGTGTGACGCTCCCGTCCAACACATCATGTACCAACCCAAGGAGCACTCGGGCTAGCTGGCTAGTCCGTGTTCTCGTTTGGGATGGTGTGCGTTGAGTGCTTATCGGTCACCTGGGCAAATATAATTAGGCAAATCGAAGTAGGTTAGAGAGCTGCACGTTTGTTGTTTGCCTTGCTCTTTACTTGGTTGTGGAGATTAACATTTTGATTAAATGTTTCGTAAATCCTGCACTGGAAGTCACCATTGGTGTTCTTGTGACTGGCTGGACGTGTGACATTATTTTAGTCTATCTGCTCGGGTGTAGTCGCTTGTACTTGCATCGCGTGCATCGCTCGGCATTGATCAAAGCATCAAGTTCGACAACTGAGCAGCTCAAATGCTTTTCTGCATTCTTTTTTCCCTGCAAAGTTCAAGGCCTGAGATTGGCATCAGGCAGGCATGGCGTTTGGTGTTCTGGCCCTGGGAATTCCGACACCAATTGTTTGTCTCGCCAAAGATGCACAGCTGATAGACATTTGCTCTCTTTGAAGTGTTATTCCTCAAACGACTTTTTTGCGACCTTGGGTTGCAACTTATTTTTACCCCACAATATCAAGAAGGTGCACCATCTGGACAAGTAATCGATGAATTGATGCAAAGCAGAAAGCAAGAGAGCTCGGAGGATCTTGTGTCGACCTGTGTTTACTCACCTCTAGGTTGTCTCGCGTGGGTTCGAATCTCGGCTCAGCTATAAACCGTCACCGTCATATTATACGTGCAAAGCATTGCATCAATGTGTGCCATCCGGTGGAAGGACGTTAAACCGGTGGACTTATCTGCCAGCCCTGGTCCTTAGCGGACATTAAAGATCCCACCGTGCCTTTTGGGAAGAGTAGCCGAGTTATCACCGGCAGCCTGAACAAGTTCTAAATTCCTTCCAGTCGAGCGTCATACCTGGCCACCCGGTTCGTGAAAGATTTGTCCACAAGGTAAATTGTTTATAAGTAGAGCCTTTAAAGAATAAGAAGAGACGAACGAAACCAAGTCCGATAGATTCCCACACCTGTGTGGTTCAGTAAGGTTGAAGCATTATACATTTGGCTGGTCCAAGTTTCATATTCAGAGATGAGGACAAAATTCAAACTGCTAATGGCTAACAGATCCACCGGTTGAGTATCTGGCATCCTGACAGGTTCTCAGGGCTTTGTCTTGACTGCTAGGGCAGTGGTGACTAGTGAGAGTACTCTCGAGATGTGCTGGCTCAGCACCCTGTAGGATTTGCGTGCGGTGAGCCATGGTCATCGAGGGAGCCTTTGACTGTCCGGATGTGTCATGAACTGGAATGTGTGTCAGAAGCACGACGTGCTGTGTGTATGTGCAATACATCCACACAGCACAGGAGGAGAATGTGCCTTGCTGTGATTTCTTCGCCAAATTGCTTGTCCCTTTGCTGCCACACCTTATATACCGAGATCTTTTCTTACGCAGAATATCGGATTTTGTGTCCCACTCTCTGCCCACAAGAAGTCACGTGCTTGACGAAAACAAGTTTGTGTGAAATTAGATTTTCTTTCTTTCTTTTATCATTTCCATGATTCCCCCCCCCTCCCTTTGTGCATGCTTCACAAAGTTGATATGAACGAATGGAATCGCCAGCACCTTTCATGGGGTGACATTGCAAGGTGTTGAGCAAAATCAAAATTGTGAAAGAAAGAGAAAACAATTTAGGAACTTGTCTGTGATTGTAGATAATATTAAGTCCTGTTGATCTTTGACCCCCTGACCCTCAATGTGGCAGGAGATAATTTGAGCAAATGTTGGGAAGTCAAAATTGAGGGAGAGCAGTGGATTACGTGAAGGGCATTAAAAAATCCTTTTTGAAAGCGTCATCAAGAATGTTTTTAGAAAGCAGTGACAATCGGACCATGGTGTAAATGAATTGGGATTTCTGGAGGTGGGGTGAATTTATTTGAAAAATAGCACCTGGATATTTGAAAAATGGCTCTCTCTCTCTCTCTCTTTCTTATAGTGGGCACAACATGCAGACTGGGATTTGCAGGTGGGAGAGTGCAGGCAGGGTTGTGAGGAAGAAGGTATGCAATTTTATTGATAGGTTTGTAATTGAGCAGCTCATGATTTCATAGTTGCACTGGGTATGGTGGAGGGAAGAAGAGGAAGAGGCAGACTTGTATGTGCTGGGGGAATTGGGTGAAGGTTACAACCAAGCCGTCTCTGCCAGAGCTTCGGGACGCAGTGCAGGATCGGGATGGTTGGAGAAATCTGATCAACGTCACCAGAAGTCAGAGGCCACTTGACGGAACAAGAGGATGATGATGACATTTATTGTTGTTATTGTTTTATTTCCTATATTCCCTTTCTTCTCGTTTATCCTGTCATTATGAAACCTGTTTTTTTAATGAACGGTGCAGTTAGTTCTCTTGGACCTTTGATGCTTGATTTTCCATTAAGGCCCTTTGATGTTTACCCCTAAACCCTAATTCAGTAGTGTAGACCTTGAATGTTTGCTGTTGTCCCACCATTCATTAAAAAGGTTGGTAAACATCAAAGGGCGTTTCTCGGTCTTCGATCTTTGACCTCTGACCCTATATCCGGGCTCTTTTGACTTGATCCATTTCCATCACGATGTATATCCTTCTTCCATCCACATTTCATTACTTAGCTCTGACGAAGGGGTAACGCTTGAAACTTAAGTGTGCCTCGCTTCCCATGCTTTCATGGGATAAATCAGTGATTTCTATTTATGATTTGTTGATGAATGGGGAGCCAATGGAGCTCCAGGAGAATGGGTATGTATATGATTATTTGTGTGATCAATAGTGACCAATTTTGCAAATGAATTCTGAATCGATTGGAGATGGTGAAGTGAAGACTTAGGAAGAACGGCAAATATTGGGTTGCAATCATCAAACTGGGGAATAAATAAAGAGCATATACAGGACTATGCTTGGTGTTGGCTTAATGGTTGGTGTGGTCGGCTTGGGATCCTAGGATCCTGAGTTCAAATCCCACTCGGCTGTTGAATTAATATCAGGTGGGGTTGACTCTGCCTGTCATCCTTCCAAGGTCGGCAAAATGAGTGCCAGCTTGCTGGTATCCTGTGTCGGAGTGGTGATCCGTCCAGGATTGTGCCCAATAGCCAAGGAGACTGCTTAGGCAGCACCAACGCTCTGCACAGAGTATGGTCCCAATGAACGGATGGATACACAGGACTAAAGTTTATCCTGTTAGCACATTGATTCAGGAGCTGATTTTGGCAATTCAGTGTACGTACTGCACGGGGTAATGGGTGTATCATGGTTGTAGATGTTTTGCAAATATAAAGGTTATAATGGAGTGAGGGTCTCGATAGGTCTTCGGGTGTAGATATGTGGGGCAGCAATGAGTTAGAGCAGAGCCACAGTTAATCAATATTGGAAAAGAGAATTAATTGGTGCAGACTTCCCAAGTCAAAAGATGGATTCTATTTGTGGTAATATTGCCTTATCAGCAATTGCAGTGAAAAATAGAATGATGACTGTAGGTCTTCTTCCGCATGCAGCGAAAGGCTGCGAGGTAGCATCATCAGCTGAAGGCATGGCTGTGTCGCTGATGCAGTGCCCACTGTAAGCTAGGGCAGGAATTTGTAATTTGGTCATGGTACCAGCGATAGTTCGACTACTCTTCGCGAAGGAGATCATGGGATTTTGAACATCCAACAACTAATACTGGCAGACAGGACTTCCACTTTACCATCCATTTGAGGGACGGCACACACAGTAGATGAATCACCCTGTTTGTGAAACACCAGGATGACAGATGGCAATTGTGTGTCCCTCTCAGCCATCCTGCCAGCCCGACTGTGTGACATCATCCAAAGGATGTAGATACATAGTAAAAACTAGAACGGCACTCGGTAGGGCACATACTCTGCCAGGCTGAACAGTTTATCTTTTGGATCACACTGATAGGTTGGAAATGCATCTGGACATGAACCAAAATTGAATGGGTTTGTTCTTGTCACCTAGCCAACTCATCCACCAGGTTTTGTCATAACTCATCCATACCTTTTTGAGATAGCATGCTGACAGACAGGGGTGAAAACATAACTTCTATCCACCTTCAGTGGTGAAGGTAATAAGTGGTCTCACAACTGAGCCTTGGGGGACCCCAAGAAGATGGGAGTTGGTGAAACAATCAGAGAGGGGTGTTGGGACAGATAATGCTGGGGGGCTTGCCATTGCCTTTGCAGACATGGTTGCATTATATTAGTTTACTAGCAAATACCACCCATCGCTTCACTGACGGTAATACTAAAGGGGGGAGGGAGAAAACGAGGGGGAAAGAGGGAGAGAGTGAAAAGGTGGAGGGGAAAAGAGAGAGGAGGGTGAGGATGGTGGGGGAAGGAAAACAAGACAGTGTGAGGTGAGAGGAAGGGAAGGCAGACGTGCGGTGGAGTGTTGATTACAATTCATTCTGTTTCATCAAAATGATTTTGCATAGAATCACAGTGAAGATGGAAACAAAATAATATCTGAAATCCATTTTCTCATACGATAAACACGGTCCAGAGACGAACACCGCCCAGACATAACCACTGTCTGGATATGTCCAGAGACAGACAGACACACAGAGAGAGAGAGAGAGAGAGAGAGACAGAGAGAGAGAGAGAGAGAGAGAGAGAGAGAGAGAGAGAGAGGAGAAAGAGAGAGAGAGAGAGAGAGAGAGAGAGAGAGAGAGAGATATGGGGGTAGGGAAAAAAATATGTTATGCTTCATGGACAACATACACACACACACATGCTTGGCTGATATCGGCAATTTTTTCGGGAATCGGCAGGGTGGAGTCAGTGTGATTACCGACTACAGTACATACTGTGAAAACCCAGAAACCTTGAGTAGCTTTCACCGAAAAACAACGTTACATTTATATAGACGTTTCAAGGATATGATCACAAACATTAATCTTTACTATCAACAATGGGCCCTCGGCAAGAGACTTAAGCACTCATGCAAGCACTCCAATTAAATGGTTGATAAGGAATGCTTCACCAGGCTGTCACTACATACCATAAAGGATACCTTTAACTTTAAAGCCCATCTTCACCACGCACGCACGCAGCAGTTAATGAAATAAAATGAATTCGTTCAA
>CM068960.1:99988331-100002330 GCA_035128595.1 Eptatretus atami
GATTTGATTTGATTCCCTGAAAAGCACCTCGCAAAACCTCCGAAAATATACACAGATCTGGCAGACGCTATGGATAGGCAGTCCCTCTGGGGAACAGGGCACGAGGTCAAGCAGTGATTGCATTAAATCATATAGCTCAATGAAGCTCGTTAATTTTGTTACGTTCCTAAATTTTTTTGTTCACTCAATATAATTCTAAGCCTGGTGTTGGCTTAGTGGTTAGGGTGGTGGCTTGGGATCCCAGGGTCCTGAGTTCAAGCCCTGTTGGCTTGCTGAATTAACACCAGGGGGTTGACTCAGCCTGTCATCCTTCCGAGGTCGGCGAAATGAGTACCAGTGTACTGGTCCGGTGTATGCCCCGGTTAGAATAAGTGTACCATATCCCTGTGTGTCGTAAGAGGCGACCAGGGTTGGCGTCAGGAAGGGCATCCGGCCATAAAACCATTTCCTCAAGAAAAAGCCAACCCCTGCACAGCAGGGAAAAATGGCTGTAAAACGGTCACTCAATACAATTCTCAAAACAATCGAAAAAGATAAGTTTGATGCTTTGGAAATAACACTTTTATTGTGTATGTACGGATGAGGGAATATAGCCTTGCTTGCTTAAATTAAATAGGTATATCGGCTTCGTTATAAGACTCGTTAAATGTCTTTAAATTATGAGATTTCACAACAGATTTCAACACTCATTTTGTCCGGACGATATCCGATCCTTAAAACTGAAACAATATTTCAATGATATCCTTTAATTAGTCTATGAGTGTAGATCGGGGACAATCGTATCATTTTAGACATGAAATTGCTCCAAGCTCCTAATTTGAAAACTTATAGTACTTATAACAGCGGTGTATACAACGATTTGTAGCTATGATGAACAGGCATTCGATATAAGTGAGGAAAGCGAAGAAAAAAAAACTTTATCATTAAGAAATCGTTGCGTCCTGTTCCAAATCAAGGCATGGTTGAGCAGGCCAAAAAACATGGCGGCTTCAGACCCCAACAAGGTTACCCAGGAAACGCCTTAAGACCCCAGACAGGGAGGTGGCCGAGGATCGCCTGATGAAGGATATAATTTAAAATAATGCCGTTAATTATCTTCAAAAGGGGTGTTTTAATTAACCCAAACACCCAATTTTCACTTTTGCACTTCCTTGGAGTTTTCTTAGTATGCATGTAAAGTTTCAGGCTGATAGGTTTTAGTTTTTGAGTTATGGAGGAGACTGACACACACACACAACACACATACACATACACATACACACAACATACACATACACACACACACACACCACACCTACACACACACACTACCTTTAATTAGTATAGGTAGCTCAAGATTCTTTCAAATGAGAATAGTTATGGCAGTTTCCAGGGTAAGTGGAACAGTTGCTGCTGTTGTTAATAGATTTATGTTTGTCATTAGCAAGAAGAAAAACTGATTAGCAAAGGTATTGTTACAGCAGTCGGGTCGGCCAGTTGCCAGGTCCGAATTCCGATAAACTGTGTCAAAGCGGTCGCGATGGCCAACTGAGTCTATTGTTCTGAGTCGCATCGCATGCCTGTTTACCACGGTACCTACCATACTCCAAAGGAACCACCAAGACAGTCGATGCGTCACGCTGATCGGGGCTGTTATTCCGTTAGACTAATGGCGACCGAGCGAATCGCCGGACGCTGACACTATCTCATCTTGGGCACGAATTGCCTGAACCCAATCTGACCTATCATGGACATGTATAATTAAACTTGCGATCAGAGACACTCGAATGCACCCAGAGACCAAGTGGCTTTAAAATGTAATGGCACATGGGGTGGAGATACAAAATAGAAGCAACACTGTACAATTATTCATTCATAACCCAAACCCATACACGTCCTCGACTCAAAAGAATGAACGTGAAGGCCTCATGCTTTCTTCAGGAGATAAAGATATAGACGGCACAAGGCAGGAAATACCACAGGCTGCACCTGGCAAGATAGAGCAAATTCCAAGTGGTGACACTGCTTGTCTGGGACAGTCTTGAGCTGACGCAAGTGAGGAAAGTGTGTTTGGCTTCTTGGGTGAGGGCGTGCCAGTCACCTGTGCTGCAAAAGCCCATTAATATGGGGGAATCTCGCTGCTACACTCACACAGGCTCTGCAGCGAAACTCCCTTTGCGAATCACCCCTGCGGAGCCGGACACGCCATTTATACCCTCGGTCCTCACCACAATCCGTGACGCACTGAGCCCCTCCCCACTCGGCTGCTCTGAGCTCGTGGTCCGGTCCATGGGTGGGGCTGATCCTCCTCCGACATTTCACCCAGCACTTTTGGTGTGCTTCGCTGTCATGGTGGCTTTCCTGCCTAAACTTGTGCCACCAGCCTGTTGGATGCTTTCAAAAGAACATTTCAGACAGATGACAAAGGTAAGGACATCGAAAAGGGTATAAAGCGGTTTTAGACACACACGTGAGGAAGGTTGACAACAGCTTTCTACACATAAAACAATGCATGTTTTCTGTCACAATGAAATTACCTCATGCTTATTTTAAAACTTGCAATATGGGAAATAACTATCGCTATACTCCACAAAGTTACCAAGAAGGCATTCCCAGAACAGTATTGTCACGTCTTAGGCTCACGAATGTGATTTGCCTCAGTGGCGGGATCCTTTGTCCCAGGAAACGGCCGACCGGTTTCTAACCTACTGCGTTCAGTTATTCTTTACAACTTTGCCATTCCCCAATGTCGCCCAAATGAGTGGAAACTGACGGCGCACACAGGAAGCAGGTGGATCGAACATGTTTGTTTACCTTTTTTTAAGGTTTATTTATAATTAATATGGGGGAAAAGGTGGACAAGACGAGCAGTTTAGAACAAACCAAGAGAATCAACAGACACGAACAGGGAGAAGGGAACATGCAAACTTGTACACAATGATGAGAAATAAATAAAATCTAACCCACACTAAGCACCACAGATCACACTTGTACAAACATTAAAATTGCAGGTGAGGACTTTCCTTTGGCAAGATGTGCAAGGTGGAAGGCAATGCTACAGCTCATAATGGAGACCATGGACAAAGTGAGCCAGCACCAAGACAAACCAGCCACAAGGAGCACCAGCAATAATCAGCACCTCACCTTGGGACGTGCACAATGAACCAACACTCGTGACCCTCCATCTTTTCTCAAAGCATTTCTTCTTCGTCCTTGTCTTCCTGCATGCTGGGAGTTTCATGTCCTTTCTCTCAGCCCCTCATTGTCCTTCTCGGAAGAGTCCTCCTCCGGGCCGTCCCGCCCATCGGGCTGCGCCAATAAAAATTTATTCATTGCCTGCTCCCGGGCCCTACAACACATTATGCTGCCGTGGTTGGCATACACTGGCCAGAGAGATTGTGACGGCCTTTTTGAATTGTGTGATGTGTGCCTCTTTGTAATGGGAGGTCATAAGCCTTGTATTGGCTTCATGGTTAAGGTGCCTGGCTTAAGATTCTTGGGTCTTGGGTTCAAGCCACTGTCGAGCCATTGAATTAACACCAGGTATGGTTGACTAATCCTGTCATTCTTCCGAGGTCGGAAAAATGAGGAGCAGCTTACTGGTAACAGGGGCACTGCATCAGCGGCACAGCTGCACTTCCAAGAAATGATGCAACCAGCAGCCACAGGCTTCATATGAAACAACATGGAAGTCCTCACCTGGCCCTATCCACAAACAATAGGTGTTTACACCTATCATTTTTTACCCTGACCACCCTGACTATCCTGTCTATAAATTAGATACGCTGCCTCCTCAGCATCACGTGGAACAAAACGACTTACTCTGACAGATCCCTCTTACATGGCAATCTAACGCACTTGCAACACACGGACCATACTATGCTTACCACAGTACAGCTATGGATCCACCTCCTCCCCCTCCATGTAACAGTGTTATGGTTTAAGGGAAGTGTGGTCCAGCGAACAGGTGTATTTTGTGGCTGACTCGGTGACGAATCTCATTTAATCTGAATAAATAGGTAAGAACTCGGATAATACCAATTTGTTGATGATTGAGGCATCTAGTGAGTTCGTAGAAACATTTCCAAACGAGTTTCAAATGTTCATAATTGCATCATGAAAGTGGGTTCAGGAATATCAGCAAATATCATGCGCAAAGCATGTTCAGGAATATCATGTGCAAACCAATCAGGAATACCGAGCAATGCACATTCATGGAAAAGAATCCCTGTTGCTCATTCTGAATTCGCTCACCATGGAAAATAGTTATTTTGAATTTGGGGAGTAATTATGATACTCATCGTTAATTATTTAATTTATACTGGCTGCCACATTTGCATTGTGGACATTATAGATACCGTGGAATCTTCTATTACTGTTAAACAGTGATCCAAGGTTCATGTATTACATAGAGGACAAGGATACAAAAAGATATCGAAGCTGAGATGACGAGGACTCTCGTAGAAAATGGACAAATCAATACATTATGTGGGATTTGAATCTGGGATTTGTTGAGCCAAGTGCTGAGTTGTAACTGCATCCAGGCCAATGATTCACGAGAATATGCCTTGGGAGAAATTCCAACTACCATTTATGGTTTCAACATAGGGTTGACAACATTCCCTAATATTTATGCCTTTACTTGTCTATCCCATTGCGGTGACCCATGCAGAGTGAGCATCCAGTTTAAGATTGAACTATGATTAAGCGTCACTCTATATCCTAAAGGATAGGGGGAAGCTTGTACCTGTTGTGGGGTTTGTTTCTACAATTAGTGCCCCCAATTTTTAATGGTACCCCAGAGTTTTTTAGACCCCAAGCAGTATTAAACTTCCATTTAGGTTTTTCTCCCTGTTTTTTTCTGCCAATGTCTGAGGACTTTCAGAATGAAATTTTGAATCAATAATGGGAACATCATATATTATGGGGTTGACTTTTTTTGACCTTGACCTCATCTTAAGGTAATAGCCCAATTATAGACATTTAAACATTTTTCATCATAGCTCGACTAAGGTTTGGCCGATCGGAATGAAATTGCCTCGACTTAGAGCAAGGCACATTTATGCTTAATTTACACCATTACCTCTTCCGGGTTAAAGGTCAAGGTCAAATGGTAGTCTGAAAAAAAAAGAAGCATTTATTGTCATCCCTCAATTTTGGCAATGCAGAATCTGAAAGACCACTTGTCCTTCCAAGATGTTCTTGCATCATAATAGTGTACCTGCATCGAAGTTGTACACCTGATATTTGATTCTTGTCCTTGGCCTACCTTTTCCGGATTGTGCCCAAATTAACAAAAAACACCCTTTTGATCATAACTTGAACAATTTTTCTCTGATTTTCACGATGTTGAGTTTTATGGATAGATTGTAGATAGGGACACATTTTCATAATTTGCATTTGATCCCTAAATGTTAGTCCAGATCATATGGCGGTCTGAAACAAATATGGACATCATTGGATCGCATGCCAAGAGTAAGTCGCGGGGCGATCGCTTTGTGATCCTAGATATATAGTTCTAATTGTACAAGTAGAACACTTGCATTACGGCATTCACTTTGGCGAACGTGAAATGAGTGATGTTCTTCGGTGTCATCGATATGCTTAAAGATGTAGCAATAACAGGTTATATATTTATCACATTTATTCCTTAACTATGCAAGTCTAACAGGAGTTGCTGACAGTCAGCCAATTATGACTTATCGATGAAAGTGAGATGATTTGAGTGTAATTGATGACCGTATCATTTGCATCAGGACAGACAATACGACCTTGAAACAGAGATAAGGAGGAGGTCACTGGGCATGGCCTGGCCGGCCTCCAACTCGGTGCCTCCTGGAAATCTCATGTCTCTGAAGGTTCATTTCCTTGATGACACACAGGAGATGTTTTCTGTGCAGGTGCGTATGCGGTGCCTTCCTTTATTAGCCCATATTGCCAAGTAACGGCTTGTTTCTTTGTCTGCCTTGTGATATTCCGCTCACCTGCATTATGTTTCACTTCCTACTTTCACCTGTAAGTGTAAAGCTATTGCTTTGCTTAACTACAGCAAATTCATAATTGGGGTTTTGATGTGCATGGGATTAACAAATTGCTTAATGTATTATCTTGGTCAAAGTGCATTGTTCTAAAACACTGTAGTGCATCTTCTGTGCACCTGCATATCATGCGTAATTAATTATGACTGGACTGAGTGCAATCAGTGTACATGTATTAAGAGTTGTGCTTACCTTGTAATGAAACGGAAGACCAAGAAGGAATCCAAAGAAGTAAAGAGCAAAGATGGAGTCATCAGGAGGAACCTGGATAGGATTCGGGTTTCAGCCGCACTACCACTCCCACAAACCCACCAGACGCAGCCAATTGAGCTTACAGAAAAATTTCTGCAAGAATTCACTTCTCCTTAAGAGATAGATAAAGAAAGAGAGGAATAGATAGTAAAAGAGATGAAAGGTGAAAAAAATATAAAAATATATAAAAAAAAAACTGTGAAGGGAACAAAGACATCAGGAAGAACCTCAACAGGTAGAGTTCAGCAGTTACTCCCCAGGCTCAAATGCAGCAACATGTACGAGCTACCAGAGTTAACTGCAGTATGTCACTATATACAGTACATGGTGTATTTATTTAATGCAAACCTTATGTGGTATGTGAGAAATGTGTGCTCTCCACCCCAGAGGTCTTAAAAAAATCACATCCCTGGGTGTGAGACAGGTTGCTTGTGTCTGCTCTGGCTTTATCTGAGTATAGCATTTAAATAATTTGATATAAACTAGTAATTTCGACGAAAAATAACAAGACAAGTATCTTGTACAAGGAATGATTCTGATAAAAAAATTTTTGTAAATATTTGTGCTCTTATAAACATTTTATAATGGTTAAATCTATTTTTAGTCTGAGATGCTGGAAAGCTTGTGGCCAGGTTATAGTAGTGGGGCAACTTAGCTAAATATAGTGTTACGGCTGTGGAAATTCGCAACCACCATTCAGGTCCCGTAGGTGAGGTATTTCTGAAGTACTGTACATGTGTAGTTAGCCCCAAACCCGTTGTTTAGAGGGAATTAATGTGATTCATTCGGGCTGCGATCCCGATAGCACGGAACGGACCGCTTAAGCGGTTCGTGTCCGAAGTCGACCTGCGGCGAGGTGGCGATCGCCCGGTTTACCATCGCGGTGGGTACTTAGGTGGGTCGAGTTTGGCGAACAACCCTATCCCACGCGGGTGGCCGATTGGCACGATCGTGGTGAGGCCGAAAGGCCCACCCGTGACGGCTCCCGGCGTTAGTCCGAGAGGGTCACGACAGAATTGTCCGTCCGGTGGGCGACGTGCGCGATTCGAGTCACTTGGCCGTTCGCACGCCGGCGGGCGCGAATTCGCAACAATAGCATAACAATTGTGCATTTTGTGAGGAAAGCACCAAATTTGGCACATAGTAGTTATCATATTATGAACAGATTTGGATATTGGGCCATCTCAAATTCAGCCGCTGATGGCTGTGGCAGCCATTTTCCACTGCCATAAAAAATTTGAGATGGCCCAATATCCAAATCTGTTCATAATATGATAAGCTACTAGTGTGCCAAATTTGGTGCTTTCCTCACAAAATGCACAATTGTTATGCTATAGTGCCAAGTTGACATGCACACACACACACACACACACACACACACACACACACACACACACACACACACACACACACACACACACACACACACACACACACACAACACACACACATCAATTACTGTATGTTCTTTGAACGTTCCTTCACATTGACACATCGATTTTAGCACTTTCATTTCTGATTTCATTATGTATACCTTCAGGCCTGGAGTTCACTTAACATTCTAGGGTCTTTAGTTCAAGCCCCTCGTCAGGCTGTTGAATGAACACCAGATATGGTTGACCCAGCCTGTCATCCTTCTGAGGTTGGCAAATCGAGTGCCAGTGTGCTGGTAACAGGGGGAATTGCATCAGTGGCATGGCCACACATCCAGATTATGATGCAACCAAGCAGCCACAGGTTGCATACAAATAAATAAATTTTACATCTTCAATAGTATGTGTCTCGTGGTATAAACTACAGTCGGTTGGCCGTGAAGTGTGGTCGGAAAATGTGGTTAGAAATTGACTTTTGTCGCAACCTCAGGGGCACAACTGTACTTACTTGAAATATAGTTTTGGCAAATGGATAAGTTGCTGAATCCATAATCATGTGATTACACGTTTGAACCAGCACCAGTTTTAATACACAGCCTTCTGAATATACCGAAACAGGAGAAAAAGTGCCAATTTTGGCCTTCAGGATATTTTCAAGGCATCACCATGAATTATGTGGATGGACGAGAGAGCTGAAAATTGGTAGATCTGTACATTTTAGTACTCAGGCAAAAATGCTACAGTTACAACTATAGTATATGAGAGTTATACCCTCTTATACTATAGTTGGTAACAGGTCCTACAACAATAGTCTGCAGAGAATTAGTACAGGGATAGGAATGTCTGCAGAGAATTTTTGCCTGGGTAACCTTGATATAAAAAATTAAACTATCAGAGTCTATCAATTTAGACACTATGACTGTTGAAAGTACACCAATTATTTTATTATGGTTGTCAAGTATATCTAGAATGAATCCAATGTTAACTAGTCCCCAAATTAAGAATTGGCAGCTCTGTATGGCAGCCATATTAGTACTGTATAGTATATTTCAATGCACATGGTAATTGTCAAAGAAAAGAAAATAATAATATTGGGAAGCGGTATGCAAAGCATTTTATGGGAGTAGGTGGGGGAGAGGGGGTGTCACAATAACCTGGAAAAAAGGAGTGCTTGGGAATGGGGTCATTTTGGAGTAGAAGAGATCACGGGTATGGATGGGCAGATAACCAGCTGTATTGAAGCCTTGGATGGAAGAATGGAACTGATCAAACTGAGGAAGTTGGTTCCACAGGTGAGAGAAAAGAGGAACAAATGATTGGAGGTGAGTCGTGATTCTGGATTTAGGTAGTTTCACCAGAAGGAGGTTGCTGGTGGACTGTGTGTGCACTGAAGAAACCTTGGGGGGACAAAGTATGGAAAGAGCAGAGGGTGCGAGACTGGAGAGGAGGCGATAGAAGACAGAGAGGCTACTGACCTGTGTGTGATGGGAAAGTGATAGGCCAACAAACTCTGCTTCATTGCAGGAGATTCCAATGATCTCTAAGACCTTGGTTTCCACGACATCAAGCTGAGCAAGGTATGAGGCAGCGGTACCAGCCCAGAGTGGAGAGCAGTGCTACATCAAGCTGCAGATGAAAGCCTCATAGGTGGATCAGAGTTCAGGTGTGCCAAGGACGGACTTTGCATGAAGGAGGATACCCCATCAGCAACTATCTTTGGAGACTACCTTTGAAGTGTGAGGATCACTTTGGCTACAAGAGTAGAGGAAGTCAGTGAGCAGCTAAGTATGGAGTTCCTTGGATGCCATAGGCAGAGAGTTTGGAGACGAGGTGGGATGCCAGACTATTGGAAGCATAAGCTATGTCCAGGGAGATGGTGTTGATTTATTTTTTGACATTGAGGGCCTCCATCAATTGTTGGGAGAGTTAGATAACCCTATGCTAGAGAGTAGCATGTCCAAGGTAGAGTGACATGGTCTGAATCCAAATTGATGATCTGAGATGAGGTTGTTGGAGAAAAGGAATGATTTTATTTCAACTGCGATGATGGATTCTATGACCATGCTGATGTTTCGAAGGAAGCTAATTGGTCTGTAGTTAAGGGGATCGATTTTTGCCCTTTTTTATGTAATAGTGATGTCTGATTTCCAAGCAGATTTTTGGATGACCAAGCACCAATGATATGATGAAAAGAGCAGAAAAAGGATGTGTGAGCGCCAGAGAGCAGGTTTTTAGGACGTGTGAGCTAATGCCGTCCGGTCCAGTTACAGAGTCAGGATCGAGGGTTGCCAAGAACTTCTCCACCTTGTCAGGTGCAAAAGACAGAGTCCAGGAACAGTTAGGTTTTGGCATGTATACCTTCAACCTCACCGTCAGTGCTGTCATTTTCTTCACTCTTATTCCATGATGGCAATGACACCCTTTCCAACAAACTACCCTGCAATGTATTCTCAGTGAAAATTATTTCACTCAGGAACTTCTTTGATGATGAATGTGTGTCCTTTTACTGAAGCCTCTGCTTCAACTTGGAACTCCTAAAATAATAGACAAAGCTCTATTGTACTAATATAATAGGCAAAGACCTCAGCCCTAAAGCATACACCTTGTATGATTTACTCAATCACAAATCAAAATGTTTAGTGTCAAGCTCTATTTAAGAAAGGCCAAATTACTGATTCAGGGATCAGATCCCAGCATAATAATCAAGGTCCCTCAAAAGTCAACACCAGTTTAATACGAGGATTCCATGTTTAACAGACTCTTAATTTATACAACTAAAACTGTTTTTCCCATCAAGTTTGTTCAATAGGGGTTTGACTGTCATGAATCATGAAACCTGCCCCTACCTGCATCAACAGTTTCAGCCTGAACTCGCTTGTCTCTCTGCCTCTGTCTCCTCTGACAACAATGTTTACTTATGGTTTCCTGCAAATGATGCAAATGGCTGCTAATACATGCTGTGCTCATGATGGTACAGTGGAGACAAAGGCCAAGGCATGATTGGATCTGAGCTGGTGTTTTGTGATGGGGTACCTGGCTGTCCTGCACCCTGTTCATCAACTTCACCAGACTGTGAGGTTTACACTGCCTCACTACAAGCGGTGCACTTCATGGGCCTCTCAAGTTTGGTTTTGTCAGTGAATCTGGCATAACACTTTTTGTGGACTAGTAGCCAAACTCCTGCTGAATCACTTCTTCACTACCTAACATGAAACAACAACACCACCAACTAACCCAGTAAATGGAGTCAATCATCCCAGATTTTTGTCAAACAAAAATGGATGATACACTGAATTTTATTAGGAAAATACTTTCTCGATTGCGACATGGGGACAGCCATGTTTACCCACCGATGCACTTCGTTGTCTTTATTCTGTACTGCGACATCCTCAAATAGTGATCTCTGATCGGTAAAGCAACAGCCATGGCACCGACATGACAGTAACACGCTCGGGTGAACAGTTCCACTTCCAATCGTTGTTAACTGGCGCATATTTGAACGTGAAAACAACTGAATTTTTATTCAGCATTTAAAAAAAAAAAAACTACCGATTCGTGAAACAACCGTTAGGTGAAATTGAAGTGAACAATAAATGGGCAACTCTCATGGTCTACAGGTGTCCCCAAAGAAAAATGTCAAGCATTGTTAAATCTGGACTACGTGGGAGCCATTCTTTCAGTTCACGACATCCTATCCACCTCAAAGGCATCGTCTCAAAAAACAAAGAAATAAAAATATATTTCTTTTGATTGTGGACCTGTATGATGCTAACATGACGAGTGTCAATAACACAGCTGTAAGCACTTTTTTAGGGGGTGTTTGTGTTCTTCAGTGTGGAAAGAAAAGTTGTTAATTTGCTTCCACTTTTCTACTGGGAACTCTCAGACATTTTGCCAGTTTCATGGTTGCGTGGTTCATTAGAAGCAGAAATGACTCAACTCAAACAGTTCAAAACTTGGCAGATGGGAACTGATGATTAAAAAGAAGGTGCCCTGTGGGAACCAAGATAAGCTAAGACAAAAGCATATAATTTGGTTTGAAATTTGATAACCAGAGAAACAACGGAGATGATAAAGTGTGAAATTTTGGTGCGCCGCGTTACTGGGACATGCTTGATGAGTCGTGTGCACTCTGAAGTGGCAATTTCACTTCAATTTTCGCTTTGGCCCAGATGTAATATTTAAGATAAAAATTAAATGCGCTCTTAACGATTGTACGGTATTTTCCAAAAAAAAAACGAGCAACAGCGCGTTTCTCGGTGCACGACGGGCAATAGCTGAGACAAGAGCCTTTTTGGATGTGTATTTCTGCAGGAACAGCTAGCATAATCCTGTAACATTCCCCATGGGGCTCTACTGTGACGTGCAGAGCTGTGGGAGAGTTGCTAAAAGCCAAGAAGTGACAATGGAAAACTTCCAAAAATGTATTGGTTTGGCATTGGCTTCTTGCCTGCTGTTGCGAGCTGGGAATTAGGAAGTTCATGGCCACTGCCCTTGATCGAGGTCATTCACCATGTCTGATCAGGGGAAGGGGGGGGAGGAATCACCCCCAACCTTCTTTTGGGGAAGCTGAATGACTTCCATCATTACTAATGCGACTAGCAGTGATAATTAATTTTAAAACTTCAGCTGTAGAATAAAATTAAATTGCAGACATGGACAATCTGTCTGATAGTGAATTTGTATGTTCTCTGTACCTTGTAAGGAATTGCCTCCCATAGTTTGCATCTACCGTTTCATGTGTTATTTTTTTTTCCCAGAGGTACAAAGCTTGCTAAGAATGGTGGCCTTTTGAAATTCTTCTTGCAGCAAACGCTTATTGCACCGAGTTTCAATGACTAACTTGGCCCATTGGTTGCTTCGTTAATGCGGAGCGACTTCGTTAATGCGGAGCACATGAGGGCAGGAATTCAGAATGTGACCAGTAGACCGACACAATGGCTTGCTCTATTAGAAACGCACCAAAGGATCTTCAATGACCACCAGCAAATGCTAGCAAATGAAATACCTCGTTTCATGTCCTTCCGCAAGATGGTACACTCATTGATGAGAGCAACACCTTGCCTGCGAAGTGCCAGGATGACGGTTTATATTGAGGTTGCAAATTAAAGCCAGACGAGACAGTTCAAAGTCGAGTTTATTACCTCTGAGCTGTCTTGTCAGCCCCATGGTTTAACTGAAACAATGTGGTACAACATTACAATCGTGACGAATACAATACAGCTGGGACAAAAGAAAAGGCCACCTGGGTATGCAATGGAATCTTGAGGTCATGGCAAGCCAACCTTGTTTTTCATTGGCAGTGATCATTTCTCAATGTATGCCAGGCCCCATTTCTCCACCTGGTGTTTGGCATAAAAAGAAGGATGACAAAGTTTTCTCTCCGGGTACCAAGAAGAACGACAGAAAAGTAAGGATGACAAATATTGTTTTCTCTTCAAAGAAAAATAAGAACCCTTTTTGGTAAGTCACATGACATAATTACAATTACGCTAGGAGCCATTGTTCGCAGTGATTGAAAAATGATGAACATCTTAATGGCAAAAAGGAATAATCAATGTATTATACACACAGTATATTATATTAGGAGCAAATACAATCTGTCGCTTCGCTGACGGGAATATTAAGTGTGGGGGGGGGGGAGAAAGGGGGAGAGGAGGGAGAGACGAGGTAGGGAAGGGGGGAGAGGGACAGAGGGGAGTGTGAGAGGGAGAGAGGGTGGAAGGGAGAGGGAACAGGAGTGGAAGAGAAAGGGATAGCAGTGGGATAGGGGCGAGAAGAGGAAGGAGGGGATGGATCGAGAGGAGTGAGGGAGGGAGAGGGGATGGATCAAGAGGAATGAGGATATGGATCAAGAGGAGTGGGGTGGATCGAGAGGTGTTAGGGAAGTGAGGGATGGATCAAGAGGAGTGAAGGGATGGATCAGGGGTTGTTTGAGGAGGGAGGGGGGAGGATTCCGATGGCCGACTGGCAGCCATTTTAGTTGTAAAAAACCCGATGTACATAATTTGTACATAAATATGGGCTAGCACTTTAATTCCACACAGCAAAATCACTAAAACAATGGGGGCTATTTTGGAAATACAGTATTATGAAGGTGATTTGTATTCTGTAGTGTTCAAGTGTATAATTCAATTTAGATGAAATAAATTAATTCCAGGTTTTACCACTATTTTCCCTTGTGTCGATACATCACCCTACCTAACACTTACATTAGCTATTTGGCCTGTTGTTTGTGTCCATTATGATGTCCTTTAAAAGCAGTAAGTTTTCTGTTTGGAATGATTTTCAATTTTGTTTGACTGCCTAGCAGGCAGAGAGGAGGAGATATGACAAAGTTATTCCGGCAATTCCTTG
>CM068960.1:100043054-100055478 GCA_035128595.1 Eptatretus atami
AGCACGGCCCCTTCACTCCTTCGTGTCAGTGTTTTCTCCCTGTGCTGTTGGTTTTTCCATTCTTTCTACCCAGGAACTTTGATGACACTTGCCTTGTTGGAGAGAACTATTCCGTAAGTACTTTCTCCACTGCTGGATGTTTGCCCGGTTGAATGTCTAAATGGTATCCCGGGCCTGCCACTTGTTGTGCTCGTTCTGCATCCTGTTGATGAGATGTCTCCTTGTAGACGTCCAAACACAACATCAATGCGCCTCTCTCTAGGCACCCTCTAATGGACAAACGTGACTCATGTGCTGTGCTGCAAGCTGTTAAAGTTTTTGTCGCTCTTTCCTAGTTCTGGACCAGGCTCATCCCTTCAAGTTGTATGGTAGCAGATGGGCTCGAAGGGGAATCACCTTTGCAGGAGGTGACATTACCTCTCCAACTCCCTTGCTAGGTCAGCCTTGTTGGTCTTGCGGAGAGACCCATCCCACCGTGGGCAAGTGCCCAGGCAAAGGCTCCAGGGATTGAGCCAAGACATCATCATTTTGAGCTTTTCGTTGCTTTCTTTTTATCCTGAAGACAACAGACCATCTGGTTCCAAATAGTTGCCTGTCAGCCTTCAGAGCCTCCGTCTCACCTCCTGTGCCCTCGCCTATTGAGGTAAGAGACAGAAGGCTTCATTCTGAATGTTAGCTGAACGATTTTCTCCAGTTTCTCTTCGTCATCGTTGTCTCACTTATGATAACTGTATACGTTGGACGTTATCGTCTCCAGGGCGCTTCTTTCCTTGAAGGCGTGACTATGCATCGCTTGCTCTCTATTCTGTAGGCTCCCTATGAAGGGTCTTTTAGCATCTTCTGGTGGTCTGTTTGTCGCTCAGTTACAAAATCTGACATAACATCTCCTTGCTCTGCCATGATTGAAGGCGGTGACAACTCCATCTTGTCTCCAATCAGTGTGATACTAATAGATTGGACATCGGCTCTCTAAATCTCTTTCTAATCACGGGATTGTTTAGGTCTGGTGGCTGAATCAGTATACTTTATGTTATATATATATATATATATATATATAGCTACTATATGTCTTACTTAGCCATGGCCTGCTGCAGCACCAGTGTCTATCAATTAGCTCTTCTGCGACTCACATTCCGTATGTCAGGTAGTTATGACCTCTGCGACAGCTCCACCTTTGCAGCTGACACCTGCTCTGATTAGCACCCCTCGGTGTCGTGGTTGTGATTTCCTTGGTTGAATCGTCTGGCTCTTCGATGGTCTTGGTCACAGGATCCGTCCAAAGGGATTCTTTGCTACGATCTGGACCGAAAAGCCACTTTGCTGAGGTGTTCATGGACCTCTGGGTGTTCAATGGGCAGTCGAGACATCATGGCTATATAGTAGGTCAGAATCGGCATGTTCACCTTGTATTAGGCAAACCCACGGGTATCATCTTGTCGTGAATTTGCTCCTTAGTTGCCGTGAAAGCATCTTGGTCTGCCTTTCTCTGCCAGAGTGCGTTGCGAGACTCCATGGTCTCAGCATGATCGTTCCAACCCAATTGTCCAGCATCTACATGACATCCAGAATGCTGAGAGGTGCTGGTTCACTCTCTTAGGGTCTCAAGATAAAACGTTGAGAAGAGCTTCGGAATCTAATTGTGATGCGATTATTCACTCGTCTTATCAGCTCTTGAAGCGTTCCCTGTAGAAATACAACAATTGCTGTTGGGATGCTGTTGATGTTCTCAGAGAATTTAAGAATCTGTCTCCCATCCAGATGACGGTCCTGGAATTCGCCAGCTCTGATATGGCTTTTTTCTAAGCCATGAAGGAAGCCTTTCCATGCAAGCCTCATCAGTGCTCATTACCACGAGCGTGTGGCGTAAGTCTCACTTGGCTCTGTGTGTACGCTCCGGCCGATCCATTACCCCTGACACTAACCTTCTGCGAGTGACACCTGTTCACCACACAGATCTACTAAGACTGCATTCCTTCAGAATACCTTTCCCATATGATGGTGGAAGAGGAGATTGCAGATTGATGTTGGAGAAATTGCATTCCTGTGATCTACTAATAGTCGATTCATTGCGACTTCTCTATTGTTTCCAAGAGAACCTCGGCAGCTTTGCATAGAGTGTCTTGAATCAAATACCACGCACCAAAAACCCAAATCTTTTAAGCTGTAAGGACTGCATTTGGGTGGGGCATGCTGCTCAAGACTCATAAACGGTTGGACATTCGGTTGCACTGGGAGCATGATAGGGCAGGTAGCTTACAGTTCCTTTGGATCCACGCAATGTCCTCTGCCGGATTTTTGATGTCGTAACTCCAGTCCAACTGCTCGGATGACTGGGTTCTTCATGGTCTGACCACTTCGAGTTAAGAGCCAGATCATGGTTCTTGGTCTTGAATCTGACCTCTTGGTTGTGTCACATCGATCAGTCTCCTACATCCTGGTGGCGCCTGCCCGCCGCCAACATTGTATATTGTGCAGAATTGATGCGTGGCGTAGTGATGCTCTTATCTTGGACTTGGTAATCTCTGCAGACCTTCTCTGGCATCAGATGCACTGCAACCTGGAGCTGGACAGCAATGCCATGACTGCTGTGAGAAGTCCTGCTCCACTTAGTGTCTCTTCAAGTCGGTCGATGTTATCCCAGCCAGGTTGTGAACACACCATGGTAGGATGTTGCTGCAGTGGAATGTATCCTATTGAACATTCCGCTTCGATACCAAAGGGCTGATCGATTCTCCTCAAACATTGTAGTAGACACACATGGCCAACGATTCAGAGTCGGATCAGTTCTTGTGTTTCCTGTCAAAACAAAAACAGCATTTGGACAGCAGTACTGCTTCTGGTGGCTTTGTCTTGCACTGTAACAGCAAAACCCAAGTCACTGTCCCGAAGGATGTGCAAGACGTTTGAGCTCTTTCAGAGGAGTTTGACACTCACACCGTCCTGTTCAGCAGGGTGTTGCAGATTTATGACTGCTGCAGGAATGACATTCTGATCTGTATCGAGAGGCCATCTGGCTGAGCTCACATGCGTTGAACTACAATTCGACTACATACATTCCTCAGACTGCATTTCCTGCTTTGGAGTTCTGAATGTATTACACAATTCAGAGTTAGTTGCTGCATCTCTTAGGCTTCTATACAGATCATTTTATGCGATTTTGTTATGACCATTGGTCGAGGAGATTTGGGGGAAGGTCGTCCATTGAAGTAGGGGCTTGCCGTTGGTCGGGGTGTGTTATCTTTTGTTTTTGTTGGTGTCAGAGTCATTGATGGAATACTGTTTGTGTATTGTTTGTAATGTGTTTCGCGGATTTTGTTTTTTATTTTTTTTTATTTTTTTGTTTGTCGTTGCGTCTTGTGATTTTATTTTGTGTTCCGTGTTTGTTGTGGTGTGTTTGTTTTTTTCTGTTTTTATGCATCTAGCCCTATTACGCATCTATGGAAGGACTATCAATTTAAACCAATTGTGTAGTTGAATTATTTAGCTCTCACTGCTATGGGTTTGAAAATGTTTGCATGTCCATAATGATTTGACAAAAAATACTCCTCATAACAAATTTGAAGACAGTCTTTAATCAATCAGATGTATTTGATCGTAAACGTGGTCATATTGTTTTTGTTTATTTTTTTATAGTGTCTATTGGTGTTTATTCGTCGGTTTGATAGATACTGAAGCTTCCTTTCTCACTCTCGGGACAAAGCTTCAGGTCGTATTTCCCCACAACTCGGTTTCAATCTGTTCTGGTGAACCCATTGTAGTTTCTTTGTGGTCGCATAGCGATAATATGTACGTGAATTCGATAATTAACCACGGAGAACCCTCAGCGTATCTCTCCAAGCCATTATATGCATTGTGAGGTTATCATAGGCTAATACCTCTGGGTTGGGAAAATAATTCATCCCTTATATACAGAAGTAGTTTCCTCGAGGTATTACGCTTTGTCGTAGCGTGCTTCCCTCCCGCTTTCTCCTATTTTCACCTGCACCAGACCTGCGGTTCCCGCTGGGATAATCACTCTTTGTGAAGAGTTTCTGTAGCACGATGTGTAGTGACCCTTCTGCAGCAACAAGGCTCCTGCTAATGTAACCCAAGGATTCTCTGGTTGAGTTTCTCTTGTTGCATGCTCTGCGGATCTTCTCATCTGCGTAGCTCAACACACTGTATGGGGCTCCCTTGCCTTTGCTGCTTTTCATGTACTTGCTTTGACTTCTCGCAGAGAGACATACTTTGGCATACACCCTGCTTGAGTTACTAAGGGGCATCCGCCTTGATGCCCCTCCTCCTGTGGTCGAACGCTTGCTGATCTATTCTTGACACCCTTGGCAAGGATTAGAAATCCAGTGTACTTCTTCATGTTAAAGCAGACTACAATTTTACGGTATAATGTGATGTGGATTTCTCCTTCTTCCAAGGCCCTTGTGCTGCTTCCAGCGACTGTGATCATGCTGCCGTGATCTTGTCACCCTGAGCAATGTGTTCAGGGAGTTCCAAATCCTTGGTGAACAGAGCATCGCTGTCATCATCAGTAGCAGTGGATGATACTCGTCTCGATCCGTCTCTCTTCCTCGCTGATGTTGCATCTGCCGTCAGAACAGTCAGCACACACCTGCCCAAAAAAAAAAATCACATTAAACATTACATGTTCCAGTATGGGAAACATTACATGTTCCATCAAACAAACCAACTTACTACATTTACATGAAACCTTCTATCAGTTAATCGGTAATTGCCTCCGTTTGCTCATTCCAATAATTATTTTTATCCCCATAAATTATTACATAACCACAATAACAATAGATTGAATAAACCCTAATATGGGGGAAACTTGAAAAAAATTTTTAATTTACAATCCAAAAAGGGGAATTAACCTCTTTGTAGGGAGGGAAAATATTTTGCATATTGACTACAAGAAGCTGTTAGAAATTTTCAATTTCTCCCAGTATTTTATGGGAATTTCATTTTCCAGTTACTCAGTGCGTATGGAACATACCCAAATATTAAATTTTTTAGAATTGCGTATAGATTCCCAAAATATGAGGTGATTCGAATACAAAAAAAACTTAATACCTCAGGAAATCACTACTGGATAGAGAACTCAATAGTTCATACCATAACGAGTGTCCAAAGTTTCGGCGTTGATCGTGTAGTGAAGATAAAGCTTACGTGAAAAATGAACACTCATGATAACTCTGATCAGTAATACCAACAACCACCTAGGCTGTTTTTTTAAGAAGTAAATTAACAATATCAAACCTTTTACACGTTCCTTGCTAATTGCTGATTTCATTTGTTAAATAAAATGAGTTGAAAAACCCCTGCGAGCGTTCACGCTTTGTAAAATTCTGTTTTTTATGGGTAGGCACCCCATTGACATCCACAAAATCAGACTAAGCTACTAGTGCCCCAGGGGAAAGAGCTATATACATTATTACTTAAATGTAATTTACAAGATCACGTCGTTTTCAGTATCATCTTCAGTACTATTTCGCGTTGTTCAGCTCAACCCTCCAGGCTTCGGCATTAGATTTCTATGCTGACAGGGTTACCGAATCTGCCTGGTCTCACTGACTAACGTTCTGACTTACAAGTTCAAGGAAAGAGACCAATGCAGGTGTTACTGCAGCAATAGCAAGTCATCTGGTGAGGCCCATCTCCTGCCCTACTCTCTTGACTGATGCGAATTCTCTTAGGCGAAATCGGTTGATGGAGCTCACCCACAGCCAAAAGCAACATTCACTACAACAATTCAAGCAATGTATAATGGCGATAGCTTAAACCTGGCTTTTGATGTCCTGACTGCCCCTGACAGCTATTTACGAGGCACCAAGGTACGCTGAGTTCCAGGGCAATGGAACACGAGACTCCAGAATCAAAGAGGCTCAACAAGCTCATAGAATTCCAACCTCTGGGCAGCTTGCTTTCCACCTGAAAGAGCTGAACCTAACCTCAAAAATACTAAACGTCACTTTACAGGTCATACTTCCTGTGACTCAACCAAACCTAATGGAGACGTGAAAACGCTTGCCCTTAGGAACCCCAACTACTCTTGCATTCATACACCATCACCCATCCTCATTGAGATATCACAAAGTCGTTTCACTCCTCATGAAGAATATAGTCCATCTGGTCGTTGAGTCTAAGACTGCAAGAGATAAGCCCTAATGCAGAAGGAGCAGCATACATCTGCTGTCTCCTCTTAATCGAGCGCCTCAGTCATCATCATCAGAAAGAAAGAATCAACAAGCGACCGCAAGGAAGAGCACACCTTGCCACGTTACTACGCCAGTCTTGCATCCAGAAAGTCAGCCAAACGATCAATGGACAATTTGAGCAACAAGAACACCAGAGACTATTGTCCTGCAACTTCAACCAGATGGGGCATCAGTTGACTGCATGCTCTCCATGTGATGCACGCCTTCCAGTATCCCATCATGTTCCCATTATGGAACGCATGGCTCAGCTCAATCTTGTGTGGCCAGGACTGCTTATCTGGACTGTCAGCGTCCTCCTTCTTCATGCGGAATGAAACTCACACAGCTGGCAAGTACTTGCACTACCAAGTCAGTGGTGAGAGAGGGCAACCACATACTGCAGAGCCGATGGACTTCTTCCAGCAGTTTCTCGGTCGAATCGTCCTATGCCAAATCATAGAGCAGTGAGCGACTGGGCTCTATCCGCCGGTGAGCAAGCAATAACTTGCGCTAGCCTAATAACAGATGGACACCTCTGTTGACACCTCATGAGCACTGATGACAAATTGCTGACAACGACAAAGAAGCTCAAATGTGTCCAAATTAAATGTAATATATAATGTTGGATAAATATTAAGCATCACAATTTACCCCTTTCTTATTTTCATTTTGTTTCCCCGGCCTTAATGCCTGGTTCTCCAGCTAGTGTTGTCGTTTTCGGTGCTGCTTCCCGATATTATGATATATATTATATAATACCAATTATATATAATGCTATATATACTATATAGTCTTATCTACCATTGACACATTGTCTATATATATATTATATATAATATAGACTGAATGAGGGGGAGTCGGAGGCCATTGTGATTATGGGCTCGGGCGTCAAAACTAAGAATCCAGCTTCGTTGACATTGATTGTGCAGTGCTGATCTGTCGTCTGGTACTGTTATTGTGAAGATGTTAGAGTCGACGGAGAGATTCACTTACCTTTGAGCAGTGATATATGTCTCTCTGGCTTGATCAGAGGTCAAATAGACGATCTGATGGTCAGGCCTAGGGATGTCATTGGATTCATGTAGGGTCATGGGGTGTGGCCTATGCTACCCTGTGCGAGAGACGCAAAGTCCGAGTCTTCAGGTCTTTGGTGCTTCCACCTTCTCATTCTTATCTGCATGCTGAGACTTGTCACTTCCTGCACCAGGACGAATCTTGAGCGATGGAGATGTAATATCCTTTTAGTACTAGTCGCTTCGGAAGCATCCTATGGCGTCTAAAACGTGTGCGACTGGGCCAATCGCAGACGGTGTTGAACGAGAAGACTCTAATTTGCAGTGGTTTTGTTCTCCTCCGATTCTATCCCGATGGTGTTAGCGAGGCTGTACGACACATTGGCTCATTCTTACCTTGGTATGCATCCTGCTCACTCGCAGATTCACTTCACGCGAGGGAGCCCTCATAAGAATGGAGGAGACCAAATGAAGTGGTCCGACCCACTTGCCTCGTGTTGCAGTAGGTTTTCTAGCATCTCTAAGGAAGGATGAGAGGGCAGGGCATCTTCCTGTGGATATGGCAAGATGGAGTGCATCTGTCGTACCGCGGAAAGTGGATCAGCGATCTCCTTGCTCCTGGTGCCTCTATTGCTCCTCCCATAACCAATGACCTGACCTGATTGTGATTACTCATATTTTAATTATTTTAAGTAAGTTACTTTGATGGTGCCCCCAATTGCACAGTTGTATTTTTGTAATATATTGATCAATTTTGTCTGTGGGTCTTATACCTCTGGTGTTCTTTCCCATCACATGTTGTCAACAAACATTGTTAAAACTTCAATTCAAACTGCATATAGTTCTTAAATCGCATCAATGTTCATGATTTCTTTAAATGCCCTCTTACACCACTTTTTCATCTTCCAAATATCTTAACATTCTTCAATTCCTATTGCACATTCTATACCAAGAGAGAAGAGGTTCCTGTCTCCTACTTCTCCAATTGGCACATGTCGTGAAAAAAAAGACGAAAAGGCAAAATGTAACTCACAGCAGTGACAACTCATGAGATTTTAACGCTGTGAATTTATGGAGTGCCGTGGTCCGAATTTTATAAACGTGTAGAGCCTGTGCAGTTTTCGTGAGTCAAGAAAATTCGGAAGATCATGCTCGATTTGTTCAAATACTCTTCACACTATCGCTTGGTGTCATATGGGACACTTCCAGAAAGACTCCCTATTTTTTTGACGTTGCATTTATTGTCGGCCGGTTAAGGCTAATCTTGGTCAACACATTGGAATGAAATACACACTTACATTTGTTTTAAAGGTTATCAGCATATTTTAAAATCTCTGCAATGGTGAACTTATAATCGGTAAGGACTTGAGGGATTCGTCATCTGATGTAATTCATATTGTTTGCCTGAAATGGAAGCCCTAGATGTCTAATTCAAATAAAGGTTGTAGGGTTTGATGTGGAGGTGCAGATAAGCCTTCTCACAGTTCTAGTAATCCAAGTCATTAACTTATGAGAGCATGCAGCCAAAACTTCATTAGTCTTTTCTGATCTCTAAGGACGAAGTGCTAATTGCATAATATTGTGCAGATGGCGAGAAAAACATTTGCAGATTTGAGGAATTGGATATAGGAAAGTCCGTGTGGCCCTCGTATAGTTACACCACAGATTTTTAAAATTGTTGGAAGCAGTGACTGGGAGGTGATCCCAGATTGCATCTTCGAAGTTGAAGTCATTATCTTTTTTGCTAATTCATTCCTGGCCTCTGTTCTGAAAGATGAAGATCAATAATTAGGAAATTGTATGAAAATACAGTGACCTGCAAAGTATTCACCCCCTCTCAAGTTTTCGATTTTGATGCCGCTAGCTTTATTTCATGATGCATTCAAATCAAATCAATATAATGTCTCCAAACTACTCCAAAGTGATAAAACTTTAAAAATTGCAATAAAATGCACAGTGAAACATATGCTGGAATCTCACTAACATGGAAAATTCAGCTTGATTCTTAGTTTTGCCTAAAGTATTTCAAAACCCCTTTGCCTAATTCTACCTCTATAATCACTCCTAGAGCCAAAATTATTTTGGTTGAGAAGGTTTTACAAATAGCTCTGATTTAATAGTGTTCTTCCACCTGTAGTAGATCAGTGTATATACTTTTAAAAGTTAAGCTCACAGTAGTTTTAAGTTGCACAACTCACTTTGTTCATACTACCACATCAATGGCAAACTATCATCTCAAACCATAGAACTCTTTCCTAAGTGAGATCATATTGAAAGATGTTCGTTGGTCTTCTCTGTACGTACACGCACCGTTCTGAAGAGACATTCATTAGGGTAAGACTTCAAAGTCCTTGCATATTATTCCTTTTTGGTTATAGCTTTTGAAACTACCATCACTATAAGAAGTTTCTGGTCTCCCTCCTTCTTCGCATGTATTCATAACACCCACCTTCTGCCACATTGTCTAGGTCACCCTCATTCCAAACTCAGTCAGTACCCGTGTGCGACACAGGTAAACCTCTCCTTCTCTACTGCACCATTGTCAGTAGTGCATCCAAATGTTTCAATCTCAGCAACCATCAATCTCGAGCGTCTCAGGCCAAGTTCTTGCGAGAGACTCTGCGTTCAGGATACAATTGTCAATTCTTGAGCATCAATACTGACAATGACTGTTAGTATCATGAGATGTTGCCTACAGCTCTTCTTCCCATAACCTGTCAATGTCCGAATGTTCAATTGTTATGGCCAATGTCTTGTCTTTCAGCAATCAACATTACTGTTGCCTGTTTCTCAAAGACTGGCTCTACGGACATGTCAGGTAGGCAAGAAAGAATGTCCATATCACTTGAAAAATACGATCAACGAGCTCATATGGAGTTGTGATCAAGCATCATTAATGATACATCTGCTGTCATGTGTTGTCTCAGCGATATTCTTGTCGGTCAGATGAAGACAAAAATAATGAACTTTTTTTGGCGTTCTATAAGTATCAAATGCGTGTTATGAATTTGTTCCTTGAAGTCTCTCTCTCCATCACATGCATGCACATTCTCTCCTCTCTTCTACACAGTGTGCAACACTCAGTGTCCCATGTCAACACCATTTCCCAATTCTCTTTCTACACGTATTTTCTCCATCAACCAGTGTCCGGCAACATCATGGTGATGGGGAGCTGTCCCAATCAGCATGGACTGGCAAAGCCTTGTCACGTTCTGCACTTTAGAAGGACAATGGCACTCGGTCTGCTTAACAAGACATGAGATCCTTCTTATAAAAAAAAACCTGCTGAGTCAGCCATTAATTCTAAAAATGAACACTAAGGAGATTATCACATTCATCAGCATGGGATCAAATTATGATCTGTATCTGTCATGCCCTCCTCTCAACATACGCTAATCACTCTCACACTTGAGTGCACATTCTAGTCTCTTGCTATCTCCAGATTCACAAGATAATGTTACGTTAATGACACTAAATATTCTGGTTCTCTCTCTGACTTGCTCCACTTGGACACATGTCAGACATTCAAAGTTTTCCTGATGTCACATTCTTTTGAACACCTGTCTTTACCTCTATTTTCATGTACCTGAGATGGAGATTGACAACACAATTGTTCATTAACTTAGTCTGCTCATCATTCCTGATCTACCTACTTGGATTGCTCCGAGAACGAGAGCAATTCATGTTAATTCACCCATCTCACTGTGCAAAGCTGGAGAGCCTACCCAAAATAAACTCTACATAGCAGTCCATTTGCTGCAAAAGGTTCTTCACCAAGTACTTGACCTCAGGCATACCTGAATACTTTTACAACCTACTGTCGTGAATTTTATTGTGCGGACCATGATTCTTTTGGTCAATTATTCCCCTCTACATTTCTTAATTTCCCCTCATCCACTGTCATGCATATAACAGTGTTCGTTTGACTCCATTTCTGTCTACTGCTAATTAAAATAGCTCTTCTATTTTGCGAAAAGTGTCTTTTTGCTGCGCTGTGTCGCGTGATGTCATTCTGTTCTCCTCTTCAATTTCATAATTCATTCTAAATGGTTTCGGCATTATTGTCTAGGTGCCAACCATCAGGAATTCTTGCTTTTTGCATAGGTGCTACTGCTTAAGTGGACAAATGAAAAAAATACGCATGGCTCGCTCTGCATACATCTTGAGCATACATGAGGAAACGGTGTCATGTGCATTCTGTCTCTTCCATCACATGTCAGTTTGCACATTCTGTTCATCACAGGATCAAAAACTGTCTGGTGCGCTCCGCTGTCTTTCCAACACATGTTCACTGCACATTCCGTCTCCCGGTACGTCGTTTTTAGGCCTCCCAATATAGACATTTCATGTGCATTCTTGCTACTTCCTCTTTCTCTCTATCATCTTTTGTTCCCAATTCAGCTTCATTTCTTGTTCTGCCTCCATTCTTTCTCCACACATGTTCATGCAATTCTGTCTCCTCTTTCTCCATTCAATGTCATGCTACTTCTGCTTCTTCTCATCACATGTGCGACATTCTGCCTCCTCTCTTCAATTGTATATAGCTATTCTTTGGCCTCCTGCTCCACACATTTTCAGTACATCTGCCTCCTCTTCTCAACACATCAGTAATTCGCCTCTTCTCCAACACATTATGTACATTCTGCCTCTCTTCTCCAACACATTTCATTGTACATTTCGGCCTCCTCTTCTCCAACACATTTCATGTAACATTCTGCCTCCTCTTCTCCAACACATTTCATGTACCATTCTTGCCTCTCTCTCCAACACATTTCATGTGACATCTTGTGGCCTTTCCTATCTCTTGTTGCGGCTGCCGATCAGCGGGTGGTCTGTCATACAATTTTCTGTGTTAAATTGTACCTTTGTTGTATGTATTGGGTCGAATTTGTTTCTCATGCCTTCCGTGCTTTATACACAGGTCTCAATAAGGTAGACGCTGATTGGTTCAACCGTAATGACGTCACGGTTAATCTGAACGCACATTGGTCGGCTCATCAACTTCACCTCGAGCTCCCATTGGCTGAGGCAGAGTTTGTCGATGATTGACGTTTGCAAATGCATCCTGGAGAGAGGGTGGATGGGATTCCCCTAAGGTCCATTCACCATTTGTTACCATACTTCCCTTGATCTTTCCATGCTGAAAAAGACACAGAGCTCGTACAAATTCCTTTTGACGACATAATATTGGATCGGTGGTAAGGATGAAGGTTGCTTCCA
>CM068960.1:100119505-100131047 GCA_035128595.1 Eptatretus atami
GTTGGAGGTCATAAAAGCATCCCCTGACAGCTGTTTTGAGGTCATCAACTGTTGTGAGGTGGAGATGAGAAATTTCCTCTTTCACAATGCCCTGAAGCGAGTTGTCACATGTTAAGTCCAGACTTCGAGGAGGCCACACTGTCTCAGATCCACGTCCAATCCATTGTCCACTGAATTCGTCATCGAGACATTCTCCAGCTGTGAGAGCATAATGTGCTGGTGCATCATCTTGTTGCAGAATAACTGAAGATAGCAGGATAACTGATTCTTGACATTTCTTTCTCTTGTGGCTTTGGAACCAACCAAAAATCTTCTTCTTCTTCTTTCGGCTGCTCCCGTTCGGGGTCGCCACAGCGGATCATCTGTATGATCCGCATAGTGATTTGGCACATGTTTTACGCCGGATGCCCTTCCTGACGCAACCCTGGTCGCCTCTTACGACACAGGGATATGGTACACCTATTTTAACCGGGGTATACACCGGCCCAGTACACTGGTACTCATGGTACTCATTTTGCCGACCTCGGAAGGATGACAGGCTGAGTCAACCCCCTGGTGTATTAATTCAGTGGCCCAACGGGGCTTGAACTCAGGACCTTTTGGATCCCAAGCCGCTGCCCTAACCACTGCGCCAACACTAGGCTACAACCAACCAACCAACCAACCAACCAAAAATATATATTTATAATGGCACTCACAGCAAACACCCCTCCTCCCTTTTCCTGCCAAAGATGATTAATAGAAATATCATCATTTTAAACTTGTGTTGTACATCAACAAGCCCCAGATATGACCTTCCCATCGGTGTAAAGAAGCACAGAGGTTTAGTTAGAATGCATACATCTATGAACCTTCAGCCTTTCAGGGCCCATATCCTGGGGAGTTTTTGCAATGCTAACAATGTCCATATCTAGCAAAGAAGTCTAAAAGAGAAACCTCTAGTAATGACATCAACTTTTTGGATGAGTTGATTAGGAAGTTCTCCAATTGTTTGGTTGTGTAGAGGCACACTCCTTTCTTGGAAGGTACATTTACAAGTACTTTTGGCTTCTTAAAAAGTTATTTTAGTTGTTTCATTCTACAATCCTTATCTGGGAGGCATGAAATATGTCCAGGCCTCCCCAATTTACATCGTTATTCGGGGGTTTCTGTGCATGCACGCCGAACAATCTGGGGCGGAATCCGTCATTTCGAAAGTCGTGTGTTGCAAAGTCTCTTTTAAAAATGCAAAACAGTATGATGGCCTTAGATTAGTTTTTCCCTTAGATTTTAACTTTTGACAGCTATTGATGACATAATTAGTACATGGAATTTTTAGATGATATAATTTATTTGGGTGAAATTCTTCTTTCACTTTTGAACTGTTTATTCACGAAAAAGAAATACAAATTATTTTTTATTGAGTTTTAGAGACCGGTTAATGTTCACATTACTCTGGCTATAATAGACATGAAGAGGTTAGGACATACTCATCATCATCAACAACATCATGTACCAAACTCTATGCAGAGCATTGGTGCTGCCGAAGCAGTTATTCAGTTACAATTCTGGGCGGGTTGTCAGTCCAGCGCAATAAATCAGGGCAGTAATTTGGAATTTGGCCTTGATGTCAGCGATAATTTCCTACTCTTCATGAAGTACACCGTGGGATCTTTAATGTCCACCAACCAATACCGAAACACTTTTATCCAATTTTATGTCCATCCAAGGGACGGTACACACGTCGATGAGTCACCCTGCCTGTGAAACACTGGGACGAAAATTGTATAGCTGGGCCGAGATTCAAACCCAGGACAGACTGCTTAGAGGTGAGTGTGCATACCTCTAAGTCGAAGCCATCCCACCAGCCCTCGGACATATTAAAACTGCTATACCTTCCAGCCATCCAGCACTATTTACTTTGTGAAGTCTCAAATCAATTAATTAATCAATGCTCACCAGCAAGTACAGCATACTAAAGTTCAAAGTTGGACTCCATGACCATAAATCCTTGTTTATGAATGTTGTTGAGGAAATATTCATTATTTATTTGTGGTTATGGCAGTAAAGTTCTTGGTGGAAGCTCCTTGTAGCACTCATGCTGTTTGAAGTCAGATCCTGGAATTTGATTGATGAAGCTAAGTATTCCATTTTCCATTGCACACTGTATATTATTTGGTAGGTATTGAGGGAAGGGACAATTTTGGGAGCAATTCCGCCACTGGCAATCTTGTTGATGCATATTTATAATAAAATGTAGCAAAGAGGAGGCCACAGCTTTTTAACTGTGCAAATTAACTTTTCTGTCTCTGGTCTTTCAGTTTGGAAGATATTTTGTGCTGTTGATAGAATGTGATTCGACATCTCATTAAATCTGAACCTAGATAATCACAGGGTATAGTAATAATATACCAGGGACAATCATGGTAGGATTGCAGAGAGAAAGAGATCTCCGCAGTTCATTATCATGACCACCATCAAAAAAGGGGCAATGTGCAATGGATTGTCACAAGTTTACATTAATCCCATGTTAGACAGCAATGTTCTTGCATTATTTGCTTCATCACCAGAACAAAAAAATGATCAATATGAAACCTGTGAAAATAAATACTTTTTTTTAAACAAAAGGACATCATGAAAGTAAGGGTGCTGAAAAAATATTAAAAACCTCCATTGGCAAAGATGGAAAGAAGTAAAGGTAGAAATAATGTAGACATACAAGGATCTCCATGATAGCGACATAAAAGCTCCAGCGGATAAGGCTGCTAATAATTTTGTTGTGGTTTGTAAAAAGTTTTCTGTCGAGGTTTTAAGAAGAGAGTTAGGCATATATATGGTTACTTTCACAAGTATAGAAAATAGCACATATGTTCATTGTCATAAGTCACTCCAAGATATTATCTCTGAGCATCAGGAAGTTTTAGTTAATAATTTCAATATTAAATGTAAAGAGGTAAATCTTTGGATTCCTCAGCTTTTCTGGATCCCGAATCTTCATAAGAACCCGTACAAGTATATGTTTATAGTGGGTGCCAGGCAGTGTTCCACGAAACAGTTATCGGTTATCGTTAACTGAGGCTTGCATGTTGTTAGGGAACAGTTCAGGAAATATTGCTCAGCAATTGAGAAGAATTCTGGTATGAACACTTTCTTGAGCATTAATTCTTCTTTTGAGTTATTAGATAGGATTAGATGCCTCAATATCAAGTCAGTTGAACTTTTTGATTTTTCAACTTTAGATACAAATTTGGATTAAGTACTCGTGACAGAATCACTCTTCAAAGTAATTGACAAGGTTTTTAACTCTTTTAATAAGTTTTTTTTGCGTCAGGCTTGATAAAGCATTTTTTTCTAAAAACTAAATACTCAAGTTTTCATTGTTTTGATAAGCAGAAGTTTAAGGATGCTGTTAATTTTATTTTATTTTATAATTTCAGTCCTTTTGTGGGATAATGTTTCAACAGGTTAAGGGTGTTCCCATGGGTGGGAATTGCAGCCCCCCTAATAGCAGATATTTTTCTTATTTTCTGTGAATTTTCATTTATGCAGAAACTGATGAAGGAGAAAAAAAAATAGGATTAGCTTAAATATTTTCATATATATGTCGTTATATCATTGATATTTGTGTGGTTAACTATAATTTTTCTGATAGGCAGTTTCACAAGATTTATTCTGATTGCCGGATTGCCAACAGGAGTGGTAATGATTGTATAGTTGCTGCATATTTGGATGTGTTGGTTAGAGGAGGACAGAATGGCTTTAGTACAAGTGTATATCATAAAGTTGATGATTTCAGTTTCTCTGGAGTCTTTCACACCTTTCCAGGTAGCAATGCACCAATTAAAATGGGTTACAATGTCTTTTCATCTCAGCTACTTTGGTTTGCAGGAATTTGTTCAGTAAAGGATGATTTTGTGGAACATGCTGAGAAGGTTTTTTCCATCATGTTAAACAGAGGATATTTGACTGATTGTTTGATCATGTCTTGTGAGAATGTCTTTAGACTCCACCGTCACCTTTTATTTAAGTTTGGTTGGTATTCATGTGAACAAGTTCCGATTGCATTGCATTTGATAGAATAATAATAAATTAATTATTTTAGTGAGGTTAATTATTTAATTAATATTATTTATTAAACATATATATCTAACTATAATTCCAGCAATTTGTGTGTGTGGTGTGTGTGTGTGTGTGTGTGTGTGTGTGTGTGTGTGTGTGTGTGTGACCACTGTTTCTCGACAACCACTGGTCCGATCTAATTGAAACTTGCCAGGTATATTTGGGACCTGAGTATGTTGCTTTTAGGTTTGATATTAATCGGACAAGTGCTTTCAAGTTATGGCCATTTATTTACCAAACCAATGACAAGACACGTTGCTGCATAGGCGGGGCCGATGGGGAAAGGGCGCCTTAGTTACTGTGGAGTAGGAGTGGCAATGGTCACTGGCAGCGAATGTCATGGCAAGCAAAGACAGGGAGGTAAACTTGATTTAATTTGGATTTTAATTAATTCTGTGTGTGTAAGTATCACAGCAGTTGTTACTTCAATGCAAGCGATAATTTGGTGAATGCATGTGAACATTCCATACAGGCACGCACCACTTCCGGATAGTGATGACTTACTGTATTGTAATAATTTCTCGATTCTTATGCGCATTTAGATAAACACAATGCCCCAATCCAGTCGTCGTTTACGAAAGCGAAGGAATGGCCTGTGTGGTTGTTTGAAAGGTTTTTGTTTTTTTTTTTGGTTTGCACGTACGGCCACGCACGTACTGGCATGCATATACGGCCACGCACGTAAGGCCACGCGAGAGTGAAGGAACGGCCTGTGTGGTTGTTTCTGGCACGCGGTTTGAAAGTTTTTTGGGTTTTTTTTGCACGTACGGCCACGCACGTACGGGCATGCACGTACCGGCACGTACTAGTATTTATAGATGGTATTAAATAATGGAGGTACAGTATTTAGATAAAAATAAAATAAATAAATATTATTGATTTTATACATTATAAATAAGTATTAAAATAATTTATTGGTGGTTGCTAAGATACGCAGCACAGCATGTTAAAATCGGTTGTTAATGACAGTTTCAATATTTGAATGACAGTTTGAGTCTGCTTAGATCAGCGTTTCTCAACCTTTTTACCCTTGTGGAACCCTTGAAATAGTTTTCATGGTCTCAGGAACCCTGCATAAAAATTATTATATACCATTATTAATATCTAGCTCATTTATATTTTTATCGTAGTTCACGTGGTAAATATAATATATTTTTTTCGGATACCTGGTTTAAGGAAAAAATGACCCCCTTTTGTCAAATTTATTGCAATGAAAAAAAAAACATACTGCTCGTTTATGAGACCTCACCACGAGGTTTAATTCACAAAAAAAAAATCTTTTTTAAATCAAAAAAAAAACACACCTCATGTAACTTGATCAACAAAACTTAAACAAATAAAGCTGAAGCAATAAAGGTAAACACAAGAACTAACCTTGAGAGAGAGAGACTTCGCGCTAGGAAGCACAGAGAAGATAGATGGACACCGTGCATACGTCCCGTACTTGAGTCAGTCACTCAATGATACACGAATCCGCCGCGTACATGACGTCCACTAACCAGTGAGGGCGCGTTTCACACTGTCGCCATATAGACATCGTTAAATACATTCCCTATGGTTGTTATAATTGAAATAATATAAGAGGTTGAAGCCTCTATTATAATAACCAAGGAGTTTCCAACAATATGCCGTACGTGTGTAGTAAAATTACGAATATTAAATCAAACAAAAACTACTCAAAACATACATTAGCCTATTTATTACTGTTTCTCGCGGAACCCCTAGCGACCTCTTGCGGAACCCTAGGGTTTCGCAGAACCCCGGTTGAGAAACACTGGGTTAGATGGAGGTTGGGTGTAATGGACATGTCTACAAGGTAAAGTGTTTATCACTTAATATGAGAGGCAGTCAACAAGTAACCTCAAAATGGCGATATAAATTCGAGAATGTAATGTGTGTAGTTGTAGACAACATATGTTATATCTCTGGGTAAGTCATGTTTTGTCGGTTTTAGATCTGGCAACATTGAGCGTATGACGTCAGTAGAGCAGTTCCAAGATGGCAGCTCCCTTAGAAGCATGCACCAGGGATGAGCAACGTTCTGTCATACATTTCTTGGGAAGTGAGTGTGTGAATTCCAGTGAAATCCATCGCAGAATGAAAATGCAATATGGTGACACATGTATATCACTGCAGCAGGTGTACGACTGGGAGAGGAAGTTTAAAAGTGGAATTCTTTCAGTTCAGGTGTGAATTGTCTGGGCACCCACCTCGCAGACACTTTGCGGAACCCCAGCACGTTGTGAACGATAAGGTGTGCTGAGCCACGGCTAATGTTCAATTCGGAGACCACTTCATCCAGCGTAATGCGACGGTTTTCCCTTAGCATGCGCTCAACTCCTGCAACCATTTCTGGTGTGTCGGCTGTGTGAGGCTGGCTCGAGCGAGCACCATCTGCCACACTCAAGACTCCACTTTTAAACTTCCTGTCCCAGTTATACACCTGCTGCAGTGATAAACATGCATCACCACATTGCATTTTCATTCTGCGATGGATTTCACTGGGATTCACACCCTCACTTCCCAAGAAATGGATGACAGGATGTTGCTCCTCCCTGGTGCATGCTTCTAAGGGAGCCGCCATCTTGGAACTGCTCACCGGTGTCAAAAGCTCAATGTTGCCAGATCTAAAACAGGCAAAACATGACTCTTACCCATAGATATAACATATGTCATCTACATCTACACACGTTACATTCTCGAATTTATATCGCCATTTTAAGGTTACTTATTGACTGCCCCTTGCATATTATCATATAAAGTGGGGTATGATTAAAGTTATTCATATGTAGTAATACTTTGAATAAAAGTAATAATTAAATAAGTTTGAATAAGGATATTGCATTGCTGTGTTGACTGACTGTCTGGACACAACTTTGAGGTTGTGAGTCTATTGATGTTGAGTAATCTACTGATGTGGACCTGTATCCGGGGTTGTGGATCCACCGTTTGGAGAGGTTCTGGGCTGAAAGGACCGAAGCCTCGATGAAAAATGGTGCCCACCTGAATATCAGATTTCCCACCAGTTGGGAAATCAATTGCTTATAAGTTAAGGTTACAACTTCAAATAAAATAGCTTTTGCAAGCACTTACCAGGACATACTGTATCTGTGTTTGTGTGTTTATATATGTGTGTTTGTATGTACATGTGCATATGTGTGCATATGTGTTTGTGTATGTATATGTGTGCATATGTGTTTGTATGTATATGTGCACCACTAAGCCACACCAGGCTCATGGCCAAAAACGATATATAACATGATATTTAAAAAATATTGCCTGGTGTTGGCTTAATGGCTAGAGTGGTGGGCTTGGGATCCTAGGGTCTTGAGTTCAAATCCTGCTTGGCTGTTGAACTAATACCAGGTGAGGTTGACTCAGCCTGTCATCTTTCTGAGGTTGGCAAAATGAGTACCAGCTTGCTGGTATCCTGTGTCGGAGTGGCGACCCATCCAGGATTGTGCCCAGTAGCCAAGGAGACTGCTTCGGCAGCACCAACGCTCTGCATTGAGTATGGTCCCAATGGATAGATGGATTTAAAAAAATGTATGGTGCCTGATATGTTCTCATGGATCAGGCATTGTGTGGTGGAGGTATGTGCTCTACTGAGTGCCCTTCTAGTTTTGATTATAAAACAAGTAATGACACAATCAGAAAAAAGAGGAAAAAAAAGCAGAATGTCCAGAAAAGATTAATGTGTTTTATAACCCTTGCATATCATGAGCAAAATGCATGGATTAAACATTCACAAGGAAGCATTAATTTCGACATGATAACGATATTCTGGGAGTGTCCTACTCATTCATTTATTGGCTTGGTCACTGCTCGTTTGTTCTCCATTTTTTCAGGATGATGTCCCACTGGCAAGCCTGCCACTCCTCGGCTATGCTATTGGGCTACCTAATACTAATGATGGCATTTCCAAGGACTTGGTGTTCAAGCTACAGTTCAAGTCCCATGTGTACTTCTTCCGTACGGACAGTGCACACGCATTTGACAGGTGACTTCCAGTATTGCCATTTTGTTTCCTTCACTATAAAACGGACATTTTGTGATTAATGCTTATTAATCTTCATTCTAATTCCAAATCAATGGGTTTAATCCTAACAATTTACTTTCTTACTATTGTGTGTTGAGTGTTGGGTCATCAACTAATCCTTTAAAATTAATTTTCTTTTTTTATATACAATTTCATCAAGCTTCTTAGTAAAGAACTGCAAAATGAAAAAGAAAAAACAGCCAGTAGAACAGTTAAAACAAAAATAAGGAATAACATTTCTGTTGAAAGACAAAATACAGCTGCAAGGCTGTGGATTGTCCATGCTGTCCATGTTGTGGATTGTCCATGCTGTCCATGCTGCAAGGCTGTGGACTGTTACCCAAGCTTTGCGCTTCATGAGTATCAACGGTCGTACAGGTCGGCTACCAATCAAGTGGATCTTTGTCAGTTGGGGTCTATGACTTATCCACCAGTGAATTGTTTATGCGAAGGACACTAGGGATCTTTAACACCTCTTTTCTTTTTGGCATTTACAACCGATCATTGACTTAAAACCACAAGTTTGTGACAACTGTGCCTTGCATATATCGAGAGCACATGGTGAAGATAAGGCTTTTCAAAATGAAGAGCCAAGACCATTAGGACATAATTGATAAATACTTACATTATTCTTTGCCTCACAAAGAGATTACTGAGGGCAGCTGTACCAGCCGTGCCACTCAATTTCGGTGAATTCTTGATAAAGCCCAGTGCCAGATTAAACAGTGATTCTTTAGCAGAAACTCTGGCAGAATGGCACTAGGTCACTTCTCATAATGAATGTTTCAGTACCGGTGAAGATCCCCCATTGTCCATAATGGAGCTCTCTCTTTTGAGGTCTGAACTCGAGGCATTTTGTTGATAAATCTCTGCTCCTGTATTTACTTGTCACTTAATGACAGTTTGTTGGTGCTTCGTATTTTCAGCTCAGTTGATTGCTTGCAAAATTACAAGTTTTCATTGTGCAACGAGTGACTTGTTTGTGACCACATTTAATAGAATTGCTATTGTTCAAAACAGCTACCTTCTGTTGATTTCGGCCATCATTCCCACCTCCTTTCATTTTTGGGTTGAAGATGTTTCCATAGAGGGTTCAAAATAAGTGCTCCTAGCTGCTATGACCTCCCGCTGTTGATCACACCCCAAGCACCCCTATCCCCCATCCCCTCCACCTGCCAACCACCCTGTCATGATATAATATAATATATATATATATATATATATATATATATAGTAATTTATATATATATATTGCAAAATTAGAGAATCTGCTCTGAGTCTGGGAGATCGCAGGTTCAAACCCTGGCCAAGTCACGCCAAAGACTTTAAAAATGGTACGTGCTGCTTCCTTCACTCGACGTTCAGCATTTAAAAGGATAGAGCATGGACAATCCCCACAGGTTGGCATGCGGTGAGAAAAGCTGAGAAAAGCCTCAGGAAGTGACGGCACTTCACCCAACTGTGTTTGTCTCGTCTAACAGTCCCGTGTTGTGTATCTGTTGGTATACACCTTGAAGTTTCCTTCCCTTTAGTGGATGTTGTTTGTGGTGCCGAACTCAGCTCGTTCTCTCACGAATGCTACCCAAGGTTTGCGCTTCATGAGAATCAACGGTCGTACAGGTCGGCTACCAATCAAGTGGATCTTTGTCAGTTGGGGTCTATGACTTCTGAGTGACGTTACAGTTACCACAAAAACAGCATAACATTTTTGAAACTCGTATTTCAAATAAATAGATACAAAGTCAAATGAGGAAGTTCACCATTACATACAATGTCCAACTCCAATTCCCACGTTGAAGTTGTTTCCGCCCAGTGCCCCTGTCCTGCCGGCTCAACTTCCACATGTTCACCTAGTCTGCCAGGGCTGTCGAATGATCGCTTCCTGCCACGTTGTCCTCACTAAATGTCCTTGCAGTGTCCGCAGGGGCTGTCTGACACTCGACTCACGTCAAGTTGTTCTCTTTCGTACGCTGGCCCGTTTAGGATGATTGAAGAGCACAAAGGAATTATTTCCCAATACACAATCTTAATGAGTTTTAATCAACGTGATTATAATCGGCTCCACAAATTACCAAGCACTCTATATATATTAACACCTCGTTCACTTATTTATCCAAGTTAAATTGAGCACAGGGACGATCGATACACACATCTTGTCACATGTCTCCCGTCTCTCTACGCCTCCCTCTCACAGGGATATATAGTAACACAGAATGATCCCATGCCTTCCATTGCATATGGTCGAACCCTTCAAGTAATTTTATGCCTCCGCTGACAAAGTCGCCAGAGGCATTATGTTTTCGGGTTGTCCGTCCGTCTGTATGTACGTACGTAGTACGTCCGTTCATGCTAATTTCCTGTTTTCTCTGCAAACGTTTATCCGATTGACACAAAATTTTCACCATAGGTGCGACTACTCATTTAGAATGTTGTGATGATAATTATGATGTCATAGGTCATGTGGTATGGCAGCCATGTTAGAAAAAAGAAAAACTTTGGACCTCCGTATCTCTGAAACCACGCCATGGAAAAAACTTGAAACTTGGCACATGTCAAGTACTCCCCATGGGAAACAAGTGCGATTTCTTGATGATGTCATAGGTGGCTTTGTTATGACATCATAATTGCAAACGTCGAAAGCTTTATCCGATAAGTATGAAAAATTTTGAGGGTCATCTTAAATTTTGAGGGTCATGTTACTAAATTGTATGGGGGAAAAACATTAATGACATCATCAGTCACTTGGTTCAGCAGCCAGATTTAAAAAGAAATAAGAACCTTCAAAAATCTTCTCCAAAACGGCTAAACAGATCGAGGTGAAACTTTACAGGTATGATCACCTATCCATGAGGAATAATAAAAATTCTCCACCTATGATGTCATAGGTCACATGGTTTGGCAGCTATGATTTTTTTGAAGAATAAACCTTTAAAAACCTTCTTCTCCAGAATGGCTTTATAGATTGAGGGGAAACTTCACCAACATTTTCTCCAAGCCTTGGGGAGGGTGGAGGCATATCTGGCAACGATGTGACGTCGAAGAGTGCCCTTCGAGTTTTTTTTAATCTTGTCTAGTCTACAGGCTAAATATCTCAAAAGTGGGTGCACATAGCTCAAGGCTGAGTGTATCTTGATTAAATGGTTGAGTTTATCACCTATCTGACAATATTTTGTTAAAACTGTGACTGGAGTATGTTTTCAAAGTGAATATTAAGTTTTGAATAACATTTCCGAGTTAAACAAAACTGAACAAATGCCAGTTCGCTCCACACTAAATTAAGTAATAATGTAACAGATCAAATGATAAGATAAGTGCTTCCTTCATGCAAGAGAAATTGAAGTACACTTCATCCTAATATCGTCCTATAATCACAGGTTTACTGCACAAGTTTATTTTAACCAGAGA
>CM068960.1:100136883-100155096 GCA_035128595.1 Eptatretus atami
ATGGTTGTGTGTGTGTGTGTGTGTGTGTGTGTGTGTGTGTGACCACTGTTTCTCGACAACCACTGTGATCTAATGAAACTTGCAGGTATATTGCTGGGGACCTGAGTATGTTGCCTTTCAATGTTTGATATTAATCAGACAAGTGCTTCCCAGATTATGGCCATTTATTTACCAACCAATGACAGGACACGTTGCTCATAGGCTGGCCGATGGGAAGAGAACTCAGGCGCATTCCCCATTACGGTTACAACGGTACGGAACTTCCGGAAATGATGACCGTTATTCTAATAATTTCTCGATTTCTTATGCGCATTTATAGATAAAACACAATGCCCCATCCAGTCGTCTTTTACGAGAGACGAAACGCCGTGTAGTTGTTTGAAGTTATTATAATTTTTTTTTTTGCACGTACGTTTTTTTTCTTTTCTTTTTTTCTCTTCTCTTCTCTTTGTTGTTTTTCTTGCGATGACTCTAAGAAAAATACGTGTCGCTAATGAATATTGCATTAAACTAATGCGAATAATCATACTGCATATGGCAATGACATGCGAAAAGCAATACGTGTCGCTAATTGAATAATTGGCCATTAAACTAAATTGCGAATAATCTAACTGCGATATGCGAATTCCGCGGCCACGCACTACGGGCACGTGAGCGAGAAGGAACGCCCTGGTGGTTGTTTGTTCTGGGTCGCCGGTGTGAAAGTTTTTTTGTTTTTTTTTCTTGCAGGTATGGACACGTATATATTCCCAAATTCTCCTGTGGAGAAAGTAAATTTATGGTCGGACACTGCCAGCTCTGGATAATTAAACCGGTTTTTCCTTGGCACAGGCCTGAGGTCTTTTCGTTAAGTCGCTCATATTCCCAAATTTTCCTGTGGAGAAAGTAAATTATGTGGTGACTGCTGCTCTGGATAGATTAACCGGTTTTCTCTTGGTGACAGCCTGAGGCTTTTCGTCAAGTCGCTCGACATTCCCAAATTTTCCTGTGGAGAAAGAAAATTTATGGTCGGACACTGCAAGCTCTGGATAGATTAACCGGTTTTCCTTGGTGACAGGACCTGAGGCTTTTTCGTCAAGTCGCTCGACATTCCCAATTTTCCTGTGGAGAAAGTAAATTATGTCGGACACTGCTAGCTCTGGAAGATTAACCTGTTTTTCCTCTTGGTGACAGCCTGAGGCCTTTTCGTCAAGTCGCTCGACATTCCCAAATTTCCTGTGGAGAAAGTAAATTTATGTCGGACACGCAAGCTCTGGATAGTTAACCGGTTTTTCCTCGACGATTACATTGACTTGAATAAGGCTTGGAGGTATATTTCACAATATGTAGAGACATCTTAACCTTAAGTGAACCCCCCCCCACTTAAAAAATTCTGCATCCGCCCCTGTATAGTAATGTAATTATTATGTAAATTATTATTAAATGTAATTAATTGTTCATGGTGCCGGCGATAACTCGCCTACACTTCGCCAAGGCCACCGTGGGATGTTAAATGTCCACGAAGACGAGTAATTGGGAGACTGGCCCCTCCGTAAAACGTCCATCGAGGGTCGGCCTTATCTATTGAAACACCAGGATGGCCAGTTTATAGCTCGGCCTACATTTGACCACACTTGCTTCAAGGCCATTCTTTCAGCACAGACATTGAAAATAATGGGACGTATCCAGCCACGAATGTAAGTATGAATTGCGAGTCCAGTTCAGTTTACGAGGGACAGTCATTACCTGAGAAGCCGAGTCTGTAACTTCGATGTCTATCTTTGGTCTTGTTCTTCACTCGAAAGCCTAATAATTTCGGATTCAATTAACAACTGAATATGCATTTGTGTTTCTCACATAAAATTGACCAATTAAAATATTTCTATATATCTTGCGATCATTTCGAGGTTATTAATTAAATGCACGCTTGATAACATGAAAAAAATTTTCTTCAAAATCTCTCAGCGAAGCGAATTCGATTTGTTTCTGTGGCAACGAAAGGAGACATTCTATTTGGTCGGTTGGCTTAGGAAGGCGTGGCCGTTTTATTTATATTTTATATTTTCCACTGGAGCTGCTGTGGCGATTGTTCGTCTGGTGGCGGGTGGGGTGCGGGGTGTGCGGTGCGCAATCGGTATCGTATGTTCGGTGGTCTTCCTTATGACTTTGCAGCAGATGGTTGACATGACGTTCTTTCCGTACTGTTCGTGTCATTGTGTGTTTAATCCATCCGGAATGAGTACCGTAGTGAATGAAAGTGGACCCCTTTCATGTGCCAAACTCGGTTGATGACCGCTGGTAAATACAGCCAGTCGTACAGTGTTTATGGAGGTGAAGGTCGAAGATGTTTGGACTGTTAATCTATAAACACCCTAAACCGAGCTGTGAGGGTTCGAGTAAACGCTCTACAAGCTGATTGGTGCATGGACACACCTTGTACTAGCAGGGGGTGTGTTCAGTTACTAAGTTTTTTTATATATTATTTTTTGTGTACATCGATGAGGCTCGTGGAATGGCTAAAGTTTTTTTGTGGAGCGCTCGCCAAGCGGCTTAAGCACCTCAAGTAATCAGTCCAACGAAACCTTTTGATGAGAACTGCTGGCTTGGCAAGCATGAGCAAGCTGATTGGTAATGAACACACCTCTGTACTCGCAGGTGTGTTCAGTTCGCACGTTTTTATTTACAGCTCACCTGGAACGTAGTCTGGGAGCTTATGGAATGGCGAGTCCGTCCGTCCGTCTTGCAACTCTCAAACTACACGTACGATTCCGATGAAACTTGACTACAACCTTCATACACCGTGGATGTACCCAAAGTTGTTCATGACTTTCAAAAAATTGGATGTAAGGAGTTTGGCCCCCCCCCCCTCCCAAATATGTATTTGCTTTCTTCTCCGGAACTACACACACAATTCCGATGAAACTTGGAAATACCACCCGTGATGTACGAAAGTTTGTTCACACATTAAAAACAAGTGGTGCCAGGCGCACAAAACCCGCCCATTTTAAGCGCCATATAAAGTTATTTTGGGGATCAAAATTTAAATTTCAATACATCCTTAACCTGAATGTTATTATAAGGAATATTTTAGTTCTTAGTTTGAATCAATTAACCTATTTTTTGACGAAGTTATGAGCGAAAAAACGATTTTTGAATATTTCGCGACCTGACCATATGATCCATTGGACCCAAAAGTTTAATGGGGTCGTCCAAGTTTCATTGCCCACATGTGATTAAATTGATAGTTTGCTAAAGCGTTTTGCCGAAAGTTGCTAACAGACAGGACAGACAGACAGACAAAACAACGGCACGATTAAATATTCCAGCTCCCTCCCTCGGGGGGCGGGGATAACCACAGAGTTGGTGTCAAAGCCACCCAAATGGCTCGCCGGTTTTACATTTATCGTTTTTGAAAAAGACGAGTTCTAATAATACTTTTTTATAAAGCATTGCAGTGAAGTCTGATCCAAATAATTTTAAAGTCAATATAGTTATTTGTATATATATAGATCAGTAAAAATAGTGTGGTAGATAAAAACATTTAGCGAAAGGAAATAATACTTGCCACTCAAAAACTACATTTTTTCACGCTACACGCTGACGTTACGCCTGGGTATCGCTATTATGCTCTTGTTGTTCGAAACAGGTTGAGCCTAAAAATATGTGGGCTTAATAGGTTCTCATGGGGGAGGTGGTTTGCCCCCCAAAATATGTATTTCTTTCTTTTCTGAAACTACACACATTTAAATGCATGAAAACTTGATTCACAACTTTCATCACCCATGATGTACCAAAGTTTGTTCACGCTATTTAAAAAAAAGGGTCAACAGGGGGGATTTAGGGGTGGTTGCCCCCCAAAATAAGATATTCGATTATACATTGGTTCATTGTAGGTACATTTTGCTGGATTCATGTCCCACGTATGATTCCTCCTCAGTATTATTTGACCGGTGGTGCCTCAGGAGTATTGCCGCTGTTAATTTTTTTTTTGTATACGACGAGGCTTCGTGGAAGATCTAAAAGTTTCTTGTGGAGCACTCACCGTTTAAGCCTAAGCACTCAGGAGCAGTCCAATGAAACCTGATTTGATAGGAACGCTGCCTTGGCAAGCGAAGACAAAACCGATTGGTAAATGAAGACCGACTCAACATGTGTACGAGACCGAGAAACCTTTTCTGGTTATTTGCTTGTGTATGAAAGTTTATTTTGGTGACGTTTTCGCCCTATTGTTGGGCTTTGTTCACTTTTTTAGCCCTGCTGTGGTAGTTTCATTTCACCTTGGAACAGGTCTCTTGATTTAATAAAACAAACTAAAACAACAGAAAAAATAAACCACATACGTTCCTTTGCACGTGGGTTCGTACATTACTAATGAGGGTGTTTTTGTTGATTGTTATTATTTATTGTTATCGTACAATAGAATTGTTAGAGTGGATTTGTTCAAAACAGATATCGATGTTATGAACATGAGAAATGATTTAAATTTATTTTATTATGTTGCATTTGATACATTTAACATGGTTATTATTTATACTTGCCTTCTTACTACCTACCATCACTCCCTAATTTTGTAATCGTCCAGCTAGTTAAACATCTAACGGGGGAACATGAAAAAAAATCTATTGTGTTATTGCCTTTCTTTTCCTTGAGACTAGATCATTTCCTTTTGCGCTGTGTTGTATCACCGATTCACCACTTCACAAGTTGATGTGTTTCGTCGCAAAGGAGACCCCACCTGTGTGAGGGTCACCGAAAGATTGTGGAGCCCCGTGTTATTGCATGATTATTCATGACCGTCCCGTTGCCTCTGCCCGGAGACCCACGTGAGCCTCGGAGGGTGGGGGGGCTTGAGCTTGGGCCCGGGCACGGGCCTTATGTGCTCCGTTGCAGTAATCCCGCCATGTCTTGTTTTCTTTGTTACCTGCCCCACTAGAGACGAGGGTTGCACATGGAGTCCATCGTCGCAGACTCTGGTGCTCAGGGGTTTGTGCACTCTACCCAATGACGTGCAGCTCGTTGCCAGGCAGACCCTCTGCGGGACTGTATTAAAATGGCGAATTATCTCGGACTGGCACGACCTTCAATGCCTCCTCACAATCCTCTGCACCCAGCTCACAAAAGCTCAAGGGATTCTGCCAAGCCTCCTGTGTCCTGCCTCCTGTTTGGTGAGTTAACAAGGTTAGACACTGTGACTGGCCCTGCCAGCTGCCCTCCACCTTTTCATTATATACAAACAAACTAGGCTGGTCGTTGCCGAACCCTAGTAAGGTGTATATTGTTTTAAAAAAAAACAAAAACAAAGTCTTGTTAAATGTTTCATCACAATTAACTTGGAGCTGTTTAATTGCTCAGACGAGTTAGGGTACAAAACAAACAAAACTGTCCCATTCGCTTTTTATAAATAAATAATAATAATAATACCCATTCCTTTGTGCCGTAAAAGGCTGCATAGTGCCTGCCGAGGCAGTTCATTGGCAAGATTGCAGTCCTTGATAGGTCGCCACCTGACGCGAGTTACCCTGAATGGTTATTACCCAGTACACTGTGCTCTTTGTCGAGCCTCGTGAACGATGGACAGGCTGAGTCACCCCACCTGGTTGTTAAATTCAACAGTACAGGGGCTCAAACTCAGGGCCTTACATCCCCAGCCAAGGCCACCCTAACGGCGAAGCCAAACAACAGCTTTCACTTTTATATAGCATATGAATGAATGAATGGAATAATAAACTTTTAACTCAAAAATACGCGTATGAAACAGAGTGGTCCAATTGTGACCCAAGCTTTTATTACAAAGGAGTTAATGTATGTAGATTAATAATTATTTGAGCAATATTATTGACTATGTTGATAAAAGGACACCTGTTATCACAAGCAAAATATTAATCAATGGAGGGTGGAACAGCAAATATTAATAATTTCTGGTCAAGAAACAAGCTTGGTTTTGGAAAATGAAGATGATTTGGTAGGGGCTCTAAGCGTGCGAGTTGTAAACAAAAGTCCCAAAGGCCAAATTTGAACCAACATCTGACAAACCACAACAAGACGAACAAGAAAAAAGAGCAATCAGAGATTGACAGACCCTCGCCAGACTTTTGTGTAGTGCTTTGATTATACTGGTTGGTTCCGTAATTACTAAGATATAACTAAACTGCCACTTCTGCTGACAGTGATGACCAGGTACCAAGACGTTCCCGCCTTTGAAGTGAACCTGCTTTTGATCGTCGACATTGAACATGACCCCATGCGTTTATATTCAGTGAATTTTAGAATGGGAATTAATATAAATTCATTCCAATCAAAATTAAGACCCAAATAGGTACAATCCCGCAATGGAGTAATCAAAGAGAACCGAACAGCCAAAAACGCAAAGACGGAAGTCATTAGAGAACTGGATAGGATTCTGTGTTCCAGATGCTGCCTACTCTACCCTCAACACATCCAGGCACAACCAAGTGAGCCTTGTCAGAAAAAAAAAAACTTCTGCTGCCAGGACCCATGAGCCGATCAGGTTGAAATTAAAACGTGTATCCCAATCACTACTAGATCATAATTGCTGAAGTTTTCATGTCAATTGATTAAGTGGATTCAAGAGAAATAGTTTTTCAAAATTTTTCACACCATCCAATATGGCTGTAGACCAATATGACATCAATAATTATTTTTGAATACCCTGGTATCCCCAAGTCTTGGGAAACATTTGTGTGAAGTTTCCCCTCGATCTGTCAAGCTGTTCTGGAGACGATTTTTTATTATGTTTTTGAAAAAAAAAAATAAAATTATTTGTAGGTAATCATATTTGGGTAATCCAATATGGCTCGCAAACCATGTGAACCTATGACCAAACCATGTGACTTCTTATGACATATGTTGAACCTTTTGTTCCTCATGGTTAGGCGGCATGTGTTAAAGTTTCACCTCGACTGTTCAGTCACTCTCAGAGAAGATTTGTTGAAGTGGTTAAAAAAAAAAAAAACTATTTCGCTGTCAAATCACGTGACTGATCGATGTCATCAATTTTTTTTCTGTGGACCATTTTATCCCTCGATGGACCCTCAAAATTTTCATACTGATCAGATGTAGCCTTCTAACATATACAATTATGACACCATAAAGGCATGGCAACCGTGACGTCCATAAACTCTGGTATTCATAGAATACTTACGCTGCGCAGCTCTATAAGAAGGACTTGGTAACAAGCCAACGTGTCTGTTTTTTTTCTTTTGATCAATTATGGTGTCAGCACCAGTGACCCAATGATGCACTTTAATCAAACTATATTTCTCATGAGTAAGTGTGATCAATTAGTTTAAAGTTTTGCATTGATCGGTTTACGGTTTCAACACATTTGCAGACAATTTTTTTCATATGACCGAATCAAGCGTTTGCACTGTGTCTCGAATTATGATTTCATAATGAAGCATCGATAGCACATCGTTGAACATATCTCATTCCTCCATGGGGAGTACTTGACATGAGCCATATATCAAGTTTTTGTACCATGGAGCAGTTTCAGAGATAGCAGCGTCCCAAAGTTTTCCGTTTTATCCAACATGGCTGTCACCTATGTGACCTATAACATCACAATTATTCATAAAACATTTCTACATGAGTAGTTCGCTCATATGGTAAATTTGTCTTGATCCAACAACGGTTGCGCGAGAAAAACATGCAAATTCTTGTGTGGACAAACAAAATACCCCAAAATGCAATACCCTCTCCTTCAGCGAGGTAATGACAAATGTGTTGCTTTAAACTTCCAAGTACTTGAATAACATTTGTCTTCACAGGCAGAGAATACCTTGACTTCTGTCCATTAGCTTTGCTTACAACTCCCATCCACGTACTGTACAATATTTAATCGCCAACTTGAATTGTTTCTGATTCTGATGTTACCATGGCTCTGTTCCAGAGCGTCGCGTGCTCCGAAGCAGTTCTGTGCAAGGGTTAGGACTGGGTTGGTTTGCCCGTTGCCTTCCTGACGGAAGGAATTTTGGAATTTGTTTCATTGTGCGGTCGATAGCTCGCCTACTCTTCGCGCTAGGACACAATTGGGAACTTACGTCACTAACTAGACTGGCAGATGGGACGCCACGGCCATCCGAATGGACGGCGCAAACATTTATGAATCGCCATGCCTGTGAAACACCAGGTGGCCAACTTATAGCTGCGTAAGATATCAAACCCAGGCTGGACAGCTTAAAGGGAGTATGAGTGTGTGTAACCTCTAGGGAGTTAGGCCATCGATCCCTCCAACCCCACCCCAACTTGATACTATTACATTTATTTAATATGTTCACATGGATGTATATATTCCAATATGCTATAACTTTTCCTGAACATGTTCAAATGACTTATTTGATTGCAAGGTTGTGAGATCATGATTTGGCTACAAAAAATTGTTACAAATAATAACTGCATTATTTATATTATTTTAAAGAAGCATACGTAGCTGTCAGCGTTAATTGCATTGGAACATTGTATTGTTGGTCTTCATGAAACGACTGGAACTGCGACTAGTCTGGTCAGGTTAACCAGATGAATGAAACCATTTTACACACTGACTCTGACAAGCTCAGAGCTTGAAGCCATGTTCCCTGATCTGTTTCACAACGATGATCGGAACTGCAAAATTACTGGCCGCTCGCTGAGCTGGAAGTGTCTGAAGCGCTGCATGCATTGCAACACTTCTTTCTTATGAACACGTGAGTTTCGTTCTTTCTTTTTGTGCAGCACTGGCTGTGATAGCACCCATTTGCTGCGAGACGCAGCTGCTGCACACTGATGCAGTGCTCCCTGAAGGTGATAGAGCAGGAATATGGAATTTTGCCAGCGTGCTGGCGGTGGCTCGCTTACTCTTTGCCTAAGGGCACTGCAGGATCTTTATCATCCATCCAACTAATGATAATGGCAGGACAAACCAGCTTCATATCCATCTGTAGGGGTCGGCACACACATGATGCCTCGCTCCTGCCAGTTGAGACACCAGGTGGCAGGTGTAGCTGAGATTCGAGCGCAGATGCAAGCAACTTTGAGGCGTGGTATGGCATATATGCTAGCATCCCAGACCTGACTTTCTTATCTCACGCTACTTGTTTTCTCAACAAATTAAATGTTTGATTTTTTTGAACAAGCAACTACTGAAACCATTTTTCTTAATGGAAACCTGTTTTTTGAGCCTGAGGGTGCAGCATTTGTGAGTAGTTTGCAAATGGATGGTTAACACTTTTCCAAGCTTTTATTTAATACTCAAAGCTCTCTTGACATTATGTGAACATTATGTATGTGGCTCTCTTCTGTATATATCTGGAAGGGCCATGGGAGGGCAGGATTATGGTATTAGACATGGAGGGCCATGGGAGAGCATGACAAAACCAAATTATAATTCGCATCAGCGCAAATTTAGATCATTTCCTCTATGGAATTCAGCATATAGAAGTACAGATGCTGGTAGGTGACCATTTTCTGTGTATGGTGATACTAAATATGAAGAGACTTAGAAGAAGCTAGATTGGCCACTCGGAGAGCGCCATATCTCTGCGGCTGTTTAGTTTACGTTTTTGTATCCCATTGATGGCTGGATCGGATTTGGACCTGAAATAAAATTTTAATCAGCTTGTTTTGCCACCGAACCAAACTTATCCACCAAGTTTGTCATAACTCGTCCCCAACCTTTTTCTTGAAGGGTGTAAGAATCGCTTTAAAAATTGTCGGATTCGGATCTTCACCAAAATATCAAATCGATTTGCTGTCGTCACAGCATCCAACCTGTCCACCAAGTTTCAACCGAATCCTCCCAACTTTTTGAGATATCACTGCTCCACAGACATACAGTACCAGCACCAAGTTCTAAATAGACTTTGACCAAATTTCTGCGAATGGAAGAAATCACAAATTGCTGAGTTGCTTTGCCAATTTGAAATCTGAAGAATAACATTGCGACAGGGAGGATCGGATATCGCTGAATTATTGAAAGCCATATTGAAAATGGAATCTTAAACCTGTTACAGCATCTTTGACCTGATGTGGAATGCAGAAGCGGCACGCAAAGCGACAGGAAAGGACCATCTTAAAGCTTCGAAGAAAAGACACATCCACACTGCAACAACTGGGAGGGGGCATTACATTTACATCACTGTACGTGCCGGGGAAAGTGTTTTTTTTGTGTTGTAATCCCAAGGAAGTCAGGAAAATCAGTTTATAAAAGATTGTAGAGAGGAAGCTGTTCGCGTGACGTGTCGTGCACTGATCAAAATTCTTTTCATGCCATCATTGAGCCAAATAATAAAGCAATCGGGGATTTTCCACTTATGACTTTGAAAAAACATTTGACAGTGTGATATAAGTGGACTCGTTGGAAGATAAGGCCAATATTATGGCTTTCCTTGAAGAAAGAAAAAAACAATCATCAAATCTCACATGTCCAGTGTTCTGTCAAAGTTGGCCAAGGAGCCTAACGTACATGGGCAACGGACCAGGAAATGGAAGATCTCAAATTGGAAGAAGATCTAGAGATGGTCATCACCACATCTCACGAGCACTCTCAGTACCAGAGTATATAGTTCAGACATCAGATTGATCAGTTTGGTGGCCCCGCACGAATTACCAGAATTCCTCCAGAGGGCTCCCCATCACTGAATCAAACGCTTACAGAGTCAACATAGGCTGCAAAGCAGACCCCTGCTGAAACTCTCGTCTGCGCGGTGAGCCGAAGAGCAAGGAATGCGGGTCAACGATCTCTTGGTGTAAAAGCCTTACTGCTCTGGAGCTGGTGCTCAAGCAGATGGTTGCAAACCCGATCAAGAATTATCCGAGCAAAGACCTTTGCCCGGCACTGAGAGCAGCGTCACCCTCTGGTAGTTGTTGCAGTCTTGGCGATCCACCCTTTCCCTTTCAGAGAGGACACAAGGCCCCTTCTTCCATTAGTTGGATGATGCCTGTGTTCTAGGCAGAGCACAGAACTGCATGCAATACGAGTCACAGCATTCCCAACCAGCTTCGAAGAAGATTCAGCATGGATGCCACAGATCCCAGGGAGATTTTACCATTTCAATGACTTCACCGCAGCTGTTTCCACAAACGAAGGTGGACCACATTGATTGGAATGTCAGCAATAGGGATAGTAACACCCCTGACAATCCAACTCGGCAGCTGCGTGGATCAAGCCTGTCGTTTACAAGCGTTGCCTTCAAAGTAACCGGTCCCAGCGGGCCTTCACTTTGGACTCTTTCTGTCAAGAGGGCCTACACCCTCCACTTAATTGCAGTACACCGAGGATGGGCTTGGAGGAACGCAAGTATGTGAATTCCCAACGGCAGGAAAGCCACACGCCGCAAGCAACACGGAACCTTATTTATTTTCACTATCCAAGTCCACAAGCCTGAGCCCTTTTTTACCGTTTTTTCGTTTTTTTTTACTTGCCAGTGATCACCCCTCCAGATTCTCGCACATTGGCCTCCCCCCTTGTCCAACCTTAGTGCACATTAACAGTTTTACACCTTCAGCTCCCTTGAAAGCATCAGCTTCTGCCATTTAGCCTGGCCCTGCGACTCTGCTCAATGGTATCCAGTGTCCCTTGAGAGACAAAATATTCTTCTAAGCCTCTCGGTAGGTTCCAAGACATCCACCGGCCACATAAAGGATGGTGGTCTTGAAGGCATTCCACACTCTTCAAGATCCCCCAAAAGCAGGCCAGACCCCCAAAATCTCCATTCAGCGTGTTCGCAAACTCCTCCGCTGCCCCTCATCCTTGAGCTTGCAAACATACAGCTTAGGCTGGTATGGTACCTTCTATGTGCATGAGGCTTCAACTTCATTGTTCACTACAAACAAGCCTGTTGGCAGTATTGAAGGAACTAGCACTCCTGTGTCCCTGCAGTTCTGCGGATCATCCCCAGCGACCATCAACGAGCATGTGGGTCAATACTCCCTTGCCACATGACCAGCGTTTGAATACCAAGTCCTGCCGATGGGCCTTGTGGCACTGAACCATTGCACCAGCCACCCGAAGCTTGCAAAATCAAGGACTTAGTGCTATTCTGGTTAACAGTTTCCAGACCCATGTTTGACCAACACACGTCTCAAAACCATCCGATCAGTTACAGTTTATGCAATGAAATCCACCAAGACTAGAAGAATATCTCGGCCTGGCGCACTGATCAACCCACAGTCTCGAGCGTGGCATAGAATGCTCTCTTCTATTCTGCCACGCCACAGAGTGATTCATCCTTCTTCGGATAGGACATTCCAGGCAACCACCTGAAGGACTGCCTCACCTAACCCAGGAGACCGCCGGTCTGGTGGACGACCAAACTCAGCACCAACCCCGACCACCACTCTCCCACATCTGACCCGGGAATGTTACCCCGTGAGTTTCCCGCCTATCATCAAAGATTGGGGGTTCAAAGGCTTTGTCCCAATCCTGTCATCCGTGTGAGCTGCCTGCGAAAGGGCAGTTGTTTACTCCACAGGAGTGGGTTTTCAGATTTTTTTTTTTGTGCCTTTGATATGTTTTGCGGAATGAAGGGTTTTACCTTGCCGGAGTGCAATCTGCACTAACCTCTCAGTAAAAAGGTAACCAACTGCAGGAGACGTCCACAGACAAGTTGGCACTAGTATCGGATGGCCGTTGCTTCACAAGGAGGCTCCCCGCCCTTTGACAATTTTTTTTTTTAATCTTGCTGGGTGTTCATATTATTACACCCCTTGTGTATAATATTCTCTCCCAAAGAAAACTTGGTGGGGTAGACGGTTTAGTTGCCAACACCCCGACCATGAAATGAGGCGTTAGTAACAGGTTTACATGCAACCTGTAAGAAGTCACAGATCTAATCTGACCTGGCTTGACAAGGACAAAATCGGAACACGAAGTGGTTCAAGATCTCAAATAGTGGTGGAAAAGCGATATGCCCCAACCACTGTTCACCACTGTGAAGAAGATGAGATGACAATTACTGGTTGCATGTCCTCAGAATATCTGATGATGGAATACCAAAAACAAGCATGGAAAGTGGACCCCAACGGGGAAAATAAAGGAAAGAAAGGGTAGGACCAAGTACTGTATATCTTCAAAGGAATAGTTTCAACCGAGGCAGAATACCTAACACTTGGTTGGAAGTCTGGAAAACTCTGGCCCAGCCAAGAGAGCTAAATGGCGTGATATCGTCTGTCTCTGTGCGCCTCACGGCATGGGGATAATGATAATTAATAATACGTTTCATCAATTGTCCAGACGTTTTGACTGGTGGTTGCTGTGTCGTTGCTGCTCGGCAGCTTTGCTTGACTAACCCCACCCTGTGATGGATGCTCCTCCTTCCCAATCCCTTGGGAAAATGTTGCACCATGAATGATGGTATGTCTGCTGTTTTCTGAGTGACTTGCTGCCCACAGTCTTTACCGTAATATCTGCACAAACCAAAAGACAGAAAAGTCAAATTTGCACTCAGAAGCTACTTTACAGTTTGTTCTCATCGGGCTTTGTGTGAAAGAACCGGTCAAACTGGATCGAACACCACACCCCTTCCTCCACCTCCACTGTGGTTTTATTATGTTGTGGCTTGCATGTGGAATTTGGAGTGCTACAGCGAAAGCTGTTATGTTTGTGCACGGCTGGTCTGTTCACAGCTTGAGTTTATAGACTTATTGAGTTGTAAACTTGGGATTTCCTCTTTTGTATATAAAAAAACAGGGATTTTTCCCACGCCTTTTGGTTCTTGTACACATATCACATTGGACTTTAAAGCACAGTCAGTTTGATTCTGGTGATTTGAAATCGTAAGAAAGCAAACCGCCTCAGAAAAATCCATCAAATGGCTGGGGTGAGGAGTCGTCGTCCATTCGATCTGAATGGCAGAAGCATCCAGGCTTGACGCACATTCAAATCTCAGTTCCCTTACACCTGAGACACAGAGTTGTTTAAATTAACTCTGTCTGTCTTTGCCCGAGTAACTCACTTTCCCAACGTCCCTCTCCCATCCCCCACCCCTCCCTTCTTCCAACCCACGATCTTATCTTTATGTCCTCTCCTCCCACACCCCCCCTCACCCCAATTTATTCATTCTATCAAGTGATCTGCCTTTGCATTGGAAACATTTCTGTGCCTTTTTCCCAACCCTCCCGATTTCTGGTTTACCTCTTCTTCTCCACCGTTGCTTTCCTTACCACACCCCATCCTCACTTGCCTGTGTACCTTTTTACCTCCCTCACCCCACTTCTAGTATTATTTTCTGCCTAAACTCATTACACTTTTCCCGACTTGCCCTCTGCTCCCTGACCCTTCCGTTGAATCCATATCTTTTATTCCATCCTTTGTTTCTTTAATTTGTACACAAGAAAAGTAGATTCAGCCAAAATGCAAACTCTGCACACCCCAGCCTGGTCCCATATTCCCCCATTGTAAGGCATAGTAGGACAAACCTTGTTTTGAGCCACTGCGTCTCTTTGTTACCTCTAAATAATTCTGTTTTCATGTATGCTTTGGCTGATAATAAGGATGGCCGAGACATAGGTCCTCTAAGCCGTTCTAGCCTGGGTTGAATCCCGCATCCAACCAAAAACTGTCATCCAGTGGTTCACTGGCAAGAGATCCATCACTGTGTACTGCTCCTCGGATGGATGTTAAACTGAGTGTCCATCATGCCGGCACTAGTGTGGTGGACGTTAAAATCCCTCGGGTATGATCTTTGCGAAAGAGTAGGCTCACTATGCTGGCACGGAATGAACCAAAATGCCAAAATCCTGCTCCTAATTGCTGCTGGAAGCACAACCTTCCTTCCACCAGTGTCGTGCCTGCCAAGAAACTGCTTCCGGCAGGCCTGAACCTGCTTTCGGAAAAGAACACTATAATACGAATGTTTGTCTGTTTTTAAAAATTTTTTTGTACTTTCTCCGCATTAATATGTTCTGGTTTTACCTTTTGTGGCCCCGTGCACAGAAGTACTGGGGCAGCGGTTTGTTGGCATTTGTTCATGGGTTGCCAGGCCGACCTCGCTGAGCTTGTTTGGTTGCTCACGGATGCCCTGCTCTCATCCACACCATTGCTTGGACTGCATTGGTTGATCTTCCTCAAGGACTGTGTTACCATTGGGTTGAAGCACCAGGGAGGGGAGGGTGGTGGGCTGGGGTGCGGTGGATGTGGATGTGATTTTTATAAACACATTTTATGAATATGTCATAAATTTAACATTTGTGGAATGCAAACAAAACCTTTATTCTGAACTTGTCTGTGAGCTACAGTGATAGGTATTATATTATTTGCAGAGAACATAGGAGCCATCATTGCATTTTCCTGAACAACCAGACTAAATTCTGTTTAGCCACAATGATTGTAAATAATCCTTGAGTTGAAAATTTAGATTTAATTGCCCTGTTTCAGGACAACAACAACGAAAATAGGAATAAACTAGAATCGGCACGTGGGGTAGAGTGCATACCTACACCAGGCTGATTATTTATTTATATTATGTTATTTTAATGTTGAGGGCTCAAGTCCGATCAGTACTAAATAGTCGTCATCAACGCCAGCTCTGATGGAGAGAGAGAGAGAGGATAAAACGAGAGTAGAGAATGAGAAAGGTGTGTATGTTTGTTTACAAAAACAGATATTAAAGCTAACCCGGAGTTATATTTGAGTTGAGACAGAAAGTAGACCAGCAATCTGACGACTGAGATGTAGATGAGTTCCAGGGGGGCACCACTTTTAGACGCTCCTATAGTCAGGGGTAGTACTGTTTACGGATTTGGAAGCTTTTGCACACGTGACAATCAGCAGCCCCGCAGTTCAGTTATTTCGATAAGTGATGTGTTTTTAGTCAGGTCCCGTTCCTTCTGGTCAATGGGAATTTCATGTGTGCGCTAACTACCTTATTTTTTAGTCTAAGGTTTTGACAACAAACAACACAAGCGGCACCGTCGCCTCGTTTCTCCACCGACACCATTACGCACGGTGGGCCTTAGGTGAGGAGTAGGCGGAGCTACAAATCGCCTCAGATCGGGACCCACCCAGAAGGGTGGGAGTGCCCACCTACCGTGGGCCTGTGCCAAGTGAGGGGCGGGCCAGCGAATCGCGCGACGCAACGTCCAATCGGAGGCGAGTGGCCAAGGAAGAAACTCCTTCCGCACCTCACGAAGGAACGAAGAACGGTCGGGCGAATGATTCTGTCTGAGTCTGCCTCGCCTAGGTGTCGCGTCTATTCCGCCTGAGGTTTTCGGCCTTGATATCAGCCTGTTCGGCCTCGTCCGCCTTCGGGTGCTGGGCTGCCGTCCGTCGCTCTATCCCTCGTTCCTGGGGCTTTGGCTGGTTGGGTGTGCGGCGAGTACTCGTCGAGGCCAGTTCGACACCAGACGCACGAGGGGACAGGTGCAAGTGGCATGACTCTTGCCCTCAGCCTGCCTTCCCTCCTCGAGCTTGAAGGCCAAATTAAAGGCCGCGGCCACCATTTTCTTTTGGGTGGTGCTGTGGTGTGTGTCTGAGGCCCCAGTCTATAAGCTAGCAGATTGTTTAGGGTGCCTTGGTACATTACTGCATGTCCTTCTGATAGTCGCGTTAACTCTGCTTTTTTGCTGCTCCCCTGCTCAATTTTATAAATAAACCCGATTGTTCAATGTACAAGCTCCGGTTTGTCTGTCACTTCTTTCATTGTTTAGCACGTGCGTATTCGAAACCCGGAGCGGCCGCGTTACCGTAATTGTTCATTTGGAACCGATGGACCTGGTAATCCCGCTCGGTTTACACCCGGTTCTGGTAGGCCGAATCACTTGCCTTTACCCGTTTTACCTCCTTTCACGCCGAGCAGTTCGACCAGACCCACGGGCAGACAGGTGCGAAGTGCAGACTCTTGCCCTCAGCTGACCTTCAGCTCGTGCCGAATATCCCACTGGAGAGCCCGAATCTGTATTCGGACAGCTGAACTAAAAATTAATCGGCTTGTTCTTGTCAGCTTTACCACTCTGCCCAACAAGTTTCGTCCGATCCGTCCATAACTTTTTGAGATTCCTGCTAGTATATCTATGTTGGCTCGGTAAATGGCCCTTCCCCCGAGGTCCGTCGAGGGTGTGACCTCCCGCGTTAAGTTGACGGACCGGTGCGGGGTACTGTAGGTATATTGAAATTTGCTATAATCCCTACTCCCGCCGTCAGAGAATTGGGCGAGCCATGCCTTAAGTGGACCGTGACCTTCGGAGGGTTGTTCCGATGGGTTACCACCTGCAATTCCCGGTTTCGTGGAGGATGGCTTGACTGCCTGCATCCGACCCCGGCTGACAACAGTACTACCCTGAGCGTTTGCTGTCTACAACCTACAACCTGAAAACCCCTGAGGTGTAGGTTTACATTTTTGTATCCACTGGATAGGCCGAAGTCTGTATTCGGACCTGAAACGTAAAGTGTAACGGGTTGTTCTTCGTCACTTAACCGACTCGCCGCAAAAGTTTCGTCCCGATCCGTCCACAACTTTTTTTGAGATAGTCCTGCTATATTCATTTTTGGCCCATCTTCTCAGTGGTAAAAATTCACTTATTAAAGAATTCTTACATCCGGATTCGGGATCTTCACAGAAAATTCTTAATCTCGTTCTGTCCTTGCTGACATACCTCAAGCTCTCCACAAATTTCGTCTAATCCATACACAAGTTTTGAGATATTTTGTTCAGCAAGACAAACGGGTGAAACTAACCTGCCGCCCACGCCTGACCTTGGTGGCGCGGAGGGTAACAAAAATTTCTTCCACCTTATGACATCACAGGTCACATGGTTTGCAAGCTGTGATTTTTTTTTTTGAAGACAAACCTTAAAAATCACCCAGAAACAGATTGACAGATCGAGAGGAACTCACCCACATGTTCCTCCAAGCCTTGGGATACGCAGTTGATATCATAATAATTGAAAGGTTACATCGTCTGGAGCGCATCATTGGATTGAATGAGGAATCTTTATAAAATAGATTTTTGTATTCAATCGTTGAACCCGTTCATCAAACCGACGTGAAAACGTCCATGTATCCAGTCGTCATGGGGAACATGTTTTAGAATTTCACCTGATCGGGAGAGCACGGTCTGGCAGCGAGAATTATTTAATATTTTGAATCTGGGTTCGCTGAGGCCTTTTCGTCAAGTCGCTCGACATTCCCAAATTTTCCTGTGGAGAAAGAAAATTTATGGTCGGATACTGCAAGCTCTGGATAGATTAACCGGTTTTCCTGTTGGTGACAGGCCTGAGGCCTTTTCGTCAAGTCGCTCGACA
>CM068960.1:100155121-100165224 GCA_035128595.1 Eptatretus atami
CATCTCTCATCTCTACACCATGATCTTTTCCACCCCATTGACACCTATCGAACCCAGTCCCTTGCTTGCATGTATTGGTTCTCTTTCTCTCTTACCGTCCTCTCTCTCTCTCTCATCCTCTTTCTCATCTCTTTCTCTGCGTTCATCCCTCCTTGTGTCTGCCAACTTGTGACCCCATACCCTCACTGCTAGTTAATGACCTTTTCCCCATCTACTACTCATTCTCATAGCCCATCCTGCATGATGAACTAACAAACTGTCAGCTGTTTGAGCATTTAGCCGACTGGTTGTGCTTTTAACCGACTCATTCAATCCTTATGTTATTAATTCGCGCAATTATCTCAAGTTCATGCATTTAATACCCTGAAATTCCTGGCCTCATTGATCCTCATGATGGATGGAAGTCATCCGTGGTGCCACGAGCTCGTCAGCCGTACGCCGGCTGCTCAGTCGGAATCGACTCGCAACCTGGCCGAGAGGCCGGTGCTGCCTGCACTTGAGAAACCCAAGATTTGCGCAGGCTCCTCTGCTTGCTTCCTTTCCATGATTTTTGGGAAAGCGTAGCATGTTTTACATACACATGAAGACTCAATTTCTTTGTGTCGTTTTTTTTAATTAATGGCACATTCAGTCAGGTAAACCATTGATTATTGCCTCAGGTGGAGTGTGTCCAAATATGATATTGAGATGGAATAGTGTGATATTTTGTGTTATGCTTGTACCATTTTTATTATAACAGTTTTGTTTTGGATTTTAGTCCTTGAACACAGAATTGTCATAGCTCAGGTTGATCGTTCTCGAAAGCAGCAGGATTTTACTGTTATTACTCCAGCTGAATTAATGTTTCACTTGTCGTTAATATAATATAGTTACTGGGCCTGTTTCATATAAAGTAGGTTCATTGGGAGAATGTTAAGAGTGGCAAATTCTATTTACACTGCGAATTACCAAAGAAGTGCAGTACACTGCTTATCTATATGGTAGTCCTGTATTTGAATACTGAATCAATGATTTGTAGCTCTGAAGGTATGACTAGTTACTGTATGGTATTGTAAATTACTGTTTTTTCTACTGTAAGTAATATTTCAAAGTCCTCCTCAAATTCCAGAATTCTGTCACATTTTGATGCCTCTCATGAAATGGATTTCAGCGTGCTTTTCAAGGTGATGCATCAGTGGTGAAAGTTGTGAAATTGACTTTGTGTGTGACTTGGAAATCTTGAAATGTTTTTGTAGATACCTGATTTAATGTCACAAAAATACTTGTGAATAAATAACTTCTATCTTGTGTACGAATTTGGATCCTATCTCTTTCAGCCTGTTAACATGTTTGGTGATGTGGAAGCACACCATCTCTGTGTGCCATGGCTGTGACGTCACAACATCAAACCCCCTCGCTTCTCTCCCCAATTACCACTTCCCTCCATACTTTGACAAACTCCAAAGAGTCGGCAGTCTTTAAGATCACAATAGTCAGTCGCCCCAGAACTTTCTGGAGCATTTGTTACCACAAGAGCACTGAAAAAATAATCTATTATCAACAAATTTTTAAATCAATGAACCACTGTCTATTTATAGTGGAGAGAAGTATGTATGTATTATCTCTACTCTCTGAGAGGTTTATCGGACGTAAAACTTTCAGGGTCCCCCCCACCCCCTCACTCATCATCCCCCACAATCCCTACCACCATCACACAGCCCCTCCACCATCCCCCACAATCCCACCACCATTCCACAACTCCCCTCCCGCTCCTCCCCCCTCCACGGGAGGAACATCGACACCTCACGGACATGACGGTGAGATACAGCACGGACACAAATGGCATCCAGGAAAGTATGAACAGACGGACATGTGTTAACATACAAGACACATGGTCAGCCTGCGTCGTGGGGACAAGGCATTCATCGCCCATTTTGTCCGCGGTGTCCGAGTCTGCTGGGTGGTCTCCCTGCTGTCGGGTGATGACGGGTCTTTCTCCTCAAGTAAATAATGAACGATTTACATAATACAAAATTCCTCCCTTATAAACGCAAAATGAGCAGAAAAATCAAATCCAACTGAAGCTGACAGTGATCATGTGACAGCGATTTCATTTCAACAGACACTATCACTTCTTCCCATGTTGAATCGCTCACACAAGTCTCGAACGATTCTGCTCATAATTCCCCCAAAGCATTTCCATACTAATTTTTTTCTCCATAGTTTCTTAAATCCATTGATCAATTTCAAACACTGAGAACCTTTAGAGTTGCTAAGATGGGCAATCACGATCTGAATCCGGGCTCAACTGCACTGTTTCCATGTAAAGCCGCCATTCAGATCAATGGCTTCAGGGTTGATGTCATTGTGAAATTGAAAATCGACCTAACCCTAACTGTTGGACCAAGGAAGAATGCAACAAACTGCAGAAAACTTTCAAGAACGCAGTAAATACTGTTTGGGGAGGACCCCCAAACCCCAACCCCCTTCAACACTATGGCCTGGTCACCCACCCCCCCCCATTGTGAAATTCCTGGATCCACCCCTAGCCATTGTTGCCAACCCATGCCTTCGTCGCACAATTAGTCTTTCGGACTGCCTGCCGTGCCACAGAAAAGACGCCGCGCCTCGTCAAAAATTGGGCTACTTTGCTTTCTATCAAGGCACGGCACTCTTTTTCAATTCCAAGGTGCATTGCAGTGCACTATGTGTGACACTCCGTATAAAGAACCGCTGAACCAGAGCATATCTTCAAGCAGCACGATGAGATGATGACGGGGTTCTGGCCTCTGGGTACAGACAACAAAACATGTGATCGGTGATCATCGTGAGCAGTTTTTACATAACACAGGAGCAAAAAAGAGGGAAGAACAGGGGTTGCCTGACAAACGATCAAAACTGGCAGATTGAGGAAATTACCAAATGACGAAATGCATTCAAGCTTTTCGTAGCTCAGGAAGCAGAACAAGTGAAATAACTTTGCAGTCACGATCACAACTCTACCTTCAGATGCGTGCCATCGCAATCTTGATGATAGCCCGAGACTAGAGTAATCAGATCGTGAACATCACTGTATTTTAAATGCAAATATTGTCTGGACTTATTAACTTTGACTTTGTCTCCGAGTCGGCAATTAAACTTTGTCATCGCTGCCAAAAACCAACTGGTCACTCAGGTGCCATGAAATTGCGAGAGTAGCCTCTGCTGAAGAACTGGATTTGCCATGTTCTGGAGATGACAACAAAGCTAGTTGTCATGACTGAAATCAACTATTGTGCTCATCATGCCGATCTTGTGAGAGAACACACACGACACTCACAGATGTATGCCAAAAAGGAAAAAAGTAACGAAGCTAGATTTCTTGCTGAGCATACTGCCTGTCCAACGTGCACCTACCGACCAGACAGGGATGGACTCCGACTCTAGATGTCTGTTTATGTGACTGTCACACCTCCATAAATGCTGTGGATCATCTTGGGAAGTTACATCAAGCTGTGCCAAGAAACTGTGCATGCAGGAAGAACACTTTGGCTCATTTATAGCTCCCCCGTACCAAGTGCACAAGCAATTAAAAAGTGTCATTATATGTGTCAATAAAAAAGAAAAAAAATGAAGAAAAAAAAGAATCATACCCCTACAAAGAAAACAATCCCATGAAAAACGACCCAAAAGCCAACAGCACACCACAATGTCACACATGCACAAACAACATTTGAAAACAAACACCTCCCTTTCCTCACAACTCCTCAAAATCAAGGAAACAAGAATAAAAGAAATATTAATGTTGCTCATTACTCATCGTATATTCAGCAATTAAAAAAATTAAACATGATATGAGGTCTTATTTGTGTTGAAGTTTCAAAACTATCAAGGGAACTAGAAGGAAAAAAAAAAAAACAGTTTGAGATAAACATTCGATGTAAAGAGCACATCCATAATTAATGTATGAGTACCTTGTTCTAATTTTGAAAAACCCCAAAATTATAGTGTTTTTAAATAAAAAGCATCCCTCAGGCATTTTGAACATATTAAAAATCGGTGCTTTTGGCCATTTGCCGTGCCTTGGCCAATTTTCAGTTGGCAACACTGCATAGGCCGAGGCTTCAGACTTTGGCCGCCATGCAGGGCTTACCGTCGAAAGTAATTGTTCAAAGAGATAAAGAAAATAAGGGTCACACTTGCACATATAGTGTTTTAAAATAACGCTTTTCTTGGTACGACACATCATATCTTCTGGGTCTCCTTGAATATTTGAATGAAATAATTCCAACCATTTTTGACGGGTTTTATACTTATAGCAATGGCAGATCCAGGGTGGTTTCACTGGCGGTGCACGTTGAACCCTCCCTCCCTCTGCTCTTCACATTATGTCACAAGATTGTCGTGTGAGATATCACGGACAATCGGTATTCGCACATCTTTTGCTTTCACTCAGCATTAATCCGAGTGCGATATTTTTCTCCATCTCGGTTCTGCATTTATCCCTGCCGACTCAGTGTTTAGTTGTGGCTCCGAAGAGAAGCAAACATTTTCGGATCGTGTTCTAGAGCAAAGCGCAGTACAATCCTGAACTATTTCACCGGGTAATCAATGTTTCAGTGTCTACATCGTCCATTATATAATTAATATCTGATGATGCACAATGGAGAGTTTCGGTTTCATCTCGGGGTCATTTTGCCTCATTTTGTGCTGTCAGCTCGATATTTCATTCATTTTTTTTGAAAAATTGTGTTTTACCATTGTTGTTGTAAAAATCCGTCACTAAATCCCAAAATATTCAGCTTTTCTTTCGAATCAGTTAGGGGCATGCCTGAGGCCTTTTGTCAAGTAGCTCGACATTCCCAAATTCTCCTGTGGAGAAAGTAATTGATGGTCGACACCGCGAGCTCTGGATAGATCTAACCGGTTTTCCTGTTGTGACAGCCTGAGGTCTTTTCGTCAAGACGCTCAATATTCCCAATTTTCGTGGGAGAAAGTAAATTTAGTGTCGACACTGCTAGCCTGGTAGAACTAACCTGTTTTTCCTCTTGTGACAGGCCTGAGGTCTTTTCGTCAAGTAGGTCAATATTCGCAATTTTCTGTGGAGAAAGTAATTATGTCGGACACTGCTAGCTCTGGATTAGAATTAACCTTTTTCCTCTTGGTGACAGGCCTGAGGCCTTTTCGTCAAGTAGCTCAATATTCCCAATTCTCCTGTGGAGAAAGTAAATTTATGTCGGACGCATGCTCTGGATAGATTAACCTTTTTCCTCTTGGTGACAGGCTTTGAGGCCTTTCCTCAAGTCACCAAAATTACCAAATTTTCTGTGGAGAAAGTAAATTTATGTCGGGTGTGCTCTGGATAGATTAACCTGGGTTTCCTCTTGGTGACATGCCTGAGGTCTTTTCGTCAAGTCGCTCAATCTATCTATAATTCCAGCAATCTGTGTGTGTGTGTGTGTGTGTGTGTGTGTGTGTCGTGTGTGTGTGTGTGGTGTTGGTGTGTGTGACCACTGTTCTCGACAACACTGGTCCGATCTAATTGAAACTTGCCAGGTATATTGCTGGACCTGAGTATGTGCCTTTCAATGTTTTGATATTAATCAGACAAGTGCTCCAAGTTATGGCCATTATTTTACCAACATGACAGGACACGTTGCTGCATAGGCGTGGCCGATGGGAAGAGAACTCAGCCGCATCCCATTACGGGTTACAACGTACGGACTCCGGAAAGTGATGACCGTGTATTCTAATAATTTCTCGATTTCTTATGCGCATTATAATAAACACCAATGCCCCAATCCAGTCGTCTTTTACGAGAGCGAAGGAACGCCTGTGTGTTGTTTGAAAGTTATTATAATTTTTTTTTTTGCACGTACGTTTTTTTTCTTTTCTTTTTTTCTCTTCTCTTCTTTTGTGTTTTTCCTTGCGATGACATGCGAAAGGCAAAATACGTGTCGCTAGATTGAATAATTGGCCATTAAAAATAAATTGCGAATAATCTAACTGCGAAAAAAAAAAAATTTTAATTAAAATTTAAAAAAATTAATATATAACATTATATGCGATATAATTCGCATTCCGCCAGCACGACGGGCACGTGAGCGAGAAGAACGGCTGTGTGGTTGTTGTTTCTGGTCGCGGTTTGAAAGTTTTTTTTTTTTTTTTTTTGCAGGTATGGACACGTACTAGTATTTCCCAAATTCTCCTGTGGAGAAAGTAAATTTATGGTCGGACACTGCTAGCTCTGGATAGATTGACCGGTTTTTCTTGTCACAGCCTGAGGTCTTTCGTAAGTGCTCAATATTCCCAAATTCTCCTGTGGAGAAGTAAATTTATGTGGACGCTGCTTCTGGATAGATTAACCGGTTTTACTCTTTGGTGACAGGCCTGAGGTCTTTCGTCAAGTCGCCGATATTCCCAATTTCTCCTGTGGAGAAAGTAAATTTATGGTCGGACACTGCAAGCTCTGATAATTAACCGGTTTCCTGTTGGTGACAGGCCTGAGGTCTTTTGTTAAGTAGCTCAATATTCCCAAATTTTCCTGTGGAGAAAGTAAAATTAATGTCGGACACTGCTAGCTCTGGTGAGATTACCGGTTTTCCTTGGTGACAGCCTGAGGCCTTTTTGTCAAGCGCTCGACATTTCCAAATTTTCCTGGGAGAAAGAAAATTTATGGTCGGACACGCTAGCTCTGGATAGATTAACTGTTTCTTCCCTTGTGACAGGCCTGAGGCCTTTTCGTCAAGTCGCTCGACATTCCCAAATTTTCCTGTGGAGAAAGTAATTATGGTGACACTGTATAGCTCTGGATAGATTAATGTTGTCTCTTGGTGACAGCCTGAGGTCTTTCGTCAAGTCGCTTGATATTCCCAAATTCTCCTGTTGGAGAAAGTAAATTTATGGTCGGACACTGCAAGCTCTGGAGTAGATTAACCGGTTCCTGTTGGTGACAGGCCTGAGCGTCTTTTCGTAAGTAGCTAATATTCCAATTTCCTGTGGAAAAGTAAATTAATGTGCGGAACTGCTAGCTCTGGATAGATTAACCGTTTTCCTGTTGGTGACAGCCTGAGGCTTTCGTCAAGTCGCTCGACTTCCCAATTTTCTGTGGAGAAAGAAAATTTATGGTCGGATACTGCAAGCTCTGGATAGTATACCGGTTTCCTGTTGGTGACAGCCTGAGGCTTTCGTCAAGTCGCTCACCATTCCAATATTTCCTGTGGAGAAGTAAATTGATGGTCGGACACGCTGCTCTGGATAGATTAAACCTTTTTTCCTCTTGGTGACAGGCCTGAGGCCTTTGTCTCAAGTCGCTCGACATTCCAAATTTTCCTGGGAGAAAGTAAATTTATTGGTCGACACTGCTAGTCTGGATAGATTAACCGTTTCCTCTTGTGACAGGCCTGAGCTTTTCGTCAAGTCGCCGACATTCCAATTTTTCCTTGGAGAAAGTAATTTATGGTCGGACACTGCTAGTCTGGATAGATTAACCTGTTTCTCTTGGTGACAGCCTGAGTCTTTTCGTAAGTCGCTTGATATTCCCAAATTCTCCTGTGGAGAAGTAAAATTTATGTGCGGACACTGCAAGCTCTGGATAGATTAACCGGTTTTCCTGTTGGTGAAGGCCTGAGTCTTTTCGTTAAGTCGCTCGATATTCCAATTTTCCTGTGGAAAAGTAAATAATGGTCGGAATGTAGCTCTGGATAGATCAACCGGTTTCCGTTGGTGACAGGCTGAGCTTTTCGTCAAGTCGCTCGACATTCCCAATTTTCCTGTGAGAAAGAAATTTATGGTCGGATACTGCACTCTGGTAGATTAACGGTTTTCTGTTGTGAAGCCTGAGGCTTTCGTCAAGTCCTCGACATTCCAAATTTTCCTGTGAAAATAAATTGATGGTCGGACACTGCTACTCTGGAAGATTAACTGTTTTTCTCTTGGTGACAGGCCTGACTTTTCGTCAAAGTCGCTCGACAGTCCAATTTTCTGTGGAGAAGAGTAAATTTCGTCGGACACTGCAAGTCGGATAGATTACCTGTTTTTCCTCGACGATTACTTTGACTTGAAAAGGCTTGGAGGATATATTCACATATGCGGACCATCTTACTTAAGTACCCCCCCCCCACATTTAAAAAAATTCTGCATCCGCCCCTGTATAGTAATGTAATTATTATGTAAATTATTTATTAAATGTAATTATTTGTTCATGGTGCCGGCGATAACTCGCCTACACTTCGCCAAGGCCACCGTGGGATGTTAAATGTCCACGAATGACGAGTAATTGGGAGACTGGCCCCTCCGTATAAACGTCCATCCGAGGGTCGGCCTTATCTATGAAACACCAGGATGGCAGTTTATAGCTCGGCCTACATTTGAACTCACACTTGCTTCAAGGCCATTCTTTCAGCACAGACATTGAAAATAATGGGACGGTATTCCCAGCCACGAATGTAAGTATGAATTGCGAGTCCAGGTTCAGTTTACGAGGGACAGTCATTACCTGAGAAGCCGAGTCTGTAACTTCGATGTCTATCTTTGGTCTTGTTCTTCACTCGAAAGCCTAATAATTTCGGATTCAATTAACAACTGAATATGCATTTGTGTTTCTCACATAAAATTGACCAATTAAAATTTTCTATATATCTTGCGATCATTTCGAGGTTATTAATTAAATGCACGCTTGATTAACATGAAAAAAATTTTCTTCAAAATCTCTTCAGCGAAGCGAATTCGATTTGTTTCTGTGGCAACGAAAGGGAGACATTCTATTGGTCGGTTGGCTTAGGAGGGCGTGGCCGTTTTAATTTTATTTTATTTATTTTTCCACTGGAGCTGCTGTGGCGATTGTTCGTCTGGTGCGGGTGAGGGTGCGGGTTCGGGTGCGCAATTCGGTATCGGTATGTTCGGTGGTCTTCCTTATGACTTTGCAGCAGATGGTTGACATGACGTTCTTTCCGTACTGTTCGTGTCATTTGTGTGTTTAATATCCATCCGGAATGAGTACCGTAGTGAATTGAAAGTGGACCCCTTCATGTGCCAAACTCGGTTTGATGACCGCTGGTAAATACAGCCAGTCGTACAGTGTTTATGGAGGTGAAGGTCGAAGATGTTTTGGACTGTTAATCTATAAACACCCTAAACCGAGCTGTGAGGGTTCGAGTTAAACGCTCTACAAGCTGATTGGTCATGGAACACACCTCTGTACTAGCAGGGGGTGTGTTCAGTTACTAAGTTTTTATTTTATATATATTTTTTTGTGTACATCGATGAGGCTCGTGGAATGGCTAAAGTTTCTTGTGGAGCGCTCGCCAAGCGGCTTAAGCACTCAAGTAATCAGTCCAACGAAACCTTTTGATGAGGAACTGCTGGCTTGGCAAGCATGAGCAAGCTGATTGGTAATGGAACACACCTCTGTACTCGCAGGGGTGTGTTCAGTTCGCACGTTTTTTTATTTACAGCTCACCTGGAACGTAGTTCTGGGAGCTTATGGAATGGCGAGTCCGTCCGTCCGTCTTGCAACTCTCTAAACACACGTACGATTCCGATGAAACTTGACTACAACCTTCATCACCCGTGATGTACCAAAGTTGTTCATGACTTTCAAAAAATTGGGATGTAAGGAGGTTTGCCCCCCCCCCTCCCAAATATGTATTTGCTTTCTTCTCCGGAACTACACACACAATTCCGATGAACTTGATTACCACCCGTGATGTACTAAAGTTTGTTCACAACATTAAAAACAAGTGGTGCCAGGCGCACAAAACCCGCCCATTTAAGGCATAAAGTTATTTTGGGGATCAAATTTAAATTTATACATCCTTAACCTGAATGTTGATTATAAGGAATATTTTAGTCTTAGTTTGAAGTCAATTAACCATTTTTGACGAAGTTATGAGCGAAAAACGATTTTGATATTTCGTGACCTTGACCTTTGATCCAATTGGACCCAAAAGTTAATGGGGTCGTCCAAGTTCATTGCCCACTGTGGATTAAATTTGATAGTGTTTGCTAAAGCCGTTTTGCCGTAAAGTTGCTAACAGACAGGACAGACAGACAGACAAACAAACCGGACGATTACAATATTCCGCTCCCTCCCTCCGGGGGGCGGGATAACCACAGAGTTGGTGTCAAAGCCACCCAATGCTCGC
>CM068960.1:100165234-100213332 GCA_035128595.1 Eptatretus atami
TCACGCCGGGGGTATCGCTATAGCTCTCTGTTGTTCGAACAGGTGAGCTAAAAATTGTGGGCTAATGGGTTCTATGGGGGGAGGTGGTTGCCCCCCAAAATATGTATTTTCTTTCTTTTCTGAAACTACACCACATTTACAATGCATGAAACTTGATCACAACTTTCATCACCCATGATGTACCAAAGTTGTTCACGCTATTTTAAAAAAAGGTCGAGGGGGATTTTAGGGGTGGTCTCCCCCAAAATAGATATTTTCGATAACATTGTTCATTTGTAGGTACATTTTGCTGATTCTGTCCCACTTGATTTCCTCCTCAGTATTATTTGACCAGTGAGTGCCCAGGAGTATTGCCGCTGTTAATATTTTTTTTGTATACGACGAGGCTCGTGGAAGATCTAAAAGTTTCTTGTGGAGCACTCACCGTTTAGCCTAAGCACTTCAGGTAGCAGTCCAATGAAACCTTTGATAAGGAACGGCTGCTTGGCAAGCGTAAGCAAACCGATTGGTAAATGAAGAAACCTCAACATGTGTACGAGACCGAGAAACCTTTTCTGGTTATGTTGCTTGTGTAATGAAAAAGTTTAATTTTGGGTGAGTTTTCGCCCTATTGTTGGGCTTTGTTCACTTTTTAGCCCTGCTGTGGTAGTTTCATTTCAACCTTGGAACAGGTGCTCTGATTTATAAAACAAACTAACAACAAAAAAATAAACCACAACGTTCCTCTTTGCACGTGGGTTCGTACATTTACTAATGAGGGGTGTTTTTTGTGATTGTTATTATTTATTGTTATCGTACAATAAATTGTAGAGTTGATTTGTCAAACAATATCGATGTTTATGAACATGAGGAATTATTTAAATTTTATTTTGATTATTGTTGCATTTGTATACATTTAACATGGTTATTATTTTACTTGCCTTCTCTACTAACCTACCATCACTCCCTAATTTTGTAATCGTCCCAGCTAGTTAAACATCTACGGGGAACATTAAAAAAAAAATCTATTTGTTACAGTGCTTTCTTTCCTTGAGATAGATCATTCCCTTTGCGCTGTGTTTATCACCGATTCACCACTCACAAGTTGATGTGTTTCGTCAGCAAAGTGAGACCCCACCTGGGTGAGGGGTCATCTCGAAAGATTGTGGAGCCCCGTGTTATTGCATGGATTTATTCATGACCGTCCCGTTGCCACTGCCCGGGACCCACGTTGAGCTCGGGAGGGGGGGGGCTTGAGCTTGGGGCCCTGGGCACGGGCCTTATGTGCCCGTGCAGTAATCCGCCACTGTTTCTTTGTTACCTCCCACTAGAGACGAGGGTTGCACATGGAGTTCCTTCGTCGCAGAGCTCTGGTGCTCAGGGGTTTGTGGACTCTACCCAATGACGTGCAGCTCGTTGCCCAGGCCAAGACCCTCTGCGGGGACTGTATTAAATGGCGATTATCTCGGACTGGCACGACCTTCAATGCCTCCTCACAATCCTCTGCACCCAGCTGCAAAAGCTCAAGGATTCTTGCAGAAGCCTCCTGTGTCCTGCTCCTGTTTGGTGAGTTAACAAGGTTAGACACTGTGACTGGGCCCTGCCAGCTCCCTCCACCTTTTCATTATAACTACAAACAAAGCTAGCTGGTGTTGCCAGAACCCCTAGTAAGGTGTATATTGTTTTAAAAAAAAACAAAAACCAGTCTTGTAAAGTTTCATCACAATTAACCTTGGGAGCTGTTAATTGCTCAGACGAGTAGGGTTACAAACAAACAAACTGTCCCATTCGCTTTTATAATGATAATAATAATAATAATACCATTCCTTTTGTGCCGTAAAGGCGCATAGGCCTGCCGAGGCAGTTTCATTGGCAAGGATTGCAGTCCTTGATAGGTCGCCACGCTGACGCGAGTTACCCTGAATGGTTATTACCCCAGTACACTGGTGCTCATTTTGTCGACCTCGGAACGATGACAGGCTGAGTCAACCCCACCTGGTGTTAATTCAACAGTGGACAGGGGCTCAAACTCAGGACCCTTACATCCCCAGCCAGCCACCCTAACTGCGAAGCCAACAACAGGCTTTCACTTTTATATAGCATATGAATGAATGAATGAATGAATAAAACTTTTAACTCAAAAATACGGATGAACAAGAGTGGTTCCAATTTGACCCAAGCTTTTATTCACAAAGGAGTAATGTATGTAGATTAATAATTATTTGAGCAAATATATTGACTTAATGTTGATAAAAGACACCTGTTATCACAAGCAAATATTAACAATTGGAGGGTGGAACAGCAAATATTAATAATTTCTGGTCAATGAAAACAAGCTTGTTTTGGAAATGAGATGATTGGTCAGGGGCTCTAAGCTGCGAGTTGTAAACAAAAGTCCAAGCCAAATTTGAACCAACATCTGACAAACCACAACAAAGACGACAAGAAAAAGAGCAATCAGAGATTGCAGACCCTCGCCAAGACTTTTGTGTAGTGTTTGTATACTGGTGTGTTCCGTAATTACTAAGATATAACTAGAACTGCCACTTCTGCTGACAGTGATGACCAGGTACCAAGACGTCCCGCTTTGATGTAACCTGCTTTGATCGGACATTGAACATGACCCATGACGTTTATTATTCAGTTGAATTTAGAATGGGATTAATATAAATTCAATTCCAATCAAATGTAAGACCAAATAGGTACAATCCCGCAATGGAGTAATCAGAAGGAACCCGAACAAGCAAAAAGCAAAGAGGAAGTCATTAGGAGGAACCTGGATAGGATTCTGGTTCCAGATGCTGCTACTCTACCCTCAAACACATCCAGGCACAACCAAGTGAGCCTTGTTCAGAAAAAAAAAAAACTTCTGGCTGCCAGACCATGAGTCCGATCAGGTTGAAATTTAAAACGTGTATTCCCAATCACTACTAGATCATAATTGTGAAGTTTCATGTCAATTGATTAAGTGGTTCAAGAGAAATAGTTTTTCAAAGATTTTTCACACAATCCAATATGGCTGTCAGACCATATGACATCAATAATTATTTTTGAATACCCTGGTATCCCCAAGTCTTGGGGAACATTTGTGTGAAGTTTCCCCTCGATCTGTCAAGCTGTTCTGGAGACGATTTTTGTTATTGTGTTTTTGAAAAAAAAAATTAAAATTTATTTGTAGGTAATCTTATTTATGGGTAATCCAATATGGCTCGCAAACCATGTGACCTATGACAAACCATGTGACTTCTTATGACATATGTTTGAACCTTTTGTTCCTCATGGTTAGGCGGTCATGTGTAAAGTTTCACCTCGATCTGTTCAGTCACTTCAGAGAAGATTTTTGAAGGTTAAAAAAAAAAAAACTATTTCGCTGTCAAATCACGTGACTGATGATGTATCAATTTTTTTTTCTGTGGACCATTTTATCCCTCGATGACCCTCAAAATTTTTCATACTGATCAGATGTAGCCTTCTACATATACAATTATGACACCATAAAGGCGGCACCTGTGACGTCATAAACTCTGGTATTCATAGAATACTTACTCTGCGCAGTCTTAAGAAGGACTTGGTACAAGCCAACGTGTCTGTTTTTTTTCTTTGATCCAATATGGTGTCAGACCAGTGACCAATGATGTCACTTTAATCAAACTATATTTCTCATGAGTAGTTGATCAATTAGTTAAAGTTTTGCATTGATCGGTTAGCGGTTTCAACAATTGCAGACAATTTTTTTTCATACTGACCGGATCAAGCGTTGCACTTGTCGAATTATGATGTCATAATGAAGGCATCGATAGCATCATCGTTAACATATCTCATTCTCCATGGGGAGTACTTGACAATGAGCCATATATCAAGTTTTTACCATGGAGCAGTTTCAGAGATAGAGGTCCAAAGTTTTTCCGTTTTTCCAACATGGCTGTCACACTATGTGACCTATAACATCACAATTATCAATAAAACATTCTACATGAGTAGTCGCTCATATGGTGAAAATTTTGTCTTGATCCAACAAGCGGTTGCGGAGAAAAACATGAAAGTTCTGTGTGGACAAACAAATGGACCCAAATGCAATACCCTCTCCTTCAGCGAGGGTAATGACAAATGTGTTGCTTTGGAAACTTCCAGAGCTACTTGAATAACATTTGTCTTCACAGGCAGAATACCTTGACTCTGTCCATTTAGCTTTGCTTACAACTCCCATCCACGTACTGTACAAATATTATCGCCAACTTGATTCTGATTCTGATGTACCATGCTCTGTTCCAGAGCGTCGGTGCTGCCGAAGCAGTTTCTTGGCAAGGGTTAGACTGGGTGGTTTGCCGTTGCCTTCCTGACGGAAGGAATTTTGGAATTTGTTCATTGTGCCGGTGATAGCTCGCCTACTCTTCGCGCAGGACACAATGGGAACTTTAACGTTCACTAACTAATGCTGGCAGATGGGACGCCCACGGCCATCCGATGGACGGCGCAAACATTTATGAATCGCCATGCCTGTGAAACACCAGGGTGGCAATTTATAGCTCGGTCAAGATTCAAACCCAGGCTGGACAGCTTAAAGGGGAGTATGGAGTGTGTGTACCTCTAGGGAGTCTAGGCCATCGTATCCCTCCAACCCCACCCCAAACTTGATACTATACATTTATTTAAATATTGTTCACATGATGTATATATCCAATATGCTTAACTTTTCCTGAACATTCAAATTGAGTTAGTTTGATTGCAAGGGTTTGTGAGATCATGATTTGGGCCTACAAAAATTGTTACAAATAGTAACTTGCATTATTTATATATTTTAAAGAAGCATACGTAGCTGTCAGGTTAATGATTGTGACATTGTATTGTTGGTCTTCATGCAAACGACTGGACTGGACTAGTCTGGTCAGGTTTAACCAGATGAATGAAACCATTTTTACCACTGACTCTGCACAGCTCAAGAGCTTGAAGCCATGTTCCCTGATCTGTTTCACAACGTTGATCGGAAACTGCAAATACTGGCCCTCGCTGAGCTGGAAGTGTCTGAAGCGCTGCATGCATTTGCAACACTTCTTTTCTATGAACAACGTGAGTTTCTTCTTCTTTTTGTGCAGCACTTGGCTGTGGATAGCACCATTTGCTGCGGACGCAGCTGTGACACTGATGCAGTGCTCCCTGAAGGTGTAGAGCAGGAATATGGAATTTTGCCAGCGTGCTGGCGGTGGCTCGCTTACTCTTTGCTAAGGGCACTGCAGGATCTTTATCATCCACCAACTAATGATAATGGCCAGGACAACCAGCTTCATATCCATCTGAGGGGCGGCACACACATTGATGCCTCGCCCTGCCAGTGAGACACCAGGGTGGCAGGTGTAGCTGAGATTCGAGCGCAGTCAAGCAACTCTGAGGCGGTTATGCATATATGTAGGCTATCCTGCCAGACCTGACTTTCTTATCTCACGTACTTGTTTTCTCAAAATAAATTTATTATTTTTTGAACAAGCAACTCTGAAACCTATTTTCTTAAATGGAAACCTGTTTTTGAGCTCTGAGGGTGCAGCATCGTGGAGTGTTGCAAATGTGATGGTTAACACTTTTCCAAGCTTTTATTTAATCTCAAAGTTCTCTTGACATTATGTTGAACATTATGTATTGTGGCTCTCTTCTGTATATCATCTGGGGAGGGCCATGGGGAGGGCAGGATATGGGATATACACATGGGAGGGCCATGGGAAGAGCATGACAATAAACCAAATTGATAATTTCTGCATCAGCAGCAAATTTAGATCATTTCTCTATGGAATGTCAGCATATAGAAGTACAGATGCTGTAGGTGACCATTTTCTGTGTATGGTTATACTAAATATGAAGAGGACTTAGAAGAAGCTAGATTGGCCACTCGGTAGAGCGCATATCTCTGCCAGGCTGTTTAGTTTACGTTTTGTATCCCATTGATGGGCTGGATCTGGATTTGGACCTGAAATAAAATTTAATCAGCTTGTTTGTGCCACCGAACCAAACTTATCCACCAAGTTTTGTCATAACTCGTCCCCAACCTTTTCTCGATGGTGAAGAATCGCTTTAAAAATTGTCGGATTCGGATCTTCACCAAAATCAAATCGATTTGCTGTCGTCACACATCCAACCTGTCCACCAAGTTTCAACCGAATCCGTCCTCAACTTTTTGAGATATCCTGCTCACAGACATACAGACCAGCACCAAAGTCTAAAATAGACTTTGACCAAATTTCTCGAATGGAAGAAATCACAATTGCTGAGATGCTTTGCCCAATTTGAAATCTGAAGAATAACATTGCGACAGGGGAGGATCGGATATCGCTGGAATTATTGAAAGCCAATGAATAATGGAATCTTGAAACACTGTTACAGCTCTTTGACCTGATGTGGAATGCAGAAAGGGCACGCAAAGCGTACAGGAAAGGGACCATCTTAAAGCTTCCGAAGAAAAGACACATCCACAACTGCAACAACTGGAGGGGGATTACATTACATCACTGTACGTGCCGGGGAAAGTTGTTTTTTTGTGTTGTAATCCTCAAGGAAGTCAGGAAATCAGTTTATAAAAGATTGTGAGAGGAAGCTGTTCGCCGTGACGTGTCGTGCACTGATCAAATATTTACTCTTCATGCCATCATTGAGCCAAATAATAAATAGCAACCTCCGGGGGATTTTCCACTTTATAGACTTTGGAAAAAACATTTGACAGTGTTGATTGTGACTCGTTGTGGAAGATAAGGCAGATTTATGGCTTTCCTGAAAGAAAAAAAAACATCATCAAATCTCAACAAAAATGTCCAGTGTTCTGTCAAAGTTGGCCAGGAAGCAACAGACATCGGGAATTCGGTGGACCAACAGGAAAATGGAAGATCTCAAATGGAAGAAGATCAGAGATGGTATCACCACATCTCACAGCACTCTCAGTACCAGAGTATAGTTCAGACATCAGATTGATCAGTTTTGGTGGCCCCGCACGAAGACCAAGAATCCTCCAGAGGGCATCCCCATTCACTGAATCAAACGCTTTACAGAGGTCAACATAGGCTGCAAGCAGCCCCTGCTGAAACTCTCGTCTGCGTTCGGTGAGGACCCGAAGAGCAAGGATACGGTCAATCGATCTCTTTGGTGTAAAGCCTTACTGCTCTGGAAGCTGGTGCTCAAGCAGATGGTGGCAAACCCGATCAAGAATTATCCGAGCAAAGACCTTGCCCGGCACTGAGAGCAGCCGTCCACCCCTTGTAGTTGTTGCAGTCTTGGCGATCACCCTTCCCTTTCCAGAGAGGGACAACAAGGCCCCTCTTCCAGTTAGTTGGGATGATGCCTGTGTTCTAGGCAGAGCACAGAACTGCATGCAATGACACGAGTACAGCATTCCCACCAGCCTTGAGAAGTTCAGCATGGATGCCACAGATCCCAGGAGATTTACCCATTTCAATTGATTCACCGCAGCCTGTTTCCACAAACGAAGGTGGACCACAATTGATTGGAATGTCAGCAATAGGGATAGTAACACCCCTGACATCCAACTCGGCAGCTGGTGGATCAGCCTGGTACAGCTGCTCAAAGTAACCGGTCCAGCGGGCCTTCACTTTGGACTCTTCTGTCAAGAGCCTACCACCCTCCACTCTAATTGCAGTACACCGAGGGATGGGCTTGGAGGAACGCAATATGTGAATTCCCCTGTAAGCAGGACAAGAATCACTTGACCACAGGTGATGCTCTACCCCCTCCAAGATTCCTCGCACATTGGCCTCCTTGTCCAACCTTAGTGCACATACAGTTTTACACCTCAGCTCCCTGAACAGCTCAGCTCTGCCATTTAGCCTGGCCCTGCGACTCTGCTCAATGGTATCCAGTGTCCCTTGAGAGACAAAATTCTTCTAAGCCCTCCGGTGAGTTCCAAGACATCCACCGGCCACATAAAGGATGGTGGTCTTGAAGGCATTCCACAACTCTTCAAGATCCCCCAAAGCAGGCAGACCCCCCAAAATCTCCATTCAGCGTGTTCGCAAACTCCTCCGCTGCCCTCTCATCCTTGAGCTTGCAAACATACAGCTTAGGCTGGGATGGTACCATTCTATGCATTGAGGCTTCAACTTCATTGTCACTACAACAAGCCTGTGGCCAGTATTGAGGAACTGAGCACTCCTGTAGTCCCTGCAGTTCTGGATCATCCTCCAGCGACCATCAACGAGCATGTGGGTCAATCTCCCTTGCCACATGACCAGCGTTTGAATACCAAGTCCTGCGATGAGCCTGTGGGCACTGAAACCATGCACCAGCCACCCGAAGCTTGCAAAATCAAGGAACTTAGTGCTATTCTGGTTAACAGTTCCAGACCCATGTTGACCAACACACGTCTCATAACCATCCCGATCAGTTACAGTTTATGCAATGAAATCCACCAAGACTAGAAGAATATCTCGCCTGGCGCACTGATCAACCACAGACTCGAGCGTGGCATAGAATGCTCTCTTCTATGCCACGCCACAGGTGATCATCCTCTCTTCGGGATAGGACATTCCAGGCAACCACCTGAAGGGACTGCCTCAGCCTAACCCAAGGAGACCGCCGTCTGGTGGACGACAACTCAGCACCACCCCGACACACTCTCCCACAATCTGACCCGGGAATGTTACCCCGTGGTTTCCCTCCTATCATCAAAGATTGGGGGTTTCAAAGGCTTTGTCCCAATCCTGTCATCCGGTGAGCTGCCCTGCGAAGGGCAGTTGTTTTCACTCCCACGGAGTGGGTTTTCAGATTTTTTTTTTTGTGCTTTTGATATGTTTTGCGGAATGAAGGGTTTTACCTTGGCCGGAGTGCAAATCCTGCCACTAACCTCTTCATAAAAAGTAACCCAACTGCAGGAGGACGTCCACAGACACAGTTGGGCACTAGATATGGATGGCCGTTGGCTCACAAGGAGCTCCTCCGCCCTTTGACAATTTTTATTTTTAATCTTGCTGGGTGTTCATATTATACACCCCTTGTGTATAATATTCTCTCCAAGAAACTTGGTGGGGGAGACGGTTTAGTTGCCCACACCCCGACCATGAAATAGGGTTAGTACAGGTTTACATGCTACCTGTAAGAAGTCACAGATCTAATCTGACCTGGCTTGACAAAGACAAAATCGGAACACGAAGTGGTTCAATATCTCAAATAGGTGGTGGAAAAAGCGAATGCCCAACCACTGTTCACCACTGTGAAGAAGATGAGATGAAATACCTGGTGCATGTCCTCAGAATATCTGATGATGGAATACCAAAAACAAGCATGGAAATGGACCCCAACGGGGAAAATAAAGAAAGAAAGGGAGACCCAAGTACTGTATATCTTCAAAGGAATCGTTTCAACCGAGGCAGAATACCTAACACTTGGTGGAAGATCTGGAAACTCTGGCCCACAAGAGAGCTAAATGGCGTGATATCGTCTGTCTCGTGCGCCTCACGGCATGGGGATAATGATAATTAATAATACGTTTCATCATGTGCCAGACGTTTTGACTGTGGTTCTTGGTTGCTGCTCGGCATGCTTTGCTTGACTACCCACCTGTGGTGGATGCTCCTCCTTCCCAATCCCTTGGGAAAATGTTGCACCATGAAGATGGTATGCTGCTGTTTTTCTGAGTGACTGCTGCCCACAGTCTTTACCGACTAAGTATCTGCACAAACCAAAAGACAGAAAATCTAAATTTGCACTCAGAAGCTACTTTCACATTTGTTTCTCATGGTGCTGTGAAAGAAACCGTCAAACTGGATCGAACCACACCCCTTCCCTCCACCTCCACTTGGTTTTATTATGTTGTGGTTGCATGTGGAATTTGGGAGTGCTACAGCGAAAGCTTTATTGTTTTGTAGCACGGCTGTGTCTGTTCACAGCTTGAGTTTATAGACTTATTGAAAGTTGTAAACTTGGGATTTCCATCTTTTGTATTTAAAAAAACAGGATTTTCCCACGTCCTTTTGTCTTGTACACATATCACATTGGACTTTTAAAGCACAGTCAGTTTATTCTGGTGATTGAAATCGTTAAGAAAGCAAACCGCTCAGAAAAATCCATCAAATTGGCTTGTGAGGAGTCGTCGTCCATCGGATCTGAATGGCAGGAAGCATCCAGGCTTGACGCACATTCAAATCTCAGTTCCCTTTAACCTGAGACCACAGATTGTTTAAAACTTGTCTGTCCTTTGCCCAGTAACTCACTTTCCCAACGTCCCTCTCCCCATCCCCCACCCCTCCCATTCCTTCCAACCCACATCTTATCTTTATGTCCTCTCCTCCCACACCCCTCCTCACCCCAATTATTCATTCTATCAAGGTGATCTGCCTTTGCATTGGAAACATTTTCTGTTTGCTTTTCCCAACCCTCCCGATTCTGGTTTTACCTCTTCTCTCCTACCTTGCTTTCCTTACCACACCCCATCCTCACTTGCCTGTTACCTTTTTACCTCCCTCACCCCACTTCATGTATTATTTTCTGCCTTAAACTCATTACACTTTCCCACTTTGCCCTCTGCTCCCTGACCCTTCCTTGATCCATATCTTTTATTCCCATCCTTTGTTTTCTTTATTTGTACACAAGGAAAAGTAGATTCAGCAAAATGCAAACTCTGCACACCCCAGCCTGTGTCCCATATTACCCACATTGTAAGGCAAGTAGGACAAACCTTGTTTTGACCACTGCTTCTCTTTGTTACCCTCTAAAAATTTTGTTATTCTATGTATGCCTTTGCTGAAAGGATGGCCGAGACATAGGTCTCTAAGCCGTCTAGCCTGGGTTTGAATCCCGATCCAACCAAAAACTGTCATCCCAGTGGTTCACTGGCAAGATGATCCATCACTGTGTACTGCTCCTCGGATGGATGTTAAACTGAGTGTTCCATCTGCCGGCACTAGTTGGTGGACGTTAAAGATCCCTCGGGATGATCTTTGCGAAGAGTAGGCTCACTATCGCTGGCACGATGAACAAATGCCAAATTCCTGCCCTAATTGCTGCTGGGAAGGCACAACCTTCCTTCCACCCAGTGTCGTCCTTGCCAAGAAACTGCTTCGGCAGTCCTGAACCTGCTTTCGGGAAGAACACTAGAATACGAATGTTTGTCTGTTTTTAAAAAATTTTTTTGTACTTTTCTCCCTTAATATGTTCTTGTTTTACCTTGTTGTGGCCCCGTGCACAGAAGTGACGTGGGGCCGGGTTGTGGCATTGTTCATGGTTGCAGCCGACCTGGCTGAAGTTTGTGTTGCTCACGGATGCCCTGCTCTCATCCACACCATTGTTGACTGCATTGGTGTGATCTTCCTCAAGACTGTGCTACCATGGGTGAAGGCCCAGGGAGGATGGGTGGGCTGGGGTGGGGTGGGATGTGGAGTGATTTTTATAAACACATTTATGAATTGTCATAAATTTTAAACATTTGTGGAATGCAAACAAAACCTTTATTCTGAACTTGTCTGTGAGCTACAGTTGAATAGGTATTTTATTATTTGCAAGAGAACATAGAGCCATCATTGCATTTTCCTGAACCAACCAGACTAAAATTCATGTTTAGCCACAATGATTGTAAATATCACCTTGAGTTGAAATTTAGATTTAATTGCCCTGTTTCCAGCAACAACAACAACAAAATAGGATAAACTAGAATGGGCACGTGGTAGAGTGCATACCTACACCAGGCTGATTATTATTTATTTATTTATTTAATGTTGAAGGCTCAAGTCACAGACTAAATAGTCATCATCAAGGCCAGGCCTTAGAGAGAGACAGAGAGAGAAAACGAGTGAGTAAGAAAAGTGTGTGATGTTTGTTTACAAAAAAAGATATTAAAGCTAACCCGGTAGTTATAGTTTGAGTGAGACAGAAAGTAAGACCAGCAATCCTGACACTGAGAGTGTAAGATGGTTCCAGGCACCACTTTAACGCTCCTAAGTCAGAACGGTAGTACTGTTACGGATTTGGAAGCCTTTTGCACACAGTCAGTCAGCAGTCCCCGCAGTTCAGTTATTTCGATAAGTATGTGTTTATAGTCAGGGTCCCGTCCCTTCTGTCTAATGGGAATTTCATGTGTGCGCTACGGGCTTATTTTTTAGTCAGGGTTTTTGACAACAACAACAACAGCGGCACCGTCGCCTCGCTCCACCGACACCATTACGCACGTGGCCTTAGGTGAGGAGGTAGGCGGAGCTACAATCGCCTCAGATCGGGACTCCACCCAGAAGGGTGGGAGTGCCCCGCCTACCGTGGGCCTGTCCAATGAGGGGCGGCCAGCGAATCGCGCGACGCAACCGTCCAATCAGGAGGCGAGTGGCCAGGGAAGAAATCCCTCCCACCTCACGAGAGGAACGAAGAACGGTCGGGGCGATGATTCTGTCTGAGTCTGCCTCGCCTGGTGTCGTCTGATCCGCCTGGAAGCTTTTTCGGCCTTGATCACCTGTCGCCTCGTCCGCCTTCGTGCTGGCTGCCGTCCGTCGCTCTATCCCTCGTCCCTGGTGCTTGGTGCTGTGTTGAGGTGGTGGGTTCGAGTCTCGTCGAGCCAGTTCGACCAGACCGCACGAGGTGGACAGGTGCAAGTGCAGACTCTTGCCCTCAGCTCGCCTTCCCTCCTGAGCTGAAGGGCCAAATAAAGGCCGCGGCCACCATTTCTTTTGGGTGTGTGCGTGTGTGTGTGTCTGAGGGCCCAGTCTATAAGTAGCAATTGTTTAGGTGCCTTGTACATTACTTGCATTCCTTCTTGATAGTCGGTTTAACTCTGCTGTTTTTGTGCTCCCCTGCTCAATTATAAATAAACCCCGATTGTTCAATGTACAAGCTCGTTGTCTGTCACTTTCTTTCATTGGTTTAGCACGGTGCGTATTCGGAACCCGGGAGGCCGTCGTACCGTAATTGTTCATTTGGACCGATGGACCTTGGTAATCCCCGCTCGGTTTACACCCGGTTCTGGTAGGCCGAATCACTTGCCTGTTACCCTTTTACCTCCTTCACCGCCGAGCCAGTTCGACCAGACCACACGAGGCAGACAGGTGCAAGTGCAGACTCTTGCCCTCAGCTCACCTTCAGCTCGTAGGCCGAATATCCCACTGGTAGGCCGAATCTGTATTCGGACCTGAACTAAAATTTAATCGGCTTGTTCTTGTCACTTAACCAACTCGCCCAACAAGTTTCGTCCCGATCCGTCCATAACTTTTTGAGATATCCTGCTATATATCATTTTTGGCTCGGTAAATGGCCCGTTCCGCCCGAGGTCCGTCGAGGGTGTGACCTCCCCGGTAATTTGACGACGTGGGTACTTAGGTATATTGAAATTTGGCTATTAACCCTACTCCACGCCGTCAGAGAATTGGCGAGCATGGTCCTTAAGTGACCCGTGACCTTCGGAGTTGTCCGAAGGTTACGACCTGCAATTCCCGGTGTTCGGTGGGAGACGGCTTGACTGCTCCACCGACCCCCGGCTGACAACAGTACTACCCTGAGCGGTTGCTGTCTACAACCTACAACCTGAAAACCCCCATGGGTTGTAGTTTACATTTTGTATCCCACTGGTAGGCCGAATCTGTATTCGGACCTGAACTAAAATTTAATCGGCTTGTTCTTGTCACTTAACCAACTCGCCCAACAAGTTTCGTCCCGATCCGTCCACAACTTTTTGAGATATCCTGCTATATATCATTTTTGGCCCGATCTCTCAGTGGTGAAAAATCACTTTAAAAATTCTCACATCCGGATTCGGATCTTCACAAAAATCTAATCTCTTTGTCCTTGTCACATACCCAAGCTCTCCACAAAATTTCGTCTGAATCCATACACAAGTTTTTGAGATATTTTGTTCACAAACAAACGGGTGAAAACGTAACCTCCGCCCACGCTACCTTCGGTGGGCGGAGGTAACAAAAAGTTCTCCACCTATGACATCACAGGTCACATGGTTTGGCAGCTGTGATTTTTTTTTTGAAGACTAAACCTTTAAAAATCATCTCCAGAACAGATTGACAGATCGAGAGGAAACTTCACCCACATGTTCCTCCAAGCCTTGGGGATACCATGATGTTCATGAATAATTAATAGGTTACATCGTCTGGCAGCCATCTTGGATTGAATGAAATCTTTAATAAAAAATTTTTTTTATCTTGAACCGCTTCATCAACCGACGTGAAACGTCACAATTGTGATCCAGTCGTCATGGGGAACATGTTTTAAATTTCAACCTGATCGGATGCATCGGTCTGGCAGCCAGAATTATTTAATATTTTGAATCTGGGTTCAGGGATTTAAATTAAACTTTATATAAGTATGTATAATGATATAATAATGTGGGCGGAGGCATAGCTGGTGACATGACGTCGAAGAGTGTCCTAGTTTCTTTTTGTTTTGTGTTATCCTCTTTCTTTTTGTTTTGTCGTCTTTCTTATTTTTGTTGTTTAGCATGTTCGGTTGATTCATCAACAATTCAATAACTCCAATCACAGTTGAAGTATGAGTATCAACATCGGTTAATGGGAGAATCTTGAAACCTATATCGGTAGGCTAACATGGTTGAGAATCATTCAGGTGTTTATACGAGGCAACTATTGATATTACCATGGTGAAGTTGCACTGCTTTAATTATCTGAGAACTTAGATGAGTTTGGTTAACTAAACAGATGACCCGGTCATCAAAATGCTTTGGCATCACAGAATTTGAGGACCTTAGCGGCACTGTTGCGTGTTAGTCATAGAACTGATGCAAATCCCCTGGATGTTCAACTTTTTTGGAAAAGTTTGGTTTGCAGTTATGAAAATGTGAGCTTAGAAGTGCTGCACAGGATGGGAGGGGTAGGAGAGGGGGAAATCGATTATCGGACGATGATCATTCAAAGGTGAAAGAGTAGATTCTCGTTCATGTTAAGTCCAGTGGTGATTTTGCAGTTGAGAAACAGGAAAAAAAATAAACAATGAAATATACTGGTTGTTGATCAAACCAAGTCTCAGAAATGCAGTAAGTATCAATCACATTGCAGGTTCACAAATTTCCACTGAACAGCTTCAGGTGTCATGATGATGATATTTACAGCTTCAAACATTAAACAGTTCAGTGAAAGAGCAGTTGTTTAAATGGTAAATATTTGATTGTGCAAGTATGTTGCATTTAAATAATGTTGTTTAATCATAGCGAAATTAACTTGCTCACATAAAACAATTCATTGCTTTCTTCACAATCTAAACACGTTGCAAATTACATGATTTTTGTAATTGTTATTTATGCTTTCATTTCCAGTCGGACATGGTTCGAACACTTGACTGCAGGAAAAGACCCATTGGCCTTTGTTGGCTCCTGGGTTCCTTGGCAACTATTCTGGGCTTAATTGTCCTCCCCCACTGTGCAGAGAAGATGTACTGAGCTTGGCCATTTTTCAAAATGGTAAGGACAGTTACTTTGTTGTTCACCACTTAACCTTCAAAACATTATTCATTCTGTGAAAAGGAGATGTCATCATTTTAAAAACAAATGAACTTTGCCAAGTTTGGTGTATTATTATTATTATTATGTCACTCAAAACTGAATTAACATTTATATACTGATGCCACTTCTTCACATGCCCCACACCCATCTCCATGTCAGGCATTTCCTGGAAGTGTTGAAAGCCATCATGGTGGCCCCACAGGATAACGTAAACTAGTGAGATGACTCAACGCTATGGCAGAGAAATGAAACACGACTTAGAAATGAACAGCAACTTTAGTATTTGTCATTAATTTTGAAATATATATATTTTTATATTTTGTGCTTTCTTGCATCCTAAAAGCACCAGAATGATCATTATTAAGACCCCTCTAATGCAACTATAGCACTTGCTGCAGGAAAAGCGTTGGTACTTTTCCATCATAGGTTGCAAATCCAGTGGAGAAGGTAATGGAGAGAACTTGTGGTGGGTTTTTTTTATCCCCCGCCGCGTGGCGGAAGGGGGATATTGTTTTAGCAATACGAGCTCTCCACAGTGTTGATATCATCTCCAACCTGAAGACGAATGGGATCACCATGTGCCTTCCTTCAACACTTTTTCTTTTCCTCCTTGTTACAAGCCTTGCATATCAGTAACGACGATGGGTGCCCACAGTTGAGCAAACAAATACATTGCATAGGAAGAGTTAGCCTGTAAAGTTTGTTTCTGATAAAGTTTTCTGGAGTGTAAGTAAAACCAAATTTTATATTATTTGAAGGTGTTATGTTTTGATGTTAAAAAAAACAACGAATTTTGAGGCTGATTGCAATTCCATTATCAAAGCAATGTAATTTTAAAAAATGTACAATAACTTGCAATGGTTGTCGTGCTTGACCGTTTTCGGAGTTATATTCATTACAGACATCAAAATGATGTCTGTAATGGATATAACTGTCCAACTCTCACCTTGAATGCCATGTATTGCATTACCTTTTACTTCCCTCCCCTTACCTTCATCTGCCAATCTTAAAAAAAATTATTCTTCTCTCCATTCCTTGCCCTCTCCTGACTTCCTTTTCCCAATTTAAATTTCTATGGTGTACCCCTCTCCCCCCTTCTTTCTTATGAAAACGTAATAAAGTAGAAAGCATCTCCAAATGCAAAGCCCGACCACATCCACTTTGTACTCAAACTAAACTTAATGAAAATAGCTAAAAATAAAAAAGTACAATTTATGAATTGATATTCTCCCTATTTCTCATTATAAATGTTTGTTGAAAATTTGATGACAAAACCTCGAATGGTTAAGAAAAAAAAAGTTATGGCCTAGATCGAGATACACACTAAAGCTCTATGGTAAATAAATAAACATGGAAGAGATTACAAAACCAAACCATATCTCGCTGATGTGAGGCGGTCGGGCTTATAAGGCCTATTCTACTTACTCATACTGTGACTTTGACCCAATTATTAATTGATCTTCTCCACATTCTCGTAATGGTTGTTTGAACATTTGATGACAAATGGTTAAAATAAGTTATGCCCTGGATACAGCCTATACATGCAGTACATGCTAATAGGGTGTCTCCCCTTGCCATTGCCTGCATACATGCTAACAATCAATGATGGACTTCATTGCACATCAACGTATTTTAATCCCTTCCTCTTCGTCCACATGCAGGATCTCATGACGACTCTTGCCCATCACCAATACCAATTACCTGACACCTGCAAAGCATTGTGAATCATGACAATGGGGAAAGGTAAATTTATATTTTACAATTACCACTGGGGAGCTTGTTCAATTCCAGCAGTGCCTGCTGCAGCCGTTCTTCTCTTTTCAAACATGCCAATCAAAACCCAGAGCTCTCTTCCCAAGCAGAGCCCACTGCATTGCAGCAGACTACCTGTAAAAGGTTATGTGGGCCTTTCCATATTAAAAACACAGGCCTCGCATTTCCAAATGCAGCTGCATCTCATATTTATTGTTTCTGCTCCTCCCTGCAGGCACTGATGGTCTTGAGGCTCCAGCTCCTCCAACCCTTCCCAATTGCCATGAACAGCCAGCTGCTCATGACTCACAGCTCCTACTTCAGCACAAAAACATTTCAATTCCAAACTGAGTTCAGTCTGACTGTTCTTTCATGGCCTTTCCTTTCCTAAATGCTCTGCCTCTTTTACTTATTCTTACCTCCTGCCCCACGGCCGCTAGCACGCACCCTATGTGGAGCAGGTCGATGACTCCAGGCCACACGTTGACCTCAACAGGCTCCATATTGAACACCCTGGATCTCGGCATGAACTTCGCAGCTCGCTCACTTCGGGATCAGCCTTGCTCACCAGCATAGGTTCTGCCAGGTTACCTGCAGTCTGATGTCACTCCCTCACTGAGCAGGCTCACCTGCACCCCACATTGGCAGGCTTGAAGACCTGGCTCACTGGCTGTGGTTTGGCCTCACCCCCCCCCCACTACCCCTCCACATCCTTGTCCAGTCCTGGGCATGCCAGAAGGGTCCTTGTCTGGTTTAACTGCATGCCTTCGAGTATCGTCCCACACTACGGAGGTTGCTTCGCAAACAGCAGGACCTACCTGCTTTACCCCCCCCCCCCCAACACTATCTGCCTTGCTCGATGGCCTCTTGTGGATGAAGAGCGACTCACACTGACACGATGTTTGTCCAGGCCATTCGTTTTCTAATCGTCCCCTTCTCTTCTATGTCCCTGGTGCCAAATTCACCTTCAACCCCCCCTCCCCCCACCCAATAACCATTTGATTTGATTTACCAAATGTGCCCCTTGTGCTTCATTATTTTTATTTATTTTTTCTCCTATATTATTAGTTTCTATTCATTTTTTCCCCACATTCATCTCTTTTGTTTGTGCTATGAAATCGTTTATACTCTGGGTCAACCCTCTTGCTCACAAACATCTGTGCTGCTTCTTTAGTGAAATCTCCATAAACTCTTTCTTCCCAATTTTTCTTCACTCCAGTTCTATGTTAGTGCCCCATGTTCTATCATAATTTGATGGAATTTGGCCTGGAAGTTTTCTGCGCCAACCTCCTGGCTGGACTGCTCAAGAGTGGTGGAGGTCCCTATCCTATGCTCCTCCCTGTACGGCCCTACCCCTGGCTCATCTCCACACACGTCTTCTGCGTTGTCCACCATTTTGTCCACTCTTTCCCATGTGGCCAAATTTGAAAATAAAATTGTCTTAAATTTTACAACATTAATTCCATTTTTTGTGCATAAATTTGATTTTAATAATTTTCCTGGGGGGGTTAAATTTAAGTTGGTATCAGTTTCTATGGTGTTTGATATTTACTATATTGCAGAAATAGCTTTTCGGGGTTAAGATTGTATAGCTTAGAAACCATTATTCCCTTTGTGCATGTATTACCATGAGAGTGAGTTAATTTAATTGTGATAAAGGATTATGCATTTGTGTAGAAAGCTGTACTCTTCCTTCCCCAATGTGTCCAAAACCACTTCTCCCTTGAAACTTTTTAATGGTCTATCCTTTATAACCTGTTTTATACATGCTTTATCCAGGAGTCTGATCTTGCAATGGCAGGGACGAGCTAGTTTCAGCACTAAAACTGAACTTTGACCATTCGGGCAGTCGAGGAATTTCACAATAATTTATGGCCAAACCACCAATCGGTGGGGTGTGACGTCATGAGGTGGGACATCTTGGGTGTCCATATAAAGTGCACCCACGGTGAGTGTCCGGTTGTGCAGAGGTCACATTGTGGGCAGGTGGGAGTTCGGTCTGGGAGAGGTCGCATCGTCGTCATGGTCCGATCCCATTCGATGGGTACAGTCCAACATGTGGCAGGGAGAGCCAAGCTGCGGGACCTGCGCGATCTCTATTTTCACCTCTCGCCTGCACAAGAATGGCTGGGTTAATATTAGTGCAGCTTGTGCTGCCTCCCTGATTGGGCTGCAGACCAGTTCACTTTATAAAAATCATCACAGTGCCCATATGGCCCATAGTTGGTATTTCTGTCTTGTCCTCATCCCTCTACTGTGGTGTGCTTGAGGGCCCGTTAACAAATAGTTTACTTGAGGCTCTTCGGTCCGAATGAAATCTGTGGCACATATTGTATTTGGGCATCTGTAAATAAATTGGAGATGGTAAACCCTTAAATATCATGGGGGTTACATTCCTGGAAAATCCCACAATAGTTAAAACTAATTTCCTATGGTAATAAAAGGGTTTGGTTCCTGGGTTTAGAAAATATAGAGGAAGGTGGGCAGCAGCCCAAAAAACCAAAACAAAGCACATCACAATTGAAACTAGGAGACTCGTTTGAGCACATACCTCCACCTTGCAATGCCTGATCCACGAGAACATATCGGGCCCATTAATTTTTTTGAAATATCATGCTATATATCGTTTGTGGCCCGATCTCTCAATGATGAAGAATCACTTAGACTAAAAAATTCTCGTATCAGGATCTCGATTCAGATCGTCACCAAAATCAAATCAATTCGTCCATGTCACACACACAACCTGTCTGATTTATCCAGATCCGTCCACAACTTTTTGAGATATCCTGCACACAAACAAAGACGGGGATGAAAACATAACTTCCTTCCACCTTTGGTGGCAAAGGTAATAAACATGTAAAATAAATATAAATCAGCTTTATGGTGAAATATCCTGTTACGTTGAAGCAGATTAAATGTGGCACCTCCCTTCTTTAATTTGTCAAAAGCCCCCATATATATATATATATCTCTCTCTCTCTCTCTCTCTCTCTCTCTCTCTCTCTCTCTCTCTCTCTCTCTCTCTCTCTCTCTCTCTCACGCACCATAGTCTTCACAGAATGTCAGTGCAGCCGATGCAGCTTCCTGAGCAAGGGTGAAGCATTAAATCCCAATGTGAGTGAGTCACATTGTGGTCTGGTGGGAGTCCAGTCTGGGAGAGGTGGTTTGCCATTGTCTTCCCAGCAGTAATTAGGGCAAGAATTTGGAATTTATTCAGGTTGCTGGCGATAGCACGCCCACTCTTAACAAAGGACACCGTGGGGTCTTTAACATCCACCAACTAATGCGAGCAGACGGGAAGCTGAGTATAATGTCCATCCATGGAACGGCACACACATTGATGAATCACCCTGGCTGTGAGACACGAGGATGACAGTTTATATCTGGGTAGGTATTCAAACCTCGGCTCGACAGTTTAGAGCAGCGTTTCTCAACCTTTTTACCCTTGTGGAACCCTTGAAATAGTTTTCATGTCTTCAGGGAACCCCTGCATAAAAATTATTACATACCATTATTAATATCTAGCTCTTTTTTATTTTTATCGTAGTTCACATGTTAAATATAATATTTTTTTTTTCGGATACCAGGTTTAAGGAAAAATGACCCCCTTTTGTCAAATTTATTGCAATGAAAAAAAAAACATACTGCTCGTTTATGAGACCTCACACCGAGGTTTAATTCACAAAAAAAAAACTTTTTTAAATCAAAAAAAAAAAACACACCTCATGTAACTTGATAAACAAAATTAAACAAATAAAGCTGAAGCAATAACGGTAAACAGAAAGAACTAACCTTGAGAGAGAGAGAGAGACCGCGCTAGGAAGCACAGAGACGATAGATGGACACCGTGCATGCGTCTCGTACTTGAGTCAGTCACTCGATGATACACAAATCTGCCGCGTACAGGACGTCCACTAACCAGTGAGGGCGGTTTCACACTGGCACCATATAGACATTGTTAAATACATTCCTATGTTGTTATAACTGTAAATAATATAAGAGGTTGAAGCCTCTATTTATAATAACCAAGGAGTTTCCAACAATATGCCGTACGTGTATAGTAAAATTACGAATATTAAATCAAACAAAAACTACTCAAAAATACATTAGCCGATTTATTAGTTTCTCGCCGGACCCCTAGCGACCTCTTGCGGAACCCTAGGGTTCCGGGGAACCCCGGTTGAGAAACACTGGTTTAGAGGCTAATGTGCATACCTCTAGTCTAAACCATCCTGCCAGCCCAAAAATCCCCACTATTCCTCCCCTATTAAAGTAATATCTTAAATTGTTTCCCTTTAGTTTATAATGTGGCGGTGTCTTTTATAAATTATTTTTCAGCTCTTAAGTCAGGAAATAAATTCAATAAACAGACTCTTGTCTCGACCAAGCTCATCCAAAACCTCTATTGTGAGTCAGACATCACTTTCCTTGGCTTTTTTTCACATGGTTCAGCACTCGGAACAGTTTTTCTTTTGGGAGCCATGATTAAAATAATTAAGGGCAAAATAACCAAAAACAAAGGAATTGAAGATGATTACACCAAACATAGTGTCGACGTGAAGATAGGTAAAGTACAGTACTGTACACGCTGTGTGTCTCAGTTACCACCTGCACTGCAGCAGCCCCGCTGATTTACAATTACATGTGTATTTATAAAGTCGAATTATATGTCAGGTAAGGTCAGGTATGGGAACATGCGACAGAGCAGCGCGTCGCTGCATCCACTTTCTGCCGGTACTCCAGGGGCCTCCGTCTGGCCATCCCCCAGGCCAGACTGCCTGGCCCATCCCCATCTTGAATGCTGATCACCTGCTGCAAGCACGAGACACGTGGTCGGCCCATTGCCTCCTCCACTCACGAAGCTCCCTCACTAGAGAATCTGGTGAGCAGGGTCAGCATCAGGAAAACGAGCCACATGTCCATCCAGCCGCAGCTGGCGCTCACGGACTATGCAGGTAACAAATCTCATTTGAGTCCTCTCAGCAACCGCTCGTGGACACAAAGTCAACACGCGATAGCCAAGGATTCTCCGAAGAGACCTGGTACCAAAGGATATAAGTCTCCGTCTCAGATCCCTGGTCAGAGTCCAAGTCTCACATCCATAGAGCAAGACTGGAAGCACCAAGGACCTGAAGACTCGGACTTTCTCCTCCACACAGGTACCGGCAGTGCCACACCCCATGATCCAGTGAATCCATGACTCCCCAGGCCCACCCAGCGCTCTATTGACCTCTGACTCACAGCCAGCAGAGACATGAATGTCACTCGCCAAGGTTAAGTGAATCTCTCCACGACCTCAACATCCTCACCACAATTATATGTGTGAAGTCGTAATTAACAATAATCACTTTACTCCATTGTTTTGCACTTCAGCATCATTATTAATGGTGCACGAGAAACAATAAAAGACTCATGGGAGATATCTGTCAACTAAACTTAAAAACCGCGATTGGTCAAAATTAAACCCTTTAACTAAATTGGTATATAAGAGGTTGCCCATTATTGGTCAAAACCCGTAATGTTCAAAACCCCCCGATATTTAATGGTTTACTGAAGTGTTTCTTTGTTTCCTGTTCTCCCTCTCAAATTTCTTAAATACACACATTAATGCATTGGGTCTCGGAAAAGTTTTTTGAGTCACCACGATTGCCAAGCCATATAGGCTTATAAGTCTGATTGAAGGACAGATTTGGCAGGACGATTAGCATTCAAGTCCAAACCCCTCCCCCAGCGAGCGAGACAAACCACTCTAAGTCGCCATTTTGAGTGGCTCAGTGGGAGCAGGAATGCGGCCCGTCACTCGATCGACCTCGGACGAACAAAATTGAACTAGATAAAGGCGTAAATAGGTCCTCGATCCATCTTGGTGCATCTGAGCCGATTAGCGGCCGATGCAACTGGTATAACACTATTCAGTCTTCCGGTTTACCATAGCTCAATAATCACCCTACACATGAACCAAATTTTCTGATGGGCATAAGAAGCAGGAAGGTGGGAAGATGTTTCTTAGAAATAAAGGGTTTACTTGTGCTGCATAATTTGGGGTAAAGGATAAACAGGATGCTGTAAATAAATATGGAACGAACCAAGCCGTTGACAGACACAAGAATGATGGGGAAAATAAACATGATCTTATATACAATGAAAAAATATTCCCCACTATGGTACCTATTATTCCAGATCCACACAGACAATGGAGATTATCAAGCGAGGACTTTAGGGGGGCACAAGCTGGTCTTGGGCTGGTGTTGTACAGGGCTGGCATGGCTCAGTGTGATGTGTGGCTCTCGGAGCAATGAAGAGGCCAGGAGATAAAGGCGGTCAAGCGGAAAGAGAGAGGGGTGTCTTCTCTATCAATAAATGTAATCTGTTGTGCACATGTGCAGACAGGGCCCTTTCCTTCTCTGGGACCACCCACATAGGCTATGGGTCTTGTTATTGACCACCCGCTGTCTGGATGGTGCCATCTTATGGGCCATTCCTCCATATGGGGTGGCCCCTCACAAAAGTGTTCCATCCCTCTCTAGGGCCCTATAGCTCACTCCTCCACCATGGCCTGTATCTTCTGGCCAAATGGCCCATGACGATTCCTTTTAAATGCGCAAAGCACTTTGTAGGTGCCTTTGTGCCAGTCTTCCACCTGACTTTGCCTGTACAGGAGATTCTACACCATGCAATCTTACCCTATTCTGCTCGAAGGTTTAAATCACCACCTCCTTGGTGCACGTTTTACCATATACAGTACATTGAAGAGATGGAATTAAATTTTTTTCTAATAAAAAGTAAATGAAAACTCCTTGGAGTCTATATAGTGCCCCAAAAAGGTTAGTCTCATTTTGGTTGAAGTTGTAAGAGAAAATGAATTTAGGTTGGCAATAGGAAAATTTGACAACATTTTCTATCTCCCAAGAGCTTGAATAATGTTTTCCTCCAATTCCTCTCTATTTGAAAAATTATTATTATTATTTAATTAAATAACCACTACCACTTAGAAATGTAATGAAGCTATCTGTGTGGCTGGGTGCATCTGAAGACTTCCAGTGAAAACCCATTGGCTGGACAGCTGGCTTGACTCTACCCACAGTTGTAAAGCCCCTGTCACACCTTGACGATTTAGCCCGCGTATGCCGACGTATGAAAAATTTGGCGAATACGCTGGCACACGTCGAATACGTTATGGGTAAGTTTTGTACTACGTTAAGAGCAGCTGGCATACGTCGTAGTACGCCGAGCTCCGTCGACAAATTTTAAGCATGCTCAAATTTTTCGACGTTGCCAGCGTATGACTTGCACGTTCCGCATACGCTGGCCATAAGTTGTAGGCACGTTATGCGATCGTTGACACACGTCGACACAGCGTTACTTGTAAGTTACTCATAAGTCGAAATACGTCGAGGTAATGTCTAGCGTACCGGAACTTATTTCTAACCTATGAGTAACGTGCTTTGAACCTATGTGTAACGTATCCTCCAACGCATATTGACGTATGTAGACGTATTTAACGTCTTCCGGACGACCACAGAACTTACTGAATGTGTTTCTAACTTACAGCTACGTTAATGGCGGTATTGGCAGCGTTTAGGGGAATTGGTATATAAAAATGTGGTTCACAGGAGGAACCCATCAGTGTTTCAGACTCCATGGTGAGTAGATGTCCATGTCATCCGAGAGATGGAGGATCCGGCAAGGCTGAGACGACAAATACCTACTAGCTGTCCCTCCAACATCAACATGACCTCATCGATTTGACACTGTACCAGTTGCGTGCCAATAGAGCCAGGAGAGAAGAGGTGAACGGAGGAGAAGAAACTGGTGAGACCATGGATCGGGAGGCGGTTATGATTTGAATCGTCGAGCGGCAGCCTTTTAATAGGCTACGTGATCGTCAGCGATACGCTGCGCATGCTATGCATAAGTAAGACTATCGTTGGGCATAAGTTGTGAACGCCGACAACACGCTAAGCATTCGTTGGTATAAGTTATGTATAAGTTATCGAAACGTTCTGTGTCATTTACTAATACGTTATGCATACGTCCAACTCGTTAATTATCGCTCAATACTGAAAAAGAAAACATCAATAGTTCAGCGTACGCCAGCGTTTTAGAACACTTTTGATACGTTGCCAAACGCTGGCTAAATCGTCAAGGTGTGATAGGGGCTTAAGCAGGAAAATCATACATCCGCCATTTTCTTGCAATGGTAAGCCGAAAGACGTCTTCGGAAGTCTCACATTCACAATTATCATGCCCTATAACTTATATGTTCAGTGGAAAACAATTGTTAAAAAGATTATCAAATACCTAAAGATTGGAACCGATAAATAACACTGTCCTGGAGAAGGTCAAATACCTCAGGCTTCAGGTGTCAGCCTACGAGCCAGTGCAATTGCACGATATTCAAATAATATAATCACAATGTGTTGCAGTGACCTGCACAGTATTCACCCCCCTCAAATGTTTTCACATTTTGATGTCACCTGTGTTTATTTCATGATGCTTTCAAATCAAATTTAATACATTGAGTCTTCACAAACTCCTCCAAAGTGATAAAGCTACAAAATGCAGATAAAATGTGAATAAGCTTGATTAACAGAGAAAAATCAGATGATTAGTAATTGAATAAGTGTTCAAACCCTTTTCCTAATTAACCCAAAATCACTTCAGGAGCAAATTATTTGTTTGAAAGATGACAAAATAAGTGTAGCAGGATTCACCTGAATGTAATCGGTGGTTTAACTTAAAAATTAAGCTCTCTCACTTATCTAAGAAGTTTTAAGGTGAAACTCACTTGGTCAACCAACAAGCAAACATGAAGATCAAGGAACTTTGCAAAGAAGTCAGACATAAAGTGGTGGAGAAGCACCATTCAGGAGAGGGTTATAATAAGATTTCAAAGTCGCTCATTATCCCTTTGAGTATGGTGAAATCCATCATTAAGAAGTAGAAGACGTATCGTACCACCCAGACTCCACCCAGATCAGGTCGCCCATACAAACTCAGCAGCCAGACAAGCAGGAAACTGGTTTGGGATGTCACTGAAAACCCAACAATGACTGAAATATCTGCAAGGGTCATTGTCCGAGATGGGGGTCAGTGTTCATCAATCAACAATATCCTGTTCCCTTCACAAAGCTGGCCTATATGGACAGGAGGCATGAAAGAAGACATTATTGAAAAAGACATAAAAAAAAGCTCGTATGGAGTTCACGAAAAAGCATGTTAATGATACTACAGGCATGTGAAGAAACGTTTTGTGGTCAGACAACACACAAATTGAGCTGTTTGATCTAAATTCAAAAATCACCCGGTGAATACCATCATTACTGTCAAGCATGGTGGTGGTAGCATCATAGTACGGGGCTGCTTTTCATTGGCAGCGACTGGTAAGCTTGCCAGGATAAAAGGGACAATGGACGGTGCAAAGTACAGGAGAATCTTTGATGAAAACCTGCTTGTGTCAACCATGAATCTGAAACTGGGTGGGAGATTCACATTTCAGCAGGACAATGATCCGAAGTACAAAGCTAAAGCCACATTGGAGTGGCTGAATAAGAAGAAAATAAATGTTCTTGAGTTGCTCAGTCAATGTCCTGACTTGAACCCAATTTAACATTTATGGAGAGACTTGAAGATTGCGGTCCATTGACAATCCCCAAACTTGGCAGAACTAGAGCAATTTTTAAGTGAAGAATGGACAAAGATTTCACCATCTCACTGTGCAAACCTAGTAGAGATCCACCCAAAAATACTCACAGCAGTCATTGCTGCGAAAGGTGCTTCCACCAAGTACTGACTTAAGAGGTGAATACTTTTACAACCAGTGAATTTTGATTTGTACACGTTTTTATAGATATTCCTGACATGTAACTTCCAACTATAAGTGTTTAGTTTTATCTCTTCAGTTATTCATAAAAAAGTTCATTTGGAAAAAGTTTCCACATAATTCATCTAAATGTGGCATTATTGGTAGGGGGTGAATACTTTTGCAGGTCACTGTGAGCAAGCCACGATTGTAATGAACTTGTGGTTTGAAGTCAAAGATCCGTTGCACCACATACCTCCAGGTCTGTTGGCAATGCACTGCCCATATACAGGTATGAGCAATTTGGATAATAAATGAAGGGTTTAGCAAGACTGAGCTTCCCACACCTATCTGCTATCTAGCTCTCATTGTGTGGGATGAAGTACCAACAGCACATCGCCACATGCTTGAGACACTGGACCGGACATTACGTGATCTGATGCAGGAGGATTTGCCATTCGGAAGCAAGGTAATTTTACATAGCGGTGACTTCCGCCAAGTCCTGCCAGTAGTAAAACACCGTTCATGGGCGCAGATAACGGATGCATACATTAAATGCTCTGCTCTATGGCAGCACTTCCACATTTATGAGCTATGTGAAAAAATATGCGAGTACGGCGTTGGGGCATTGACGAGCACTGTGAGAAATATGTCACATGCCTTCTACAACTGGGTAATGAAACAAATGCTTCCAAGAAACGCTGCAATGGGCCGATTGTAACACATCACTGATGGCATACGCATAAAGAGATACCATAACTTTGCAAGCAATGCTACAACAGACAGACTCATCACATTTTATTTGTCCTGCTTTACGTGCCATATTATGCTTAACTTAGCAGAGCTTGTAACTATAACATGCAATACATATGTTGAAGCTGATGAGATAATTGATTTTACAGCTCCTCTAATTCTACAAACATTAACACTGTGTACAGATTAAGAATGGCTTCTTTCCGTTTCTGACATTAAGTCCACATGCTAAAGCTAAGCAGTTATCACTTTGACTACCATCTTGGTTTTGACATTTTATTCACAACAGTCCTAACTTGTTTTCCGTCATGTAGACCTCATGCATACTTGACATCGTGAAACATGAGAACGCAAAGTGGAAACCTTTAGGGTTTTCGGTGCTGGTGACAGGCCAGAAAATGCAGGCATCGAATCCAGTGCAACAAGCCAGAAACTGAGAGCATCAGAAAAGAAATGGCAGGTCCCCCGAGCCCCTTGGCACTCGAGAAAGGGAGCAGCTCGAAAATCTTCCAAACAGGAACCAGGAGAGGAAAGGGATTGTCCACTACCCTCGGACCCACCTCCTGTGTGCTGAGGGAAAAAGGAGAAGGCATTGGGGATAATAGGGTGTTATCCTTACTGTTTTTTTTTTAAATCTTTGTATTTAACTTTTCAATTGCCTAAAAAAACAAAACTGGTTTTGCTATTAAAGGGAAAAGGAAACGGGAAACAAAATTATCCCAGAAAGCTTTGGTGCAACTTTCAAAAATGTGTTGGATGCATCAGAACACAATGGCCAACTCTTTGGAGCAAATTAATAAGAAAGATAAATAGGTATGAAGGACAGCTTACCATGAGAAAAGAGTATCCAAGCCAGAGGCTGCGAAAACCACTGGGGCAGACTGGTAGAGTGACTGCCTGGCTGTGCAGAGCCAATGGTGGTGAAGGCGCTTCGCAAACGGCACAGCGGCTTACGTGTGGGTACACGGCCTCTTCGTCAAGAGGGTGCGAGGGAAGTGCGGCCCCTGTTGCTAGCCAGTAAGACTTGTCATTACGTGATGCGTAGTGGCACAAGCCATCAGTTGAGCATGGCACAAAAGGTAGCGTGCTGAATCGAGGTATACACGAGCCTGCAGAACCTGTGGAGGTTATCACAATATAAATGCCCACATCATGTAAGCTGTGGTCGATTTATTATTAGCTGGGGTCAATTCTAGCTCTTACATGAGCCTTGACCGTGTAACATTTATTTTTTTTTTTTTTAAAGGCTGATGCTAACAAGATGTAAAAGAAAATGTGGATACTTTGGAAGTGCTGTACTCAAAATTAACAATAGCTCAGTTGTAGAGAGATCAGAGGTAAACTGAATCTGACTTCAATTGCCATTCTGATCACAAACACCAGAGATAAAAGGTTAGAATTTGACAAAAAAAAAATTGCATGTCCTTTCAATATAATACTGTACCAGCGAAATGATCTGGTGATAAGCAATTCGCAAATAGTGAATGTAATAATTTGTTGATACACCCCAGGTTTTTTTTTGTAGTGACACACTACTCACTTTTTTTATGTCGACGTACTACTATAAGCTGAAGGATCAGGGCACAGTACAAAGGTTCCTGCTGGCCCTTTCCAACTGGTTTGAAACTCTGCAAGCTGCAGATGACTTTGAAGAGCAGTGGAGGATGTTCAGGGATGTGAACAAAGAGGCAGAATATATCATCATTATGAGAAGGAGAGGAACCCATAAAGAGTGTTGGATCAGTGACCCAATGTGGAAGTTGATCGACAAAAGGAAGGCGGTTGAGAACAGGAGAGACCAGGAAAGGGTAACAAGCAGGAGACAGAAAGCAGATGAAGAATACGGACAACTGGACAAAGGTGTGATCATGAGTTGCAGGAGACACAAGAGGAGCTGAATGGAGAAGAAAGGCAGAGAGGCACAAGAGGCAGCAATTTGGAATGACACCAGGATACTGTACAGAATAGTGTGAAAACTGAGTGGTATGAGCAGTAACACCTCAATACTAATCAAGGACAAAAACGGTAGAATATGACGAACAAATGATGAGAGGTGGAGGGAACACTTCAATGAGGTCTTCAACCAACCCATCCCAAGCCCCACATTCATATTCAACGAGGATGAGATCACTCCTCCGCTGGGTATCAACACCAGATGACTGGAGAAAGGGAGTCATCATCAAACTGCTGAAAAAGGGTAATCTCAGCGACTGCAACAATTGGAGAAGAATCGCATTGTTGTCCGTACCTGGAACATTTTCTGCACAGTACTTGATAGATTCAAGGCGGAAGTTGACGGTGCCCTTCAAGAGGAGCATGCTGGCGTCAAGAGTAAAAGGTCATGCAGTGAGCAGATCTTCACACTCAGGAACATCATCGAGCAGTCTGGAATACCAGAAGCCCCTTGTCATCAACTTTGTCGATTTCAAGAAGGTTTTTGACCATCCACTGGCAGTGTCTCTGGATCTTCACTAATATGGCATCCCCAAGCAATGCATCAACATCTTTAGTACCCTCTACCACAACTCCAGCTGCTACGCCAGGACAAACAAAGGCACTACTGTCTCCTTCGACATCATCACAGGAGTTTGCCAAGGCTGCATCCTGTCACTCTTCTTGGTTCTCCTGGTCATTGACTTCATCATAAAGAAGGCGGTGGTTGGTTCAGAGCCACAGTTCACTGTGGCAACATCATCATCTGATGGACCTGGACTTTGCAGATGGGCCTTGCACTACTGGCCGAAGAGATGGTTCAGCTCCAGGTAATGACCACCAACCTGAAGGTATATGGTGCATAGGCTGGGCTCCACATCAGTTCTGAGAAGACAAAGTCGATGTCCATCAACCAACATCAATGTTAAACATGTCAACCATTTCACTTACATAGGAAGCAACATCTCCAAGGATGGTGATACTGAGGTTTACATCTGCTCAAGAATAGGAAAAGCAGCCTCAGTCTCTATATAACATATGGATGTCCACCAACAACACACCCATGAAGCTTCGTCTCGACATGAGCATCGTGGTACCAATGACAATATATGCCAGTGGGATAGTAAATGTGGCAAAGAGGCTGGACATCTTTCATCAGCAATGTCTCTCCAAGATCAGAGGAATCAACTGGAGAGACCATGTCACCAAGTGCTGGCATAGAGTGAACAACGGTGCTCGAGTGATGTTGTGACGGAGAGATGTCTGACGTTGGCAGGTCATGTCCGACGATTACCCAAGAGGTGACTTGCTGGAGTGGCAATAGAATGGATTCTACCTGGAGGGGAAAAAAACGAGAGGGAGGTCAAAAGAGATTTGGAGGATTACCTTCAAAGAAGACTTAAATGAGAGGGAAACGATCTGGAACGGAGTGAAATAGCTGGTTTGGAACTGGATTCAATGGAGACAATTTGCTGCCCAATGTCCCAAAATGGGGACGAGAGGAACTAACTAGCTACTCACCTGATTGAGCCTCGTAGTTAGGATGGAAGTTTTAGTTTATTAATGTTGTGATGAGATCAGTCGATGTGGACGTGGCCCTTACAAGATGAAATTGTTGATATCTGGTGTGTGTGTAAACTTAGAAGCTGAGATTTGAATTGTTGGCATGCTATATGAGCGCTGTTGGGAGAATTATATTTTGGCAAATGTGCGATATTGTGGATTGCCAAAGTAACTGATGCCGTGAAATGCAGTTGCACGTGATAAAACCACAGTTGTCCATGGGAAAATACAGGTTTTTCCAGCTGAAGGCCAACTATTTGTCATGTTTGTCCTTGGGACTTATTTATTGTCATGGCAAATGCTTGTCGAATAGGGAACTGGCGACGACGTAGCTGAAATGATATAGTCGAAATTTTTGGAATTGGCTTGGAGATTATATAAGTATGCAACTCAGACTCGGCAAATAAACTTAACAAAAAGACATTTGCCAAACAAATGCACAGTGTCGGGTTAAAAATGATGAATGTTGTGTTGTTGTTTTTTTTCCATCAAAAGTCAACGCTCAGGCAGTTAGAGTCCAAAAAAAATAATTTATGTGCGTAATGAAATGAACGCTGATGTAGTAATTATAAGATGACACGGAGCACGGTCCCTTGATATATCTTTTAAAGGGGATAGAAAGTTCACTGTCTGATCATAACTAAGCATCAATTTAAAGAATTGCGATTTTTTTGTTGTTGTTGTTGGGACGTTAACCTTCGTGTGAATATAATTTTGGACAGCAACTTTGGGGAAAATGCACATGTGCAGTCTAAACTCTCTGGCAAGATACACAGCTCAGCAATGACATCACCCATGGGCTTGAGCTTTCATTTTGGTATTACTGATGAAGGTTGGCAACGAAGAGTTGTGCCTGAAATAAATAAATAAATAAAATCAGGTAGAAAATTGAAGTTGATTTTTCAGTGTAATCTCCCTTTAGATTGATGTACTTCCTTCAACGTTTCCCCATTTTCTTTAAACCCTCATAAACTGTCACTCTGGTGCATTGCAGGCAGGATGAATGAATGAGTATGCCGTCCAGTCAGATGGGACGTTAAGCTGGAGACCCTCCTCCCAGCACCGGTTGCTGCTGATGGATGTTAAAGATCTCACTTGAGTCCTTCGCTACCAGCACCCTGGCCAAATTCCACATTCCTGCCTTTACTACCACGAGGAAGTTGATGGCAAACCATACAGTTGAATCCTTGACAAGAAGCTGCTTTAGCATCACAGAATCTGCCTTTGAGCAGACCAGCTTGTACAGATGGACAGATTAGAATTGGGGGGAAAAAACAACTTTGGAATCTGAAAATTGAGAACATGTGAAAACATGCATTATATTGTTATGGATTTTAGAATCCGGTCTGATGAATGCATCCACACATCCAGGTCCTCAGACAGTTCATTTCCTTCATGCATGTTCAGATTAGCCCCATCCCCATGTCTCATGGGATCTTAAATGTGATGTGTTGAGAAGGGTAAAGGATAGATCCCCTCTCTTATGGGAGGCTTTTTCTTTACGCAGACATGTTCACACACATTTCTTTCACGAGCTCTGAAGCCCGCCCCATTCTTCCTCAGCGGCAATCTTCGTGAGCGCCGACGCCCGCCTTTTTTGTGAGCGCACGGGTCGTCATGGTAACCGTGCACCAGCAGGGCGGGTGAGCTTGGGGCGGACGGCACCCCGCGGAGACGGCCCGGAGATATAAAAACGAGCGAGAGGTACGTTCTGAAGAGAAAGGAGGGGAAAAAAGCGTTCTGAAGAGAAAAGCGTGAGGAGAGGAAAAGCGAAAGGAGAGAGGAACTCGAGTAATTCGACTGCGCGCAGTCGACGGGTATGCCTCCACTCTCCCGCACAAACACTTGAGTATTGACATATTTGACCTTGACCTTATCATATCTGGCCCAAAATCTAATTGGTTAATTCCCTCTCTAACTTTACTTTTGTACCAAGTTTGATGAAATTCTGTCCAATATTTCTTGAGTTAGGGCATAAACAGTAAAATTTCTGAGTTTGACCTTGACCTTTGACCCTTGACCTTTATCACATCTGGCTCAAAATCTAATCACTTAATTGCCCTGTTTACTTTACCTTTTTACCAAGTTTGATGAAATTCTACAATTTGCTTCTTGAGTTATCGCATAAACGAAATCCGGACGACGGACGGACGGACAACCCGGAAACATAATGCCTCCGGCACCCTTGGTGCGGAGGCATAAAAAGCAAAGGGCGAGAGAAGTGAGCAAGAAGCGGGTGTCTGACCAGCGCCGACAAAACAATTCGTCCTTCCCAGTGCTTGGGCAAGCGAGCATGTGGTGCACGTGTGGGTGTCTGACCAGCGCCAACGAGACAATTCGTCCTTCCCAGTGCTTCTGCAAGCGAGCGTGTGGTGTGCGTGTGGGTGTGAGCAGTGCCGCCAACAAGTGAGGCATGGTCAATCACCAACAACACCAGGGTCTAAACCCACGACGGACGATCTCGTGCCCTCCAGACTTCGACTGGCATTCAAGGCTGCCCGCGAGAGGGTGCACGGCAAAGGGGTGCTAGCGACGACGTGACACGCACGCACACATTTCAGGACGTTTTCGCTTCACGGACTTTTTGGTGAGCGAGACGATTCTCCCCCTCCCCCTCCCCTGAATGATCTGTTGGGTACCCTTGTCTGTGTTTAGCTGTAAGTAAGTCAACCCCCGATAAGCATCTCTCTTTGTCTCTTTCCTGGCATTTTTGATTGATTATTGCTTTGAAATTCATTCTTTATTTACCTCAGAAAATAAAAAGTTCTTTTTATTTATTAATTTTATTATTACTAAATTATTTGTCGATTCCCAACCTGTCCGTGTTTGTCCTTTCCTTCCATTGGTCTAGCATTGTTTGAACCGAGATAGACTGGGAGGTAATTACCACAGATTTGATCAAAAAATCGTCGGACGCACCAGCGGTTAAAATGCTCGGCTGCCCTAATTAAAATCTAATCAGATAACATTGGTGCTTTGCCGAGGGCACGCTCCCCACTCAGGTAACCACGTGACCTCTAGTTAAACGGAATAATTAGACGGTGGACACTGGAACTCGTGGTTGACTGGGTGGCGTTCGTGGTTTTAAAACAACCCACCGTACCGCAACGTTAATTGTGAGCGGTGGCCCCAGGTCCGGCTCTACCGAGGACAACCGGGGATTAATCCCCCTGAGTGACAAGCTGGTGTCTTGGTACCCGTGGCCGCAACAATATTAATCAAACATGTTTTGCTCTCGCAATGTTTAGACATTAAAGTCAATGCATTAGCCCAACCTCATAGCTTCATGCTAAGTTACATTTAGTACATTCTTCCATTTATGTGCCACACAAAACAAGTCCTGACGCGGGTCTGCAATCTCTGCTCTTTCTAGTTTGCACATTGGCTTCCTACGTTAACCCAGCACCATGGATTTCTGGAAGGGAGTTATAGGTTAACCCAATGGTCCCAGGAGATCATATGGGATGACTAACCTAGATCTTGCCCATGGCCAATTTCTTCTCCAACAAGATACAGAAGGCTGTATCCCTCCCAGAGCATTGGCATGTCCCACGGGCAGGTCGGAGTCTTCTCTGCTTGACTATGAATTACCAGAAGGAATCCTTTCTTCAGATGTCTGCCTGGCATTCCAGGTAAGCCTGAAGGACCTGGCTTTCCTGGGCTCCCTGTCAGTAAATGGGATGAGAAACAGGCATTTTTGTATCATATTTACCTTGCTACAGGCAAGTTAAGATAAAACCATATGCCTAATATTTTATGAAAAAGAAGCTAAGGCTTGCTGAGAAGCTAAACAACAGCGGACAACAGGTTTACAGATTGAGGGTAAAAGGGTAACGGACACAACAAACAAGTAGTGGGAGTAGCAAGAAGGGAAGAGGGAGAAGGAAAAATAAGCTGGGAAAGGATAGTAGAGATCAGGGTGGGTATAGCATGGGAGAAAGCACAAAATGATTACGGATGACGTTCTTGAAAGACTGTTAGGAAGAGGAGAAAAACGATTAATGAAGACATATGATAGATCTGTAAGATCTGTATGAATGTGAAGATAATGTGTCATACTTCTGTGGGCTTCCAATGAGCCAAAATAATCAATCACAATAAAATAGACAAATTATGGGTTTGTAAAGACCTCATCAAGTTTTATAAAATAGCCGAAAACAAGCTTTCATTGATGGATAAGTGATGGAGACTGTGCAATTTATTTTTTAAAGTTATTTGGAGAATTAGAAAATACATGTAGCTAATATACAGGGTGTTCCAAAAAGACTCAGACAGCTTTGGTTGTTAATATATTTAGAACCACAAATTATAAAACAATTGCCTTTGGTTTATATGATACAGAATCTCATAAAGTTTTGTACAAACCATCAATACACTTCAATGTGAGCTCCGTTTGTCACGCACAGGACATCAAGGCAGTTCACGAGTTCTTGCAATGTTCGGCTCAGCATGTTTGTGTTTTTCTTTGTGAAGGATACAATGACCTCAACAATTTACATGAACATGTTGGAAGGATTCGCTTTCCCACAGATTGAAGACCTGGAACCTGATACCATTTTTCAACAGGACGACGCTCCCCCTCATTGGGCCTTAGTCGTTCGAGGAGTCCTGAATGAAAACTTTCCAGGTCCCGAGACGGACCAACCTCCTGGCCCTCACGATCACCCGACATAACCCCCCTTGATTTTTTTTTCTGTGAGGGTTTGTCAGATGTTGTCTACAACACCAACGTGGCAAACCTGCAGGATCTTCATTCTCGGATCACGGCTGCATGCATACTGGTGGATGCAAACATGCTGAGCCAAACATGGCAAGAACTCGTGTACCACCTTGATAGCCTGTGTGCAATAAACACAGCTCATGTTGAAGTGTGTTGATGGTGCCCACAAAAGTTTATGAGTTTCTGTATCATATAAATCAAAGGGTATCGTAACATTTATGGTTCGAAATATATTAACAACCAAAGTTGTCTGGGTCTTTTTGGAACACCCTGGACTCAACAGGAGGAGGAGATGATGATGGTGCAGCACAAAAGCAGGGTTTGGGGTGTATGAAGCATTATATATGGGGAAAAGCATGCGTGAAAGAAAGTTGGAAGATGGTTGAGAGGGGAGATGTGAAGAAAGGAGAAAGAGAGGCAGTAGAGAGGCAGTAGTATGTACAGGCAGTAGAAGAGGCACAGCAGGATTGGACTCTGTGGGAGGGTGTGCAGGTGAGGACGTTGAAGTGGAAAGAGATTTGGAGGATGTAAATAATAATGTTGAATTTCCTGTTGCGGATAACATATGATGTGCTTCCATCCCCAGCAAACTTGAGGGTGTGAGAGTTGTTACAGGAGGAGAGCTGCTCTTGGTGTTGAGGTTGGGGAACGATGCAGGAGGAGAGCTGTTGTGCATGCTCAGTGGCATTGGCAGCAGGAAGATGTAGATGGCAGCACGATCAAGTGCTGGTGGTGGTAGTGGAGATGGTGCAGCAAGAGGTGATGAGATTGAGGAAGAGGAGTTGAGGAGTAGGCTGATGCGAGAGAGGTGTTTGTTTGTAAAAGAGGAGCAGGAGGAGGAGTGGGTGGGAAGATGCAGAAGGAGGAGGATGAAGGCAAGAGGTCTGCCAAATGCTTGTGATTGGCAGGTGGTGGCATACCTAAAGCAGCAAATCATATTACCAGAGGTGGGGTGTAGAGGGTATCTTGATAATTCCTTTTATGCATTTCTTGCTCGACTTGGAGTGTGTGGGACGGAAAGGAGGAGGATGTGTGAGAGTGGCCCAGGTTGCGTTGAAAGGCTCACTTTGGATTTGGAGGAAGTTCATGGAGGCAGATCAAACGGTGTAGGTTGAGGTTGATGGTTCTTTCAGCCCCAAAAGGGGTAGAGACTGAGCGTGGATGAGGTATGGAGATATAATATGTGTTTGTGTGTATGGTCGTTGTTTAGAGTGGGGTATGTTGTAAGGCTGGTTGGTTGGTTGGTCCAGCATATATCTTGGGTGCAGTCGATTCTTGGAGTGGAAGCTGTTGATTTGTTTTCTCACTGAATTTGGGTGGTGGGACAGATGTATCCACGTGTAGTTGCTGCACATGGAGACGTATGTGCCTCTGCTGGCCCACCTTAGCGGACTGTATCGAGGTTTGAGGGCCGAAACAGAATGATGCTGAGAACTTCAATTAAAGACTCGGTCAGTGAGGCACACTTGTGACCGAGGTGTTTTGAAATTGCATGCGTGTAATTTTGTGTTACAGCCTGAATTTAAATTGGATTCAATTTAAATTTTTTGTCACCGATCTCCACAAAATCCCCCATAACGACAAAGTGAAAACATGTTTTTAGAAATTTTCGCAAATTTATTGAAAATGAAATACAGAAAGATCTAATTTGCATAAGTAATCAACACTAAGTCAATACTCTGTGGAAGCACCTTTGGCAGCGATTACAGCTTCGAGTCTTATTGGGTATGTGCATATCAGCTTTGCACATCTGGATTTGGGGATTTTTTCCCATTCTTCCTTGCAGATTTGCTCAAGCTCTGTCAAGTTGGATGGGGAGTGTCGTGAACAGCAATCTTCAAGTCTTTCCACAGATTCTCAATGGGATTCAAGTCTGGGCTTTGGTTGGCCACTCAAGGACTTTCATGTTCTTGTTCTGAAAACATTCCAGTGTGGCTTTGGCTGTATGCTTGGGGTCATTGTCCTGCTGGAATGCAAATCTTCGCTGCAGTCGTAGGTCTTTTGCACTCTGAAGCAGGTTCTCCTGAAGGATTTGCCTGCATTTGGCTCTATTCATTGTTCCTTTATCCTTACAAGTCTCCCAGTCCCTGCCACTGAAAAGCATCCCCATAGCATGATGCTGCCACCACCATGCTACAGGGGATGGTGTTAGATGGGTGATGAGCTGTGCTTGGTTTCCACGAGACGTAGCACTTTGCATTCGGGGCAAATAGTTCAATTTTTGTCTCATCCGACCAGATAATTTTTTGCCTCATGCTCTCAGAGTCTTTCACGTGCCTTTTTGCAAACTCCAGGTGTGCAGGTCATGTGCCTTTTTCTCAGGAGTGGCTTCCACCTGGCCACTCTCCCATAAAACCTAGATTTGTGAAGTGCTGCAGAGATTGTTGCCCTTCTGTCAGGTTCTCTCATTTCAGCCAAGGAACTCTGTAGTTTGTCAGTGGTCATTGGGTCCTTGGTCACCCCCCTGACCAAGGTCCTTCTTGCCCAGTTGCATAGTTTGGTCAGACTGCCAACTCTAGGAAGAGTCTGGGTCATTCCATATTCTTTCTATTTCATAATGATGGAGCTCACTGTGCTCTTGGGAACGTTCAACACTCTCGGAGTTGTTTTGTACTCTTCCCCGGATCTATGCCTCCTTACAATTCTATATCAGAGTTATACGGACAGTTCCTTGGACTTCATGGTAGAGTTTCTGCTCTGACATGCACTGTCAACCGTGGGACCGTATATAGAAAGGTGTGTTTCTTTCTAAATCATATCCAATCAATTTAGTTGGCCACAGGTGGACTCCAATCAAGTTGTAGCGACATCTCAAGGATGATCAAAGGAAATTGGATGAACCCGAGCTCAATTTGCAGCGTCATAGCAAAGGGGTTGAATACTTATTGATGCAAGACAAATAAATTCAGGCTGTAACACAAAAAAAAGTGAAAAAGTCAAGGGGTGTGAATACTTTCTCAAGGCGTTGTATATATATTAGGCTAATGGTCTGTTTGTCTATCTGTCTGTCTCCCACCCTGAAACATGGAAATACTCCTCGAAGAGGGGAAAAAAAAACTATTAAGTAAAAGTTGCTAAAAATTAATCATAACCTATGGGAAAATTACCAAAAACAATTCAATCAGACAAAAAATTTGAACCCGGACGGTATATTGGCAGCAGGCTGCTGCCTCGGTCGCTCTCGAATTAATTTTTCTTTGCTGTTAAGAAATATATAACCTTCAATTTCTGAGCTCTTTCAACCAGTGCAAGAGTAAAAGGCTTCCTTCATTTTTCTTTTTGATATCGTGGTATTTTTATCATGGGCTTCTGCTAGTTTGTTATTTTTCCCTGTCGTTTCTCATTGCCTTGTGGTGAACCTATCGCTTCAGAGGATGCAAAGCAATACAAACCACAAAGGAATGTCTGTCTGGGTGTGGTCGGTGTGTGCGTGTGTTTCGATTACATTTTATATTTTGTACATATTATGAAATGATCTGATGGTGGCTTCTTGGTGAAGGCATGACTGGAGTCTTCAATCCACCTGTGGACAGCTCGTAAAATTCTAAAAACCATTCGAGTCTCAGGATTACCTTATCACCATTGGATTATCAGTGATAACCCAGTTGGCTCATTACAATGACCTTCAGAGATGGGATGATCGATCTGTCTTCCGTGGCCTAACACGTGATGCTCGTACAGTATATAATTTGTGGTTCACTCGTAGCACCTATCAGCTATCAGCTTCAGGTAACTTCAGATAGCCACTAAAATGCATCTCTGAAAATTGGCTCCCACAATCCCATTAACGAAATAAAATAACAAAATAAAACATATAGTCTATACTTTTTCAGAGACATTTATATCTGTACTTCAACTGCACATGCATAAATATATGTTAATGAAAAATCTGCAAAAACATGCGGTCTGTCCAGAAAGAGATTTTTTTTGGAAAAGCTCACCCTTAAACAATTGGCCACAAATTGTACACCCGCATTCACGCTCCAAATACGAATATCAAATTGATATTGTACTGAAATGTCAATACCCGTTTCACCCATCTGACCCTGCAGCCCTTGGTCACCCTCCGATCCCGTTGCACCTGGGGCTCCAGGTCGTCCACCACGGCCTGGCTGGCCTGGCCTTCCTGGAGAACCACACAAGCCTGCAACCAGTGTAAAGGATGTGATGATGAGTCAGCAGAGAGAGTATTGAGGTATTTTAGATGAGAAATCAATGTTAAAGCTCAAAGGACATATGTATGTGTGTGCACAGTACTGTGTAAACGTTTGGGTTACTCCAATGATATTCATACTTAAAGGGTAATCTCAACAAATTATCAGTGATAACAGTCATATGTGCTTATCATTGTAAATTAACAGCATTTATAGATGCTCGTGAAACAAATTTCTTTAGTAAATCACAAGAACAGTGTCATTTTATATGATCAGTCAATACTTTGTGTATCCACCCTTTGCCTTCTTGAGCACCATCACTCTTTTACCCATGCTTCCTGTATACGACTGAAGCACTCTTACAGGAATATTGTGCCAACTATCCCATCATACATTCCAGAGATCTGTAAGATTAGTGGGGTTCTGCTTGTTCTTCTCTGTTTCCAGGTAACCCCACATGGCTTTGATGGGACTCATGCCCAGATTCTGGGATGGTGTAATGGTTGGAGCATCCGCTCCGATTCTGGGAGGTCGGCTTTTCAAACACCAGCCAAGTCATACCAAAGGCTTTTAAAATGATGCCTGCTACTGCTTTGCTAGACTTCAGCATTTAAAAGATAAGTGCACGGACAATCCCCATGCAGTGGCCTGTAAAAGCGTTCACGCCCCCCACCCCCTCCAAAGTTTTCACATTTTGATACCACCTGAGCTTATTTAATGATGCTTTCAAACCATAATTAATACATAGTCTCCACAAACTACTCCAAAGTGATAAAGCTAATAAAAAACATAAAATGTGAATTAGTTAGATTCACAGAGAATATCAAATTATTTTCAGTTACACAAGTTTTCAAACCCTTTGTCGAATTAACCCTAAATCACTTCAGGAGCAAACTACTTCTATGAAAGGTTACAAAATAAGTGTAATGGGTTTCACCTGTATGTAATCAGTGGTTTAACTTAATAATTTAGCTCCCCCCCCCCTTATCCAAGGAGTTTTAAGGTGCAACTCACTTTGTCAAACAAGTTAAGCATGAATACCAAGGAGCTTTCCAAAGAAGTCAGACATAAAGTGGTGGAGAAGCACCGTTCAGGAGAGGGTTATAAAAAGATTTCAAAGTCTTACATTGTCCCTTTTGGTACGGTGAAATCCATCGTTAAGTGGAAGACGTATTGCACCACCCTGACTCTACCCAGATCAGGTCACCCATCCTAACTCAGCAGCTGGGCAAGCAGGAAACTGGTTCGGGATGTCACTGTTTTGTAGAAAGCCCGTGGCTGCTGGTTGCATCATTTTCTGGAAGCGTGGTTGTGCCGATGATGCAAGAGTACAGTCCTGGACAGGTCACCACTCTGACACAAGTTACCTTGAATTGTTATTACCCCAGTGAGCTGGTACTCATTGTGCTGACCACGGAAGGATGATGGGCTGAGTCAAACCACCTGGAGTTATTTCAACGGCACAACAGGGGCTTGTACTCAAGACCCTAAGATCTTCAGCCAGCCACCTTAACCATTAAGCCAACACCAGGCTTGGGATGCCACTGTAAATTCAACAATGACTTTGAAAGATCTGCAAGGCTTTTTGTCAGAGATGGGGGTCAGTGTTCATCAATCAACAATATCCCATTCCCTTCACAAAGCTGACCTCCATAGACAGGTTTCAAATAAGAGGCCATTACTGAAAAGATGCATCTAAAAGGTCTATGGAGTTTGCAAAAAAGCATCTTATGATACTGCAGGCATGTGGAGAAAAGTTTTGTCATCAGACACGAGAAAAATTGAACTTGTTGGTCTAAATTCAAAGCGTTACATCTGGCGCAAGCCTAACACTGCACATCACCCCCATCAACACCATCCCTACAGTCAAGCATGGTGATGGCAGCATCATGTTACGGGGCTGTTTTTCATCAGCAGGGATTGTCAAGCTCGTCAGGATAGGGACAATGGATGGTGTAAAGTACAGTAGAATCCTTGATGAAAACCTGCTTGAGTCAGCCATGAATCTGAAACCGAGTAGGAGATTCATATTTCAGCAGGACAATGATCCAAAGCATAAAGCGAAAGCCATACTGGAGTGTCTGAATAAGAAGAAAATAAATGTTCTTGAGTGGCCCAGTCAAAGTCCTGACTTGAACCCAATTTAACATTTGTGGCGAGAGTTGAAGATTGCAGTCTTCAAAGATTGCAGATGATTCTCATCAAACTTGGCAGAACTTGAGTAATTTTCACGTGAAGAATAGGCAAATATTTCACCATCTCACTGTGCAAATCTGGTAGAGACCGACCCACAAAGACTCATAACAGTCATTGGTGCAAAAGGTGATTCTACCAAGTCCAGACCTCAGGGACTGAATACTTTTACAACCAGTGAATTTTGATTTGTACACGTTCTTTTTGCAGGTATTCCTGACATGTAACCTCCCTCAACTCTAATGGTGTTTAGTTTGATATATTCAGTTATGAATAAAAAAGTTCATTTGGAGAAAATGTTTCTCAATAATTCACAATTCATCTAAATGTGGCATTATTGGTATTGGTAGGGGGTAAATACTTTTGCAGGCCACTGAAGGTGACATCCATGGGGAGGAGGACATTCCTCCTGAAGAAATGCTCCGCTGAGTGCGGTGAGAATTGCGGTGCCATTATTGTGACGTTGCCAGTACACAGAGTGCCTCCGGGAAGTGACAGCACTTCCTCCAAGCTCAGTGGCCATGTTTGTTTTGTCTGATAGTCATTTGTTGTGTCTTGTGTATTTGTCTGTATGTCCATGTGTGTGAAATGTAACTTTTATTCTCCAAAAACTGTTTTACGATGCATTAATGATAATAATAATAAGAGTAATAATAATCATTTATTTAGTGCCTTTGCCAATGGATACAAGGCACTGAGTACTTTGGATCATTACCTTGTTGGAAAATGAATCCTCTTCCGATTAAACGATTTTCACTAAGAACTGCATGGTGCTGCAGTATCTGCTTGTACTTATCTTTTGTTCGCGTCCCAATGATTTAAACAAGTTTTACTCCACCAAATGCTGAGATACAACCTCAGACAGTCACAGAGCCTCCCCCATGTTTAACAGCAGGTTGCAAACATTGCGTGCCGTAATGTTCTCCAGGTCTTCGGTGTACGACCAGAGTAATCGTTTCCATTGTTCAGTCATCCAATCTTGGTGTTTATTTGCAAATTTCAGTCTTTTCATCTTATTCTGTGGGCTCAGCAGTGCTTTCGTTGCTGCAACTCTGTCATAGAGACCTGCTGCAATCAGCCTTCTACGCACAGTGCTGTGTAAGATGTTAATGTTCAGGCCTGCTGTCATTTAATTTGCCAGCTGTTGACTTGATTTTCTTCGATCACGCAAGGTCAGCAACTTCAAGTGCTCGTCTTTTCTTCAGGAGGTTCATCTGGGTCTTCCTGGCTTTTTCTTCTCTTGTAGAGCCAGTTTCTTTCAGGCATTGCAAAGTGTACCTTATTTCATAATTGGAGATATTCAGCTTTTCTGCCATTTTCTTTATAGTGTGCCCTTCTTCTAGCTCGACTAAGCTATCAGGAATGTTTGAAGGAGCCAGGACTTTATACATTGAAAGGAGGCGATTGCGAGGCGATCTCATAGAGATGTTTAAGATAATGAAGGGTGTGGACAAGATAGGTGCAGTGCAGCTTTTCAGCAGAGTGGACAGTGTTAGGACCACGGGCCATAGCTTGAGGGTAAAAAGACGAGTGTTAGAACAGTTTTAAGTCAGGGGTATTTAAATTGGAGAGTGGTTAATGCATGGAATGGTCTCTCTGGAAAGGTAATGGCTGCGAAGGGGTGGATAAGTTTAAATTGGATTTAGATAGGCATCTTGATGTGTTGGAGGGAGAGGGGTATGGGGATATTGGCTCGTGGGGATGGTGACTTTACTGGGGTTGGTGCAGCACAGGTATGATGGGCTGAATGGCCTCCTCTTGGACCACAGTTCCTTGTGTAACTGGGATAGTAAACTGACTTTCACAGAGATTTGAATAATCATCTACCTATATTGCACACCTCTAACTCCCCACAAACGTTAGATCGGGAATAGCACCACAAACTTTTGCATAGTTGTGTGTGTGTTTGTTGAGGCTCAAAAAAGAGCTAAATATAAGGTTGAGGCTGAAGGGAACAGATAGACAAGTGACATGGAGGCATTTATTGCTTGGTATAAAGGTTTTTCTGAATACTATCTCAGCAAAAGACATCATATCTGGGCATTCAATCACAAAAAATAAAATGATTAGATTATATCTTTAGTTACCTGATGGACCAAGCCCACCAGCGATGCCTTTAAGACCAGGAGCACCCATAAATCCTGTAGAGCCTTTGGGACCAGGGTCTCCTGGCAGTGCCTCATCATTACTGGCTGCTCCTGTCTGTCCTTTGCTGCCTGGTAATCCAGGGTCACCTGAAGGTCATAGCACAATATTTTAATAACATTCTTCCATTTACTATTCTGCAGCATTGAAAGAAGGTCCTCAAATTGACTACATGCTGGAAAATAACTTTGGGACCTCAATGTATTCTCCTGAATAACAAGAACACAGAATGGCATTTTTAGTGGACATTGAAGTGAACACCATGAAGGCTTCAGCTGGAAGAGCTTTTTATTGCGTAGCCCAACAACTCGTCACATAGCAACAACTCACAACATTTCCTTCTCAATGTTGAAAAGCTCACATGAGTGATTAAAGCAACTAAACGAAAGAGCAACTTACTGAAGCACGAAAAACACATGCACAAGACAACAGTACCAACTAGAAGGGCACTCGATAGAGCACATACATCCACCCCGTAATGCCTGATCCACGAGAACATATCAGGCCCAATACATTTTTGAAATATCATGCTATACAGTACCATATCGTGGTGAAGAATCGCTTTAAAAATTAAATAATCCTCGTATCCAGATCCGGATTCGTATCTTCACCAAAATCGAATCAATTAGTTGTGATCACACACCCAACCTGCCCACCAAGTTTCATCTGAATACGTCTACAACTTTTTGAGATATCATGCTATATATTGGTTTAGCCCCATCTCTCAATGGTGAAGAATCACTTTCAAAAAATCTAGTAGTCGGATCCAGATTCGGATCTTCACCAAAATCTAAACAGTTTGTCCTTGTCACACACCGAACCTGTCCACAAAATTTCATCCAGATCCGTCTGCCAACTTTTTGAGACATCCTGCACACAAACAAACAAACTGACAAACAAACAAATGAAATTGCTCGTTGAGCAAGGAATTGCCGGAATAACTTTGTCATATCTCCATGATCTCTCAAAAAACAAAAAACCTGGAAATCAATTTGGTTCTTATAAGTCGATAGTGCTACTGTTTAATGAGTTATAGCACTTAGTTTTGTCATGATCATAACTTGGAAGTCAATCGGACTTGAAATGGCGTTTTTATCGCAATTTGAAATTTTTGACCCGACCCCACTGACATTCGACCCCCGACCGCTAAGAAGGTGTTGGTGTGACACCCCAATGAGACATATGGTTGGATACAGCATTGGAAGATGCACATTTTGGATTTGGTTTGAAGTCGATACGACCATTTTAGCGGACGTTATTGCGAAAATAAGAATTTCGGTTTTTCGGTGACCTTGACCTTTGACCTAGATTCACCAAAAACGACAAGTGTCTAAGTTGGACCATGGCCGACGTCTGTACCCAGTTTGGTCATGATCGCTGAAACGGTGTGGCTGCTACAGGGTAAACAAACACACAAACAAACAGACAGACAGACACACACAGAATGACAACACAAACCGACCAACATAATTTCCAAAATTCCGAAGGATTCCGGCAATTAACAAACAAACATAGACAAACAGACAGAAAGGGGTGAAAATATAACCCCCTTCACCTTCGGTGGCAGAGGTAACTCGGCAACTCAAATTCTCATTCGAGTTTCATCTTGAGCAACTGATATTGTTGTTACATCACATAATCATTGAGATGTGAGGGTAGCCTCTTAGTATGAGAAGAATGAGGAATGTGTCATGATTACTTGTGTGGAGACCGCTTAAGGCAGGCAGGCTAAGGATGGTTGTTCAGTTGGGTCTTGCGAATGAACTATTGTTGTGGAGTGATTAGACAGCTGATCTTCCGCTGGGTGTGGGGTGACAAGTAGATGAGGTTCACAAGTCTTCTGGAGATGTTTGTGGTTGCGGCAGTGCAAATGGCCATCTTGCGTCATAACATAACGATGAGTGGGGAGAATGGTGTCGAGCAGTGACGACTGCTGGCTCCCAGACCCTTTCTTGCTTGATGCGGATGCTTTCACCCAAAGTGGTGGGAGCTTTTGGAGTTCTAGTCGTAAAATATCTTTACAACCTGGTGATGCTGTACCAATAGCTGATGTGCATCTGCCGGAATGTGTGGTTGCAAGAGTCGCTCTGTCATTGGTAGTCTGTCCTGGAGCCTTCAATTCACCAACAGCTGAGCTGGGGAATATGGTAGTCCTGATACGGGAGTGTTCCTCAAAATCAGTAGGGTCAAATGGAAATCCTCATCAGACTCCAGAGCCTTCTTGAGCCCTGTTGAGAACTGCGCATTTCATTCACCTTGAGCGATGTCTTTGCCATGGTCTTCAACTGGGCATGACTGGTCCACCACTTTTGTGAGGTCAAGATCTTTTTCACGGAGTAACCGCTCTTTTCGGTGTAAATCTGGCATGGCGTTCACCACATGATCCCAAACCAAGTTATATGTCTCTGCAAAGCTGCAGGATTTGTCCTTGGTCCTCAACTCAATGATGTTCTGGTCATAAGAATGACCATGCTGCTGTTGGGTTTCCCAAAAACTGTGCCTGTCATAAAACATTTGTTCTCAGATTACAATATTCCTCAAACTTCTCGAATACTGAGTCGAGTTTCTTGCTGAAGGTGAATTTGTTGAATACTTACACTGCAGCTTTGCTGGTGCAGTGCAACAAGATGGCGACTTTCTTACTCTCCAGCGCCGACTCAGAAGTCTGTCATGTTGCTTCGAAAAACAGTTCGAACAGCTGTATCCATCGGCACCAAGCACCATCAGCACACAAGCACGTTTAGTAGTCCACTGTTAGGCCTGATCTGTATCCGGACCTCAACCAAATCTAATCGGCTTGTTCTGGTCACCTACCCAACTCCACCAAGTTTCGTCTGAATCCGTCCATAACTTTTTGAGATATCCTGCTCAAAGACAAACAAACAGACAGACAAACAGGCGTGAAATCACAGCCTCTGTCTACCTTTGGTGGGGGAAGTAATAAAAACCTGCTTCAAGCACCGGCTCCTGCTGGTAGTCAATGCACGACCCTTGCTGGCGGCCAATGTACCGCCCCTTCCTGGCAACAAATGCACCGCCCCTTGCTGGCGGCCAATGTACCGCCCCTTGCTGGCGGTCAATGCACCGCCCCTTTGCTGGCGGCCAATGTAACCGCCCCTTGCTGGCGCCAATGCCGCCGCCCCTTGCTGGCGGCCAATGTACCCGCCACCTTGCTGCGGCCAATGTACGCCCCTTGCTGGCGGCCATGTACGGCCCTTGCTGGCGGCCAATGTACCGCCCCTTGCTGGCGGTCAATGCACCGCCCTTTGCTGGCGGTCAATGCACCGCCACGTGCTGGCAATCATTTGACCAACTGGTTGGTAGGATAGCCGAGAGCAGTGATCTTCACTATTTTTGTAAGGGGAGGGAGGCACTTTTGCTGACAAGACATCAGTGTGAGAGCACGCACACTGCCTGCAGGACTCCATAATGGCTGCTAATAGGCCCCGTCCCCATAGTAGACCAGCCAAAAATCGAAAAGTCCCCATAGAATGTTTTTTTGCGGCATCGCTTGTGAATAGCAGGCATCCATGTTGGTTCATTCCACTGTGGCAAGGTAAAAAGAATATGGGTGGATGCCATCGCCAAATTTCAATTTCAAGGTCATTGTGAAGGTCACCAAGGTCATTGCCGGTCGATTTGGGGGTTTTGCCTATTTTGATGAAACCGGTG
>CM068960.1:100217450-100230715 GCA_035128595.1 Eptatretus atami
TGATCATGCAGAAGGGTGAAGATCTCCCCGAAAGATGTGAAGTGGTAACAGGAGGTGGAGTCTCCAATGCTACCGATGCCAGATCAACAAGAAGGGAAACAGTCAGACTTCATAGCAACCACGAAGAGGCTGATACTCCATTCATGTGAGGCAGTCAGTGAGGATATGAAATGGTTGGTGGTCATGTGCAGTGACACAGATGTTTTGCTGCTTCTCCTACACTTCATGCCAACCAGAGCAGCTCAAGTATGGAGGTTTCTGGAACATCAAAGAAGCGGAAGTGGTACCCAATACATGCTGTATCAGGACAAACTGCCACAACCTGTTAGGGAAAACTTGCTGAGTTTCCATGCACTAACAGGTTGTGACACAACCTCAGCCTTCAGTGGCCATGGGAAGAAGACGTGCTGGAAAACTTCCAGGGTCAGCCACTCCTAGTCAGTGGAATTGGTCGTGATGGAGAACTCGCCCAAGTTGAGCAGTTTGTATGTCATCTGTATGGCGTTCTCTGCACGGCAAGTGTGGATCAAGCCGATTTCCATGTGTTGGTAAAGCCAAGAAGGGCCTTGATTTGTTGCCTCCGACCAGAGATGCCCTGGATCTGCACAGTAAACGTGCCAATACCAGCCAAAGATCGGGTTGCAAGCAGATCGAGAATGCATCAGGATACCATCCCCTGTGGACACCGCTGCCTGGGTGAAGGAGAAGACTTTTGCCTGGTACCTATCTGGACAAGACTGCCCCCAATTCAGATGCCTGCCTTCAGCTGTGACCTGTGGGTGCAAATCCAAATGCCAAACAGCTCGGTGCACTTGCTTTAAAAAAAGAACTGGAAGTGCACTTCTGCATGTGGCTGTGATGTGGTAGAATGTTGTAACCCAGCTGGGCAATAGATTTTCTATAAAACATGCACACAGTACATTTTAGCCACATTGAAATTGTTGTTGAACTAATCTACAGTAACCCAAGACATAACATTTCAATTTCTCAGCTTGGTTCACTGCCAGTGAGAAACTTGATTACCATAATAGGTACTCAGACTACTGCATTTCGAAACTGCAGTTTTATGTTACATTGTGTTGTGCATTTATGTAAATTCAAAAGTTTACATGATGTTTTTGTTGTCTGTGTATGAAAACATGAAACAGAAGAATGCATAAAGATATTGGCACCAAAAATGTTTTAATTCTGCCAAAATAAAGGAAAATGATCATTTTGTCATTTTTTGCCATTTTTACCTTTATGACCTTGAAAATGACCGAAAAATTGAGAATCCAGGGTGGTATCCACCCACACCTTTTTCTTTATCCTATGACTCATTGATCTGGCGTGGATGCCTGCTATTAACACGCGATGCCCCAAAAAGTGTAAAATTCCATGTTGGCTGGCCTACTATATTATCAGCCGCACGTCAGGAGCCACACTTTAGGCGAACAGGGACCGCCAGTGGCTTGTGGGCCATGCAATGAAGAACAGAGGCCTAGAGATATGCACACTCACCTCTAAGCTGTCTAGCGTGGGTTTGCATCTCAAACCAGCTACAAACTGTCATCCCAGTGTTTCAAATGCAGGGTGATCCAAATCAATGTGCACGCCATCCCTTATTGGACGGATGTTGAATTGGTTTTCCCATATGCTAGCATTATTTTTTGGGCATTATAGATCCCACAGTGCTCTTCGCAAAGAGTCGGTGAGTTATCTCCGCCACTCAAGCTTAATTCAAATTAACCTACAGTACTATTGCACCAACAACGCGGCAATGCATCATTGGCACAGCCATGCTCCCACCAATGATGCAAACCCAGAGCCACTTGCTGCAAAGGAAATGACAATTCAAAATATAACGATAATCCTGTCAACTAATATCAGTGTATGGAGGCACAATTAACCTGGGTGTCATTGAACACCTTTCATCTCACGGTCAAGGTTGGCACAAATGGCCATTCGCTCCTTCAGAAAATGAAGGAAGCTTATCAGTTATTGACACCCTGCCCCCCCCCCCCCCCCCCCCCCCCCCCACCCTCTCTTTTCCTCCCTCCTCCAACAGGAAATCACATCAGATCCATTTTGACAGAAGTATTTGTGATATGGTACAATTCGGTGTATATTTAGGAAAGTGATGACACGATTACACTGAATTATTCCTTCCAAGAGGCATATGATAGAGGGTGCACATTTCATAGACAGAGGCTCATATTGTGTTGTCAGCAACAAGCAGGTACAAATCAATCAATTAGAAATGTTATGGTTACGGTTTTAGAGGATCCTGGGGACCCCTGCCCCTGCGTGGGGTGGGGGGTGGGGGAAGGTGAGGTAGACAACTTGCCAATGCTCCCGAAGTGAGCGTGTTTCTAGTTAGTTATACATCAACTAGAAAATAAAATTTGACACAAATGTGTCAATCGATATAATGAGAGAGAGAGTGCAAGAGGGAAAAGAGTAAGTAGAAGACAGACATCAGATGCTTCCAACTCAAGTTATGGTCTGCAAAATGATTTTGAAAGGGCACATGCCCTTTGACTTTTAATCTTTTGAACCCAAAATGTAATCAGTTCATCTTTGTCTCATAGTCCATACTTCTGCAAAGCTAGGTTGAAATATCTTCAGTGGTTCACAAGTTATCATGGTAACAAAGATTTTCGCTTCAAAGTCACCCGACCTTAGACCTTTGACTTTTTGATCCCAAAATCGAATCAGTTCATCTTGACATTGCAGTCCATACTTGTGCTGATTTTGGTCGAAATCCTTTCAGTGGTTCTCAAGTTATCGTGGCAACAAGAAACCGATAACGGATGGACAGACGGACGGACAGTCTGAAAAATATTCCTCCAACTCTCAGCTTGTTCATTATTAAGGTGCAAATGTAGCTGTGAATTTTCCAGCAATTTTCAATCGAAGAAATGTCAGTGCACAACTAGCCAGAAAGATCACACCTGCATTTTACTCAATTGGCTGGAAGTCTTTCCAGTTCTTTCAATTCATTTTCTCATTGTCACATTTAACATTTGTCACAAAGCAGCACATGACAATGATGCACAGCACATGACAATGATGCACAGCACATGACAATCGGACGAAACAGCACAAAGCTAAATGTGCTCTGGTAGCTTGTACCTGTTGCTGCGTTTGAGCCTGGGGAGCAACTGCTGAAATCTATCTGTCCGGGTTCTTCCCGACATCTTTGTTCTTTTCACATTTCTTTATACTTTTTCACAATTCTCTTTATTCATTCTAATTCTTGCTTTTTCTCTTCTCTTTACCTCTTTTACTCTTTAATTCTCTTCCTTTATCTATCTGTCTCGGAGCAGCGAATCCTTGCAGACATTTTTCTGTAAGGCTCACTTGGCTGCACCTTCATGGATTTGACGGTTGTGGAGTAGCGGCTGAAACCAGAATCCTCTCCAGGTTCCTTCTGATGACTCCATCTTTGCTCTTTACTTATTTGGGTTCCTTCTGATGACTCCAATGCAGTATTTGGTCTTCCATTTGACTACATCAACACTATCCTGTCAGACTCTGACTCATTGGATAACTCAAGTATTGATGATCTACCTTGTCTTCGGTTCGATCTCCAATGGAGTTTGCCTGAACTAATTTTTTTCTCAGTGTTTCACAGGAGACTTCCGAGTCGGTGCCGGAGAGTAAGAAAGTCTCCTTCTTATTGCATTGCACCGGCGAAGCTGCGGTGTAAGTGTCCAACACATTCACGTTCAGCAAGAAACTCAACTCGGTATGCGAGAAGTTTGAGGGATATTGTAATCCGAGATGTGGTCCACAAGAGGCACCGTTTTGGGGAAACCCAACAGCAGGATGGTCAATCCTTTGAACCAGATCAACAGTATCTCACATCAATTTGGTACACCTGGCTATCTGTTTACATTTAGGTTAAAGGTATTAAATATTCCCCAATATGTTCCAATACAAGTATGACATTGTATGCTGATGCTTTGGCCAAATTCCCTGTTTAGGGTTAGCACAACATGCAAAAGGTAGGTGTTGAGAAGCTTTGTGCAAGCATTATGGATCATACGGCCTTAACCGGGTTCTTAATTAGCTTATGATGTGTATTTATCTTTTAGGAATACTAGCAGAGTACCCGCCCTACAGGCGATCTTGTTCCAAGCATGCAACACGTTCTTCTAACGCATACTTTTATTTGGGCGGTGTATAGGCAACTGAAAGCTGTGTGTCGGCAAAAAAAAAGTACCTCTTCTTCACCGACTATATTAATGAGCAATTTCAAACAACAAAAAAAAAATCAAATAAAGAATATAGATCCATTAATTTCCTCCTCTTGTTCACCGCCTATCCTACCCGGAATTTTGACGCAGGACGCTGCAAACATCGAAATTCAAAACACCACCCGCTGTGTAAATCAAAAGAGAACTTGCGTTCCCCCTCCTCATCCCGACCACCGGAAAAGATTAAAAAAAATACCCCTATACATTAATTGGGGTCATGCTGATCTTACGTAGCAAGTCTGGATGTAATCGGGCCAGAACTGTAGGAGGAGTAGCGTGACAGACACACACACGCGGACGTACACACCGGTCCGTGAATTATAGTTTAAGATTCTCCTTTTTCTCTCTCAAGAGAATAATATCGTTAGACAGTGTGGGAGAAAATAATTATATTAATGTACTCTCAATTATAATTGTTGCTGGTGTTTTATAAATTTAATTTTTATGCTGTAATGTCAGTGATGCTTCCCTTTACCCAAGAGTCTTTTGACCTATATGTTGATAAAAGGAATGTCTTGCTATGGAACAAAGTGACCTGGTTGATAACAGAAACTTTTGCCGTAATTACATCATTCGCTTTTCACCGAGAAGACACGTATTGCAGTTGGAGTTCTTTTTGCCTAAGGCTTGTCAGCCCCCTCCACTCTCCCATGAAAGCATATAAATACCAGGAAATGTAATCTTGTTTTAGTGCAATTATTGTGGATGTATACCATCTCAGTGGGTTGTACTCCTTGGTACCAAGTTAAAATAAAACTCTCTGATGTAATGTACTTTCACGTTGTGGACGGTGAATTAATTGTGGCTTTCATTTGAGTAACAGGATTTACATCGAGTCGGTGAAAACGGTTAACTAAAAGTAAGTCATAAAATAAAATAGAAATAAATAAATTCCACAACAACAGTATAATAATCCCTAATTCCAGGAGTATATAGTGACCATCCAAGAGGAGGTACAAAATGTACAAAAACACTTTAGAGGTACAGTGAGGCAATAAAAGGAGACAGACAAAAATGAACACCCTTCACTTGCATGAATCTGAGGAAGAGTCGTTTCATATCGGAAAGATTACCTGCTGGGCCAGGGTGGCCTTGACAACCTTTTGGGCCAGGTTCACCCTGTATTCCAGGCTTCCCAAGAACTCCAGGATATCCAGGGTCTCCACACATGCCTGGTGGGACACATTGGTGTTTCATGATGACACTTGCATAATCGTTTCCAGGAATACTTGCTTAATGGCTGAGGCACAATAATCTACCAGGATATTGTGGTTGAGCGGTGTGGAGTAACAAATAGACACTGAGGTAGTACCTCTTCCAGTACTACCCCAATTTCTCCTTATTTTCTCCTTACATCAAGTATATCAGAGGAAAATAAATCACGTGTGAAACCATCCATCCATCCAACCATTGGGACCATACTCTGTGCAGAGCGTTGGTGCTGCCTAAGCAGTCTTCTTGGCTATTGGACACAATCCTGGACGGGTCGCCACTCCGACACAGGATATCAGCATGCTGGCACTCATTTTGCTCACCTCAGAAGGATGACAGGCAGAGTCAACCCCACCTGGTATTAATTTTACAGCCGAGTGGGATTTGAACTCAGGATCCTAGGATCCCAAGCCTGCCACCCTAAACATTAAGCCAACACCAGGCATGTGTGAAACAACACCCTGGAAATACCTACCTTTCCTACCCTGTGATCCAGGTGGACCTGGCTCCCCAACGATGCCCATCTCACCCTGAATCCCTTTGGAGCCTGAAACACCTGGAAAGCCTGGCACACCATCATCACCCTGCTCACCTGGCCATGAGGGTGAGCCAGGAGGACCAGGCACACCTGGATGCCCTGTGGGGAAAAAAACATTGTTCAAAAATCTTTGCTAAGAACTTTCACCAATATAAAGTTAATGGAAAAAAACAACCTTTCATGTAACACTCCACTACAGTTCCACTTGTATAGTCTTACCAGGTATACCCTGAAGTCCTTGAAGACCCGATGATCCTTGCTGTCCTGGGTGACCAAAACCTGGATGACCCTTGTTGCCTTTGAGACCGACAGCTCCTGGTTCCCCTTGGGAGAAGTAAATGAGTAATTGCAGTCAATCAGTAATTGCACATTACACAAGACGATTACATACATTGCCAATGCTGAATTTCAATGATATTCCAAATGAACACTTTTGCAGCATTCGGAACTGCTGTTCAGCTCAATTCCACCGTTTAAATTTTGAAAATCAGTTCAGGTTAAGAGTTTGTACAGCGTTTGGATCCTAGGAGTTTGAACCGTGTGCGGGAATTAAATAAATAAAAACCCCGGATTCCGAGGAGCATTGGCCACATGCATCTTGGTTGAACTTTCACCATTACTCCCGTCGCTACATTGGCTGAGCATTATGTTGACTGGGAGACTGCCGGCGTTCATCGGGAGGATGAGAAAGGTCGACCTTCCGATCTGCGGCTGGATCTTCAAGGTGTGGGAGGAGATGCCGTCGAACATCACCAAACGAGCATTTCTGAAATGCTGCATCTCCAACAACACGGACGGCACAGAGGACATCATTTGGGAGGAGGAGGAGGCTGCAAGTGACGATAACAGCGACGTGGACTTGCTCTACCCTGATTAGGACAAGGAGTTATGTGCAGTCTTCGACGAGGAAAGCAATGACGAGGATTTCCTCGGATTTAGCTGAAAAGCTTCGTCAAACCCAAACGGCCCTTTTCAGGGCCACAAATCCACAATAAATATGTATGATACGGGTACGAATCCCTTTTCTTCCTTCTCCTATGAACAACAACAAAAAAATCCTCTTTTTAATATTTAAAAATAAATAAATAAATAATAAAAATAAATAAATTAAATAAAGAAAAACTTATTGGTGTCCTCTCCTCTCTCTTCAACTTCTTGAGAATGAGAATAAGACTGTTAGACTAAATTAAGCAGACATGGGAGTAAGCACGTTGATACTGTTACGAATCTGGCAGCCATTTGCACACAACAGCCAGAGTCCCCGCAGTTCAGTTATTTCAATAGGTATGTGTTTATAGTTAGGGTCCCGTCCCTATGTTTAATGGGTGATTAAGTGTATGTGTCCTGCGATTTATTTTTTAGTTAGAATTAATAAACAACAACAACAACAACAACAACCTTCGCTCCTGCCACCATCGGCCTTCCTCACGCGCATGCGTACCGAGCACAGACGTGGGCGGGGCTTCCATCGCCTCAGATCGGAGCCTCGCTCCAAAAAAGGGCATGGAGTGTTTCCTCTGCCCAATGAGCGAAGGGCGAGCATCGCACGCGCGCCCCAGCCAATGGGAAGCCAGAACACCAAGGGAAAGAGGAGAGAAGCACCAAAACAGCAAGAGTCGAGAGGTGCGCGAGAAAGGTTGTTGGTCGGACCCCGCCCCGTGTGTTCTGGCCTGCTGGGCGCTCCTTGTCGTGGTCTCGGTCTTCGTCCCTGGTCTTCTCCTCGGTGCTTGGTGCGAAGCTGATCGTGCGGGTTCGAGTCCCACCGTGGTGGTTTGTGTTGGAGCGCTGGGCTGGTGGTCGGAGCGTCCGACTTCCCCGCCAAGAATCCCGGGCTCCACAGGGGCAGGTCGGCAAGCCGCATGACACGGCCAGGTACACCACGGACTCTGTCCCCCAGCTGAACTATCTCCTCGGCTGGAGGACCGAATAAAGACCCGGTGGGTCCATTTCTTTTTGGATGTGTGTTGTGTCTGTGGGCCCAGTCTTTAAGTAGAAACGGTATAAGTGCGTTGCATCATTGTACATTTGATTATATTCAGGGTCACTCTGCTCTTTGTCTCCCTCTCCCCATTATAAAATAACCCCGTGTTAAATGTACAGCTCGTTGCCTGTCTTTCTATATTGACCCAGCACGTGTGGGCTTGAAAAATAGGGAGGCCGTTTGTGCTGTAAATTGTTCATTTGGTCCGGCAGGCTTTGGTAATCCCCGCTCGGTTACGCCGGATCCGATCGGTAATTCAGCGACTCGGTTCGGACAAAGTCGGCCGAGGGTGTGGCTTCCCGGTAGTTAGACGGCGTGGGTATTTAGGAGAGTGCAGAGGGTGTAAGAAATCAAAACAAGGAAAGGGAGAATACAGAGAGGCCACCAACCTGTATGTGATGAGAAAGTAACAGACCTAGACACTCAGCTTTGTCGCCGGAGATCCCAATGATTTTAAGGGCCTTGCTTTCCCACAGCATCAAAAAGGGCAAATTGTAAGGCAGGGGTGCCAGCCCAAACGCAGAGTAGTACTCCATGAAGTTGCAAATGAAGGCCTTGTGAGTTGTCAAAAGTTCAGATTGGCCATGGAAATACTACACGACGAAAGATGCCCAGTCCGCAGTTGGCTTTGGAGGTCATCTTGGAAATATGGTCTGCCCAAGAAAGATCATAGCTGATGGTGAGACCCAAAAGTTTGAGTGACTTCACCTATTCAAGTAGTTTGTTTAAGCAGATGGGAGGGTTTGCCAGATGGTCCTTTTGGAGAGAGATGGTGAGTGTGTGGGATTTGTCGGGGATGAAAGACATTTTCCAAGTGTTTTACCAGCTCCTGATTCTATTAAGGTCTGCAGAGAGTGAAGAGGCTGCTGCCCGCCTATCTGAAGGATGAAAAATGATATTCATAGGGTAGAATCATCAGCAAAGAGATAGCAAGGATTTAAGGGAAAAATAAAGATCATTGATGAAGATGAGGAACAAGACTGTGTCTAAGACACTGCCTTTGGGCAATTCAGCTTTGACAGGGAGAGGAGATGAGAGAATTCCATTGAGAGCCACACACTGAACATGGGGGTGGAGGAAGTCAATGTGACACGACAGGAGGTGGCCTTGGGTGTTGTAAGCAGAGAGTTTGAAGATCAAGGTGGGGTGCCAGACTGTATCAAATGCTCGATATATCCAGACCAGAAAGACAGCCATGATGTCATGTAGGACATTGAGGGCTTCCATCCAATACTGGGAGAGGAGAAGAAACGTGTCTAAGGTAGAATGACCGGGTCTGAAACGGAACTGATTATTTGAGATCAGGCTGTTGGAAAAAAAAAAAGAAAGATTGGATGTCCACTGCAATGACACGAGTACATTCCATAACCTTGCTTATAATTGGAAGTGAGCTAATAGGCCTACAGTTAAGAGGATCGATCTTTGCACCATGTCCGTGTATTGCAGTGATGTTGGCTAACTTCCAGACAGACAGAAACTGACCCACAGAGAATTACCTGGACAGTTACATTAGTGTAAGTTTACTTGATAAACAGTACAGGAATAGCCCTGCCGGTTCACAGGTCCGCAGCAACTGCTCAACACAGCCTATGAGGAAAGGTTTAAAGCCTGATGTTGGCTGTTGAGGTGACTGGCTTAAGATCTTAAGGTCTTGACTCGAGTTTGAGCCCCTGTCTTTCCTTTAAATAACACCAGGTGGGTTGACAGCCTGTCATCTTTCCGAGGTCAGCAAAATGTGGACCAGCTCACTGGCAACAGGGGCACTATCAGCGGTACAGCCATGATCCTCAATGATGCCACCAGCAGCCACAGGCTTTATACGAAATAATAATAATGTTGTGGTTCTGTAAAACCGGCACTCCTCCAAGACAATGGCACCCAACATATAGCGATCTTAAGACGGTTATCTCATTAGTATTTGTTTAGTTAGCCCTTTCCATATGTCTAGTGGGTAGATGGGAAAGATATGTTATGTAGGGCTTTTAGTTTGCTCTTCACTCCTTTATTCTTTCATTTATTTCATCTCTACTTCCCTTTATCTCGTACACAAATCACACAAGCATGCACGCAGATTGGTAACAAAACAAGGAGCGTCGAGAGGACACAGTGGAAGCTCATTTGCCTATGCGTGCCATTTTCCATTCAAACGGGGCGCCATAATCCAACTGACGCCTCAGCTCAGACCCTTACTATGCTCACCACAATGTTACAGCACTCACCATAAGCACTTCAAACGTCTTCTCAAATCCCCACAGCAACCTATGTTCGATGCCTTCACCACAAACGCCACAACCATGAACAACTACCCCAACCTCTTCACCACAACTACTACCAATGACCCCAACCTCTGGCACAAACGCCACAACCATGACCAACTACCTCAACTTCATCACCACAGTCACCTCACTTTTACAGCAAATTCCACAACGCTTCCCTCACCCTCCCCTATAACCACTGCAACTGCCATCGACCCCCATGGACGCTCACTAGTCTCTGAGGGTGCCAGAGGAATGAAGACATTAAGAGCCAGGGTGTTTTGGTGTATAACTCGAAGCGCAAACCTGCACTGGGGTTCATTTCAAGGACATGCGGGTAGCTCCGGGGTTTCCCCCGAATAACCATGCTCGAATGGAGTCCAGCGCATGTTCAGGGCTGGAGAGCGCTCCTGAAGACCCTCGGCCAATGTTAATTACGGAGCTCTATTGCCTGGCCAGGCTCAAAGGCAACTGAAGTCATTTTTTATTCTGGAGCCTGGCGGGACGTGGCTACGGCACGGGGCCACTGCTATGCGCCAATGGGGGAGCTCAGGAATGCCTACAGGGCCTTTTGATCTGATTTTTGGCTCCTCCCTCACTCAGGCTCTATAAAAGGGAGCAATTCAGCTCGCACGCTCTCTCTCTTTCGTCCAGGCTCCACGAGGTGGTTGTCCAGGCTCTCTCGCCTTTGTCCAGTGTCCGAGCGGAATCTCTTCACGAGCCAGCGCAACCGAGCGCAGAGGGCAGAGTAGCCAAGTGTGGCAAGTGGGGTGGAGCGAGCTTTTGCCAAGATGGGCCGGAATCACCCCCGGGTCATCGGCGCTCAGTTTTGGTTGCATTCAGCAGCCAATATTCACACTTGTAGACCTCTCACACATCTCCGTTTCGTCTTTCTCTCACGCATCTTTTTCTCCCATCTGTGTCTCATCCACTGAAGATGCACAAGCTAAGAGAGCATTACTGATTCGCACATCTCACACATTCCTCTTTCATCACGCTGCACGGCATTTGCACCTCCCACCCCCTCAGTTTTCCTCCCTCCTCTCCCTTCCTAAGTGATTAGGTTGTGCCGGTCTGTTGACCGCGCCAGGTCCAACGAGGTCGCTGCACCTCAATTGTCTCTCCTCTTTCTGGGCTACCTCTAATTTCCTTGGGTGTGTGTGTGTGTGATGGTTCCTGTTATGTGTAACATAAGTTAAGATTGTCGAAGTTTATCGGGGGTAACTCTGCGCTGTCTTCTTGTGTAAATATTTGTGTTTCTTTTGCCACACCAACAAAATCCTTGCTTTCCCCAACTACACATAATTGTTGTGCCACATAATTTTCCTCACCGAGTTATCATAAATTTGCTTTGTTATAAGTGTACCCAGCTCGTTTTTGTCTTTTCCTACATTAGTCCAGCAAGGTCCGCACATTAGCCTAGCCAGGAAGTTATACCCCCAATAATCTGCTTTTTAGCCAGTGTGTACTTGGCAGCTCTGCTTGGCTGCAACTGATACGGTAAATTTGACACAAGTACGCATCGAGGGCGCAATTCCCCGATAAGGCAATTGTGCGTTCCCAGTTAAACGGTAGTCAGACAAAGGATACTGGGTCACGTGGATAAATTATTGGCATTCGCGGTCAATTAGCGACCCGCCGTGACACTAACTTATTAGTGTGCGACGGCCTCGATTCCTGGCGAGTCTGGGGAGAAACCAGGGATATCCCCACCCTTGTAATACCCCCATGACACTGGGTCCGCAACAATAATAATAATAATAATAATAATAATAATGGAAAGGTTTTAGTTCAGTGACATGTTCTGTAAAGTTACTTGGATGTGCATACGCAGTGCGTCACCCCCATGTGGAATAAAATGTGGAGCTCCTACTTGGGTGTTGTCTTGCTTTGCTCATTTGCACCCCTTAATCCCGCAGATACGTCACAATTGGCGACGTGTTTGGCACTTTGCTCATTTTGCATTGCTCACTACGGCGTCCGTGGGGATTCTGTCAGAGTACCAACCACATGAGGACTGGAAAGATTTTGCTCATCGTTTGGAACAATACTGCATCGTTAACAAGATGGCGGAGGCAGAAGATGCTGATTGTTGCCGGGCCAATCTGCTCAGTGTGTGGCAACACAACATATGCCCTGATGAAGGACTTAGTCTCCCCCGATAAACCAAAGGACAAAACCTACGATGAGCTGGTTGAGATTGTGACCAAGCACCACAAGCTGAAACCCGGGAAAATTGTGTCCCAGTACAAGTTCTCCACCCGCGGGAGGAAGGAAGGTCAGTCATTGTCTGAGTTTGTTGTTGACTTTCGCCGGTTGGCTGAACATTGTGAATTTGGCACCACATTGGACGAGATGCAAAGGGATTTCATTGTTATTGGCATCAACAAGGAAGCAATTCTTGGGAAGTTGTTGGCCGTTCCCAATCTCGATCTGACTAAAGTCGCGTCGATCGTGACTGCCTGTACGACTACCGACGAGGGCCTGTGTGTCGTCACCAACAGGGAGCGGAACTCCCAGTCGAGTTTGTTTAACGTGAACAATCTGAACTCATCATCGTCAGCTGAGAAGCCCAGTAAACATAAATTTCATCGATTTGCTCAAAACACCTCAATTCAGAGGGTGAGCTCTTTGTGCCAAAGCATAGCAGTAGATCGTCATGTTCTCAAACAGGTAAATCATGCTGGTGTTGTGGTGGCAGTCACTTACCCTACCTGTGTCATTTCAAATCTTGCTCCTGTCATAAATGCGGAAAACCTGGCCATCTGTGCAAGATGTGTCATCAGACATCCCAACATGGTATGACTCACCACATCATCGATTTGGCTGCACCAATGACTGGTGGTGAAGCAATACCTCCTCCCGAGGAGTATGATTTGCTCAGTATGTCAGGAAAAAGCAAACCCATTGTTGTGGATGTCAAGCTGAATGACATTCCCGTGGATATTGTGGAAGAAATAAAATTAATTATATCTATGAATTCTCAATTTTGCTACTACTGTTTATAACAGTATAGAATAAGGTGTTACTTTTGTACT
>CM068960.1:100242052-100252262 GCA_035128595.1 Eptatretus atami
ATATGTATATATATATATATATATATCATGTACTGTATGTGTATATGCATTGTGGACAGAACCAACTTTCTGAAAATGGTTCATTTTAGATTTGGAGAGGCATGAAGTCTGTGGGGTTAAGAGAGAGGGTAGTATAGGTATTTTTGCAAGTGAATGTGCACATTTTGTGTGTTGACATGCATGGAGGTTATGCATCGATGATAAAAGCATGTAAAAAACATTCATATAGTGCCTAACTAGTTTGTTATGAACAAACACTTGTTCAAAATTTGATATTATCAGCCTACTAATGGCATTTTAAACTCTTTTGCAATGAAAATAAATCACAATATATAATTTGTAGATTTTTCAGGTCGATATGCACTTTCTGAACATTTATGTCTCTATATAAAAAAGCTAGCACCAATACATTCAGATTTACAGATGAACACGTTTTGTTGGTCAGTGATGCATTTCTGTGGTTTTGACGGCCATCTTGTTTTTCAATTTTGAGGATCAAAACACAATATTTCAGCTTGGTATCCCATTTTTGTTTCATCATAATCACCCTCCACATAGGATTAAATATTCTCGTGACCGACTTCTACTCAAAAATTCCCCTAGAAGTCTTAAATGAGACTTTTTCAGAAATTTGACCTTAGTCTACACCCTTCATGGACACATTCATAATATATTGTATTTTGGAAGAAAGATAATTTCCTCAAAGCCATTATAAAAGTGCAGGCACTCCAAAGCATACATTATGTGAAATAAGCATGCCTTTTCCTGCAGCAGGTCAATTTACACATTATTCGAACCATTAGGCTTTGAAAAAAAATCGCAAACATTGTCTCCAATCACCGATGTCTCACTCTGGATTCACAATTGACTAACTGGCCAACCAACCTATCAACTCACCACTGTTTGAACTGCACGAAAAGTTCACGTCGCTCAACTAAGCCAGATTCTCGTCGGAGCCGACCCAGACTCACCACGAAAAAAAAATCTTCAGCAAACTTCATACATAATTCTCATGATATTTTAGTTGGGTTTTGTCCCAGGACAAAATCCTCCCTGGAGGATTTGTACAAAATGAGGTTACATGAGAGATAGAGGCATTAACCCTTTGAACCCGAGAGGCTGTTTTACCAGCCACTATTCAAACCTCCATATACCTGAGCAGCCAGTTTACCAGCTGTTATTCAAACCTCTATATACCTGAGCAACCAGTTTACCAGCTGCTATTAAAACCTCCATATACCCGAGCAACCAGTTTACCAGCCACTATTATATTCAAACCTTCATATAGCCGAGACAACAGTTTACTAGTTGCTATTCAAACCTCCATATACCTGAGCAGCCAGTTATCAGCCACTATTCAAACCTCCATATACCTGAGCAGCCAGTTTACCAGCTGCTATTCAAACCTCCATATACCTGAGCAACCAGTTTACAAGCTCTATTAAAACCTCCATATACCCGAGCAACCAGGTTACCAGCCACTATTACATTCAAACCTCCATATACCGAGCAACCAGTTTACTAGCCGCTATTCAGACCTCCACATACCCGAGCAACCAGTTACCAGCTTGCTATTCAAACCTCCATATAGCCGAGCAACCAGTTTACTAGCTGCTATTCAAACCTCCATATACCCGAGCAACCAGTTTACCAGCTGCTATTAAAACCTCCATATACCCGAGCAACCAGTTTACCAGCTGCTATTAAAACCTCCATATACCCGAGCAACCAGTTTACCAGCTGCTATTAAAACCTCCATATACCGGAGCAACCAGTTTACCAGCCACTATTATATTCAAACCTTCATATAGCCGAGCAACCAGTTTACCAGCCACTATTATATTCAAACTTCCATATAGCCGAGCAACCAGTTTACTAGCCGCTATTCAGACCTCCACATAACCAAGCAACCAGTTTACCAGCCGCTATTCCATTCAAACCTCCATATAGCGCAGCAACTAGTTTACCAGCCGCTAATAAACCTCACATACCCAAGCAACCAGTTTACCAGCCGCATTCAGACCTCCACATACCCGAGCAACCAGTTTACCAGCCGCTATTAAAACCTCCATATACCCGAGCAACCAGTTTACCAGCCATGATTCTTTTCAAACCTCTTTATCGTCGAGCTACCAGTTTACCAGCCGCTATTTAAACCTCCATATACCTGAGCAACTCATTTACCAGCCGCTATTCAGACCTCCACATACCCAAGCAACCAGTTTACCAGCCGCTATTAAAAACCTCCACATACCCGAGCAACCAGTTTACCAGCCGCTATTAAAACCTCCATATACCCGAGCAACCAGTTTACCAGCCACTATATATTCAAACCTTCATATAGCCGAGCAACCAGTATACCAGCCACTATTATATGCAAACCTCCATATAGCCGAGCAACCAGTATACTAGCCGCTATTCAGACCTCCACATACCCAAGTAACCAGTTTACCAGCTGCTATTCCATTCAAACCTCCATATAGCCGAGCAACTATTTTACCAGCCACTATTATATGCAAACCTCCATATAGCCGAGCAACCAGTATACTAGCCGCTATTCAGACCTCCACATACCCAAGTAACCAGTTTACCAGCTGCTATTCCATTAAAACCTCCATATACCCGAGCAACCAGTTTACCAGCCACTATTATATGCAAACCTCCATATAGCCGAGCAACCAGTATACTAGCCGCTATTCAGACCTCCACATACCCAAGTAACCAGTTTACCAGCTGCTATTCCATTCAAACCTCCATATAGCCGAGCAACTATTTTACCAGCCGCCATTAAAACTTCCACATACCCAAGCAACCAGTTTACCAGCCGCTATTAAAACCTCCATATACCCGAGCAACCAGGTTACCAGCCACTATTACATTCAAATCTCCATATAGCCGAGCAACCAGTTTACTAGCCGCTATTCAGACCTCCACATACCCAAGCAACCAGTTTACCAGCTGCTTTTAAAACCTCCACATACCTGAGCAACCAGTTTACCAGCTGCTATTCAAACCTCCATATAGCCGAGCAACCAGTTTACCAGCTGCTTTTAAAACCTCCATATACCCGACCAACCAGTTTACCAGCTGCGATTCAAACTTCCATATACCTGACCAACCAGTTTACCAGCCGCGATTCAAACTTCCATATACCCGAGCAGCCGGTTTACCAGTCACGATAAAAACCTCCATATATGCAAGCGGCCATTTTACCAGCCACTATTGATACCTCCATATACTCGAGCAGCCGGATTTTTCTCCAGGGAACCCAGGGTGGGGGAGCTGAAAGTCCAAGGAGCTCAGGGTTCAAAGGGTTAAATATCTGAGTGCACATGGCTTGTATAAGTGTAGGATGAAAGCCACCACTCTCTTCCTGAAATGTTGGACTTTCTGAGCCTCTGTTAACAAAACCTCGAGTTGTTTGTGCCCTCATGTTTTCCACTCGGTGGTTCTCCAAATTTTGGTCATTATGGATTATCCCAAATATAAACTATCCTTTGATCATGAATGCACTATCAAGCCAGATAAGAGAAAAGCAAAAGCACCTTTATTTCCTTTACTACCGGGGGCACCTGGAGATCCCACAGGGCCAGATAACCCCGCAGGGCCACGGGGACCTGGAATGCCTGGGAGGCCTTTCTTTCCACCAGAACCTGACAATGAAATTGCAAATTAAAAATGAAAAAAGCATGACAAAAGTGTTACTTCTACAAGGAAGTTGGTCACTCCATGAATCACTTTTAACTGTTATGTAATCACTGATACAACAATCACTGCTTAATCATAATTTAATTTTAAAAATCATAACATTGGAGAAGTAATGCTTAAAAGGTAATGGTATAAATAATTTTTAAATAACAATGTAATAAAATGCTTGGTAACAATTGAAGAAGATGAATAGTTTAAAGTGATGGGATATGTGAGTTTAAATCAACAGGTCATGGTGTATGAATACAATGGCATGTAAAAGACTAAACGGCCGATTCTGTCTAACCTTTCAGTACTCCCTTTGACAGTCTGTATTCCCCCAACCAAGTTCTTCTTCATTCGGTCCCCATTACTGAAAAACTCACCTGGATTTCCTGGAGAGCCGTCAAAACCTTTATTCCCCTTTGATCCATCCTCACCCTTATTGCCATCCATCCCTCTCTTGCCTGGCATTCCCTGATATCCTTGCTCTCCTGGGGTTAGTCCAAAAGAAAGACATTGTATGTGCAGCACATCTTTAAAAAAAAAACAGTTCCATACTCTCAGTAGCACCAGTTTTATTTTATCATACTACCAAGAACTTGAAGTTGAAGAAAACTTGACTGTGTAATAAAAAATATTGTTATTCCTATATTAATTATTTTTTTAATGTAAATAGCAATATAACAGTTTAGCAGTAGCATTTATATTACATTGCTCATGCAATTTTGAGCCATCTCTTTTTGCACATGATTATGGGTAAATTGAAACTCAACAAAAACTGTGTTTATATTTATCTAGTTCCGTCAAGTTGTGGCTGACTTTTGGTGACATTCATGATCGGATCTCTCCTCTCCAAGCATCCCTGTCCTGCATTGCTTCCTGAAGCTCTGGTCGAGACAGCCTGGTTGCAGCAGCCTATTCTTTAACCCATCCATCCAGCACATACAACATCTGCTTCTTCCTCTCCTTTCCTCAACCATACCCAGCCAGCATGGTTGATTTCTCCAGATTTTCATTTTCCACATGCATGATGTGTTCAGAGTTTCACAGTTTTTGTTTTATCATCAGTCGTTCGAATGTACATGGTGGTTTAATTTCTACAAAAAACTGATTTGTTTGTTCTTCTTGCAGTCCATGGAATTTTTAATATTCATCTCCAAAATCACATTTCAAAACTATCAATCCTCTTATTCTCCCATCCCCCATGCAGCGGAAGACTGGGTTTTTTCCAATCATTTCTCTTTTTCACTGTCCACGACTCACATCCATACATTGCAAATGGAAACACCTGAACATTCATCATCATCCTCCTCTTGGTTTGTATTGTCACATCCTTCTCTTTCCAGATCTTTATCAATACTCACATTGCTGTTCTCCCAAATGTTAACCATCTATCAATTTATCATCCACATTCTCCACTCACTTCAGTCTTAGAACCCAGGAAGATTAAGGTTTCCACTATTTCCTGTGATCTTCTCCCTTTCTGAACATGTCGAGCTTCTCAGTTGACACGGTTGTAGTTTTTTCGGTTTAAATAAAGACCAGCTTTTTCACTTTCCTTCTTCACTCTCTGCAGAAGTTTCATCAAATCCTCTTTACTTCCTACCAACAGAGTGGCATCATCAACATACCTTAGATTGTTGATGCAGATCTTCCTTCAATCCTGACTCCAGCCTCGATGCCATCCAAGTTTGATTTCCTCATGATGTACTCATTATGCAGACTGAACAGTTAAGGAGAGAGAATGAACCCCTGTCGAACCCCCTTTCCAATTTTAAACCATTCTGTCTCTCCATACTATTCTTACTGGAGTTCCTTGTTTCGTTTACAGGCTTCTCATCAGACATATCGGGTGGTCCGACACTCAGCATCATCCAAGTCAATTCATGATCAACACAAAAGCTTCGCTATAATCTCTAAAATAGAGATCCACCTTCCTTTGATATTCCCTTGCTATTTACATAATCCATGCAATATGATCTCTAATGCCTCTTCCTCTTCTGAAACCTGCTTCCCTCAATGGACATTTCTCGCTGAATGAAGTCTTTTCTGTGTTCAATGTTCTTTTGTAATATCTTGCTAGCATGTGAAATCAACACAATGGTTCAGTTATTTGAACATTCTCTTGCATTCCCTTTCCTCGGCAATGGCAGAAGACTGGCTGCTTCCACCTTTTAAGCTGTTCAATCCTGCTCCAGATCTGTGTGTACAGATAATTGATAATATTTTGATTACCTCCTCAACTACCTTAATGAGTTCTGTCGAATTTCATCATCACCTGGTGCTTTTCCATTTGACAGCTCTTTCAGAGCTCCACATACCTCACTCACATGCTATCATTATTGGTTCTTGCTCATATTCTCTTTCTTCGAGGGTGGCCACCATATAGTTACTGTATCTCGTTTGTACAGAGTTTCGGTATAAGATATTACATCTTTCATTCACCTGTTTCTTCTGTCAGCTCTTTTCCTGTTATACTTTTAAGGATCCCAATCCTAGATATAAACTTTACTGTGATCTCTTAAATAAATAAAAAAAGATGTCTTGTTTTTATGCTGACTGACAGATGTGACTTTGCATACTACAGAAATCTTCAAATTGTTTGCCATCATGTGTATGCAATGAACTTCAGATAAAACGTGAAGAGTTCATTTCCAAAATGTTGCACGTCCATTTTTTGCCATCCTAAGGGAAATGCCCTTCACGGACACATTCTTAATTCATTGTATTTTGGAACAAAGATAATTATCTCGAGGCCATTACACAAGTGCAATCACTGCAGTGCACACTTCAGGTGAAACAAGCACGTTAAGCATTGTGAAATCATCATCATTGGGTCGATCATGAACGGACAGTTTTTTGGTTGCTAATTTTACTCGTGTGCTCTGCAGTATTCATTATATCAGAATTGGTGGTAATCATCATTGAAATGCCAGGTAACAAGTCTTTCTGCTTCACCATTTCAACGACTAAGACCCTGCTGCCGACATCAGGATTATTTTTTTTTTGTCATTGAGGTTTATTCCTCAAAATTTTGACTCTACTTCATCTGTCCCTTATCCTCAAACCTGCCGGGTTGGGTTAGATCTGTCCAGTATAGCTCATTGGGTCACACAAGCTACTCCACCATCGTCAACGTAATAGTCAGTTTGAGCGGTAAATAAAAATTATCTTATAATATAAATTATATTCAAAAGTGAGTGAAGGTGTGATGTTGTTTTGCTGTATCATCCAGGAAAGTTGTTTCATGAATAAATAAATAAATAAATAAATAAATAACTAGAATGGTACTTGATAGAGCATATACCTCCACCAGGCTGAACAATTTATATTTGGTATAACCGATAGTCTGGATCTGGACATGAACGAAAATCGAATTATCTTGTTATTGTCACCTACCCAAATAATCCATCAAGTTTTGTCATAATCCATCCACAACGTTTTGAACTATTATGCTATTTATCGTTTTTGGCCCCATCTCTCAATGGTGAAGAATCACGTGCAAATTTAAATATTTCCTTCGAATCCGTCCATAACTTTGAGAGATATATATATATATATATATATATATATATATATATATATATATAATATACAGTATATGTATAATGTAGTATGTTGTTTGTTGTTGTTGTTCGTCTTTCGGCTGCTCCGTTAGGGGTCGCCACAGCGGATCATCCGTTATGATCCGCATACTGATTTGGCATAGGTTTACGCCGGATGCCTTTCCTGACGCAACCCTGGTCGCCTCTTACGACACAGGATAAGATTGGTTTCGCCATGATTCCGGGCTCCCTACCCTTCTCATGCGGGCACAGCACAGAGCGCCCGTCCTCAAGCGATCCTCCAACCCAAGCGTCCGATTAGCCGGATTACAGGCGCACGCCACTACGCCCGGTGTATATATGTATGTATGTATATATATTATATATGTATATATATGTATGTACAGTATATATATGTATACTGTATATGTATGTATGTATATATATATATGTATATATATATGTATATATGTGTATATGTATGTATGTGTATATGTATATATATGTATATATATATGTGTATATATATATGTTTTATATCGATATATATATATACCTATATGTATATGTATATATATTGTTACGGCTGTGGAAATTCGCAAACACCATTCAGGTCCCGTAGGTGAGGTATTCTGAAGTACATGTGTAGTTAGCCCAAACCCATTGTTTAGAGGGAATTAATGTGATTCATTCGGGCTGCGATCCTTGAGTTAGGCGTTTTTCTGTTCTACCTTTGTTTTGAGCCAACCACGCTAACAACAACAACAACGCCAGCAGCCACAACCTACCTTCACCACTCGCTACCGCAAACCTCACATCACCGCCATTCCAAACGGCACCATGGCCATCGGACACCGCCGAAAACCCTCCACCACCTTCTCCTACGGCCACTCCCGCACCACCTGTGGACACCGAGCGTCGGGCCATCTTCAGCGACACACGCGAGCCGCGATGCAGATGGCGGTTTCCGAGGGGAATTCGGATCAGGAATGCTACACGCCCACATCTGATCCATCCAATTAGGAAGCGCGGGGCGGCTTGGCCCCGCCTCCAGACGCGCCTGAGGAAATCGGAGATATGCAAATTTGAGGATCAGGAAAGATTCACGCCCCTTTTCTCCGTCCAATCGGCGAGCGTGGCTCCGCCCCTGAGGTCGTTGGATCCGAGAATTTGCATATGGTGGGTTCCTGGAGCCGATAAAAAGACGAACACGGCCGGGCGCAAGGGCGGCTTCTTTTTCCTCTTCAGTTGGTTCGCAAGAAAGTTGTCGTCGAGGTTCCCTGTCTGCTGGTCTGGTCGGGGAAGAGGTCCTGCGCTCGCGGCTTGGCGAGCGACCTGTAAACGGAGGCACGGACCGGAGACGCGGCGGCGTCGGTTGTGAGGTGGACCTGCGCGTCCGGACGAGAACTGCCGGAGAGGGTTCGCCGGCCGCGAGAGAGAGGTCGGGGCCAGCGCGGCCACGCTGACGGCGCGGGAGAGGGACTCACCAGCCAGACAAGGGAAGTCGCCACTTCTTTTCTTCATTTCTTTTGGGTTCTGTGTGAACGTGTGTGTCGGCGCCATGTCTTGTAAAGTAGTATTGTTTTAAGTGGTCCGTGTGTCGCGTATTCGGTTGTAGCTCTGCGTCCTCGTTGCTTTTGTCGTTCCTTCTTTTATTTGATATATGTGCATTTCTTTAATTATTATTGTTGCTATAAATATTTGCTATACGTGTGCTTTGTGTCCGTCTGTGTAAATAAATGTGCTTTTGTTGAATTGTTTCCCCGTTTCGCTGCGTCCTTCCTTCGTTGGGTCTCCATCTTGTTTTACGTAAAGGGTACGTAGTGGGCGCGGGGGCGCCCGATAATTAATCAGGAACCGTCGAGGCCGACGATAACACCGCTCGGTTATCCCGATAGCACGGAACGGGTCGCTTAAGCGGCCCGTATCCGAAGTCGACCTGCGGCGAGTGCGGTCGCCCGGTTTACCATCCGCGTGGGTACTTAGGTAGGTCGAGTTTGGCGAACAACCCTATCCCACGCGGGTGGCTGATTGGCACGATCGTGGTAGGCGTGAAAGGCCCACCCGTGACTGGATCCCGGCGTTAGTCCGGGAGGGTCACGACTAAATTGTCCGTCCGGTGGGCGAGGCGGTCGCGATTCGAGTCACGTGGCCGATCGCACCGCGGCGGGCGCGAATTCGCAACAATATATATCTATATATATAGATAATATTAGATATAGATATAGATATAGATATATATATATATATAGATATAGAAATATAATATATATATATATATATATATATATATATATATATATATATATATATATGATAATCAGAAAATGTGTGACCCCAAAATGAGTGGTGAATCGCCGGTACCGCATCCGACACAGCCTTTGCTGCATGGTACCAGCAGTGATATAAATGCCGCCTGCCAAATTGGACACTATCTCCTGCTTCACCAAGCACAATCTGCTGCGGTCGGGCGCAATGATAATTAATGTCATTCTTCGACCTGAGATAAACGTCATGACGTCACCGCCAAGACATACATTCTGTCTGTGGCTGCAGAAAGAGCTACAATATCTCGCAGTGCTAATTGCAAAGCGCTTTTCGTTCCGGGTGCCATGCAGCAAGGGCTGTATGGGACAGTGGGACACAGTACCGGCATTTCACTCACAGTTTGGGATCGCACATTATCTGGAATAAACACAAAAGGTTTTCAGTCAAAAATGTATGGAGGCTTGCTATGTTGCCCTAATGATGCCCGAATAAGGGCAAACCGGTCGGTAACTGTACTTCTCCATGAACTTGTGACAGTATCTGAAATTAAATCTTTGCAATTAGCGCTGCGATATCCCTCTTCCAGTAACCGCAGACAGGACTTGTGTCATGGCAGTGATGTCACGACATTCGTCTCAAGTCGGCAAATGACATTAATTATCATATTATATACAAGGTGTTTCAAAAAGATTGATACAACTTTTACT
>CM068960.1:100282077-100294337 GCA_035128595.1 Eptatretus atami
CAAATGAACTGTACACAAGAAAAGAGAGAACGCGAGTGGCACTTAGACCCCGTGGGGTCTTCCACCCCACGGGGTAAAAATATATTAGATCTGAGACAGTATAACATTTGAGCATGTCTGACAGGGTGTTTACCTTCATCGAGTCAATACTTTCCGAGCAGATAACCCGATTCCACTGGGCTGTTGTAAAGGAATTAGTTTCCAATAGTGCGTGGAATATTTTGGGAGTTTGACAGGGATGTATTCTGAACGCATAATGGCAGGGACCCGCGGAAATTCTGCATAATGTAAAATGTGATGTTGAGTCATCAACCCCTTTCTTCTTCAAGTCTGCATCGCTCCTCCCTCCCAACTCCATGTCCACATCCTCCTCCCTCCCAACTCCATGTCCACATCCTCCTCCCTCCCAACTCAAATTGCGCATCCCTCCTTCCTCCCAACTCCAAGTGCGCATCCCTCCTTCCTCCCAACTCAAGTGTGCATCTCTCCTCCCTCCCACTCCAAGTGCGCATCCCTCCTCCCTCCCAACTCCACGTCCACATCCTCCTCCTCCCCAACTCCACATCCTCCTCCCTCCCAACTCAAATTGCGCATCCCTCCTCCCTCCCAACTCCAAGTGCGCATCCCTCCTTCCTCCCAACTCCAAGTGCGCATCCCTCCTCCCTCCCAACCCCAAGTGCGCATCCCTCCTTCCTCCCAACTCGAATTGCGCATCCCTCCTCCCTCCCAACTCCAAGTGCGCATCCCTCCTTCCTCCCAACTCCAAGTGCGCATCCCTCCTTCCTCCCAACTCCAAGTGTGCATCCTCCTCCCTCCCAACTCCAAGTGCGCATCCCTCCTTCCTCCCAACTCACGTCCACATCCTCCTCCCTCCCAACTCCACATCCTCCTCCCTCCCAACTCAAATTGCGCATCCCTCCTCCCTCCCAACTCCAAGTGCGCATCCCTCCTTCCTCCCAACTCCAAGTGCGCATCCCTCCTCCTCCCAACTCCAAGTGCGCATCCCTCCTTCCTCCCAACTCGAATTGCGCATCCCTCCTCCCTCCCAACTCCAAGTGCGCATCCCTCCTTCCTCCAACTCCAAGTGCGCATCCCTCCTTCCTCCCAACTCCAAGTGTGCATCCCTCCTCCTCCCAACTCCAAGTGCGCATCCCTCCTTCCTCCCAACTCCAAGTGCACATTCCTCCTCCCTCCCAACTCCACGTCCACATCCTCCTCCCTCCCAACTCCACATCCTCCTCCCTCCCAACTCAAATTGCGCATCCCTCCTCCCTCCCAACTCCAAGTGCGCATCCCTCCTTCCTCCCAACTCCAAGTGTGCATCCTCCTCCCTCCCAACTCCAAGTGCGCATCCTCCTCCCTCCCAACTTGAAGTGCGCATCCCTCCCTCCCACTCCAAGTGCGCATCCCTCCTTCCTCCCAACTCCACGTCCACATCCTCCTCCCTCCCAACTCCAAGTGCACATCCCTCCTCCCTCCCAACTCCAAGTGCGCATCCCTCCTTCCTCCCAACTCCAAGTGCGCATCCCTCCTCCCTCCCAACTCCAAGTGCGCATTCCTCCTCCCTCCCAACTCCACGTCCACCTCCCTCCCAACTCCACGTCCACATCCTCCTCCCTCCCAAGTCGAAGTGCGCATCCCTCCTCCTTCCCAACTCCAAGTGCACATTCCTCCTCCCTCCCAACTCCACGTCCACATGCTCCTCCCTCCCAACTCCACGTCCACATCCTCCTCCCTCCAACTCGAATTGCGCATCCCTCCTCCCTCCCAACTCCAAGTGCGCATCCCTCCTTCCTCCCAACTCCAAGTGCGCATCCCTCCTTCCTCCAACTCCAAGTGTGCATCCCTCCTCCCTCCCAACTCCAAGTGCGCATCCCTCCTTCCTCCCAACTCCAAGTGCACATTCCTCCTCCCTCCCAACTCCACGTCCACATCCTCCTCCCCCCAAGTCACATTGCGCATCCTCCTCCCTCCCAACTCCAAGTGTGCATCCCTCCTTCCTCCCAACTCCAAGTGCACATCCCTCCTTCCTCCCAACTCCAAGTGTGCATCCTCCTCCCTCCCAACTCCAAGTGTGCATCCCTCCTCCCTCCCAACTCCAAGTGTGCATCCCTCCTCCCTCCCAACTCCAAGTGCGCATCCCTCCTCCCTCCCAACTCCACGTCCACATCCTCCTCCCTCCCAACTCCACATCCTCCTCCCTCCCAACTCCACATCCTCCTCCCTCCCAACTCAAATTGCGCATCCCTCCTCCCTCCCAACTCCAAGTGCGCATCCCTCCTTCCTCCCAACTCCAAGTGCGCATCCCTCCTCCTCCCAACTCCAAGTGCGCATCCCTCCTTCCTCCCAACTCGAATTGCGCATCCCTCCTCCCTCCCAACTCCAAGTGCGCATCCCTCCTTCCTCCCAACTCCAAGTGCGCATCCCTCCTTCCTCCCAACTCCAAGTGTGCATCCCTCCTCCCTCCCAACTCCAAGTGCGCATCCCTCCTTCCTCCCAACTCCAAGTGCGCATCCCTCCTCCCTCCCAACTCGAATTGCGCATCCCTCCTCCCTCCCAACTCGAATTGCGCATCCCTCCTCCTCCAAACTCGAATTGCGCATCCCTCCTCCCTCCCAACTCGAATTGCGCATCCTTCCTCCCTCCCAACTCCAAGTGCGCATCCCTCCTTCCTCCCAACTCCAAGTGCGCATCCCTCCTTCCTCCCAACTCCAAGTGTGCATCCCTCCTCCCTCCCAACTCCAAGTGCGCATCCCTCCTTCCTCCCAACTCCAAGTGCACATTCCTCCTCCCTCCCAACTCCACGTCCACATCCTCCTCCCTCCCAACTCCACATCCTCCTCCCTCCCAACTCAAATTGCGCATCCCTCCTCCCTCCCAACTCCAAGTGCGCATCCCTCCTTCCTCCAACTCCAAGTGTGCATCCCTCCTCCCTCCCAACTCCAAGTGCGCATCCCTCCTCCCTCCCAACTCCAATGCGCATCCCTCCTCCCTCCCAACTCCAAGTGCGCATCCCTCCTCCCTCCCAACTCCAAGTGCGCATCCCTCCTCCCTCCCAACTCCAAGTGCGCATCCCTCCTTCCTCCCAACTCCAAGTGCGCATCCCTCCTCCCTCCCAACTCCAAGTGCGCATCCCTCCTTCCTCCCAACTTCAAGTGCACATCCCCCCCTTCTTTCACAGCATAGTAGTCACTCGCTGTTAAGACTGCTAAAGTTTCTCAGTAAAGTAAATTGAGGGAAAGGTAATTATACATCAACAGAATTGACAGAATGGTTAGTGGTTTTATTATGTTTTTTTTTTTACTTCCGGTGGATGTGCGAACCAACGACTGAGCATATACACCATGTGCACTACAAAAATGAATAAAACTTGAAATTGTGTGAATATCGATATTTGTAAACCTCCGCATGCACTGTGTGGACCCAAGAGCTCGTAAATGAGGTATCATTCAGCATTGCACGTGCTGTGGTTACGCCGTTTACCTCGTTCTGACACAATCGTTCAATTTGCATTTATATATCGAGTAGGTATATGTACGTTTCAGAGGTTTACTGAGTTTTACACCTATCCGCGGAAGACCTTTGCAATGAGGACGTATAATTTTATATACTCATGTAATTATTCACTTGTAACCATCCTGGTCAACAAGGCAGTATTTTTTATATCCAGTATATTTTGCTGCTTTATTTCATCACAAAATACATTATGGAAGACCAAGCAAGTACCTTTGGCACTTGGTGCTGCTGGTTCCCCCTTTGACCCTTTTGGTCCTTGAAGTCCCATCATTCCAGGTGGTTGCTGCAAAGATGAACAGCCGGTTTGCTGTGAGTGCTGCATTCTTTTCAGGGGTTTTATATTTAGCATTGCAATCTTATCATGGAACCCAGGAATGATCAGAGAGCATCTGGTTCGAATCCTGATGCACCAATATGATTTCAACCTCTTCAAACGACTCAAACCTACTTTGGGTTGGCTGATTTGTTGCTTCCATCTGAGTACTTTTTGTTCCCCGCCCCTTTGAGAAGGTCAATTGTGTTACCCAGATGGTTTCCATGGGAACAGAATTCAAGCAATCACAGCCGTGATCTAATCACGTTGAGATAATGTCATAAGGAATACATGAAGCCTGGTGTTGGCTTAGCGGTTGGGGTGGCTGACTTGGGATCTTAGGGTCCTGAGTTTGCACCCCTGTTTTTCTCCCGTTGAATTATCACCAGGTGGGGTTGACTCAGCCTGTCATCCTTCCGAGGTCGGCTAAACGAGTACCAGCGCACTGGTAATAGGGGCATCGCATCAGCGGCAGAGCCGTACCCTCAGCCAATGATGCTACCCGCAGTCTTGTGCTGCATACGGAGGAGGAGAAGGAATAGATCTCTGAAATATGAAAGCAAAATCTTGAACGGTTTTTGAAAAATCGTGGACACAAGCCAAGCTACCGAGATGGTTGCCATGGCAACATGATTTAGCCAATCACAGCCATGATCTAATCAGTTTGAGGTAACATCATGAGGAATAGATATCTGCAATATGAAAGCTAAATGTTCAACGGTTTTTGAAATATCACGCACAGAATAGTACATGGACCGATGATCCGTCAGTCGGATGGAGCTCATTTTATTGTGCCCCATCTCCGACCTTGGAGGGATGGGGAGCAATGGCGTATCAGTATAATTGTCTAACTTGTAATACATGTTCAAGTTTATCCATCAGCCTCAAACACTAAATATAAAATACAGCGATGCTCGACTCTCCTACCAAATATATGACACCCATTTCCATTTTTATAAATTACCCATATGTGCATCGGATTTGTATAATCGTGTCATCAAACAGACATTGGATATCAGACATTGAACAACTGCAAACTACAAGTGATGACAACATTGGTGGAATTGAGCAGGAACTGTGCCAGAAGGTTATGCTGCTCAATGTGCAACAGTGACAAAATGCATGAAATGATGCCTCAACACAATGAAGCATTGTCTTTTGCTTGTCACAAATGTTTTTATGACACTTTTTGAGGCTTGATATTTGGCTTTACTAATGATGTAACATGTCTGTTTAGCAAATAAAATAATCAAATATTATCTGTGCATTATTTTTCATTAATGAAGTCTGACAGCTCACGTCGGTCTGTCGGCGAACAAGATAAACAATGGATTTTTATCCAATTGAAGATAGATTAGAACATGTTTACTACCAAATGAAATGAAGTGCAGCTGCTGTTTCAAACATTTACCCTTCATTAGAACGAAATTAAAAAAAAAAAATTCTCTGACAAAGGGCGAACACTCAAAACGTCAGTTGCATCCTGTTTTTAAAGTCTTCAGTAAGACTTGACTGAGGTCGAGTTCAAACTGCTGACCTCCGAGATTCTCTAACCATTACACCACCAGTCAGACTCAAAGCAGATGCTCTAATCATTATGCCAAAGAGATATTGAACTCTGCCTTCAGTCAAAAGGCTAATATCCCAAATCGGTCCCTTCCTGTACCCACCCTTTCCGACATTAAAGAATCTAAGCAATTCATCCTTGGAAAGTTTCAAACATCACTCTTATCCCTCAGAAGTAAGAAAGACACCAAAGCTGAACCCCTCAACTACAGATCTATCAGTCTTCTCCATATTATAAGTAAAGTAATGGAGTCCATCGTTGCAGCCAACCCCAGACACTATCTCCTCTCTAGCTAATCTGAGACAACTCGTTTGGTTTCCAACATGACCATTGCACATTGGATGTGCTACTCCTTCTGACACCAGTGGGTAGATGGTCTGAAACACAAGCAAGAGGTTACGGACATATCTCGAGCGTTTGGCACTCTCTGGCATCCAGCTTTGATCTCTGAGTTCTCTTCAATCGGATTTCAGGGGCCCTGCTAAAGTGGATGTCTGACTTCCTCCATTCATAGAAACAGCAAATGGCCCTTGATGGTGTCCTTTCCCAAGGCTGGGGCTTCACAAGGCAGGGTCTTATCACTTACATCATTCTTGATCAATATCAAAGATTTGGCTGATTCTTTTGAAAACCAACTTTACCATTTTGCTGACAAGTCCACAAAGTTTAGAATGATACATCACACTTGCAAAAGGCTGGCCGTTGTGGAATCCATTTTGTCAGACCGGGACAAGATAAGCTGCTGGTCAGCGACTTTGAATATTATCTTCAAACACGCTACCATACTGTCTCTCCTTCAAGCAATCAAACTATCCAATCCACTTCTCTGGACAGCCACTGGAAGAAATGCCGTCCCTGAAACTCCTTGGCCTCACGAGTTGCCATAACTTTTCATGGGAGGATCACCTCACCAAGCTAGCATCAAAGGTCAGTTGCATCTGTGTATTTTCCATAGATCTTAAGCATTCTTGAACTGCATCGAGCTCATCATGGTGAACAAGATTTTCATGTGGAGTTCCATGGAGTATTGCTCCCCACTCTGGGTTGGTGCTTATACTTCCTTGCTCCTTTTGAGGCAGTCAGAACATTGCTTTCTCACACCATTGATATCTAAAGGCAGGAGGCAGAATCCCAAGGACTTTCATTCTTCCACTGGCGGCAAGGCGGTGGGCTCTTTTTAATCTAAACTTGCATCTGGCATTGCTTCTCCTGCCCTCTCGTGCCTCTGCCGTCCCCAAGCCACCTCAGATCACATGAATTGCTCGAAAAAACCTCATCTGCCCACCCTCACAAAATCCACAGAGGTTTCCTCCCTGCATTCATTCATCACATCTTTTTCCCAATTGTGAAATCATCGTGTATCCAAATTGTGTCATCCTCCTCACCTCAATCTTTTATCGGTGCTACCCATCAATGGTACGTGCTCACCCATACACATCAATGATTGCTTCTACATGCTGTTTCTCTACGAGCCACTGCTACTCATGTTTGTGCAAGTCCATCCCCTTTGGTAGTTTGTGAAGCTACTGCCCTTTGTTGTTCAGCTCATCCACAAACCTAGGCCCATACATACAGCATACACATCAGCCATCAAACACCTGCTTTCCTTTCGGGCCCTTTGAACCAGATGGACCTCTGTCCCCAGGCAATCCCTTTGCACCCGGGTTTCCTGGAAGGCCAGGCTTCCCTGATCGGCCACGTGGACCAGGTCCACCATTGGTGATGTCCGATACATCCATGCATGAGCACTCACCAGGCTGCCCTAGAAAGGAGAAGGGCGATTGATGTCAGACTAAATTAGCTACACAGTGAGTGCTTTACATAGGGACTTATGTTACTATTAATACAATTTTCACATGATATTGATGTGTAGGTAACAGAAAAGTATGAACTATAATACATCACTAACAGGGGTAAGCCTGATGTTAGCTCAGTGGTTAGGGTGGCGGCTTGGGATCCTAGGGTCCTGAGTTCAAGCCCCGTCGGCCGCTGAATTAATACACCAGGGGTTGACTCAGCCTGTCATCCTTCGAGGTCGGCGAAATGAGTACCAGTTCCAGTGTGTGTACTGGTAGAGGGGCACTGCATCAGCGACAACAGTCGCGCTTCAAGAAATGATAGCTACCCCGGCAGCTAAGCTGCCATACGACCACCACCACTAACAGGGGTGGAAATGTCATCAGTGCATGCATGCACAATCACACTTTATTTCCCTTGCGCGAGTAAGAAGTGATTGCTGCAAGAAGCCATGATGGTAGAAAAATGGCAGTGGATCGCAGAGCCAACTTGTCCTTCAGCTTGTTGTTTCTTGAAGGCCAATTAATCCCCAAAGATTATTTGTAACTTTTTGGTTTGAACGTCAGTTCAAATCACATCACGTCACATCCTATTGGATGTCCAATCATCTGTCCGTTTCTTGTGACACATGTGGCAGTATTCACAACACCATGAAAGCTAGTAGGAGGATATTAAAACGTTTTTTTCTTTTGGTGGTAGGCCAGTGGGGTGAGTCCTATATCACAAATTATCAATACAATGAACAATCCATTAAACATATGTTCATTATAATGAATCACTCCAGTGTTAACTCTTTGGACAGTGGATCCTGTCTTGAGAGACCAACCACCTCTCATTTCTGCCCACCTACTTTAATGCACAGATGTCCATTTTCTTTTGAGAAACAACTTTTAAACGTGACCAATGGCATTGAAATTCGGTTAATGTAACTACTAGCAACCATAAAATTTGGCTAATTTAATGATCTCAGGTTTTGGAAAACCACTCTGCACAGGTAGTGTATAAATGTCTGCGCTTGTTCTGGGAGGTTCGATTCTGACCCTGGCTGAGTTTGATTCTCATCTCGATTGTTGTGTTTACTTCTGGTCACTGTCTTTGAGGAAGGATGTATCTGCCATTGAAGGGGGTCAGTGTAGAGCTGTCAGATTGATTCCAGGGAAGTATAGACTAAGCTATAAGGAGTGACTGAGACAGACGGGACTTTCTACTTTAGAGAGGAGACCCTTGCAAAATTTTATTCAAACGAAAAGCTTTAATAAGATGCAAGAAAGCTCAGCTTTTGAGTAAATAAGAGGAGAGTTAAGACAGTTGAAAGTGAGGGGTACTTCACACACAATCATAATGTATACAATGGTTTTCTGGGGAAGGTGGTATAACAGCAACGACAGGACTTGGGTTTAAAATGTAATTCAATTCGTACATCGAAACAATGGAGATAGAGTGGTACAGTGACAATAGCTAGAAATGAAATGTAGACCAGAATACAATTGAGTGTTCTCTGAGCATTGTGTGCATGTTGTGCTGTCATAGTGTCTTGATATATTGACTCTCTGAGTTATGAATGTTGTCAAGGTCATTTAATGTCCTCTCTGTTAATGCAACTCTCACCAAACTGTTCTTTCCCTCCAAGAAAAAAACAATCCCCAAATGTTGATTGGGACATGTTAATGTACATCGTGTGTGTGCGAGATAAGGATTGTTACCTAAAATACCTCACAACGTTACTAAAAGAAGCCAAAAATACTTGGAAAAGTAAGTACCTGAAAGAAAGGGGTATGCCTCTGCACAACCAAAGAGTATGAGAACTTTCTCAGCCTTGCCAAAAGGGCTGAGATCAAACTGCTGCCCATACTGCAGACTCCGGACAATGTGGGCAGGTGCAAGGCCCGAACTGTGGACAGGCATGTTCTATCCAAACTCTCTACCATTGCTGACAGTGAATGGACTTTAAACCTTGCAAGAGTGCCTCCTGTGAACATGGCAGGCTTGATGCTTATTCAATAGATGTCTGCAACATTGGAGAGATGATGTCGTGCACCATCACCAACGAAGTTACGGCATCCAACTTTTTGGCAAGATTTAGTTGTTGTATTTGTGGATCTTCGCGACATGAAAATACACAAAGCTTGTGCCAGCTAGATTTACATGGGAGCTGAATGTATCGGACAGACTTCCCTGAGCGAGACACCGCATCTGGTTTGGATGCTTAACACTGATGGGAAGGTCATAACTGGGGCTTGTGAACCACCAGCAGTTTTCAACTCATTCCATGCAATGGTTCAGGAGTACATAAAAATTAGACAAACAAACAAACGCAGACACTTTGAATTATAGTATAATTTATTTCCAGCTTTTAAAGAACCTTTTACCTCTATTATTCATGTCATGTTGTTTTCCTTAATGCTTGCCCAGCTCTTGTATACAATAGACTAATGCAAAAAAAGTGTTGGGACAGAACATCCAAAGTTGACATGAAACCTTCAAACCTGCATCCATGTGCATATTGTTGCACATTCAAAAGTAGAATATGCCGATTATAAATGCGTGCAGTAAGTACTGAAACTATGTCGTAATGAAGATGCCACAAGTTAAATAGCTCACTGACTTTCAATGTGGAGTAGTTAATAGGTACCAGATATTTGCAAACAACAATTACTGTATATTGGGCCTTCCAAAGTCAAATGCGGTGAAATTTCTGGGGAATTAGAAGACGACCGTTCATGCCAATTTTGAAAATAGGACAGGCAGCCCATTATTATTAACTTAGAACTTATGAATTCATAAAATAAAATAAATGATTGCAAATCAGTAATCTTGCACGTTTCCTAACTGTTCAAGTGCTTTTGCTATTAGAGTATAGAACAGGTTTTTTTTTTTACATTGATTGAGGTTTTCAGCCCAATTATATTTTGTCCGACCCACCTGTTTCACTGTTTCCCCTCTCCAGCCTTTCTCCCCTCTCTGGCCTGGCGGTCCCACCTTTCCTTCTGCCGCTGTTTTGTTCAACATTAGAGCTGAGGAAAAAAAAAAAAAGACATGCAAAAGTATCTCTGCAAACTGAAATGACCAGCATTCAGGAACGAACAATGATTATATATAAAGACAAAAACTTGCGCAAAATCATAATAAGTGTACACCCAAGGACTTGGTCACAAAAGTTTTTTTTGGGGGGGGGGGTATAAAGTTGATGCTCATTGGAAAGCTGGAACATAACAGAGCATGAACATAACAGAATGAACACAGAGGAAAGGGTGGGGGGAGTGGGACATACCCCACCTGGTTAGTTAAAAGCTAGACAATATGGCCAGTGAGCATTGGTTGTGGTATTTGTGGATAAGCATTAATAAATGCCTATAGATGAATGATTTAAATTGACATTTAAAGATTATAAGTTGTAGCATGCATCAGTGAATTATATCATAAACTGCTTGATATAATGAGCTAATTTTGACAATGGATGTCATGGCAACTAATCCAACTGTCATGGCAGTATTGTACTGCAAACTGCCTGGTGAGATTTGTGAAGATGCTGGAACGTTCTAAGGCAAAACTTCCAGTATAGACGAGAATCGCATTTGTTGGAAGGCATGGTTACATGCATGGTTACATGGTTACATGATCATTCTGTGTTACAACATAAACCCGCGAGAGGGAAGTGTGGAGAGACAGATGACGTGACAAGATGTGTGTATCGATTGTCCCCATGCTTGATTTAATGCTAATGAGTGAACAAGGGGTTAATGTCCAGAGTGATTGTCAACACATGGAACCAATTATAATGAGGTTGATTAAAACTCATTAAGATTGTGCATCAGGAAAGAATTCCTTTGAGCTCTTCAATCATCCTGAATGGGCCAGTGCACAAGAGAGAACAACGTGACATGAGTCGATCGTTGGACAGGCCTGATGGACGCTGCAAGGACATTGGGTGAGAATGATGTGACAGGACTGAATCATTCCACAGCCCCAGAGAACGAGGTGAACATGTGTGAGTTGAGCTGACAGGACAGGGACACTGAGAGGAAACAACTCAATGCAGGAACTGGAGTTGGACATTGTGAGTAATGGCAATCTTCCTCATTTGACTTTGCATCTGTTTATTGGAAATACAAGTTTCAAAAACATTACGCTGCTGATGTGATCATTGTAACGTCACTCAGCGGTCACAGACACCAACTGACAAAGATCCATTAGACTGGTAGCCGGCGACCTGTATGATCGATCATACTCGTGAAGCGCAAACTATGGATTGCAGTCGTTAGAGAATGGGCTGGGTTCAGCACCACGAATAACACATGTACACAAAGAGAAGGAAACCCCAGATGTATATGTGACATAGAGGGACAGAACAGAATCACACTTCGCCAAATAATGGGTGAGGGAGGGAATAATGAGAACACAGGAGTTTAACAAGTTAAAAAAAAAATTGTATGCATTGTTGAGGCTCGTATGAGATCTAACACACAACGCACAACAAGGGGGGCAGGAGACAAGAGGGGTGGGAGAGGGAAGGACAAAACAGTGGGGAACAGAGACATTAGGAGATCTGTGGAAGGGAGAGGGATGGGGTGGGGAACATAGACATTAGGAGATCTGTGGAAGGGAGAGGGATGGGGTGGGGAACATGGGTATACAAGATGGACATTACAGGGACTTTCAGGAAGGAAAGCAGGGAATTTGAAGAGGGTGGGTTTGGGATGGATTAACGGTGGGAGAAAAGATCATTGTTTTGGATGGGGGATGATAAGAGGTGGTGGTGAACAGCTGTTTTGAAGGCCTGGAGGGAAGAATGGGATTAGAGAGTGTGGAGTTTATTCCAAAGGCGGGAAAAAAGAGGAATGAAAGAGTGAAGGTGAGCAGTGATTTCGTGATTTTGGTAGTTTTACCAGAAAGGGGTTGCTGGCGGACCTTGAGCGCCCTGCGGAAATATGGGGGAGACATATCGCAGACAGAGCAGGGGGGTCTAGACCGGAGAGGAGACGGTAGAAGACAGAAAGACCACCGACCTATCTGCGGTGAGAGAGTGAGAGGCCCAAAGACTCAGCCTCATCGTGGGAGATACCAATG
>CM068960.1:100358363-100377838 GCA_035128595.1 Eptatretus atami
TTTACATACATTTTAACGTCCTGCTGGCTAAATCGTCAAGGATTCGACAGCACCTTTATCAGTGCATTACTGACTAGAAACGTTCACATTAATATATCGTATCGTGCTGTATGACTTAAACGAGGCTGCAACACAACTCATTGTGAATGAGTCCCTTCATTACCGAATAATAACAATGGTAAACATTTTGGCATAGAAAATGAATCGTTGAATAGCAGCCACCATAGCATATTACTGCTACCTTGCTTGCTCTACAAAGCTTCTACAAGCCTTGTGACAGGTTATTTGAACTCTCTACATGGCTATCTGGAGCCCGGGTATCCTGGTATGGCATACCGGTAATCACCACTCACCTTTTATGCTCGTTCTTCTTGTTTTACTTCTCTTCTTTACACATTTTATTCATTATCTTGTGCTCCATCTTTTGTACTTCACAAAGCTATCAGATTGTTGCCTGATAGGAGATGCAGTTCAAGGGCTATCAGGGCTTCCACGCACAAGGATTCCTGGCTAGATGGTTGCAATGAGTCCGGGCACCAGGAGAATCAGAGGAGCTGGCACCAGGCTGGTTGGAGCAAGTGATGGTTGACCTAAGAATTGCGTTGGGTATAACTGCGAAGAGTCAAGTCAACTTTAATATTGTTCGATTGTGCTGCATTTACAGTCATATTCGTGGGGTTTTTGTTTTTCCAGGTAGTTAAAGCACATGCAAAAAATCTATTTCATGTAAATCAAATTGTTCATCCTTAAAAATGCGACAAGTATTAAGTCATTCGTTCATAGAAATGACTTTGTTGTGGCATTAATTTCTCATTCCATATGTCCATTGTTCAACACTTGCTATTGATACGTGGATCAAGCTTTAATCTCATCACCTGTATTAATCACCAGGGAAACGGGGCTAAGGCTACAAGTGAGTGGTAGCTTGTTTGCCAGTACCCAGGTGACAAGGTACAGTACAATATCATAACAGTACTAAAATGCTGTCTTTAGGGGGCTATGATTTATCCTTCATTGATAGGAGTATGGTCGTACTGTGCTTATTGCTCACTAAATTACAGTTATGTAACGCTTTGATTGGGCTGAGTATCGTTTGAATTTGACTCTGAGTTATTACTATTGTTGCTCAAATTCGTTTGATTTATCGGTATTTAGTGTTGCATTGATCCAATTGTTGTCGTGGATCTTGCACGAATGTCCGTGTCACTGCAGCCTGTAATCATCCTGGTCCTCTACATTTTGGTAGATTTTGGATTAGTTTCAAAGATTTTGAATTTTTTGATGGCTGACATTTACTATGTCCGCAATTTTTCACAATTGGCCATGTCACTTGTCAATTGGTAAACGAGAGAGGTATAGAACATTCTCTGCACTGTCTTGAGAAACACAGGACATGGATGGGTCTACGAGGGCGAATTATGTGGTTGATGATGATGTAAAATGCCGAACATTGGTCCAAGTCGTAACGAAAGGTTTTAAATGTTAATAAAGGCGATTTGTGGTTCAGTGATTATTCAATTTCATAAAACAAGTACAAAGAACTAAATTCATACCGTGTTTTAGTATTGTTGTGTTCGGAGTTGAAGTCAACAGGGGCTGATAAGATTTAAGTCTATAAAAAATAAATTGAAGTTTGCGCACTTGATGTTGGCTATTCAGCACCACCTATTTAACACATTACATTAGTTATCCTGTTGTTGTGTGTCCTTTATGATTCCTAAAATGAATTTTTCAAGTTTTGTTTTTATTGCCAGACAGCGCAGACGATGAAAAATAATTAATATCACCCTCTTTGCGCATGTCTGATCGGGATGAATTAGAGCAAGTTCACTGCTGAACTTACATTATTGTTTCCAGTCATGTTATTCTCGGTTCAAAGTTTATCATTTCATTCAATAAGTTGGTCTTGATCATAACTGACGACAAATCGACAGACTAAAGACGGAACAACATTGCTTAACCGTGCTTTCGCTCGCGTGCATGGGTAATGAACCCGGATCATAAAGGTTAATGGAGGGCATAACACAGAAATTTGCTTGTATAAAACATCCGTGTTATAGCTTCTAAATAATAGCTAATTTTTGTAGTTTCACGAGCCAGGCCCACACATCAGTGTGCCACTTGTAGATGTGAACCAGTTTGTGCCGGGAGTAATTTCTCTCGCGGAATGTCACTTCTGATTCATAAGTTGATACTAACCGTAGTAGTAAACACTTCCTATCTGCTCAAGGTTCATCAGCCTGCATATGTGAATAAAAGTGTCTGTCAGTCAAAGACTAAGATGGAATGTGTCTTTGCCCATGTGTAGTGTACATCTTAAGCCATTTCACAGAGTATGTGGGCTGTGACCTCGAAACAAGTCGTTTTCTCAAGCTCTATTGAAAATGAATTTTGCGCATTGTATATGATAGTATGCTCTGTATATGAACCATACAGGTCTGTTTCGTTATATCTGTTACTGGTACACTGCCCAGCGAATGATGCTAGACTGTGCACTTTTTTTCCAGCAAACTTTGCCGGTTTCCTCATTCAAGACCTGAGTTCAAATACAAATCTAACATAAGGCTATTATACAACCGGTAACAAGTGAGTGATCAAATCTCGTAGGCTTGACATGTAGGGCTGCCGTTGAGCGAGTAGCTGTATATCAGATATTTGTCTGGGTTCTTCCCGATCTTTGCCTTCACTGTTTCTTTTTTTACACAATATATTTTGAATTCATTCTATTCTTCCTTATGTTACTGTTTGATGAGGCAGATTGCAGATGTCCACTTCGGCACTGCAAACCCTTCATCCGGAAAACCAAGAAAAAACCAAAACTAAGACCATCCTTGGAGACCACCATGGCCACGTATATGCCATCCATGGGATGAACCTGTCCGTTTACTGAAGACCAGAGACAGAGTATTGAATCAGCGTTACATATGTTGTAGCACTCTCTAGGTTTCAGACTGGATTAGCGCGTATCTGGAGTGGTACACCTCGTATTGGTCCTGTCGCTTTGAATTGATTACCGTGCCAAGGGATGCGTCTAGCAGATAATAAGGTATTCATACAAATTGAGTAACATGGTCAATGAGCGATTATGAGATGAAGATTCATCACCCTTGGGGTCGTTTCCTGTCTCTTTATGCTGACTGAGGGCGAGTACCTCAATTGAAGTATGCTTTTGGGCCACGCTCGGTCTGTGTTGATCTTGCGCTGGACGAGATCATTTAAGTCTTCGGTGGTTTCACTGCATGACTGGACGGATAGGAGGTTATTCAGACAGTTGTCCAGGTGGAATTTGTAACCAGAATAGCTAGTTCTTATGTGTAAGAATATGGGCTTGGGTGGCTGTTTCATGATTCAGACCCCCAGGCTCCATCCCTCGACTGTGTATTCCAAACTGGTGATGTAACAAAGGAGATTGCATTGCAATGTTGATGGTACGCTGGAGGATGATCAAACTGCAGGCTCAACGCTGAATGGTTCATTCCTCAATAACGACCACAGCTGGGTTAGCAACTGGATCTGATAGCGAATCACAGGAGAAGTAGCACCCAGGACGTGCTGGAATGCTGAAGGAGAGGAGAGTATTGAGGAGTTTGCGACATAGGGTTATGGGGTTTGGAAGGTGGTGTTTGGAGAATCTAAGATTCGGATTCTCAAACCGACCATCCTTGATTGCCGTGATCTGGAAACTCACCAGAGGCGAAGAAAAGTTTGGTCTTCAAGGGCACTGTGATCCACATTGACCAGATCGCAGGCCGACTTTAGACGTGGAAGGTGAGCTGTTCAGGAGTGAGGCAAAAAAATGTGACACTTTACTAAAGTGACAAGGAGGCATGATGTGATGTGAGATCTGTGAGGGAAGATTCAACCTGTGTCAACTTTTCATCCTGCTTACAGGCGAACTTTGGCCGCATTGCTGGTTTCTCGCAGCGCCTTCCTTTCATCTGCAGATAGTAGTGGCGGGGGTGGTTTGATAGAGGTCTGAAGTGAAGGCCCGCTGGACCAGGTTACTTTTAGCGGCTTACCGAGGCATCCATCCCTGGTTGATTGGATGTCTGGGTTACTACCTATTGCATACTTCCAAATCACTGTGATCCACCTTCTATTGTGGACATACGAATGCTGAAACTGGTTGAAATGGGATAAAGTCTTTGGAATCTGTGAATACCATGCTGAACCTCTCAAGCGTGTGGAATGTTACATCGCATCCATGCAGTCTGGCTCTGCCATAAACACAGGCAGCATCCAACTGACGGAGAAGCTTGTTGTCCTCTGGAAAGGGAAGGTGATCGCAGAACTGCAAAACCACTTACGTACCGCTGATGAGCATCTCTCAGGCTGGCAAGGTCTTTGTCGTAGATTCTTGATAGGTTTACCCATCTCTGACACCACACGTCCGAGCAAGTTAGGCTTTAACCAAAAAGTGTAACGATTGATGTATCGTGCTTTGATCCTCACGAACGCAGCAAGATTTTCGCAGGGACTGCTTGTGCTTGTTGACTTGAAACATTACTTGTCAGTAATTCGGGATTCTCTTGAGGATCTTAGTCTCATTGATGCCACCAAATGATCGATCAATGTCACTATGCTCTGCACTGTGACTTGAGATGTAGTACCATCTCTGACTATTTGCTGTTGTACTGGAGTTCTCAGGGGTTTACTGACCCCCACACTTTCACCACTTGTATGGACTGGATTCTGGGAGGATGTAAGAGATGAAGGCGGCTGGTCTGGGAATGTCAAAGATCTCTGACTTGATTTGCCGATATAGCATCATCTTTGCAGAGACTCTAGATTCCTTTCGGGCCTCAAGGCTGAAGAGGAGTCAAGCCGCTGGGATTAAGTTTCCTGGGTCAAATACTAGAATCAAGGCTTTCAATGACATCTTGGATGCTGTATCTTGTCTTACCTGTTTGTGGCGAGGATGTTGAGGTCCGAGAGATTCCTTACCTTGGCATGATATTTATGTCTCTGCTGACTTGACAAAAGTTAATAACATCTGGTCAGGCTTGGGGGGGGGTCATAGATTCACGGATCATGGAGTGTGCACTCCGTACCTGCAGAGACGAAGCCGAGTCTAAGCCTTGGCTCCAGTTCTTACTCTTCCGGATGTGAGGATTGACTCTGTCCAGGATCTGAGATTAATTTAATTCCTTTTGTGCCAGCTCTTCGGAGAATCCTTGCTATCGCTGGTCAGACTTTGATCCAACGAGCGTTGCTGAGAGGTCATCAAATGGATTTGTTACCTGATAGTCCGTGAGTCAGCTGCGACGTTATGAACTGTGGATCATTTCTGACGCTGTCCTGCTCACCAGATTCTGTCAGCAGGGAGCCTCGAATGAGGAGGCCAATGCGTGACACGTGCCTCGTGTGCAGCAGTTGAACGGAATGTCACGGAATGGGATTGCCAGATCTGCGCTTGGATGGCCGGAGCCCTGGAGTACCCGGCGAAAGTGACACAGCGACGCGCTGCTCTTCTGCGATGCTCCCATACCTAACTGCCCTTCACCCTGATGACCTTTGATGCAATTATCAATAGTCTTCTTAATATCTCGTGATAAAGATTGTGAAAATTTGATGACCTTGTCCTCGCTGTGTGGTGGACGGGTGATAAACTTATATTGCTCACTCAAGTAATAAACTCAATCACCACATCGTGCTCAAATATCAGCTGCGTTTCCTCCAAGCCAAGTTGCTGTGAAAATGACAATCATATAACCATTTAGCAGGACGTGCCTCTGCACTCGATCATTATTTGTAACAAGATATGGGGGTGAATTTTTTTTTTTGACAGGTTATTTGGTGACAGTGTTGCACCTAAATCCATTTTGTGTTTTATATGATTATGGCAATTTCACTCAGTAAGGCTTAAGTTGTCATGTGTTTCATTCTTCTTTCGTAATGAAATTCCTATACTTATATTTTGTGTCATGCTATATATTATTATTTTTTAATGACAAATACATCCATGTGATGTTACTGCAAGGGATGCATAATCGCTAACCCTTCCAGCGTCTCCTGGAAAATCGTTCCAGTGCCAGAGGCCCCCTGACTCCTGTTCTCTGAAGTCAGCAGTAGATTAATTTGCATGTGATTATGGTACAACTGCGATGCATATATATTGAAATAATGCTCGTCAATCCCTCTCCATTTTCTTCTCCCTTACCTTTCACTACCCTGACTCTCTCCATTTGATATATTGGTCATCAGTGTATGGTTACTGTAATATCTTTACATACATAGATCCATTGACTTGCGCCTCATTTAAAACTTTGCACTTTCTATACCATATCGATGTAGGTCATTGCCACGATTTACACGTTTTCGTGTTGCTCCTTTGCCAGAATGAAGATCTGGCCTCTTGAATATTCATGATTTAATGATAATGTAGAATTCTTTTGGTCTTTCTGGTATTTGTATCTTTGTACTACCAACCTATTTCTGTTGATGTGTAGGTCTGCCGGGCTTCCGGAAAAGAGGTGACAAGTGAGCCTACTGCTGCACTCTATGTGTCTTTATTATAATTGACTTCCCAGGAGATTAGTATTTTTTGTGGGGAAGGGCCAAGTTAAATTAAAAAAAAATAACTTTTTGGGGTTACAGCACAAAATTATGGTTGGGACACAAAGAACACACGCACTTTATGGCAATGAGATGGGTTAGATTTAGACTAATGACATTACCTCATGACAACACTGTCATCACATCTCCATGAGCCCAGTTGCAAAACAGATTGGTTAGAATTATACAAGTGTGTGGCTGTCTTTCATCAAAATTGTTTTCACGAACTACGACATGTGGTATTAAATGTTTGTAGAATCAAGGCTCGCTGGTTTGGAACGGAACATGTGCAGACACATTGCAGATTTGCCATTTTTCTTCTATTATATGTATCATCCATTTTCTTCAATGTATGCATAACTTCCCTGAGCTGTGGACAGTTATTAATAAGGTCAATAGACTTATGCTGGTGAGGTGTTTGCTTGTAAAAAGCCATTGGTTGTGAGTGCCAGGCTGAATGGTCTGTCTCCCCTGTAGCTTCAGACTATGCTTCTCTGCTCAACTTTTCTCTTCTAATCTCTTTCTTTCGTATTTGCTCCTGGAATGAGGGTCCAAACGTCGATCGATATCCAGCTTATGATGCAGAATGTCATTGATCAGCAGCCAATCAGCTGAAGGAATTTTCAGTTCTTTATCTGTGTCTCTATATCTTCATCTATCTTTCGATATTTTTATATCCTGACACTCAGCTCTCTCTTCCTGTTCAGGATTTTCTATTCATTTTTGCCTCCACAGCCCATTCAGAGCATTATGTTTTTGGCTTATTTTCATATACATAGTCGAGGCTGTGGAAGAGCTTACACTAACGATCAGGATAACAGACAAAAACAGGATGCACAAATGCAAAAGAACAGTAGAGAGAGGGAGGAGGGGACACCAACAAACGAGTTGAAGCTAAGATGGGAATTAACAGACAATGGTGTGGGAGGAATGGGGGCAAGAGAGAAGCATGGTTGGTAGGATGGATACAAAGGAACTTCAGGTGGAATTGGAGATCATGAGCAATTTGGCTGTGGATACAAAGAAACAAGATAGAAAATATCATGGTTTTGGATTGGATGTATCTACAGCTGTTTTGAAACCTGGAGGAAGTATAATTGAAGAGATGAAGTTATTCCATAATGGGGGAAAAAAAGAGGAACAAAGAGACGAGTGAGCAGTTCCTGTATTATGTAATTCACCAAAAGGTTGATGGTGAACAGTAAGTCCTGCAAAACTCGGGGGGGGGGGACAAACACGAAAGACGAGGTGCAAAACCAAAAGGAGCGGTAGAACAGAGAACTACCGACTGTCGTCATCTGTGAATGATAGAGCCCATAGACTCAGCTCAGAATGGGAGAGTCAAAATCTTGAGGAAGCAAATGTGAGGCAGGAGAGCCGCCCAGACAGGAACAGTCCGCATCAACGACCAAATGAAGGTCTTGTAGGTGAAGGAGTATGTGCCAAAAAGACTTGTATGACAGAGGATGCCCAGTCGGTACTGGCTTTGGAGGCCAACGTTGAGATGTCGTGTGCCTAAAAAGATCATGGCGAAGTGAGACCAGGAGTTGAATGACTGAACTTCCTCAGGGAGTGTTAAGAAGGTAGACAGGAGTTTTCCAGACAGTCCTTTCGGAGAGATAGTGAGAGTTGAATTTGTCAGGATGAAAACATATTCCAAGTTTGACCATATTGGTGATTTTGTTCAAGATCTAAGAGAAGAGGCTGCAGCCGGCCTGTCTGAAGATGAGGGTCACGGCCGAGAGTAATCACAGCAAATAGATTAAGAGGATTTCCATCAGAGGGATCGTTATTAAGATTAGAAATGTCTTTTCTACCACAAAACAAATTACCACAAATTGATATGTATGAATTAGTGGACAATTTTAAAAAATGCATGAAAGCCGTTCCACTCTGCTTTTTCAATTTATATTTATTTAGCATGCACTTATACAACCATCCATATTCCAATTTCCTTTCACCTTAAATGTCCCCACTGCCGACTCCTCTGAGAATGCCAGTTTTATACGATATCTCCACAGGATAAATTTAGCAAACAACAACATCCCAACAAAGCACACTTTGTCCAAATGTTTTTACATCTTCACCTGTTCATCGATAGCACATCATCTTATGTTGTCCTTCCTTCCCAGGCTACCGATTTCTGTGTGCAGGCCAGAAAGGGCGAGTGTGGACGAAGTAATCTTCAACTTTATATCATTACACTCACTATATAGCACAAAACGTATACAAGTGACGGGAAAAGGTTTTCTCTTCACCATGAAATAATATATGCACCACAGCGAAACTTGCGCACAGACGTTGTCATTTCCTCTGTAGTTCCCTGCCATGTCACATTTTCCCAGCAATAATGGTTTTCTGATGCATTGACGAGGCCATATATTAGCTGTGAAAGTTTTTGAAAGAAAAAATACAAGTTAATCCCTTGTTCAACATTGCTTAATTGAAACATTCTGAGATGAGTGAATCTCCTTGTGGCTAACTTTCTGATCTTTTTTATCCTGCCTGTCTGTTCCATGGGATTGAGGTGAAATGAGAACCGGGACGACCTGGATTCTTATTCTCTCGGAGTACTGCGCTTTTCCACTATCACCTGCACATCCACCATGGACCAAAAGGGTCAAGTCAGGGCATCTACAACTCTTCTGACTTCATTGGCACTGGTCCACATTCTTCGTGTTTCTGTTGTGTTAAATTGCACAAAATTAACTCTGACATTGCAGATTGTAACTAGAAAGTCTAGTTGCTCAATAAGTTCTGCTTACTGAGTGTGAAAACTCCATAGATTGTCTCCCATTGGGAGGATCATCTTGCCAAGTTTCATCCTTATTTTATTCACATGACAGCAGCACATTCACATATTTTAATCCAGATCAAAATTTTAAGCCATATCACCGATATCAACTGCCGGACTGCTTTAATTACTAAGATTTTTGACAAAAAATGTCTCATTTACATGAGAAGAGTCCTTGTGGTAGAAATCTTTCTTTGATGCTTTCTTTTTTGATGAGTTGTGAATCTATATAATATACAGTGATATTTTTTTATAGGGAAGTCAAGGTTTCCAGGAGAAGATGGGAGAGAGGACCAGAGGGAGAGCAGTGTACAACACACTAAAAACTGTTTCCTCCTTTGTGTATTGAAATATTGCCTGTTTACTTTCTCATCTGAGCACATGACTTGTGCTACTGTGACGCAAGGTTCAAATTCCATAGACTGCACGATGTGAATTGTCCATTGTCTGTAAGTGTCTTTAATTTATGTAAAGTACACTGAGTCTTCTAATGTCTGGCCAAAACTCGATATATTGTAGCGTGGACGCTACCTTCACACAGTCGCGAGCAGTGCTTCGCGAAACACACTCCAAGCTAACTTGGATCTCATTTGTCGCTCATCGCCTGAGTGGTATAGTGATGCAATCGATATTCTCAGCATGGGCCAACTTCGTGTCAGTTATCAGGATTGTAACCTTTATTCCAAAGTTTCAAATTGTGATTGTGAGAGTTTGTTCGAAGGTGGGAAAAAGGAATGAAATGAATGAAGGTACAATCCATTCTTGATTTTGGTGGTTTAACCAGAAGGAGTTGCTGGCGGACCTTGAGCCCTGCAGAAATATGCGGAACAGATAGCAGACAGAGCAAGGGGGGGGTAAGCCGGAGAGAGACGGTAGAAGACAGAAAACTCCGGCCTGCCTGCAGTGAGAGAGTGAGAGACCAAATACACAGCCTCATCGCGGGAGATACAATGATCCTAAATGCCTTGGTTCCACAGCGTAAAAGCTGAGAAGTGAGAGGTGGAACACCACCAGAGGGAGAGAATACTCCTCAGGCTGGATGAATGCTTTGCATGTGGTGAGGACTCAGGTGTCCAAGGAAGGACGTTGCACGACGGAAGATGCCCAATCGGCGACCGCTTTGAGCCAGCTTTGACAAAGACTGGATTATTTAAATAAAGTGCAGGGACAGCTATTCAGCTATAAAGCTATATAAAACAAGCTATATAAAGATCACCGACTCTCTCATTTGTGATTGCTTGAATTGCTACAATCACATAAGAACTAATACAGAATGGTAACTATACAGAATGTCAACATAATACAACTTTACTCTGTACTGTTCTAAGATTATGATCAGCACCTTCTCTATGCACATTACATACAACTTGCTTCTGAGAGTTTCCTGATACAATTAGAGTAAACTAAGCTACTCTGCTATGCCACAGCAACATGAAAGAAAAATGGGAAATGATCTTGACCTACTTTCAAGTCACACCAAAATAATACAACATTCTACAGCCTACTAAAAATAGACCACTGGACTGTAGCTTATGTGGGCCTGGTCTAATTTGTAACTAAATTGTAGCATTCTGACTCGTGGTCTGAAAGGATTGAAGATTTTAAAAAAATTTATGCGATTTTCCTAAAAGTTGACCAAGTCGGTCATTTTGACACACTTCCGATCACGTGATCAGCATGACTCTGCAATTTAACATCCCTACCCTTCAAAAATCTTCTCTCCAGATTCTCTGAAGAGACTGGTACTGAAGAGTTAAATCTCCATCTCAGATCCCTGGTCAGAGTCCAAGTCTCACATCTGAGAGTAAACTGGAAGCACCAAGGATCTGAAGACTCGACTTTTGTCTCCTGCATAGGTACCACGACGTGCCACATATCATGATCAAGTGAATCCATGACTCCCAGCCCGACCAGATGTCTATCACTCTGGCTCACAACATGCTGAGACATAATATCACTGCCAAGGGAAGTGAATCTCTCCGTGATCTGGACTTGGCATGATGAAGTCATGCATCACATCATGATGTCACTCGTTTCATCATTACTTCATGCAATGTCATCATACTATAGCATATTATGAGCTTATCTGGAATTGGAATTCAGATAAGGTATTGTCATCATGCACGTCCGTCTCCCATTTTGACTTCTCCAGCCAACTGCTGGGCCGATCTGACTGAATTTGGCTATAACGTTCCGCTCCTGGCTGGTAACGGGGATTACAAAGCTCTTCCGGTCACGTGACTTTTAAGTCGGCAAAATGGCTGACAGTAATTTCTTTCTTCCAATTTCTTCCAAAATCTTCTTCTCAGACCCCCCGGTCAGAAGTTAGCAAATTTGGGTCACAACCAATATGCCAGGGTACGGATGTTAAATTGCAGAGGTCATGCCGATCACATGACCGGAAGTGTCAAAATGGTCACTTGGTCAATTTTTTGGGAAAAATCACATCAATTCCTCAAAAAATCTTCTTCTCCAGACCCACCAGTCAGAATGTACCAAATTTGATTACAACATTAGGCCAGCCACATAAGCTCCAGGTCCAGTGGTCTTATTTTTCTACCTCATTACATCACAAAGTATATGAGCCGTGTTAAACCTTCAGTGTACTGCATCATGATTGTAAATATTTTGGCATCGATTGAGGGATTAATTGGTTGCTCGTTTTCTGGAGTTGGAGTTTATTTTGTAGATTTATTACTTCTAGCGTGAAAGACTCAGGAAAGAGCTTGCACAAATATAATCTGTAGAATAAGACATCAGAAATTTGTACACCTTTACATGATTATACAAGACATTAGAAGACAAGAAACAAATCAACAAAATTTACACAATTTGAACCTGGGATTAGTAGCATGAGCTGTGGGCATTAGAACACCAAACCGCCATTTAATGTATTAAAAGTCTAACGTTGGCTTTTTTGTAGGGCACACCAGAGACACCAGGATCCATTGTGAAAAGTATTCCTGCCTTACCAGGACTCGGGTAAGGCCAGCTGTCATTACTTCATGGAATTTGCTGTAATAACCATATAATATACAAGTACAGGTGCATTCCTTTAATGCGATTTTTCCATTTTTTAATTTTTTGTGATACAACACATTTAGCTTTGCAGAGCTACACTGGTTAGTTTGCATGTGGCATACTTTGAGAAAGGGATCCAGGCTGTGTTGCAGTAATGAAACTGTCCTCAAAGACAAATTCCTGACAAATCCAACATGTGCCTATTTTTGAACCTCATGAAGTTGCGTTGTTACTCACCATGCGATAAGCAGAGCATTGTCTCTGGATAAGTCATAACAGCCACCTGTTTATTACACATGCACCATGCAGAAGTCTATTTTTCACCTCTTCCTTCCATTTTTTTATATCATTAAGGTATTGATATGTTCGTTGGATAGCAGAAGAGATCAACAAACAAAATCGGGAATGGATACCCACAGTACAAGGAGAGGAATTTGAAAGAGAAAGGGTCTCAGTGGATTAATAAAGCTCAGAGTGGAAATGGGGCAAGGGTGTGGATGCGGTGGCAATACAACTGACTGACCTTGCGAATCCACCCTGGAAACATCCTCAGATGGCTAAGCTGTTACCTTGATACTGATTGAGCAATTTAGTAATCTGATTTACCTATTGATCTACCCTGACAATTGTCGTGTGAGACAGGACGTTAACACAGACTACTGAGCCAGAGTCTAATAAAGGCCTTCGGGGATGCCAAAATGATATTGAATTCACGACATGACGTTCAGAATTATCAAGTCTACAATCGCCCAAGAATTGCCCAAATAATAACCAAACCTGGGGTTGTTCACACGAGAAGGCAGAAAATGGTAAATGCTTCTTATAATAAAAGGGGGTTATTAATTTAGAAAATAAATTTGAGAAAATAGGAAGACAGCCAATCAAAAAATAAGGGACGGATTTGGTGTCAAAAGACATAATAAAAGGGAAAGAAGGAACACGTAATCTTATGTACAATGGAAATTAAATATAATCACCAATAGCATGACAATACAAGATTCACACACATGAAGGAGAACAGGCGAGGTCATTAGACAGCACGAGCTTGGTTGTGTTGGTGGTGTGGTCATGCAAGTTGGCGTGGCACAGCGCAAGTGCGGCTTGGAGCGTGATAGTGATGAGTAATATGTGATTGAAAGGGACGATGGTGAACTGTCCGATCTCTTTGACATGTTCCTCAGATATGACCAGAGAGAGAGAGGAGAGGAGAGATGAGATGCCTCGCCAAAGGTGTGACTCCAAGCATGGTCACAGCCTCGTCACCTCTGGACCGTCTTGGTGGGTGGCGATCCCAACATGGCTACCCACTGCCAGTCGCATCACCATCACTCGGGCATCATCCCTGTAGCAAGCCCTCAGCAAAAAGTGTTGCCTTAAACAGTGCTCTACAGCTCACTTCGCCACCATGGCTGGAATGCACTGCCCAAACGGACCGTGAACACGTCAGTATGGAGCATGCGCTGGAGCAGTGTGTCGCTGCATCCACTTTCCACCTGTACTCAGGGCTCATCTGGCCATCCCCAAGCAGAAGCCTGGCCATCCCATCTCCTTGAGATGCCAATTACACTGCAACCACGAGGCACGAGGTCAGCCCATTGGTCTCCTCCACTCATAGAGGCTCCCTCGCTGAGAGAATCTGGTGAGCAGGATCAGGCTCAGGAAAACAAGACATTGTCCAGCCAGCCGCAGCTGACATTCAAGGACTATGCAGGTAACAAATCTCATTTGAGTCTCTCTCAGAAACGCTTGTTGAGACCAAAGTCTGACCAGATGTAGCCAAGGATTCTCCGAAGAGACCCGACACCAAAGAATTAAGTCTCTCTCTCAGATCCCTGGTCAGAGTCCAAGTCTCGCATCCATAGAGCAAGACTGGAAGCACCAAGACCTGAAGACTCTGACTTTCGTCCTCCCACACAGGTCCAACACACCACACCCATGATCCAGTGAATCCATGACTCCCAGGCCCGACCAGACATCGATTGATCTCTGGCTCACAGCCAGCAGAACATGAATACACTGCCAAGGTAAGCGATGTTAATTCTTATGTGGCAACCAGACAGGTGAAAACCACCACCTCAGGGACCATGATGATTTCTTTAAGGCACAAATTGCTTCCTTGTGTCTTACCAGATGCCACAGGTCCTCATCTGGCTTCGACTATACAGAATGTCAGACATAATACAACCTTACTCTGTACTGTTCTAAGATTATGATCAGCACCTTCTCTATGCACATTACATACGACTTGCTTCTGACAGTTTCCCTGATACAATCAGAGTAAATCTAAGCTACTCGAACACACAGAGCAAGCTAAAATCTTAACTCAAACGAACTATGGAACCTCCCAAAGCTCAGAAACCCCTTCCATGTAACAATATTTTGGCAGTCTGACAAACCTCACTCTGAATCCTCAAACTACAATTTCCCTGAAATTATGCACCATAGAGCTTTCACCCCTACAAACGAGAAGAACTGTACTTCATCATGAGCCATCGACAATGATGTGCTTCTGATCCTGCTACAAAGATGCATTTTGTGCAATGAAAGTAGAGTAAACATTGAGGATTTAAACTCCAAACATTCACAGGAAGCCTCAGTACGAAATTGCCATCTACATAAGGTCCACCATACATGACTACAGTGATCGCCATGTCACACCAGATGAAAACCGGCAGTGGTGCATTATTAAAGACAAGTCCTTCACATTGTAAATGTGTATAAACCCACACCTGTGCATCAACAACCCGGTATCCTTCCAACAGCTCCTCTTCCTATCCTTTTCATATGCAACTTAAATTGCCCGCATCCTGACTGGGGATACAACTATTTCACAGGAATGGGATACAATTATTTCACAGGAATGGGAAAACACAACTAGGCTTCACTCTCAGACCTTATCCTTCTCTTGACAGGTGACAACCAACCACCTTCCTCTCTATCAAGTGGAACACTGCACTAATCCAGACCTGGCATGGTGGCACAGCAGGTCGTGATAACAAACCAACACAAATACTCCAGGAACATTTCCATCATTCCATGATAACCTCCCTCATCAAGGTTCCCCTCCTGCCTTCACCTCTTCACTCCCAGCCAAGACATGGAACTTTCATAAGGAATACTGAGCGAGGTTCAGCAACATTACAGATATTGCTGCTCTCTCTTCCCCAAGTTCTGCAGACGTTAATAACACCTGTGTTGCTTTTGGGATTGAATCAGTACTGCCTCCAAGACTTGCATCTCATAACGGTGCCACAAGACATATATCCTTATGGGTCCATGAGTGTGAAAGACTTCATGATACATTTAGAAACACACCAAATGAGGAGGAAACTTTTCTCCTCTCATCCGTGCTCAAATCCAGAGTCGTGAGGCCTGAAAGATGAGATGCAAGAGTCGTTGAGAGCAATGACTTTATGCACTCAGCTGGAAAGCTCTGGCAGATGATCAGTCAATCACGAGAATCAGTACTATGCTGCTCATATCAGCAAATGACAGCCACCCAGTTACTCCAGACTCTATTGTACACGACCTTGTCTCAATGGAAGGGACCCACCTCCGCCAGCTTTCTTCCCCTGGTTGGTGCCTACTCAAGGATATTACTCTATCTCAAGGATATTGCTTCCTATCTCAAGGATATTGCTCCTATCTCAGATATTGCTCCTATTCTCAAGGATATTGCTTCCTATCTCAAGGATATCACTTCCTATCTTAAGAGAAGGGTACTCGCCATCTCTCAACTCGGGCTCACCTGTGATTACTCCTTATCTGGTTTAAAGCAGTGCTTTGCACACTAAAACATGGAAATGCCAGGCCCGATAAACATAAATGCTGAGAAGTTGATTCACGCTTTCCAACCTTTGATTGTCTCAGACGTTTCATGTCACAGTGAGTGGGCACATATTCCCTCGCTTAAGGAAAAGAGCCAATTTGTAGCGATTCTGAAGCCACACAAGCAAACAACAATTGGAAGCACCACCATCCTATTTCCATCCTATATCAGATATCTGCATCTGATCTTGAAAATAAATGATAGACATATGTAAGTCATCATTTTTATCTGTGGCCCAAGTTTGAACACCATCGGTAAATGCATGTCCGAAAATGGTTGAGGACATGTTTGATACATTTTTTCTTTTTTTCACAACTACAATGCCCACCATTCGGCCTTCGTTGATTGCATCGCAAAACAAAATGATGTGCATCGACCAAATCCATAAGCCCTCGTGGATGAAGTCAACGGGGCTAATAAACCAATCACATAGAGGCAGATCCAGAGATATTCTATCACGATTGGATGAGATGATGGCAGGGATGGTGGGAAAGGAATATTTTCTGATATAGACTGAAACACGCCACGAGCTTGAGCAGTGGGTCAGTCAAATGGTACAAAATCACCAAGGAGGGAGATGAATGAGTTCTGGATGTCCTATGAAAAGAAAGTCTCTGAAAGACAGATAATTTCTGGAGAAGCAGAAACCTATTGGGAGAAATCCAGGGATCTGAGCATAACCCTCTGAGGTTAGTGAACATGTGGAAAGGGTTGAATGCTGCACAGGTGCATGCACAAGCGGAGCGGGAGATGAGTCAGAATGATGGGTTCTCAAATATCTGAATCGTCGGCACGAAGGAAAGGTGGTAGGAAGACATGCACTCAGGCTTGAGAAATGTAAATAATTTATTCGCATGAGATAAAATTAATACAGAATCCTGACGAAGACGGCAACAAATAAACACTATAATTAATCAATGAAACGACTGCCTCTCCTTTATCCTCCCTAACCCATCCGTGTCACATGTGTTCTTCCAGAAATCCAAACCTGGTCCCCCAACAATTATACATCGAATACTTATACACATTCCTTCTCCCTTATTCTATCATCTGAAGAACTATCATGTCGTGTCCCTTCTCCTGCCTTCAAGAGTGCTGCCGATCAGAAACTCATGTTTTCTCCATACCCATCCCTATTCTTTGCTCTCGAGTACTCACTTCCCACTTACACCTTCTTCTTTTGTTACTCATCGACTTATCTACGATTTTTGCCGACATGTTCTTTGATCCTCTGTCAATCTGTGAACCTGCTGCCCTCTGTTGTTTATCGCTTCCGCAAACCTAAACTTCTGTATAAAAAAATAGAAACTATAATTTATGTAATATATATTATATATATATATATATATTATATATATATATATATATATATATTATATATATATATTTGCACTCCGGCCACCGTAAACCCTTCATTCCGCAAAACACAAAAACGCAAAAAATCTGAAAACCCACTCCATGGGAGTACCTCCTGTGCAGCTTCCCTTCGCAGGCAGCTCACCGGATGACGGGATTGGGGCAAAGCATTCGGACCCCAATCTTTGATGAAGGAGGGAAACCACGGGTAACATTCCGGTCAGATTGTGGGAGAGTGTGCGCAGTGGGCTGAGGTGTCGTCCACCAGACGGCGGTCTCCTTGGGTTAACCTGAGGCGGTCCCTTCAGGTGGGTGCCTGAATGTTCATATCCCTAGAGAGGATGATCACCTGTCTCTGTTATCATCTGAGCTCAAGCGTTGGACATCGGTATTGCAGCACTCTCTGAGGTCGGAGACTGGATTGCGGCGAGATAATGTGGGTGGTTACACCTACCTACTATTGGTCTGGTCCCTCTGATGTTACCATTCCCAAGGAGTTGCTGTAGCTGTCCAATAAGCTGACTCCAACGATAATTGAGGTAACACGGTCAACGAGCGTATTATGAGACTAAGGATTCGTCACTCATTCGGTATCATTCCCTGGTCTCTGTTTTTGCTCCGACTGAGCGAGTGATTCACCGTGAAGGATGCATTCACACCACGCTCGAGTCTGTGGTTGATCAGTGCCCAGACGAAAGACACTTCTCGTCTTGGGGGATTTCAATGCATCGACTGGAACTATAGGGATGGTTATGAGATGTGTGTTGGTCCCATGGGTCAGGAACTATGAACCTGAATAGCACTAAGTCCTCTGACTTTGCAAGAATCATGGACTAGGGTGGCCGGTTCATGATTTCAGCGCCCACAAGCTCATCGCTGGACTGTTATCAACGCTGCGTGTGGCAAAGCAGATTGACCATATCCTCGTTGATGGTCACTGGAGGATGACCCAGAACTGCAGGGTCACCGCGATGCTCATTTCCTCAATATCGACCACCGCTTGTTGTAGCAACTCTGAAGTTGCACCATAAATCCAGGAGAATGGTACCATCCCTGCCGAAGCTGGGTATTGCAAGCTCAAGGATGAGAGGGTAGCTGAGGAGTTTGCGAACAATCTGAGTGGAGATTTGGGGGGTCTCGGTTTTTGGGAAGTCCTGAAGAGTTGTGGAGTGCCTTCAGACCACGTCCTTGATGTTGCCGTGGTTGTCTTGGACTCACCGTAGGGCAAAAAGAATTTTGTTCTCAAGGAACACTGGATACCATTGACCAGAGTCGCAGGGCCAGCTGAATGGCAGAGCTGAGTTGTTCAGGAGCTGAGGCGTAAAACTGTACGTGCGCTAAGGTGGACAAGGAGCCTATGTGCGAGAATCTGTGAGGGGTAGAGCATCACCTGTGGTCAAGTGATTCTCATCCTGCTTACAGGGAATTCGCACATTGCGTTCTCCAAGCCCATCCCCGTGTACTGCAGTTGAGCAGAGGGTGGTAGGCTCTTGACAGAGGAGTCGAAGTGAAGGCCGCGGGCCGGTTACTAGCGTGTACCAGCTATGAGTTCCAAGACAACCACCGGCAACATCAAGGACGGTGGTCTTGAAGGCACTCCACAACTCTTCAGGACTTCCCAAAACACCGAGACCCCCCAAATCTCCACTCAGATTGTTCGCAAACTCCTCAGCTACCCTCTCATCCTTGAGCTTGCCAATACCCAGCTTCGGCAGGGATGGTACCATTCTCCTGGATTTATGGTGCAACTTCAGAGTTGCTACAACAAGCCGGTGGTCGATATTGAGGAAATGAGCACTCCGGTGGACCCTGCAGTTCTGGGTCATCCTCCAGTGACCATCAACGAGGATATGGTCAATCTGCTTTGCCACACCGCCAGCGTTGGAATACCAAGTCCAGCGATGAGCTTGTGGGCGCTGA
>CM068960.1:100377863-100397846 GCA_035128595.1 Eptatretus atami
CAATCTTATCATATTTTCTTTATCTTCTGGGACGTTTCATTTCAACGGTACAGTCTCATAATCATGCCTAAGTCTGAAACCTTGGCTTAGTCAGGTCAGGTATGGGACATGCGCCAGAGCAGCGCGTCACTGCGTCCACTTTCCGCCGGTACTCCAGGGCCTCCGTCTGCCATCCCCCAGGAGATGCCTGGCCCATCCCCATTCTCCTTGAGATGCCGATCAACCTGCTGGAACCATGAGGCATGGTCGCGTCCATTGGCCTCCTCCACTCATGAGAGTCCCTTGCTGAGGAATCTGGTGAGCGGGATCAGCGTCAGGAAAACGAGCCACATGTCCATATAGCCGCAGCTGACGCTCACAGACTATGCAGTAACAATCTCATTTGAGTCTCTCTCAGCAACCGCCGTTGACACAAAGTCCAACCATGATAACCAAGGATTCTCCGAAGAGACCTGTACCAAGGAATTAGGTCTCCGTCTCAGATCCTTGGTCAGAGTCCAAGTCTCGCATCCATAGAGCAAGACTGGAAGCACCAAGGACCTGAAGACTCGGACTTTCGTCCTCCCGCACAGCCGCGCACGCACACCCAACCCATTATCCAGTGAATCCATGACTCCCAGGCCCGACCCAGACGTCTATTGACCTCTGACTCACAGCCAGCAGAGACATGAATATTACTGCCAAGGTAAGTGAATCTCTCCACGAACTCAACATCCTCACCACAAACAGGCACAGAGAGGACAGCAGCATCCAAGATGTCATTGAAAGCCTGATCTTAGTTTGACCCATGAAACCCATAATCCAGCGGCTCCGACTCCTCATTTAGCACTCGAGGCCCCCAAAGGATATCTAAAGTCTCCGCAAAGATGACTGCATCTCATCGCGAAATCAAGGTCAGAGATCTTGACTTCCCAAACGATGCACCACAGCTTGATCTCTCCGACATCCTCCCTAGAATCAAGTCCATACAAGTGCTGAAAAGTGTGGGCCAGTCACACCCCTGACGAACTCCAGTAACAACTGGAAATAAGTCAGAGATGGTACCACCACATCTCACAGCACTCTCAGTACCAGAGTAGAGTTCAGACATCAGATCGATCAGTTTGGTGGCACCCCACGAAGACCAGAATCCTCCAGAGGGCATCCCGATTCACTGAATCAAACGCTTACAGAGATCAACATAGGCTGCAAGCAGCCCCTGCCGAACACTCATTTGCGTTCAGTGAGGACCGAAGAACAAGGATACGGTCAATCGTTACCTCTTTGGTGTAAAGCCTGACTGCTCTATTCGCTGGTGCTCAAGCAGATGGTGGCAAACCCTATCAAGATTATCCGAGCAAAGACTGCTGCACTAGGAGCAGCGTCACCCCTCGTAGTTTGTTGCTTCTTGGCGAACACCCTTTCTTTCCATAGAAGGACAACAAGGCCCTCTTCCAGTCAGTTGGGATGATCCTGTGTTCCAGACAGAGCACAGAACTGCATGCATTGACACGAGTGAGAGCATTTCCACCAGCCTTGAGAAGTTCAGCATGGATGCCACAGATCCCTGGACCTTTACCCCATTTCAACCGGTTCACCGCAGCTGTGTTTCCACAAGCGAAGTAGACCAGAGTTGATTGGAGGTCAGCAACAGGATTGTAACACCCCTGATGTCCAACTCGACAGCTGGTGGATCAGCCTGGTACAACGCTCAAAGTAACCGGCCACGGGCCTTCACTTCGGACTCCTCTGTCAAGAGCCTACCACCCTCTGCTCTAACTGCAGTACACCGAGGGATGGGCTTGGATGAACGCAATGTGCGAATCTCCCTGTAAGCAGGATGAGAATCACTTGCCACAGGTGATGCTCTACCCCCTCACAGATTCCTCGCACATAGGCCTCCTTGTCCACCCTTAGCGCACGTACAGTTTTACGCCTCAGCTCCCTGAACAACTCAGCTCTGCCATTCGCCTGCCCTGCGACTCTGGTCAATGGTATCCAGTGTTCCTTGAGAGACAAAATTCTTCTTTTGCCCTACGGTGAGTTCCAAGACAACCACGGCAACATCAAGGACGGTGGTCTTGAAGGCACTCCACAACTCTTCAGGACTTCCCAAAACACGAGACCCCCCAAATCTCCACTCAGATTGTTCGCAAACTCCTCAGCTACCCTCTCATCCTTGAGCTTGCAATACCAGCTTCGGCAGGGATGGTACCATTCTCCTGGATTTATGGTGCAACTTCAGAGTTGCTACAACAACCGGTGGTCGATATTGAGGAAATGAGCACTCCGGTGACCCGCAGTTCTGGTCATCCTCCAGTGACCATCAACGAGGATATGGTCAATCTGCTTTGCCACACCGCCAGCGTTGGAATACCAAGTCCAGCGATGAGCCTGTGGCGCTGAATCATGAACCGGCCACCCTAAGTCCATGACTTCTTGCAAAGTCAAGGAACTTAGTGCTATTCAGGTTCATAGTTCCTGACCCATGGGACCAACACACATCTCATAACCATCCCTATCAGTCCAGTCGATGCATTGAAATCCCCCAAGACGAGAAGTGTATCTCGTCTGGGCACTGATCAACCACAGACTCGAGCGTGGTGTGAATGCATCCTTCACGGTGAGATCACTCGCCTCAGTCGAGCAAAAACAGAGACCAGGGAATGATATACGAATGAGTGACGAATCCTTAGTCTCATAATACGTCGTGACCGTGTTACCTCAATTATCGTTGGAGTCAGCTTATTGGACACAGCTAACAGCAACTCCTTGGGAATGGTAACCATCAGAGGACCAGACCAATAGTAGGTAGTGTAACCACCACCATTATCTCGCCGCATCCAGTCTCGACCTCAGAGAGTGCTGCAATACCGATGTCCAACGCTTGAGCTCAGATGATAACAGAGACAGGTGATCATCCTCTCTAGGGATATGACATCCAGGCACCCACCTGAAGGGACCGCCTCAGGTAACCAAGGAGACCGCCGTCTGTGGACGACACCTCAGCACCACTGCACCACACTCTCCCACAATCTGACCGGAATGTTACCCCGTGGTTTCCCTCCTTTCATCAAAGATTGGGTCCGAATGCTTTGCCCCAATCCCGTCATCCGGTGAGCTGCCCTGCAAGGGAAGCTGCACAGGAGGTACTCCATGAGTGGGTTTTCAGATTTTTTTGCGTTTTGTGTTTTGCGGAATGAAGGGTTTACGGTGGCCGGAGTGCAAATATATATATATATATAATAATATATAATATATATATAATATAATATATATATATTATATATATATATATTACAAAAAATATAGTTTCTATTTTTTTATACAGAAGTTTAGGTTTGCGGAAGCGATAAACAACAGAGGCAGCAGGTTCACAGATTGACAGAGGATCAAAAAACATGTCGGCAAAAACATCGTAGATAAGTCGATGAGTAACAAAAGGAAGAAGTGTAAGTGGAAGTGAGTACTCGAGAGCAAAGAAAAGGATGGTATGGGAGAAAACATGAGTTTCTGATCGGCAGCACTCTTGAAAGGCAGGAGAAGGGACACGACATGATAGTTCTTCAGATGATAGAATAAAGGATGAAGGAATGTGTATAAGTATTCGATGTATAATTTTGGGGGAACCAGTTTGGATTTCTGGAAGAACACATGTGACACGGATGGGTTAGGGAGGATAAAAGGAGAGCCAGTCGTTTCATTGATTAATTATAGTGTTTATTTGTTGCCGTCTTCGTCCAGGATTCTGTATTAATTTTATCTCATGCTGAATAAATTATTTACATTTCTCAAGCCTGATGCATGTCTTCCTACCACCTTTCCTTCGTGCCGACGATTCAGATATTTGAGAACCCAACCTCATTCCTGACTCATCCTCCCGCTACCGCTTTTGCATGCCCACCTGTGCAGCATTCAACCCTTTCCACATGGTTCACTAACCTCAGAGGGTTATGCTCAGATCCATGGATTTCTCCCAATAGGTTCTGCTTCTCCAGAAATTATCTGTCTTTCAGAGACTTCTTTTCATAGGACATCCAGAACTCATTCATCTCCCTCCTTGGTGATTTTGTACCATTTTGACTGACCCACTGCTCAAGCTCGTGGCGTGTTTCAGTCTATATCAGAAAATATTCCTTTCCACCATCCCTGCCCCATCATCTCATCCAATCGTGATAGAATATCTCTGGATCTGCCTCTATGTGATTGTTTATTAGCCCCCGTTGGACTTCATCCAAAACGAGGGCTTATGGATTTGGTCTCGATGCACTCATTTTGTTTTGCGATGCAATCAACGAAGGCGAATGGTGGGCATTGTAGTTGTAGAAAAAAAAGAAAAAATGTATCAAACATGTCCTCAACCATTCTCGGACATGCATTTACCGATGGTGTTCAAACTTGGCCACAGATAAAAAATGATGACTTACATATGTCTATCATTTATTTTCAAGATCAGATGCCAGATATCTGATATAGGATGGAAATAGGATGGTGGTGCTTCCAATTGTTGTTGGCTTGTGTGGCTTCAGAATCGCTACAACATTGGCTCTTTTCCTTAAGCGAGGGAATATGTGCCCACTCACTGTGACATGAAACGTCTGAGACAATCAAAAGGTATGGAACCAGCGTGAATCAACTTCTCAGCATTTATGTTATCCGGGCCTGGCATCTTCCATGTTTTAGTGTGCAAAGCACTGGCTTTAAACCCAGATAAGGAGTAATCACGGTGAGCCCACGGTTGAGAGATGGCGAGTACCCTTTCTCCTTAAGATAGGAAGTGATATCCTTGAGATGGAAGCAATATCCTTGAGATAGAAAGCACATATCCTTGAGATAGGAAGCAATATCTTGAGATAGAAGCATATCCTGAGATGGAAGTAATATCCTTGAGATAGGCACAACCAGGGGGAAGAAAGCTGGCGGAGGTGGTCCCTTCCATTGATGACAAGGTCGTGTACAATAGAGTCTGGAGTAACTGGTGGGCTGTCATTTTGCTGATATGAGCAGCATAGGTCACTGATCTCTCTGTGAGTTGACTGATCATCTGCCAGGCTTTCCAGCTTGAGTGCATAAAGTCATTGCTCTCAACCGACTCTTCCATCTCATCTTTCAGGCTCACCGACTCTGGATTGAGCACGGATGAGAGGAGAAAAGTTTCTCCTCATTTGTGTGTTTCTAAATTATCATGAAGTCTTTCACACTCATGGACCCATCAAGGATATATGTCTTGTGGCACCGTTATGAGATGCAAGTCTTGGAGGCAGTACTGATTCAATCCCAAAAAGCAACACAGGTGTATTAATCTGCGAAACTTGGAAGGAAGAGGAGCACAATATCTGTAATGTTGCTGAACCTCGCTCAGTATTCCTTATGAAAGTTCCATGTCTTGGCTGGGAGGTGAATGTTGAAGGCAGGAGGGAAACACCTTGATGAGGGCAGGTTCATCATGGAATGATGGAAATGCCTGGAGTATTGTTGTTGGTTGTTATCACGACCTGCTGTGCCACCATGCCAGGTCTGGATTAGTGCAGTGTTCCACTTGATAGAAGGAAGTTGGTTGTCACCTGTCAAAAGAAGGATCAGGTCTGAGAGTGAAGCCTAGTTGTGTTCTTTCCCATTCCTGTGAAATAATTGTATCCCATTCCTGTGAAATAGTTGTATCCCCAGTCAGGATCGGGCAATTTAAGTTGCATATGAAAAGGATAAAGAGAAGAGAGCTGTGGAAGGATACCGGTTGTTTGATGCACAGGTGTGGGTTTATACACATTTACAATGTGAAGGACTTGTACTTTAATAATGCACCACTGCCGTTTTCATCTGGTGTGACATGGCGATCACTGTAGTCATGTATGGTGGACCTTATGTAGATGGCAATTTCGTACTGAGGGCTTCCTGTGAATGTTTGGTTTAAATCCTCAATGTTTACTCTACTTTCATTGCACAAAATGCATCTCTTGTAGCAGGATCAGAAGCACATCATTGTCGATGGCTAAATGATGAGTACAGTTCTTCTCGTTTTGTAAGGTGAAACGCTCTATGGCTGCATAATTCAGGGAAAATTGTAGTTTGAGGATCAAGATGAGTTTGTCAGACTGCCAAAATATTGTTACATGAAGGGTTTCTGAGCTTTGGGAGGTTCCATAGTTCGTTTGAGTTAAGATTTTAGCTTGCTCTGTGTGTTCGAGTAGCTTAGATTTACTCTGATTGTATCAGGGAAACTGTCAGAAGCAAGTCGTATGTAATGTGCATAGAGAAGGTGCTGATCATAATCTTAGAACAGTACAGAGTAAGGTTGTATTATGTCTGACATTCTGTATAGTCGAAGCCAGATGAGGACCTGTGCATCTGGTAAGACACAAGAAAGCAATTTGTGCCTTAAAGAACATCATCATGTTCCACTTGAGTGGCTGGTTTTCACCTGTCGGTTGCCAATATAAGAATTAACATCGCTTACCTTGGCAGAGTTATTCATGCTCTGCTGGCTGTGAGCACAGATCAATCGATGTCTGGTCGGGCCGGGGAGTCATGGATTCACTGGATCATGGGGTTGTGTGCTTGGGACCTGGTGGGAGGACGAAAGTCAGAGTCTTCAGGTCCTTGGTGCTTCCAGTCTTGCTCTATGGATGCGAGACTTGGACTCTGACCAGGGATCTGAGAGAGACTTAATTCTTTGGTGTCGGTCTCTTCGGAGAATCCTTGGCTATCCATGGTCAGACTTTGTGTCCAACAAGCGTTTCTGAGAGAGACTCAAATGAGATTTTTACCTGCATAGTCCTTGAATGTCAGCTGCGGCTGGCTGACACATGTCTTGTTTTCCTGACGCTGATCCTGCTCACCAGATTCTCTCAGCGAGGGAGCCTCATGAGTGGAGGAGACCAATGGGCTGACCTCGTGCCTCGTGGTTGCAGCAGGTTAATTGGCATCTCAAGGAGATGGATGGCCAGGCTTCTGCTTGGGGATGGCCAGATGGAGGCCCTGGAGTACAGTGTGAAAGTGGATGCAGCGACACACTGCTCCAGCGCATGCTCCCATACCTGACGTGTCACGGTCCGTTTGGGCAGTGCACTTCCAGCCATGGTGGCGAAGTGAGCTGTAGAGCACTGTTTAAGGCAACACTTTTTGCTGAGGGCTTGCACAGGCATGATGGCCCAGATGATGGTGATGCCGACTGGCAGTGGTAGCCAATGTTGGGATCCGCCACCCACCAAGACGGTCCAGATGACGAAGGCTGTGACCATGCTTGGATCACACCTTTGGCGAGGCATCTCATCTCTCCTCTCCTCTCTCTCTCTGGTCACTATCTGAGAAACATGTCAAAGAGATCGGACAGTTCACCATCGTCCCTTATCACCAATCTTACTCATCACTATCACGCTCCAAGCCGCACTTTGCCTGTGCCACGCCAACTTGCATGACCACACCACCAACACAAGCCAAGCTCGTCCTGTCTAATGACCTCGCCTGTTCTCCTTCATGGTGAATCTTGTATTGTCCATGCTATTGTGATTATATTTAATTTCCATTGTACATAAGATTACGTGTTCCTTCTTTCCCTTTTATTATGTCTTTTGCCACCAAATCCGTCCCTTATTTTTTGATTGCCTGTCCTTCCTATTTCTCAAATTTATTTTCTATTAATAAACCCCCTTATTTATAAGGCATTTACCATTTTCCTGCCTTCTCGTGGTAACAACCCCAGGTTTGTTATTATTTGGGCAATCTTGGGCGATTGTAGACTTGATAATTCTGAACGTCATGTCGTGAATTCATATCATTTTGGCATCCCCGAAGGCCTTTATTAGACCTCTGGCTCAGTCAGTCTGTGTTAACGTCCTGTCTCACACGACAATATTGTCAGGGTAGATCAATAGGTAAATCAGATTACTAAATTGCTCAATCAGTAATCAAGTAACAGCTCGTTAGCCATCTGGAGGATGTTTCCAGGGTGGATCGCAAGGTCAGTCAGTTGTTGCCACCCGCATCCACACCCTTGCCCCATTTCCACTCTGAGCTTTATTAAATCCACTGAGACCTTCTCTTTCAAATTCCTCTCCTTGTACTGTGCGTATCCATGCCCGATTTTGTTTGTTGTCTCTTCTGCTATCCAACGAACCTCATCAATACCTTAATGCTATAAAAAAAAAATGGAAGAAGATGGAAAAATAGACTTCTCCATGTTGCATGTGTAATAAACAGGTGGCCTGTTATGACTTATCCAGAGACAATGCTCTGCTTATCGCATGGTGAGTAACAACGCAACTTCATGAGGTTAAAATAAGGCACATGTTGGATTTGTCAGGAATTGTCTTTGAGGCCACAGTTTCTATACTGCAACACAGCCTGGCATCCCTTTCTCAAAGTATGCCACTGCAAACTAACCAGTGAGCTCTTGGCAAAGCTAAATGTTTGTATCACAAAAAAATTAAAAAATGGAAAAATCGCATCTCAAAGGAATGCACCTGTACTTGTATATTATATTGTTACATTACAGCAAATTCCATGAAGTAATGACAGCTGGCCTTACCCGAGTCCTGGTAAGGCAGGAATACCCTTTTCCCACATGGATCCTGGTGTCTCTGGTGTCCCTACAAAAAAGCCAACTTAGACTTTTAATACATTAAATGCCGGTTTGGTGTTCTAATGCCACAGCTCATGCTACTAGATCAGGTTCAAATTGTGTAAATTTGTTGATTTGTTTCTTGTCTTCTAATGTCTTGTATATTCATGTAAAGGTGTACAAAATCTTCTGATGTCTTTATTCTACAGATATATTTGTGCAAGCTCTTTCCTGAGTCTTTCACGCTAGAAGTAATAAATCTACAAATAAACTCCAACTCCAGAAAACGAAGCAACCAATTAATCCCTCAACGATGCCAAAATATTTACAAATCATGATGCAGTACACTGAAGGTTTAACACGCTCATAATACTTTGTGATGTAATGAGGTGAGAGAAAAATAAGACCACTGGACCTGGAGCTTATTGCCCTGGCCTAATTGTAATCCAAATTTGGTAGCATTCTGACTGTGGGTCTGAGAGAGAAGATTTTTGAAGGAATTGATGTTATTTTTCCCAAAAATTGACCAAGTTGACCATTTTGACACTTCCGGTCATGTGATCGGCATGACCTCTGCAATTTAACATCCTACCCTGGCATATGGTTGTGACCCAAATTTGCTAACATTCTGACCGGTGGGTCTGGAGAAGAAGATTTTGGAAGAAATTGGAAGAAAGAAATTACTGTCAGCCATTTTGACCGACTTAAAAAGTCACGTACCGGAACGAGCTTTGTAATCCCCGTTACAGCCAGGAGCGGAACGTTATAGCCAAATTCAGTCAGATCGCCAGCAGTTGGCTGGAGAAGTCAATGGGAGACGGACGTGCATGATGACAATACCTTATCTGGAATTCCAATTCCAGATAAGCTCATAATATGCTATAGTTAGATGACATTGCATGAAGTAATGATGAAACGAGTGACATCATGATGTGATGCATGACTTCATCATGCCAAGTCCAGATCACGGAGAGATTCACTTCCCTTGGCAGTATATTCATGTCTCAGCATGTTGTGAGCCAGAGGTTGATAGACATCTGGGTCGGGCTGGGAGTCATGGATTCACTGATCATATATGGCACTCCGTACCTATGCAGGAGGACAAAAGTCGAGTCTTCAGATCCTTTGTGCTTCCAGTCTTACTCTCCACAGATTGAGACTTGGACTCTGACCAGGGATCTGAGATGGAGATTTAACTCCTTCAGTACCAGTCTCTTCAGAGAATCCTGGAGAAAGATTTTTGAAGGTAGGGATGTTAAATTGCAGAGTCATGCTGATCCGTGATCGGAAGTGTGTCAAAATGACCGACTTGGTCAACTTTAGGAAAATCGCATAAATTCTTTTAAAATCTTCAATCCTTCCAGACCACGAGTCAGAATGCTACCAAATTTGTTACAAATTAGACCAGGGCCCACATAAGCTACAGTCCAGTGGTCTATTTTAGTATGGCTGTAGAATGTTGTTTATTTTGGTGTGACTTGAAAGTAGGCTCAAGATCATTTCCCTATTTTTTCTTCTCATGTTGCTGTGGCATAGGCAGAGTAGCTTAATTACTCTAATTGTATCAGGGAAACTCTCAGAAGCAAGTTGTATTATGTGCATAGAGAAGGTGCTGATCATAATCTTAACAGTACAGAGTAAGTTGTATTAGTCTGACATTCTGTATTTACCATTCTGTAAGTTATTTCATGTGATTGTAGCAATTCAAGCAATCACAAATGAGAGAGTCGGGTGATCTTATATAGCTTGTCTTTATATAGCTTATATAGCTGGAATAGCTTGTCCCTGCACTTTATTTAAATAATCCAGTCTTTGTCAAACTGGCCTCCAAGCCGGTCGCCGATTGGGCATCTTCCGTCGTGCAACGTCCTTCCTTGGCACACCTGAGCTCTACCCATGCAAAGCATTCATCCACAGCCTGATGGAGTACTTCTCTCCCCTCTGGCTGGTGTTCCACTCTCACCTTTTCAGCTTTACGCTTCTGAACCAAGGCATTTAGGATCATTGTATCTCCCGCGATGAGGCTGTGTATTGGTCTTCTCACTCTCTCACTGCAGGCAGGCCGGAGTCTTCTGTCTTCTACCGTCTCCCTCTCGCCTTACCCCCCCCCCCCCCCCCCCTCTCTGTCTGCTATCTGTTCCGCCCAATTTCTGCAGGCGCTCAAGGTCCGCCAGCAACTCCTCTGGTTAAACCACCAAAATCAAGAATGATTGCTCACTTCATTCTTTCATTCCTTTTTCCCCACCTTCGAACAAACTCTCACAATCACAATTTGAAACTTTGGAAAAAAGGTACAATCCTGATAACTGACACGAAGTTGCCCATGCTGAGAATATCGATCATGCACTATACCACTCAGCGAGTGAGCGACAAATGAGATCCAAGTTCAGCTTGGAGTGTTGTTTCGACAGGACTGCTCGCGACTGTGTGACAGGTAGCGTCCACGCTACATATATCGATTTTGGCCAGACATTAGAACCTCAGTGTATTTTACATAAATTACAAGGACACTTACAGACAATGGACCAATTCACATCGTGCAGTCTATGGAATTTGAACCTTGCGTCACAGTAGCACAAGTCATTGCTCAGATGAGAACAGTAAACAGGCCAATATTTCAATACACAAAGAGGAACAGTTATTAGTGTGTCTACTGCTCTCCCTCTGGTCTCTCTCCCCATCTTCTCTGGAAACCTTGACTTCCCTATACAAAATATCACTGTATATGTATATAATTCACAACTCATCAAAAGAAAGCATCAAAGAAAGCAATTTCTACCACAAGGACTCTTCTCATGTGAAATGAGACATTTGTTGTCAAAAATCTATAGTAATTAAACAGTCCGGCATTTGATATCGGTGATATGGTTAAAATTTTTGATCTGGATAAAATATGTGAATGTGCTGTCATGTTCATGTGAATAAAATAAGTGAATGAAACTTGGCAAGATGATCCTCCCATGGATAGCAACTATGGAGTTTTCACACTCAGTAAGCAAAACTTATTGCAGCTAAGACTTTCTCTAAGTTTACATCTGCAATGTCAGAGTTAATTTGTGGCAATTTAAACCACAGAACCACGAAGAATGTGAGCACAGTGCCAATGAAGTCAGAAAGTAGATGTAGATGCCCTGACCTTGAACCCTTTTGGTCCATGTGGATGTGCAGGTGCATTAAAGTGGACGAAAGCCAGTACTCGAGAGAATAAGAAGTCCAGGTCGTCCCGTTCTCCATTTCACCTCAATCCATGAACAGACAGGCAGGATAAAGATCAGAAAGTTAGCCAAGGAGATTCACTCATCTCAGAATTTCCAATTACCACATGTTTGAACAAGGGATTAACTTGTATTTTTTCATTTTCAATAAACTTTCACAGCTAATATATGTGCTCTCTCAATGGCATCAGAAAACCCATTATTGCTGGAAGAATGTGACATTGGCAGGGAACTACAGAGGAAATGACTAACGTCTGTGCCAAGTTTCGCTGTGTGCATGACTATTATTTCATGGGCAAGAAAAACTTTTCCCGTCACTTGTATACGTTTGTGCTTATATGAGTAAGTGTAATGATATAAGTTGAAGATTACTTCGCCTACCTCTCACCTTTCTGCCTCGCAACCACAGATCGGTCCCTGGAAGGAAGGACACACATACGATGAATGTGCTATCGATTGAGACAGGTGAAGATGTAAAAACAATATTGGACAAAGTGTGCTTTGTTGAATGTTGTTGTTTGCTAAATTATCCTGTGGAGATATCGTATAAAACTGGCATTCTCAAGAGGAGTCGGCAGGGCGATACATTTAAGGTGTAAAGTGAAATTGAATAGTGGTTGTGTATAAGTGCATGCTAAATAAATAATAAATTGAAAACGCAGAGGTAACGGCTTCATGCATTTTTAAAAATTGTCCACTTATTCATACATATCAATTGTGGTAAAATTTGTTTTGGGTAGAAAAGACATTTCTAATCTTCAATAACGATCCCTCTGACTGGAAATCCTCTTAATCTATTTGCTGATGACTTCACTCTCGGCCGTGACTCCCTCATCCTTCAGACAGGCAGGCTGCAGCCCTTCCTCCTTAGATCTTGACAAAATCACCAATATGGTCAAACACTTGGAATATGTCTTTCATCCTGACAAATCTTCACACTCTCACTATCTCTCCGAAAGGACTGTCTGGACCCTCCTGTCTACCTTCTTAACAACTCTCCTGAGGAAGTTCAGTCATTCAAACTCCTGGGTCTCACTATCGCCATGATCTTTTTGGCACACACATCTCAACGTTGGCCTCCAAAGCATCACCGACTGGGCATCCTCTGTCATACAAAGCCTTCTTGGCACACCTAACTCACTATCCACCTACAAGACCTTCATTTGCAGTTGATGCGTACTGCTTTCCTGTCTGGGCGGCTCTCCTGCCTCACATTTGCTTCACTCAAGATATTGACTCTCCCATTCTGAGCTGAGTCTATGGCTTTATCACTTCACCATCACAGACAAGTCGGTAGTCTCTCTGTCTCTACCGCCTCCTTTTGGTTTTGCCCTCGCTCTTTCGTGTTTTGTCCCCCCCCCCCCCCCCCCCGAGTTTCGCAGGACTTACCTGTTCACATCAACCCTTTTGGTGAACTACATAAATCAGGACAACTGCTCACTCGTCATTTGTTCCTCTTTTTTTCCCCCATTATGAATCAACTTCCATCTCTCATACTCATCTCCTCCAGGTTTCAAAACAAGCTGTAGATACATCCAACCAAAACCATGATGATTTTCTATCTTGTTTCTTTGTATCCCACGCCAAACTTACTCATATCTCCAATTTTCCACCTGAACTTTCCTCTGTACCATCTATCCAACATGCTTCTCTGCCCCATTCCTCCCACACCATGTCTTGTTCAATTTCCCTCCATCTTGCTTCACTCTGGATGTTCCCCCCTCCCCTCTCTCTCTGTCCTTTGCATGTTGTGCATCCTGTTGTCTATTCTGACTGTCGTGTCAGCTCTTCCACACCTCGACTATGTATACAAAAACAAGCCAAAAACATAATGCTCTGACATGGCTGGAGGCAAAAAATGAATAGAAATCCTGAACAGGAAAGAGCGCGAATGTCAGAATATAAAAATATCGAAAGATAGATAGATATGAGACACAGATAAAACTGAATCCTTCAGCTGATTGGCTGCTGATCAATGACCATCTGCAATATAAGCTGGATATCGATCGACGTTTGGACCCTCATTCCAGAGCAATACGAAAGAAAGAGATTAGAAGAGAAAGTTGAGCAGAGAAGCATAGTCTGAAGCTACAGGGGAGACAGACCATTCAGCCTGGCACTCACAACCAATGGCTTTTCCAGCACAAAACACCTCACCAGCATAAGTCTATTGACCTTATTAATAACTGTCACAGGCTCAGGGAAGTATGCATACATTGAAGAAAAGATGATACATATAATAGGAGAAATGCAAACTGCCAAGTTGTCTGCACCATGTTCCGTTCCACACACCAGCGAGTCCTACTACAAACATTTAATCACCACATGTCGTGCAGTCTCGTGAAAAGACATTTTGATGAAAGACAGCCACACACTTGTAATAATTCTAACCAATCTGTTTTGCAATCTGGGCTCATGAGAGTGTGAACAGTGTTGTCATGAGGTATATATGTCATTAGGTCTAAATCTAACCCATCATCTGCCATAAAGTGCGTGTTTCTTTGTCTCCAACCATAATTTTGTGCTGTAACCCCAAAAAGTTATTTTTTTATTTAACTTTGAAGCCCTTCCCCACAAAAATACATAATCTCCTGGGAAGTCAATTATAATAGACACATGAGTGCAGCAGTAGGCTCACCTTGTCACCTCTTTTCAGGAACCCGGCAGACCCTACACATCACACAAATATGTTGGTAGTACAAGATACAAATACCAGAAAGACCCAAAAGACCTTTCTACATTATCATTAAATCATGAATTTCAAGAGACAGATCTTCATTCTGGCAAAAGGCAAACACGAAACGTGTAAAGTCTGCAATGACCTACATCCGTATGGTATGAAAGTGCAAAGTTTTAAATGAGCGCAAGTCAATGATCTATGTATGTAAAATATGTACAGTAACCATACACTGATGACCAATATATCAAATGGGAGAGCCAGGGTAGTAAAGTGAAGGGAGAAGAAATGGAGAGGGATTGACGAGCATTATTTCAATATATATGCATCGACAGTTGTACGCAATCAACATGCAAATTAATCTACCTGCTGGAACTTACAGCGAAACAGGTCGAGCCTTGGCCTGGAGCCATTCCAGGAGACGCTGGAAGGGTTCAGCGATTATGCATCACCCTTGCAGTAACATCACATGGGTGTATTTGTCATTAAAAAATAATAATATATAGCACTGCACACAAAATATAAATATAGGATTTCATTACGAAAGAAGAATGAACACATGCACACTTAAGCCAATTTACTGAGTGAAATTGCATAATCATATAAAACATCAAAATGGATTTAGCGTGCAACACTGTCACCAATATAACCTGTCACAAAAAAAAAATTCACCCCCATACTCTTGTTACAAATAATGATCGAGTGCAGAGCAGACAGTCCATGCTAAATGGTTAATATGATTGTCAATTTCACACAGCAATTGGCTTGGAGGAAACGCAGCATGTGAATAATATTGAGACAGATGTGTGTGTCGATTATACTTGAGTGAGCAATATAAGTTTTCACCCGTCCACCACAACAGCGAGGACAAGGTCATCAAATTTTCAACAATCTTTATCACGAGAATATAAGAAGACTATGATAATTGCATCAAAGGTCATCAGGGTGAGAGGGCAGTTAGGTATGGGAGCCCAGAAGCAGCGCGTCGCTGGGTCACTCTTCGCCGGTACTCCAGGGCTCCCTGGCCATCCCAAGGCAGATGTCTGCCATCCCATCTCCGTGACATTCCGTTCAACCTGCTGAACCACGAGGCACTGGTCACCATTGGCCTCTTCATCACGAGGCTCCCTGCTGACAGAATCTTGGTGAGCAGGACAGCGTCAGAAATGATCCACTGTTCATACAGTCGCAGCTGACCTCACGGACTATCAGTAACAAATCTCATTATGACTCTCTCAGCACCGCTCGTTGGATCAAAGTCTGACCAGCGATAGCAAGGATTCTCCGAAGAACATGACAAAAGGAATTAAATCTCATCAGATCCTGGACAGAGCAATCCTCACATCCGAAGAGTAAGAACTGAACACCAAACTTAGACTCGACTTCTTCTCCTGCACAGTACCAGTGCACCTCCATGATCCGTGAATCTATGACCCCCCCCCAAGCCTGACCAGATGTTATTAACTCTTGGTCAATCAGCAGAACAAATATACATGCCAAGGTAAGGAATCTCTCGGACCTCAACATCCTCGCCACAAACAGGTAAGAGCAAGATAGCAGCATCCAAGATGTCATTGAAAGCCTTGATCTAGTATTTGACCCAGAAACTTAATCCCAGCGGCTCTGACTCCTCTTCAGCACTTGAGGCCCGAAAGGATATCTAGAGTCTCTGCAAAGATGACTGCTTATCGGCAAATCAAGTCAGAGATCTTTGACATTCCCAAACGACATCCGCGCTTCATCTCTTCACATCCTCCCAGCATCCAGTCCATACAAGTGGTGAAAGTGTGGGGGTCAGTAAACCCCTGAGAACTCCAATAGCAACAGCAAATAGTCAGAGATGTCACTACTCTCCAGTCACAGCGCAGAGCATCGTAGACATTGATTGATCATTTCGTGGCATCCAATGAGACTAAGAATCTCAAGAGAATCCCGAATTACTGATCAAGTAATCTGTTCAGAGTCAAAAGCAACAAGCTCCCCTGCAAAATCTTGACTGCGTTCGTCTGAGGATCAAGAGGCACAGGATAATCATGTTTACACTTTTTGGTTAAAGCTAACTGCTCGGACGGTGGGTTCAGCAGCATGGGTAAACTATCAAGAATTCGACAAAGACCTTGCAGCCCTGAGAGATGCAGTCTCAGCGTCGTAGTTGGTTTTTGCAGTTCTCGTCACCTTCCTTTCAGATAGGACAACAAGTCCTCTCCAGTCAGTTGGGATGCATGCTGTGTTTCAGGCAGAGCACAACGCATGCGATGGATGTAAGCATTCCACAGCCTTAGAGAGTTCAGCATGGTATTCACCAGATTCCAAAGCTTATCCCATTTCACCAGTTTACGCATCTGTATTTCCACAATAGAAGTGATCACAGCTGATTTAAGTGAGCAACAGGAATAGTAACCCAGCATCGAATCATCAACCAGAGGATCGATGCCTCGGTAAGCGCTAAATAGTAACCTGCGTCACAGCGGCCTTCACTTCAGACCTCTATCAACCTTCCACGCCGCCACTTCTATCTGCAGATGCAACAGGAAGGGCTGCGAGAAACAGCAATGCGCCAAAGTTCCCTGTAAGCAGAGATGAGAAAGTTGACCACAGGTGACATCTTTCCCCTCACAGATCTCACTCACATCAGCCTCCTTGTCCACTCTTAGTAAATGTCACATTTTTTGCTATGCCTGAAACAGCCTCTACCATCTCTCAGCTTTAAGTCGCCCGCGACTCTGGTCAATGTATCCAGTCCCATTGAAGACCAAACTTACTTCTTCGCCTCTGGTAGTTCCAAGATCATCGGCAATCAAGGATGGTCGTTTGAGAATCACATTCTTCAGATATCTCCAAAGCACCAGCACCTTCAAACCCCATAACCGCATTTCGCAAACTCTCAATATTCCTCCTTGACCAATGTCACACTCCTGGGATGCTACCATTCTCCGTAGACGCTATCAATCAGTTGCTAACTCACAGCTTGGTCGTTTTGAGGAAGTGAACATTCAGGTTGACCTGCAGTTTGATATCCTCCAGCGACCATCAACAATGCATGCAATCTCCTTTTGTTACACTCACCATGTTGGAATCACACAGCGAGGATGAAGCCTGGTGGGTGCTGAAACATGAAACAGCCACCCTAAGCCCATGATTCTTCACATAATGGAATAGCTGTATTCTGGTTTACAAATTCCAGACCCATGTGACAACACTGTCTGATAATCCTATCCGTCCAGCATCGTGAAATCCCCCAAGACTATAAATGTATCTCGTCCAGCGCACAGATCAACCACAGACTCGAGCGTGGTGTAGAATGCATCCTTCACGGTGAGATCACTCGCCTCAGTCGGAGCAAAAACAGAGACCAGGGAAATGATACCGAATGAGTGACGAATCCTTAGTCTCATAATACGCTCGTTGACCGGTGTTACCTCAATTATCGTTGGAGTCAGCTTATGACATACCGTACAAGCAACTCCTTGGGAATGGTAACCATCAGAGACCAGACCAATAGTTAGGTGTAACCACCCACCATTATCTCGCCGCAATCCAGTCCCGAACCTCAGAGAGTGCTGCAATACCGATGTCCAAACGCTTGAGCTCAGATGATAACAGAGACAGGTGATCATCCTCTCTTAGGGATATGACATCCAGGCACCCACCTGAAGGGACCTCAGGTTAACCCAAGGAGACGCCGTCTGGTGACGACACTCAGCACCACTGCGACACACTCTCCCACAATCTGACCGGGAATGTTACCCGTGGTTTCCCTCCTTTCATCAAAGATGGGGGCCCGAATGCTTTGCCCCAATCCCGTCATCCGGTGAGCTGCCCTGCGAAGGAAGCTGCACAGGAGTACTCCCATGGATGGGTTTTCAGATTTTTTTGCGTTTTTGTGTTTTGCGATGAAGGGTTTTACGGTGGCCGGAGTGCAAATATATAATAATATATATATATATATATATATATATATATATATATATATAATATTAATATATCTATAATATTTACAAAAAATATAGTTTCTATTTTTTTATACAGAAGTTTAGGTTTGCGGAAGCGATAAACAACAGAGGGCAGCAGGTTCACAGATTGACAGAGGATCAAAGAAAACATGTCGGCAAAAACATCGTAGATAAGTCGATGAGTAACAAAAGGAAGAAGGTGTAAGTGGGAAGTGAGTACTCGAGAGCAAAGAATAGGGATGGGTATGGGAGAAAACATGAGTTTCTGATCGGCAGCACTCTTGAAAGGCAGGAGGAAGGGACACGACATGATAGTTCTTCAGATGATAGAATAAAGGGATGAAGGAATGTGTATAAGTATTCGATGTATAATTGTTGGGGGGAACCAGGTTTGGATTTCTGGAAGAACACATGTGACACGGATGGGTTAGGGGAGGATAAAAGGAGAGGCCAGTCGTTTCATTGATTAATTATAGTGTTTATTTGTTGCCGTCTTCGTCCAGGATTCTGTATTAATTTTATCTCATGCTGAATAAATTATTTACATTTCTCAAGCCTGAGTGCATGTCTTCCTACCACCTTTCCTTCGTGCCGACGATTCAGATATTTGAGAACCCAACCTCATTCCTGACTCATCCTCCCGCTACCGCTTGTGCATGCCCACCTGTGCAGCATTCAACCCTTTCCACATGGTTCACTAACCTCAGAGGGTTATGCTCAGATCCCATGGATTTCTCCCAATAGGTTTCTGCTTCTCCAGAAATTATCTGTCTTTCAGAGACTTTCTTTTCATAGGACATCCAGAACTCATTCATCTCCCTCCTTGGTGATTTTTGTACCATTTTGACTGACCCACTGCTCAAGCTCGTGGCGGTGTTTCAGTCTATATCAGAAAATATTCCTTTCCCACCATCCCTGCCCCATCATCTCATCCCAATCGTGATAGAATATCTCTGGATCTGCCTCTATGTGATTGGTTTATTAGCCCCCGTTGGACTTCATCCAAAACGAGGGCTTATGGATTTGGTCTCGATGCACATCATTTTGTTTTGCGATGCAATCAACGAAGGCCGAATGGTGGGCATTGTAGTTGTAGAAAAAAAAGAAAAAAATGTATCAAACATGTCCTCAACCATTTCTCGGACATGCATTTACCGATGGTGTTCAAACTTGGGCCACAGATAAAAAATGATGACTTACATATGTCTATCATTTATTTTCAAGATCAGATGCAAGATATCTGATATAGGATGGAAATAGGATGGTGGTGCTTCCAATTGTTGTTTGGCTTGTGTGGCTTCAGAATCGCTACAACATTGGCTCTTTTCCTTAAGCGAGGGAATATGTGCCCACTCACTGTGACATGAAACGTCTGAGACAATCAAAAGGTATGGAACCAGCGTGAATCAACTTCTCAGCATTTATGTTATCCGGGCCTGGCATCTTTCCATGTTTTAGTGTGCAAAGCACTGCTTTAAACCCAGATAAGGAGTAATCACAGGTGAGCCCACGGTTGAGAGATGGCGAGTACCCTTTCTCCTTAAGATAGGAAGTGATATCCTTGAGATAGGAAGCAATATCCTTGAGATAGGAAGCAATATC
>CM068960.1:100415651-100429721 GCA_035128595.1 Eptatretus atami
GCTACGCTGGGAATAAGTTGTAGGCACGATATGCGATCGTTGACACACGTCGACACACGCAAGTTGTAAGTTACTCATAAGTCGAAACACGTCGAGGTAATGTTTAGCATACCCGAAACTTATTTTCTCGTCAAGGCACATTTTCTTTTTTCTCCTTGGCTCCGTGAAGGCACGTGACGAAATATCTGAAGTTTTGTGTTGTTTTTTTTTTTTTTAGTCTATCACGAATTTTAAAATATATTCGGACATTTGCTTTTAAGTTTCGACGTCGACGTGACAATATCCTCAAACAGAAAATATTCACAGAGGAGGAACTAAGAATAGACATGAGCAAAGTGAAGAGGCAATCGGACGTGACGTAACGGCACGTGACGAAATATCGGAAGTTATTGTTGTTTTTTGTTTTTTTAACGCTGCCAATACGCCATTATACGGTAGCTGTAAATTAGAAACACGTTCAGTAAGTCTGTGGTCGTCCGGAAGACGTCAATCAAATACGTCTACATACGTCAATATGCGTTGGAGGTACGTTACACATAGGTTCAAAGCACGTTACTCATAGGTTAGAAATAAGTTTTGGGTACGCTAAGCATTACCTCGACGTGTTTCGACTTATGAGTAACTTACAAGTAACGTGTGTCAACGATCGCGTAACGTGCCTACAACACGTTACTCATAGGTTAGAAATAAGTTTCGGGTACGCTAAACATTACCTCGACGTGTTTCGACTTATGAGTAACTTACAAGTAACGTGTGTCGACGTGTGTCAACGATCGCATACGTGCCCACAACTTATGGCCAGCGTAACGGAATGTGTGAGTCATACGCTGGCATATGTCGTAAAATTTCAAGCATGCTAAAATTTGAGGACAACCGCAAAGTAAAACGATGAAAGCCAGCGTACTACGACGTATGGCAGTGTTTTTCAGCGTGCTCTTAACGTATACAAACTTACCCATAACGTATTCGACGTGTGCCGGCGTTTAGCCCAATTTTGCATACGTCAGGCATACATTGGCTAAATCGTCAAGGTGTGACAGGGCCTTAAGCTGAGATTGACTATAGAAATTGTGCAGATGTGCTGAACCCATACCGAATGGGTCACAATATAAAATGTTTATTCCGATTTAAGTTTACCTGCAGGGTTCAAATCCCAAAACCATTCTCCCTCATTGTCGATGAAAATACAAATAATAGGTTAGCATTAATAATGGCCATGATCAAATAGTCCAGACAAATGACATACCTTGTCCCCCTTCTCACCAGGAACACCTGGATGCCCTGGATGACCCTTATAGCCCTTTAGTCCAGCAGATCCAGTGGAACCAGGCTCTCCGGTGTTTCCCTCAGGCCCTTGACTTCCAAGAGTGCCAGGTAGGCCCTGCAGGAGACAGGTGACCTTGAAGATCCGTAACTCGAGGGAGATTAAGTGACAGCTTAGAAACAAAAGTTTCCTATCTCCCTGCTTTGCAAAACATGATGACATTTTGCTTCTAAATCAATGATTGATTGACAAAAGCAGGTACTGCATCTGATTACCTTGGCGACCATTTTAATACCAAGGTGGAAAAAAATATACCTTAATTATCTGGTCATAAAATGAGCTTACCTGATAAAAGACTGTTACCAAACAAGTTACGGGATAAACATTTAGGCTTACATGTTTATGAGTTGGCCAATGAGGCTAACAAATGAATTCACTAAGCCTATAGATTGGCTGGTTTATTCAATAAATGAGTCTGCTTTGACCTTCAGGAGTTACTCAGTTGCCAAGCTGTAATTTCACTTTCTCTAGCTTCTGCTTTTACTCTCCAAACGTTATCAGGGTTTTTTGTGATCATTTGGCCTTTCAAGAAACTCCTCTTGACCTCTCAAACTCTTCAGTTGCCCCCGCAAGCTGGCATTCCAAACGGTGTTTCCGACATCACAACTAAAACTCAAGTTAGAGGTTCTCAACCTATTCACCATAGAGGGCTGCTTGTGTGGCTTTCTCCATGTTTTGTGGGATACACCTTTACAACATGCCACTCCATTAACAGCACACAAGATAGAACAACAACAACAACAACAACAACGATACATTTCATCAACACTAGATACCGCATAATATACTGTATCTGACCATAGTGAAATACAAATCAATTATAACATTTGTCATGGTAATACTCTGGCAAATTTGAAAAATAACAAAACAGAGAAATTAAAAACATAGGGGCAATACGCCTGGGCGCTCACCTGGTAGCGGCTGCATAAGATAACCAGGGAACAACTAGTAAGCATGGATGACCCACAAAATATATAATGGAGAAGAAAGTCAATACCAATGGATTTTTTTTTCATGCCATGAACAAACTTTGGTACATTACGGGTGATAAAGGTTGTGGTAAAGTTTCATCAAAATTGTGTGTGCAGTTTCAGAAAAGAAAGCAAATGCATATTTTGGAGGGCAACCCCCACGTAGAATCCCTGAGACCCCAATTGTTTTTTTAATGTCATGAACAAACTTTAGAACATCACGGGTGATGAAGACGGTGATCAAGTTTAATCGCAATTGTGTGTGTAGCTTCTGAGAAGAAAGAAAGCAAATGCATCTTTTGGGGGGCAACCCCTACATGGAATCCCTTGGACCCCAATTTTTATTAATGTTATGAACAAACTTTATTACATCACAGATGATTGAAAGCGGTGATCAAGTTTCATCGGAAATGTGTGTGTAGTTTCTGCAAAGAAGCAAACACCTATTTTGGGAGCAGACCCCCCCCCCCCACCCTCGACCCTCTTAGACTTGGAATTTTTTAGTGGCATAAACAAACTTTGGTACATCATGGTTGATGAAGGTTGTGGTCAAGTTTCATTGAAATTGTGTGTGTAGTTTCAGAGAAGAAAGCAAATACAAATTTTCGGGGACAACACCCTTACACCCCCATCGAGCCAAATTTTTCTAATGTCATGAACAAACTTTGGTACATCATGGGTGATTAAGGTTGTGTTGAAGTTTCATCGGAATTGCATGTGTAGTTTCTGAGAAGAAATGAAAGACCTATTTTGGGGGGCAACCCCCGTAGACTTCCTTTGGGCCCAATGTTTTAATGGCATGGAAAATTTTGGCACATACAAGGTGATGAACGTTGTGGTAAAGTTTCATCGAAATCCTATGTGTAGTTTCAGAGAAGAAGTTGAAAGTATTTGCGGACGAACGGACGGACGGATGGACGACACGCCATTCCATAAGCTCCCCGGAACTACGTTCCAGGTGAGCGAACTAGCAGGACACTCAGTGGAGCGCACACCTCCGCCAAGCTGATTACTTTACGTTTTGTATCCCACTGATAGGCCGGATCTGGATTCGGACCTGAACTAAAATCTAATCAGCTTGTTCTCGTCACCTAACCAACTCGTGCACCAAGTTTCGTCCGAATTCGTCCTTAACTTTTTGAGATATCCTGCTATATGTCGTTTTTGGCCCTTTCTCTCAATGGTGAAAAACCACTTTAAAAATTCTCAGATCCAGATCCGAATCGATATCTTCACCAAAATCTAATCATTTCGTCCGTGTCGCATACACAAGCTCTCCACAAAATTTCGTCCGAATCCGTCCCCAACTTTTTGAGATATCCTGTTCACAAACAAACAAACATCCAGACAGGTGTGAAATTATAACGTCCATCCACCTTCGGTGGCAGCAGGAATAAATTTGCCTTTAAAATAAATACTTTAATAGTCGCACGACAATATTCACGTTGCTGCAGAAATAATTGTGCCACATTACTCAGAAGATGTTAAAGAGACAGCAGAAAAAGGTGTAGGCATCACTCCTTTTGAGTACAAGCACATCACACAGGTGCACCTGATTGAGCCCACATGTGGCTCATGGGCAACAGAGTTTACAATCCCCACTCTAATTTCTTTATGGTCATTATCGTTGTGTTTTTACCAGTCACACGGCTAATCTTGGGGCTGTTAGGCTGTATCATAAAGGTATACAACATTGTCATATGCACAGTGTGCCAAGAGATGTTCCAAAGAAAGTGTTGTGTGAGCATCTCAGAAAACCCCGCCTAAGTGGGGCCAGGCCGTGGACAGTCTAGCTATGATTGGCTGATATTACCATGTGTGTGAGATTTTCCCGCACTTTTTAGCTTTGTCTGTACTGTCTATTGTCTTTGTCTATTGTCTGTCCCACACTCTTTGTCAATACTGTCTCAATGGCAGGAAAAAGGAAGCGTTTCCATGCTACAGTTTAACACAATAATTTTAAGAAAAGTACACAAAAAGCAAAGAAGTAATAATAAATAAATGCACATATCTATCTCTACAAAAGGCCCTTTCTGATGGACCCTTGTGGGATGCACACAGATTATGACTCTTTCACTCTCTATAATGCCGCAAGCCTGGTGCGTAACAGAGAAAGAAGCTTGGAGAGAAGGATCGAAGGAACACAACAATATTAAGTGGGAGAGGGGTGGGTAAAGCAATGAACAAGATGGAGTGGAGGGTGGTCAATTGTTGAAGGAATGATGGGATTTATTTTAGCTTGCTGACAGGACATACAGCTTGTTAACTTCGCACATCCAAGCAGAGGGAGACACCCAAGCTGGCTGATTTTGCCTTTCTTGGCATATAATATTGTAATGATGATGGGTGGTCTGGATAACTCCGGTCCAAATTTGGTGAGTCGCTAAGCTACCACGATAGCCCCTCATCCCTGGAACTTCCTGCTGGATCTCACGTCCAAAGCTGTTACCGTACAGATTGAAGTTACAGATTGAAGTTCCCAGGAACGGGCGAGTATCATGCAGTTAAACGGTCACATGACAGGTCTTGTATTTGGCAGAATGTACCAAGTCACATGATCGCAGTCTTATCTACACACCAATCTGTAGATCAATCAGATTATTTCTTAGCCAGACACATGAGTGCTTACCCCTAAACTAACCATTTGGGACACAATAGGTCATCTCAAAATCCAATTGCCCTACTACAATCAGATGCTTTCTTAGCCACCATCATGATGTAAGCAGGATGAGTCAGGAGACCACCCTCAAAATATTCGGATATTTACAATCAACTTATCGATTTATAGTGGGCCTGCATTCGTCCGACAGCGACACAGACAGTTGTGGCGAAGAAGAGTGGGACCCCCTAACCTGATGTGATGGCTCTAGGGAACCTGGCGCATCCCTCTGGAAGGTTACATGAGCGAGCGCCCATGGTTCCTGAAGGGCGTGATGCATCGCTCACAACCACAGTGACTTTGTGGAGTTGGCCTTGGATGGCATAGGCAGATAGTTTGAGGCAAGGTGGCATGCCAGACTGTATCAAATGCTCGAGATATGTCGAGAGAGACAGCCCAGATATCATATCTGACATTGAGGGCTTCCATCCATTGTTGGGAGAGTAGAAGAAGCATGTCCAAGGTAGAGTGACCTGGTGTGAATCCAAATTGGTGATCTGAGATGAGGTTGTTGGAGGAAAGGAAGGATTTCATATCAAATGCGATGATGGATTCCATGACCTTGCTGGTGATTGGAAGTAAGATGATATGTCTGCAGTTAAGGTGATCAGCTTTTGCACATTTTAAATCAAATGCGTTGTTGTTGGCTGACTTCCAAGCAGATCTATCGTAAATGATAGGGATACAAGGGCAGAGAGGGGATGTGCAAGCACAGCAGAACAGGTTTTTAGGACACGTGAGCTGATGCCATCAAGTCCATGTTACAGAGTCAGAGTTGAAGGTTGACATAAACTTCTCCAGCTTCTCAGGTGCAAAAGACACACAGTCCAGGAGCAGATGGGTATGACTAGGAAGGGTGGGTATAGAGAGTGAGGGATTGGGGAAACAAAATTTTGAAGCAAACACAGAATTGAGGCATTCGACCTTCACACAAGTGGAGTCGGCTGTGATGCCATTTGAAGTGATGGAAGGTATGGAAGGGGAGCATACACCAGAGATAGACTTAACAAATCTCCACCAAGTTTTAGAGGAGGAGACAGGTTTGAAAGGCCAGATGTTTGTTGCAACTGCAGGGACATCCACATAGCCTCAGGTCAATACGTGAGTTTCAAAATGACATATAAATGCTAAATGAGGCCTTTTGGTATGTGCTGCGTGTGTATGTGCTTACACTGACTCAGTTATGCTCACCTGACACTTTTAACCTGCCTGTGTTAACGCAAAATGTGTAATTCAAATAATCTTTTAAACATAAATTTCAGCATGTAAACAAAAGAGTGGCAATTTCAAGATGGTTAACCATAATTGTGTTCTTGAATGCAAATCGTACTCACGGAAATATAGGAATACAAGAAGTATCCTTGATTAAGAACCATTTAATGATAGTACATTGTAGCATTGGATACAACACACACACATCACACACACCACACACACACACACACACACACACACACACACACACACTTAAACTTTCAGCAAGAGATGCAAAAATCTCGTCAATTTTTTCTTTGTGACCCTGGAACCAAATATACAGTATATGTCGAACAGCCATGACAGTTACCGTAGCTCAGCCCCATTCCAAAACATGATTAATAGCAAATATCACTTTAAACTTACCTGTGCATGCACACACCTAAGACATGTCCCTCCCATCGGTGTTCAGAACAACCTAATCGAGATACACAGTCCATTAATTGGTGTCGATCTGTCGGGGGGGGGGGGGGGGAGGGCACTTGGGGTTTTGCACCGACCTACATGGTTGGGAGCTTGCAGTAACGAGCAGATGCCCATTCCCAGCGAGTTGACACAGTTCTCCAAATCTCTCATTGTATATATCGGCTTTTCTCTCATGTTGTTTTCCAAGTATTTTTGGATCCTTTTCAGAAGCTAGGTGATCCATTCCAAGTGACAATCCTTATCCCAGACACATAATGTATTATATTTCACCCTAAACTCTTCACCTTTCTGGGTTTTCTGCGCATGCACACCAAGCATTTTGGGACAGATTATGTCATTTCGAAAGTGCCATATTGGTTGAGTGCTCCTTGTGGTGAGATGCTCACTTGATATCTTTTCATGAAGTGCTGATGACAGAAAGTGAAATGTAGAGTGTGTTTGTTCCTTTTTACTTTTTCAGTTTAATGGCGAGGAGTGGTCCATATTAAAATGTTGGCAGTCATTCATTTAAGGGATGTGAAAAAAAAAATAGCTTTGGATTTGATAAGATTAAAGAGCAAAAGGTTGCCAAGAGATCTTGCTGTAAGGTTGTCCATCAATCAGGACCAGACTCTGTACAGAGCATCACTGCTGCTGAAGCAGTCTCCTGAGCTATTGGGAACAATCCTGGACAGGTCACCACTCTGACACAGGATACTTAAATGGCTCAATCAGCCCAGCAAGCTGGTACTCATTTCACCAACCTCAAAAGGATGAGAGGCTGAGTTAACCTCACCTGGTATTAATTCAACAGCCAACTAGGATTTGAACTCAGGACCCTAGGATCCCAAGCCCACTACCCAAACCATGAAGCCAACACCAGGCATGTAAGCTTGTCAACAGAGGACAAAAGTCTGCCTGGTAGAGAGTGCGTGAAGAGCACTCTGGTGGATTAACCAGTCACTCTCAGTGGTTACCCTCGAAGAACTGGACAAGTTCGCATGGGAAAAAGCCTGGCGGGTAGTGACAGCGAGTAAGCAACAGATCCGAATTGTAGGGTCAGACCTGCTCTGGGCCTATCAAGACCTGCTCCGGGCCTATCAAGACCTGGCTTCCACGCTTACTGGGACATCGCCGTTGAGTAGTTTGTGCACTTCTAGCAATTATCTGCAGGGGCTGATGCAGTGGTTGTTCATCACCATTGCTGGATGACAATGATGTGAGGCAATAACTTTCCGGAGGTTGTCTTCAGGGTTCTTTTACCATTCTTTTGTTGGTCTAGAATTGCTGAATAAAATCCATATCAGCTAATATCTGGCACCAGGACTACCTAATTACTGTCAACCCACCCCACCATGACCCTATAAAAAAAAACAAGTTAAAGAACTTCAACACAGGAGGAAGCCATTAATCCCATCATTGCCTGCACTTGTGTTGCCAAGTTATGATTGTTTCTTTGTTCTCCATCCTTGTTAAATACTGAGCATCAACTAAGGAAGCAGCATATACCATTTTTAAGGTATTTGGTATGACTCGGCCAGGGTTCAAACACTTGACCTCCGTTCAAACACTTGACCTCCCAGACTGAGGGAAGACAGTCTCACCATTACACCACCAAGATAATGCATGGTGATGGTTTGGTAAATCATCACAGCTTTGCTTTGTGGTGCAATGTGGCACCAAAAACCTGATACTTCTTAGACAAGATGATTGTGATATTAAAAAATAACACATGGGGGCAATGTGCTACCATACCGTTCAAAGACGTTCAAGATGAATTGCCATGATGTTGCGGTGCCATTTGTAATACAGGAAACTTTTGTGGGAGGAGGTGGGAGTTGGGGGCAGAGAGGACAGGGGTTTTTGACTGAAAAATTCCCCAGGTTATTTGCATCTTGAAAGTAACATGCTTATACAAGATTTGACCTGGACGTTTATTTTTACAATGTAGAGAAATGTATGAACCAATTTTTGAGGGAATTTGTATCTGAGTGGTGTAGTTAATAGACGTTACAATAGCCACGAGATGGTTGGTGACCCTGCATGATTGCCAGATTGCCTCATGAATCAAGATGGAGCTTTGGCCCCTCCAAAGACCGAAAGCACAAACACGGAAGCAATGATCCTCTCCAAGCATTTCTACACCACAGAGAGTCCCCACCCTTTCCCATGCATGTTAGGGTATTACTACAGCACAGTATAAGTATACTCGCAGGGACCCTCGGAAATTCTGCGTAAAGTAAAATGTAACAATAAGCCCACATTGTCCTACCCTGCGACCCCAAGTCGTGAAACCCCCTCTCCCAACTCTCTGTCCTCACCTTCCCCTATCCTCTTCAAGTCCTTCACCTCCCCTCCTAACCAACCCGCGCCCCCCTTTCCCAGAGCCTTAACCCCCTCTCCCAACTCACTCTCCCCTCTGTTTCCCACCACCCCAACTCTCTGTCTCCCTCTCCCCCTTTCTTCTTCAAGTCCTGAACTGCCGCCCCCCCCCCTCCCTCGCCAAAAAAAATAAAACCCACGTCCGCAACCAAGTCCGCAATATCAAAAACGACGATTATTTGGTCACTTCCTCTGTTTTTTATCCACTTGTGGATGTTATAGTCCTTGACTCCTTTTGCTAAAATTGACTGGAAGTGCATGCTAAGTCATCTAATCATGGCAAAAATTCTAACCCCATTTAAAGGTCAAGCTTATTGTTGACCATCATGTTCAAAAGATTCTTCCTGGTCCCTAATTGGCTCATTGAATGGCTAGAGCCTCAAAAGAGAGTTTAGATAAGATACAATCATATAGTTTAATTTAAATGCTACTGTGATATAAATGATGTGAGGTGCAAAGCCTGCTTCTCAAACACTGCATACATGTTAGTGGTGTAGCAGTTTGATATTTCCTCGTTTCTCGTCTTGCAATACCTGCCCTCACGGATATTTGTCGCTCACGAGCTCAACTCGGATGCACTCGCTCAGCTATCAAACCAAACCTTGTTACACTCTCAAAATCCAGGCTAACTGCTCTTTTTGTTGCCCTCTTTTCTTGACTGTGGAATCACCTCCCTGCATTTCTCCAATCACATTCTCTCCACCCTCTTTAATATGGCAGGCCATCACCATGTCATGTTATCAACTGTTGCTATCCAAGATCTTTTCAATTCTCACCGACTCTCCTCTCCTGTCTACTCACACCTTTCCGTGCAAGATCTAGGCTCATGGAAGAGCGAGGTGACAAGGGGTAAAAAAGGAACGACCAAGAAAAGAGGGGGAGGGGGAGTGGAGAAGAGGAAAGACAGTGACTGGCAAGTAAGAGGGTTGCATTAATGGTTCCAGAAATAAGAGGGTTTTCCACATTTACCCTGTTTATCAGCTTTTCCTGTCTGGTTTCACATTGCTTGGCTACTCAGCCCACTCATTTCCCTTGTCCTATCATACGTTCCTACTTATGCTGTCTGTGTTCATTCCTTCCTTATTTCTCAGTTCTCCCTTGTATGCCAACTCCCTCTGCTGTACTCTCACTCCGTCACTGTGCCAACATCACCTCAAAGTTATTCAAATCTTCTCTGAGCCTCGATTTCTGAAAAATACAAAAGTGATATTTTTGTGAAATACTGTATTAGAGTGAGATGCTGTAGTAATCTGCTTCTTTATCATTTTCATTATTGATATAAGGGCTGGTAGATAGCCTCCAGATGTGCACACTTGCCTCTAGGCTGTTACCTGGGTTTGAATGTGGGTCCAGCTCTAAACTGTCATCCTGCTGTTTCACAGGCAGGGTGAGGCATCAGTCGGTGTGCCATTCCTCAGATGGGCATCAAATGTTGTGTCCCATCTGCCAACATTAGTGTGTGTATGTTAAAGATCCCACAGTGTCCTTCATAAAGAGTAGGTGAGCTATCACCGGAACCCTGGCCAAAATCCAAATTCCTGCCCTGACTGCTGGGAAAGCAATGGCAACCCCCCCCCCCCCCCCGGCGTAGGCCTTGCCAAGAAACTTCGGCACACCAACACTCTGTACCGAGTATGGTACCCCCATCTCATCTAACCTCAAGTTTCCAATGTGAAAATCATCATAACACGATGGCCTCGACGACTTCAGGCAGCATTCACTGGGTTTTTCTATTTGTAAGTATAGATCAAGGCTCATGGAGGAGCAATATGGTGGAGTGCGGAAGGTCAAAAAACCTAAACTAAATAGTGAGGAAACCGTCAATTGAAATTTCGAAAGAGGCCAGGAGAGGGCAATCGGGCATGATACGAGGGTCCAATTGGATCGGTTGAGGATGTCATGTGTGGGTGTAATTCCATCGGTTCGGAAGATCATACGCGTTTGGATTTGGAGGTGAAAGAGATTATATCTGATGGAAATGGATGGGTTAACAATATCATATGCAGGTGAAATCAGGCGTAAGCACTATTCATGCAATTCCATAAAAGCATGCAGTTCAAAATTGAGAGATTCTCGATTACAGAATATTTGGAATCACAATTAAAAGTGAAATTAGAGAAAATAACTACAGTACTTGCATGTTAAAGAAGGTGAAGGGGAAGAATAAGATGATGTTAAGAAATAATGTGAAAATGAAGAAGCATATTGGTGATATTGAAATTGCCTTCTTGCTGTTAGATTTTGGTAAGTCTACGTATACTGTGAGGGGTGCCATCAAAGCAATTTAAAATCTGCCTACGGAATAAAGATTTTTGGGATGATATTGGAGTCAAAGCCATTAAATTGATCCAGTGTGGACAATATGGTACTTGGTTGGCCTTTAAAGACAGGGCGTTGATGACTGGGTCACAGAGCCTCGATATTGTATACAAAAAAAATAAAGATTGTTGGGTGTGGAGCATAATGAGCTAATTGCAGGTTGAGTAGATTTGAAAGATCCAATGTGTTGAGCAAGTGTTCCATAAATGGTTTCTCTTTGCCTTTCCCAAAGTGGAAAATCCAAATCACATTTCACAACACCCACTCATTGGTTGGTTTTGTACCAAGTCCCACTGAATGTAGTAGTACATATTTTAAATTAAAAAAAAATTGGAAGTTAGAACATCAATAGAAATAGCTGGTGAGGCCTTTTTTAATACAAGCCTAGAATCTTAGGTTTAATAGGTTCCTTCATGGCTCTCTCGAAACAAGCTGTAGTTGAGTGGTTTTCCTTACCTGAGAGCCTTTTTCTGAAAAACATGGACTGCGGTCGAAGTGGACTTGACCCCCACATGGTGTTCCAGTCAATTTCATGGCCTGGAGTCAGAAACATTGACAAGAATGTCTGAGAGAGGAGCAAATAAGCAAATTCAAACAAAGAAACGGTTTATATCTTTCATGCTTTCAACTTGCTATGACTACGGTGCATCGCCACCGCGACCACCACTGCTAGGGTGGGGCGGGGGGATGATCTTGGTCCGGTCATTTTTGGTGGGCTTTACACTTCTTCTTTTAGCATACATCTATCGTGGTGGCATGTGTACACGTACACTAAAGTTGAACATACTGCTTACATACAGATACACAAAAGTTGAAAACTTTGTTTTGACAAATCATCGGGATATTTTAGTGCAATTTCTTGTTACATTTGCAGCTCACCTTAACTTCCACTCAACTAAAAAAAAAGTATATATTATATACCACCCATCACTTCGTTGACAGGAATACTAAAGGGGGAAAAAAGAGGGGGGAAGGGAAAGAGAGGTGGAGGGGGAGAGAGGGGTGGGAGAGAGAGAGAGGGGAGTGAAAAGGTGGAGGGAAAGGAGAGAGGAGGTGTGTGGGAGCGAGGAGTGGTGGGGAGTGAGGAGGGGTGGGGGAAGGGAAGACAGTGAGTGGTGAGAGAAGGGAAGGCAGACGTGTGGTGGAGCGTTAATTACGATTCATTCTGTCTCATCAAAATTATTCTGCATGGAATAACAGTGAAGATGGAAACAAATTAATGTCTGAAATCCATTTTCTAATGGTCATACTATAAACACAGTACGGAGACAACACCCGCAGGACACATCTGGAGCCAAGCTGTACGGACAAAAAACACTGCTTGGATACATCCAAAGACAAACTACTGTCAGGACATGTCTGGAGATAAACTCCCATCTGGACATGTCTGGAGACAAGCTCCCATCCCGGACACATCCGGAGACAAGCTCCCACCAAGACACGTCTGCAGACACACTCCCATCTGAAGATATCCGGAGACAAACTCCTGTTCTGAGACAAACACTGCCCAGATGCGTCCAGAGACAAACTCCCATCTGGACATAAATACCGCCCGGGCACGTTCAGAGACAAACACCGCCCGGGCGCATCCGGAGCCAAACTGTCCAGAGATAAACTCCTGTCCGGAGATAACCACCGCCCGGAGAAGTCCAGAGACAAACACCACCTGGACGCGTCCGGAGCCAAGCTGTCTGGAGACAAGCACCACTCAGCCACATCCGGAGACAAACTCCCGTCCAGACATAAACACCACTCAGACACGTCCTGAAACAAACTGCCATCCGGACACGTCTGGAGATAAATACTATCCGGACACGTTCATCGACAAAGCTCGCCTGGATGCATCCGGAGACAAACACTGTCCAGACATAACCACCGTCAAGACATGTCAGAGACAGAGACACACAGAGAGAGAAGAGAGGGAGGAGAGGAATGAGAGTGGTGTGGGAAGAAGGGTGCTGCACTGTATTGGGAGGGGGTGGAGCAAGAATAGGACAAAGAGAGGAGAGAGGGAGAGAGGGGGAGAGAGAGAGAGAGAGAGAGAGAGAGAAGAGAGAGAGAGAGAGAGAGAGAGAGAGAGAGAGAGAGAGAACGGGAGAGAGAGAGAGAGAGAAGAGAGAGAGAGGAGAGAGAGAGAGAGAGAGAGAGAGAGAGAGAGAGAGAGAGAGCGAGCAGTGGGTAGGGGAGTCAGCAGGGGAATAATGTTATACTTTATGAACAGCGTGCGCACACGCACGCACACGCACACGCACACGCACACACACACACACACACACACAAACACCACACACTGCAAGATATCAGCAATTTATCGGGAATGGGCAGGTTGGAGTCAGTGTGATTATCACCTACAGTACTTTCTGTATACAACCCAGAAATCTTGAGTAGCTTTCACCGACAAAACAACGTTGCATTCATCTAGACATTTCAGGGATATGTTCAAAAACATTATTCTTTATAAACAGCTGAGTGTGACGGTTGGAAAAAAAAAATTTGGCTTGCTAATTTAGAAAACACGTGAACACGAAAAATGGCTCAGAAATCGGATGTTATTTCACAACTCTCTCAGAATGACGGAATTGAATAACTCATTCAGAATGATGGAGCATGAACCACTCGCTCAGGATGACAAAGCACGACCAACTCCCTCAGAATGACGGAGCATGAACCACTCACTCAGCATGATGGAGCATGAACCACTCACTCAGCATGACGGAGCATGAACCACTCACTCAGAATGACGGAGCATGAACCAC
>CM068960.1:100447732-100459249 GCA_035128595.1 Eptatretus atami
CATCGTTATTGCACTACAGATGTTATTGTGGGTTAAGTTATAAGTAAAAAGAGACTATTTTTCATATTAAATAACAATCATGCAAGAATGCAACAGCAAACAACACAAGAAACAAATTTTACCGTTAAGGAACAACTCACCGATGAATTTTGTCGGAGCTTTTTTTTTTAATACAGTCGAGGCTCGTTGGAAGAGCAATGCATTGACAAACAGGATGCAATTTAAAAATTGGTTAACAGTTAAGAGGGAGAGGAGGGGAACCCACAACAGCAAGTGAGACAAAGTGCGGAGGTGGACCTGGGAGAGAATGGAGATGTATGGAGGAAGGAGGGTGGCGTGGATGAGGACAGGAAGACAGAGCCGCACGAAAGCAAAAAAACGAATAAGTTTTGTATACTGATTTTCATACTGTATTTACAAACCGCTGCCTTCGCCCACTCCTACTCCTCAACAAGGTACGGGGAGACAAGGTTGGGAGCGGTTACTGCTGGGAAGATGAGCCAGGCTTCTGGCTCATCCTCCTGCAAAGCTGCGCTTCCTTCGTGAAGAAAGCTCCAGGGTTGTCTGTCTCACGTTACTTTCTTCTCTCGGAGCATCTGTTGCATAAGCAGGAAAAAGCGTTCAGAGCAGCACCTTTACTCCGTTGCTGCGCTCCATTCTGGATCATTGTTGGATGATGATCGCAAGCACTTCAGACAACTTCAGGAAGGAATCAGGTCAAATTTTGGTGCTGAGGAATTTCTCCGGTTTCAGCCTCCCTGTTGCAGTGTTCTCGGCCTCTTGCCTCTTGCGGTGGCTTCGTCCAGCTCCTGCAACTTCTCATTCGTTAAACTGCTCCCATGTGAGGCCAGTAGTCTACACGTGATGTCCACTGCAGTCAGCCCAAGCTTGGTTGGCCAATTGGACCAATGTCCCTGGTGATAGACTCCTGCACCTCAATCCCATTTAAGTAGTGACAACAGTCTGGCCACACCTTTCGCCATGCAAAACTTAATGGAGTTGTTGATGACATCTTCCCAAGTTCACCTATATTTTCAACAGCTTTCTTTATGTTGAAATTTTTCTAGAAACTACTGATAGACTCCTACTTGGGCCATCAATTGCGGGAACAGCAGCCTGAAAGTGGCGGCGGAGGAATACGCCTTGAAGTTTCGATAACCCCTGGTCCATTGGCTGAAGAGAGAAGTTGTGGTGAGAGCAAGAACACAATTTCAAACAGCAAGGGAGTCTAGAGGCTGTTGAGGTGTGGGGTGGCCTGGAGCATTGTCTCAATTAGCAAAACGCTTTTGCGTTCGAGTTTTTACATCGCAAAGTAACACTTCACAGCAGGGCAAAATGATGAAGGTTACACTGTTGAACAGATCCCCATTCCACCCAGGTCTTCTTGTCGCCCTCCAGTGACAGTAGATGTTCCTTGGATAATCCCTTTAATTTGCTCGTGGGTTTTCAAGAATGCGTACACGGAGCATTGGCTTAAGCTTGAAATCGGCCTGACGCATTGCCGCCCAGCAGAAGGTCAGGTGGTCCTTGGCACACTAAACCCAGATTGCATGCTTCTCTTCCCGGGAAATGAATGTTCGCAGACGGCAATGCGCTTCCAGAATAAAGCTGTCTCATCCACGTTTAAAAACAAGCTGTGAGGGGGGCAATTACCTTAGGTGAATAATTTGCTTCAGCATGTCGGGGAATTCCTGGCTGTCCTGCATGTTACTGCTCGCAGCTCACCATGCATGCGGATGCTGTGAATATTTGCTTCGGTGTTTAAATTTTTCAAACCAACCTCGGCTGGCCGTGAAGGTTCCGGTGGATGATCATTCGCCTTCTGGCTGCAATGCGGCGCAGAGCTCGGGCCTTCTCCATGATGATTAGTTGCTTAGCGCATGTGCGCGGCTTTTGCGTTTCAACCCATATAGATAACTGGTCTCCATGTTCTCTAACAGACTGCTCCTGGTGCGCGTGACCCCGTTGCAGTTACGATTGTGGTACATTGGGCGGTTATTTTTAATCTTGCAGGCATTCTTCATGATGGTTCGAAGAGTAAAGGTGACCAACCAAGTACCGACCAATTATCTGATTGACGCTCCACCCGCTTCCGCCTCTTTAGCACCTGCATTTTCACAGCCATGCTGGATCGCATTTCTCCTCACTTGATGATACAGTACTATCCTCAGCACGAAATCACTCGAAGGCCGTTTTCCCAGACCATGATTCTGGGTCGTACGAATGAGGTATGGCGGTCGGCGGCTGTGGACCCACCGTGAGGAGATGACGGTCCTTAATGTGTCTGAATATAAAAGTTCAGAATAGTTAAACGGCAAATGGGGGTGAAGTCATTGGCTCCACGAGATGGCTCCACATTACGCAGTGGGTGGGTTTCAACTTTATACGTACGATATTTGTGGGACAAATCATGGATTTTGATTCTGTTGGTTTTTTATTAACCCCCCCCATTGCATCGAGCGTAATGCGAAACAGCGTTCTAAAGGAGGTTAGCGTTTATTAAGAGGTATGCCTGTATACGAATAAAATATATGTATGTTGTTATTATATATATTAAAAGAAGAGAGAGAGAGAAGAGAGAGAGACGAGAGAGAAGAGAGATAGTTCTTAAACAGATATCTTATGGCCAATTCTTGAATTAAGTTTGACACTATCCATTCCTAATGTTGTTCTTTTTCAACTTTAGGCTTCAATTTCTAGGTTGGAAATCCAAATGGAATTTTTGTGAGGTGCAACACAAAAAAAGGTTATCTCAAAGAGAATGTTTTCCACTTGGACATCATGTTTTTTGGCTATGTGCTGTTCTACAAACGTCTTTTAATGCAACAATCTTTGAATTAAATACAGAATTCACAATAAAACAGTCATCATATCCCCCAAAGGCACACCTACATGGTATCTGCCTCAGAAGATGATGCTAAGTGCCGAAAAGTCACGTTATGCTCCGTTATTTTACAGAAGGAAATGCCATTATGTCTCTTACAGTTTTAAACATTACTCGTATTCCAACAACATCATCCTGGGGTTTGATTAAAATAAGGGAGGCAATGCCTGGGAAATATTAATCTTGGCTGTGAAAGCATATTCATATCCCAGATGGCATTGCGTACGTAAACAAAATCCAGAGATCTTGAACGCTGGTATTCATGCCAGTGACAAAGAATATTTGGGCATAATCAGGCAAGGTTAAGGAATTGAAAGATTGTTTTTGGGAAGTCATTTAAAATAAATCTGAAAAAGCATATTAATGACAGTTACACACCATCATGAAACTTGAGGAGAATCAATCATTGTAACATGGTCCCTCCAGAAGTGAAAATGTATTATTCTGGGAAGATGGTAGATGTTCGTAATTTCCTGGTGAAGGTGCCAAAGATAGTGAGAATCCCCAAATATCCCAAATTCACCAAACCAGTTCCTCAAACCTTTTATGGAAGTTTCATATTGCTGCATTCCATTCCTAACCTTGGTGGTGTTGGTTTTCAGGGAATCACTTACAAATGCTTGAAGCAGTGCTATTCTTGCATGTAGGCCGCTGATGTTTTTTCATTTACATATACCATGCATGTAGCCTCGTTCATGCACAAAGATATTTGAAATAAACTATAATTTTTACAATGAATGAAATCAACATGACGTTGGTTGAGTATGCTAACCACAGTGAGAAACAAGATGGAAAAACCTGACGTTTGGAGATCAACTCTTTCATTAGAGCCAAAGAGGGGTTTATGCCCAAAAACATTTCAGCTCCCCTTATTCCTTCCACGTGGTGCATCCTCAATCAACGTTCCGTGATTTCATCCATTGTTGTACTTGTCTGCTTAATGCAGAAACGGGACACTGGCCTTCACCGGCCTTGAACAATTCTGTTCGTTACACAATTGCTACAAATACTCGGATAGGACCTTTATCTTTATCTTCCTAATCATGCTTCATTCTGCATACATGATCTCTCTATTTTCTCTGGGAACTTCTCTGTACCACGTTGGCACGATTAAGCCAGTGCATGTACAATTATTGCCTCGGCAGTGATGTTGCAAATGAGTTTTCTTTCACCAAGCCCAGTTGTGCTTTGGCCAGGGCGGGGGATTATACGTTCATTTATTATAATTATGCCAAATGATACTACTGTTATTACTGTTGCTAATATATTAGGTATTAATAATATTTCGTTTGTACAAATTAATCATTGTTCTTTATTTTTTGTAATTAAAATGCCATGTTGCAGAAGAACCTATAAGCCTGCTTTGATACACCTTAAACATTGGCATGCATTTAAAACATGGGATTCTTCCAAGATTTTTGTAGTTAATTAGCCGATTAACTCAGGAGATAATGGACGATAATTTTGGTGTTTGACATTCCACATCAGAATGCTCCAGTGGAACTCAACAAAAAAAAACATGCCACACACACCACACACACACACACACCACACACACACACACACACACACGCCACACACACCTCATCCTTAATAATATCAGATAAAGATTTGCTTTCAAAACTGCACATATTTTTTAAAAAAGATGAACCACCCGGAATATGAGCTGGCAAATGCTGGCAAGTCAGAATTCTCTTTCTTTCCCTTGAAACTAAGATCAGCTCATACATCTTCCAAAGTAGTTAACAACAACAACTTGGAACTTACCACTGTGTGAGAATCTTGTTAACACGAAAATCATGACCACCACCCTGTGCATGTGAAACACACATTACTAGTATGTTACATAGGTGTTTCCCATATGCTGAAAAATGTATGGCAATTCCACTATTATTTGTTGTAATTAGAGGAAGCAAACAACTTAATTAGTTACACTACTAAAGCGAAAGTAACCACTATGTGGTGGAGTAAAACAAATGGTTTTACCAAGATGACCAAATTTCACAAACAATCTTCAAATGTATCAGAAACGTTGAATTATATTCATCTACTTGTTCAGATATTGGTGAATAAACAGTTTAAACCAATGTAATAAGTATCCCACAATCCAAACTATCGTCTCATTGATCCTTAACTGTTTCTATCAACTCACCTGAAGTCCAAACATCATGTAGGTTAAAGGTAGGGTTACCTACGAAATTAGACGTTCAAAACATTAGAAATGGCCTCCAAACTTTCACAAAAACTTATTCCACACTATGCTCTTGGTTTAGTTGAAAGAAAATGAGAGCAGGAGTGAACGTGGAAGGGGGGTGTTAAGCGCTGCTGCTCTACATGTCTGTGAAAATGCTGGCAGTTGGACGTGGATTCTTCCGCTCTCAATGAGTGACTCCTTTCATTCTAAACTTGTCTCTTCTTTTTCTTTCAATAAAATGTACAGAACTTGGTTGGTGATTCAAAATGGACTTCTTGAAAATGAGAGTGCAGCCTTGACACTTAGTGCGCGTAACACCATGCCCAGCAGGCACATGTAAGAGAGCTGAATATTGCAAAAACAGGAATGTGCCAAACACATCTCTTCATGATCAATGCATGGCAGCAACTGCTCCGAAACTGAAAAATAAAAAACTGTTGGTGAGAAATACAGGCAAGTAATTTCCGATCGAAGGTGCTGTACTTGCGTCTGGGCTTCAGCATATTAGAAAAGGCGGCCAGTGGATGCCAGTTCGTATCGTGAACTAGTGAGGGCCGCACCACACCGGCAACTCAGACGCGGTCTATCATCAGACATGTTGCGCCTCTGGCTTCGGCATGAATTCAGGGAGTGAGGCGTGCCAGTGCATCTTTGATGGTGTGGAAGGCTGATAAGGTTGCTCCGATCATTGGAACACTTAGGGTACTTACAGTACGAGTAACTCGTTCAGAAGGCTGCAGTGTTGTGGCTGTGTTGGATAAATCGATTGGTAAAAGATTGACGAGGCCCAAAAAACTCTCTCAGTTGCGTTTAGATGATGTAACGGGAAATCCCAAAAAATCTGCACCTTCTCCTCAGCGGAACGACACCTGAACGCTTAAACACAGTAGCCGAGGTAATTTCACTCTGAACGGCCATGGTAGGGATCACAAAACCTTGTGGGATTGATGACGATGCTGAAATCTGCAAACGCATGAAAAAGGAGACCTCGGTGTCCCTAATTGTTTTTCTGCATTTGTGCTGCTATTAAAAGATCATTATTATTACAGTAGCAGAAATGTAATCCCCTGGAGCACCGATCAATAAAATATTGATAAGGTTTGTGCGGCATTGCGTAGGCCAACACAGCATCCGAAGGAATTTTAACAAAGCCAAAGGACATGGTGACTACGGTCTTCAGGATGTCATCTGGATCCACCGGAATCTTCTTGGTATGCACAAACAAAGTCTCCCTTGGACAAGACTGTCAGTGCCATGAGTTGTAGGCAGTAAAAAATCCCGAAGTGTGAATGGGGTAACAGTCCTGGAAAACAGTGCTTTGGTAAGAACTGGAATTTCCCACAGGACATCAATCACCAGGTGTCTTTTTTTGCTATTGTGTGTAGCAGTGAAGCCCAACTGCTGACGATGGTCTGATGATCCCATGTTAACAAATAGTCCAAACTTCCTGGTTGGTGATACATATCCTTATCGGTGCTGAAGTCGGTTAGCAATGTGAAAACAGGGGGTTCATGCTGCTGTATGCAACATCTAGACCACACCATCAAAGGGAATTTACAACACCGGGACATACTCTGGTTGTAAACGTCACTATCAGGTAAGGCTGACTCAGTCGATGTCGAGCTTTCATGATGTAAAGAAAGCCTTTGATCGACCGAATTTGTGTTTTTTGAAGAAACACATGAATCTTGATATGATGCGTGAAACTCGGTGTGTGATGGGCTGGATGTCACCGAGGGCACATTATAGACAGGTGTGGATGGAAGACACATTGATATTCAGTGACGCAACGATGGATGCTTTACCGAGAACACTAAGCCGTGTCGAGGCATCTAATAGGATGGGTGATGTTTGACATGTACGAGGAGATTGAAATGACACAAACAATCTGCACTTGGAATAGAGTATGTGGTGTTGGCAATAGTAAAACACCCATAAATGAGTGCGTAAAACCCAAATTCAAGCTTGGAGAGACGTTGCTCCAAAAGTAATAGCACTTTGTTAGTGGGCATGCACGATATTCCTGTCGAATTTTCTATTCAGCGGCAGGGACCAGGCAACAGATACTACCTCTGCCCCTGTACACAAGAAAAGGAAATCACTAGTAACGATCCAAGAGGAAGAGGATGTGGCTGACGTATGGCCCAAATGAACTCGTCGCCATTAGTTGTGGACCTTGTCGTTATCCCTGAGGCCGGTAGGAGCATGGTGCTCTACACTGACGAGCATTAGCACGAAGGTCATGTGGCACCACACCAATCTGGAGTTTTCAGGAAGTGAAGGCAAATAGTGCATGAAGTGCAGGCATTCTCTCTGTCCCGTTTACAAGGGTACAACAAAAGGGATGGACTGGTTGTTTGCACAGTGCGGAGCTCCTGAAGAGCTTTTGTAAGTCTGCCATTTCAGATGTATCTGTGGACGTTGCCGTGATGGAGGTGTCACATTTAAACCATGGTCGGCTGTAAACAGTGTCAGTGCCGAGGGAGAGATCAGCCCAATCCACCCAGTGGCAGGTAGTGGAGCTCTATGTAGCTGCAAGTTATCAGGCGGACGTGTAGGTGGTAAACATTGCAAGAACAACTCATGAAGAATGACTGTCGCAGTGTTGTGCAGTAACCGAGAGAAGCTGCTATATATGACGCATAGTTGTGTGGGTCTCGATCTGCAAATCCTAGCTTGTGAGGATGTGCTGAAAGGGCGGTGCTCAGGGGTCATACAACTTTATAAGCACAACCTTCAAAATCTGTACAGAGCCTTTCCGTTGGAGGTTGTAGTAAAATATCTCTTACCTCCATTTCACCTACTCTGGTGAACAAAGAGCAACAATGTATTTAATCACGTAAGTTTCGGGTATTCAAATTGGGCTTTGACTTGCGAAACCACAGCTGCAGTCATGAGGCCAGAATGGTCGGCAGCTTTATCGAAACCTCTGCCACCGATGAAGCTGGTGCAACTCTAGATAAGCATGCTAGTTGATCATTCCCGGCGATGGTTGCAAATGCTCACAACTCCTGTCTGTCCATTTGGATTATGTCGGGGTCACCGATTTACAGTGGAAGAAAATGACGGTCCGAGATTTCCGATTCATTCCCTTTTTCAAGACCTATGGTTCGCCCGCCTCTTGAAATATTGGTAACAAACAAATGAAAATAAATACACCAGATGCAGACAAGGTCGAGTGATCTAAATACATGCACTAATCTGTCCTGAACGATAAACAACCCCATACGAAGAGGCTGAGGAAACTCAATCTGCACTCCCTACCTTTCTTGAAGACTCCATGGGATGTGATTCCAGGTCTACAAGCTGGTACACGGCATCGACAGATTAAGCTCACAATACTTCTTCACCTCAAGCAGTTTACCATGTATACGTGGGGAAACTCGAAGGAAATTGCAGGTACCAGAAGTTCGACACACCACTGAATCACTGACATAGTCAGAGTCAACAGGAGCATGGAAACAGCCTCACAGGAAGTTATAGAGCTCATCATAGTCCACCGCATTCAAGAAGGTTTGGACAGACATGGGAAGGAAAAGATATTGCAATTGTCCTACTCTCGCATGCACCCTCACGTTAAGCTTGGATTAGCATCACTATGTGTTCAGGCTTGCAGAGCAGCAATTGGAGACAAAGGAGATTGATGATGATTATGATTATGATGAGTGTTCAAGCTTTTTTTTGTTAAAAAAAAAAAAAAAATTGTCTGCATACCTACAATACACAACTAACACCTGTTAATTGGTACGTAGGTAATTCCCAAATTTAAAGAACACCTTTATTTAGGATTTTATTTTTAAAGACCAAATGGCCGCATCGATCCTTTGAACATGGCTTGATCCTCTCATTGACACTGTTACACCAACCTGTGGCTAATTGTGATCCATCCTCCTGATTAGCTAGTGTTACCACAATTTACTTGACACTAAGTAAGTGTCATTGTAAGAAGAATGTCACACATTACTGACATTAGTAAGCTCGAGTGTCAAGTAATGTTGATACTAAGCTAATTCAGGAGGATGGATCACATTAGCCACAAGTTGGTGTAACAGTGTCAATGAGAGATCAGCCACATCAGCCCAATCCACAAAGGCGCTGTTAGTGCCAGGTCTGCATTAGCTGCAAAGTATCATTGGACGCAGTGCTGGTTAAATTTGTAAGAACAATTCACAGATGAACGGCCGTGGTCGCTGGCCATGTGCCGGTCCACCAAGAAGCTCCTACATAATAGGCAGTAGTTGTGTGTCTGTATTCCCTAAACCCCACGACTGTAAGAGTCATGAAAGCAGCAGATGCTCAAAGTGAGTCTTACAACCTTTATAAGTCAGCCGTTCCAAGACAAAACAGGCTTCACTCCTTGGCACCGTAGACATGCGCTTGAAACAGTTTCTCACATTCTAGTTCAGTCCACAACAGACAAAACGTTTTCATGTGGTGCAGCTTTGCTCTGCATACCAGGCTGAGATAGATTGTGCAAAGCATCCAATACAGCAAGTCTGAATCGGCAAGAATGTAAACGGACGAGGAGAGTCAGTGGATAGGTCACAACAATAGTACCTTCAGAAATAGGGAGAGGCATTTCACTAACATTGGGCAATGTGAGCTGGCTCTGAGATGCTGGCAGTTACTCGCCTCCCTGCTGCTTCGCTTGCAATTCTGTTGAATTGATGAAGGTTGTTGTGTGAGGGTGGTTGATTATTGAAGTGAGACAGTATAGGTATCTTCCCTTTCACCCCCAACGCTCCTCATTATTGCAGGCGATCCCATTGCTTCCCCTTCCACCCTTTATTATGGTTTTATTCTCAGTCCCCGTGTTCTGCACCCAGCAGGGATTGAATGGAGGGGTAATCCAAATGCCCCATTGGCAGTGCGGAATCACTACAGACTGCCGCAGAAGAATGATTATGCTAAGAGAATGCTGGGCTGGGGCAATTACCCAGTTTGAGGAATAAAAATGAGCTTGTGTGCCTGAGTGGCGAGTTCCTTAGCCTGAGTTAGGTTGTGTGGAGCACTTGCAGCAAGCCAGACATCAGCACACCTGCACAGTGTCAGCAACAGCAATACAAACAATACCCAGGCCACAGATGCTGAACAACTCACTGATGGACTATTATCATTAAATTATTCCATTTTCTCACCCGCAACATTTATGAGTTGTTCTTTTACTTCTATCCCACCATTTCACAAACCTCCGTGTGAAGGATATGTGTTGTAGTAGTAACTACGTAATTGTTCTTTTGCTTTGCTAAATAGGGCAATCAGGTCATAGATAAGAAAAGAAACTTCATATGGAAATATGGCCGATCCATGGAGTACTTAGAGGCCAATGGGAATTTAGGGATACAGAAGTCCCTGAGCTCATCTCATGACAGGTTTCAAGTGCAAGAGGATCCTTTCCATGCAGGACATTTTCGTATTTCAGGAGTCATACAGCACATCAATATTAATAGTGACTTTTATCAAAACCACAGACCATTTGATTGAAGGAATTCATTTCCTGGCTGAGCAACAATGACAACAATACCAAGCACTTTCTTCATTCTCATCCAACGCCATTTGAGGCCTCAGTGTGCTATTGCGAATCAGGTAATTGTTGTTACCATTGTCATAGTAAACACGGAGAAATACAACCATCGCCTTAGCTGACGAATATTAAGTGGGGAGAAAGATGTGGAGGATAGAGGAGGAGAGAGGATGGAGGGGAGTGAGAGAGGACAGAAAAGGAAGGGAGAGACAGAGAAGGAGGGTAGAGAGAAGAAAGAGTGGGAGGGGAGAAGAGGGGGGGGTAAGAAGATGGAGGAGGAGGGCGTGTTATGACCTGCCCTTGGTAGAGGGCTCGGGGAACCGCCTATTGCTCCGGAGGTCCTGATTGACGTGCGGGAGACCAATCATACCCCATGTGCGGTCGTGCCATATAGGCAGTCAGATGTGACGAGCGAAGTAACATCTTAATGCTGATGCCAATTCACACACCCTAACTCTTCAACACACAGATCATATGGCAAATCCAGTATACAATGCAAATGTTTGACTCAGGATAAAGACACAGGGTATACCACCAAGCAATGTAAATCATGTTACTAAATTAAGAGAACAAAGTAAAATATAATGCCAGTGGGTAACGATTATGAAAATAAAAGACAGACAGGCGCCAAGACAAATGACAAGACAATTTCAACGGCCCACCAGATATCCCAAAACTAATCCTGGGGGGGGGGGGGGAGCAATAACAAAGAATAATTTGAAAGATATAAAGAAATAATTGTAAAGGAGAAGGTGGGGGGAGGGGCGGAAGAAGAATTCGGCTTGGTTTGAGTTGACATCTCTCCTGATTGTGGAGTTTTATAAGTAAAAAGAGACTATTTTCATATAAATAACAATCATAAGAATGCAACATAACAACACAAGAAACAAATTTTACCGTAAGGAACACTCACCA
>CM068960.1:100459515-100470754 GCA_035128595.1 Eptatretus atami
AAACGAATAAGTTTTGTATACTGATTTTCATACTGTATTTACAAACCGCTGCCTTCGCCCACTCCTACTCCTCAACAAGGTACGGGGAGACAAGGTTGGGAGCGGTTACTGCTGGGAAGATGAGCCAGGCTTCTGGCTCATCCTCCTGCAAAGCTGCGCTTCCTTCGTGAAGAAAGCTCCAGGGTTGTCTGTCTCACGTTACTTTCTTCTCTCGGAGCATCTGTTGCATAAGCAGGAAAAAGCGTTCAGAGCAGCACCTTTACTCCGTTGCTGCGCTCCATTCTGGATCATTGTTGGATGATGATCGCAAGCACTTCAGACAACTTCAGGAAGGAATCAGGTCAAATTTTGGTGCTGAGGAATTTCTCCGGTTTCAGCCTCCCTGTTGCAGTGTTCTCGGCCTCTTGCCTCTTGCGGTGGCTTCGTCCAGCTCCTGCAACTTCTCATTCGTTAAACTGCTCCCATGTGAGGCCAGTAGTCTACACGTGATGTCCACTGCAGTCAGCCCAAGCTTGGTTGGCCAATTGGACCAATGTCCCTGGTGATAGACTCCTGCACCTCAATCCCATTTAAGTAGTGACAACAGTCTGGCCACACCTTTCGCCATGCAAAACTTAATGGAGTTGTTGATGACATCTTCCCAAGTTCACCTATATTTTCAACAGCTTTCTTTATGTTGAAATTTTTCTAGAAACTACTGATAGACTCCTACTTGGGCCATCAATTGCGGGAACAGCAGCCTGAAAGTGGCGGCGGAGGAATACGCCTTGAAGTTTCGATAACCCCTGGTCCATTGGCTGAAGAGAGAAGTTGTGGTGAGAGCAAGAACACAATTTCAAACAGCAAGGGAGTCTAGAGGCTGTTGAGGTGTGGGGTGGCCTGGAGCATTGTCTCAATTAGCAAAACGCTTTTGCGTTCGAGTTTTTACATCGCAAAGTAACACTTCACAGCAGGGCAAAATGATGAAGGTTACACTGTTGAACAGATCCCCATTCCACCCAGGTCTTCTTGTCGCCCTCCAGTGACAGTAGATGTTCCTTGGATAATCCCTTTAATTTGCTCGTGGGTTTTCAAGAATGCGTACACGGAGCATTGGCTTAAGCTTGAAATCGGCCTGACGCATTGCCGCCCAGCAGAAGGTCAGGTGGTCCTTGGCACACTAAACCCAGATTGCATGCTTCTCTTCCCGGGAAATGAATGTTCGCAGACGGCAATGCGCTTCCAGAATAAAGCTGTCTCATCCACGTTTAAAAACAAGCTGTGAGGGGGGCAATTACCTTAGGTGAATAATTTGCTTCAGCATGTCGGGGAATTCCTGGCTGTCCTGCATGTTACTGCTCGCAGCTCACCATGCATGCGGATGCTGTGAATATTTGCTTCGGTGTTTAAATTTTTCAAACCAACCTCGGCTGGCCGTGAAGGTTCCGGTGGATGATCATTCGCCTTCTGGCTGCAATGCGGCGCAGAGCTCGGGCCTTCTCCATGATGATTAGTTGCTTAGCGCATGTGCGCGGCTTTTGCGTTTCAACCCATATAGATAACTGGTCTCCATGTTCTCTAACAGACTGCTCCTGGTGCGCGTGACCCCGTTGCAGTTACGATTGTGGTACATTGGGCGGTTATTTTTAATCTTGCAGGCATTCTTCATGATGGTTCGAAGAGTAAAGGTGACCAACCAAGTACCGACCAATTATCTGATTGACGCTCCACCCGCTTCCGCCTCTTTAGCACCTGCATTTTCACAGCCATGCTGGATCGCATTTCTCCTCACTTGATGATACAGTACTATCCTCAGCACGAAATCACTCGAAGGCCGTTTTCCCAGACCATGATTCTGGGTCGTACGAATGAGGTATGGCGGTCGGCGGCTGTGGACCCACCGTGAGGAGATGACGGTCCTTAATGTGTCTGAATATAAAAGTTCAGAATAGTTAAACGGCAAATGGGGGTGAAGTCATTGGCTCCACGAGATGGCTCCACATTACGCAGTGGGTGGGTTTCAACTTTATACGTACGATATTTGTGGGACAAATCATGGATTTTGATTCTGTTGGTTTTTTATTAACCCCCCCCATTGCATCGAGCGTAATGCGAAACAGCGTTCTAAAGGAGGTTAGCGTTTATTAAGAGGTATGCCTGTATACGAATAAAATATATGTATGTTGTTATTATATATATTAAAAGAAGAGAGAGAGAGAAGAGAGAGAGACGAGAGAGAAGAGAGATAGTTCTTAAACAGATATCTTATGGCCAATTCTTGAATTAAGTTTGACACTATCCATTCCTAATGTTGTTCTTTTTCAACTTTAGGCTTCAATTTCTAGGTTGGAAATCCAAATGGAATTTTTGTGAGGTGCAACACAAAAAAAGGTTATCTCAAAGAGAATGTTTTCCACTTGGACATCATGTTTTTTGGCTATGTGCTGTTCTACAAACGTCTTTTAATGCAACAATCTTTGAATTAAATACAGAATTCACAATAAAACAGTCATCATATCCCCCAAAGGCACACCTACATGGTATCTGCCTCAGAAGATGATGCTAAGTGCCGAAAAGTCACGTTATGCTCCGTTATTTTACAGAAGGAAATGCCATTATGTCTCTTACAGTTTTAAACATTACTCGTATTCCAACAACATCATCCTGGGGTTTGATTAAAATAAGGGAGGCAATGCCTGGGAAATATTAATCTTGGCTGTGAAAGCATATTCATATCCCAGATGGCATTGCGTACGTAAACAAAATCCAGAGATCTTGAACGCTGGTATTCATGCCAGTGACAAAGAATATTTGGGCATAATCAGGCAAGGTTAAGGAATTGAAAGATTGTTTTTGGGAAGTCATTTAAAATAAATCTGAAAAAGCATATTAATGACAGTTACACACCATCATGAAACTTGAGGAGAATCAATCATTGTAACATGGTCCCTCCAGAAGTGAAAATGTATTATTCTGGGAAGATGGTAGATGTTCGTAATTTCCTGGTGAAGGTGCCAAAGATAGTGAGAATCCCCAAATATCCCAAATTCACCAAACCAGTTCCTCAAACCTTTTATGGAAGTTTCATATTGCTGCATTCCATTCCTAACCTTGGTGGTGTTGGTTTTCAGGGAATCACTTACAAATGCTTGAAGCAGTGCTATTCTTGCATGTAGGCCGCTGATGTTTTTTCATTTACATATACCATGCATGTAGCCTCGTTCATGCACAAAGATATTTGAAATAAACTATAATTTTTACAATGAATGAAATCAACATGACGTTGGTTGAGTATGCTAACCACAGTGAGAAACAAGATGGAAAAACCTGACGTTTGGAGATCAACTCTTTCATTAGAGCCAAAGAGGGGTTTATGCCCAAAAACATTTCAGCTCCCCTTATTCCTTCCACGTGGTGCATCCTCAATCAACGTTCCGTGATTTCATCCATTGTTGTACTTGTCTGCTTAATGCAGAAACGGGACACTGGCCTTCACCGGCCTTGAACAATTCTGTTCGTTACACAATTGCTACAAATACTCGGATAGGACCTTTATCTTTATCTTCCTAATCATGCTTCATTCTGCATACATGATCTCTCTATTTTCTCTGGGAACTTCTCTGTACCACGTTGGCACGATTAAGCCAGTGCATGTACAATTATTGCCTCGGCAGTGATGTTGCAAATGAGTTTTCTTTCACCAAGCCCAGTTGTGCTTTGGCCAGGGCGGGGGATTATACGTTCATTTATTATAATTATGCCAAATGATACTACTGTTATTACTGTTGCTAATATATTAGGTATTAATAATATTTCGTTTGTACAAATTAATCATTGTTCTTTATTTTTTGTAATTAAAATGCCATGTTGCAGAAGAACCTATAAGCCTGCTTTGATACACCTTAAACATTGGCATGCATTTAAAACATGGGATTCTTCCAAGATTTTTGTAGTTAATTAGCCGATTAACTCAGGAGATAATGGACGATAATTTTGGTGTTTGACATTCCACATCAGAATGCTCCAGTGGAACTCAACAAAAAAAAACATGCCACACACACCACACACACACACACACCACACACACACACACACACACACGCCACACACACCTCATCCTTAATAATATCAGATAAAGATTTGCTTTCAAAACTGCACATATTTTTTAAAAAAGATGAACCACCCGGAATATGAGCTGGCAAATGCTGGCAAGTCAGAATTCTCTTTCTTTCCCTTGAAACTAAGATCAGCTCATACATCTTCCAAAGTAGTTAACAACAACAACTTGGAACTTACCACTGTGTGAGAATCTTGTTAACACGAAAATCATGACCACCACCCTGTGCATGTGAAACACACATTACTAGTATGTTACATAGGTGTTTCCCATATGCTGAAAAATGTATGGCAATTCCACTATTATTTGTTGTAATTAGAGGAAGCAAACAACTTAATTAGTTACACTACTAAAGCGAAAGTAACCACTATGTGGTGGAGTAAAACAAATGGTTTTACCAAGATGACCAAATTTCACAAACAATCTTCAAATGTATCAGAAACGTTGAATTATATTCATCTACTTGTTCAGATATTGGTGAATAAACAGTTTAAACCAATGTAATAAGTATCCCACAATCCAAACTATCGTCTCATTGATCCTTAACTGTTTCTATCAACTCACCTGAAGTCCAAACATCATGTAGGTTAAAGGTAGGGTTACCTACGAAATTAGACGTTCAAAACATTAGAAATGGCCTCCAAACTTTCACAAAAACTTATTCCACACTATGCTCTTGGTTTAGTTGAAAGAAAATGAGAGCAGGAGTGAACGTGGAAGGGGGGTGTTAAGCGCTGCTGCTCTACATGTCTGTGAAAATGCTGGCAGTTGGACGTGGATTCTTCCGCTCTCAATGAGTGACTCCTTTCATTCTAAACTTGTCTCTTCTTTTTCTTTCAATAAAATGTACAGAACTTGGTTGGTGATTCAAAATGGACTTCTTGAAAATGAGAGTGCAGCCTTGACACTTAGTGCGCGTAACACCATGCCCAGCAGGCACATGTAAGAGAGCTGAATATTGCAAAAACAGGAATGTGCCAAACACATCTCTTCATGATCAATGCATGGCAGCAACTGCTCCGAAACTGAAAAATAAAAAACTGTTGGTGAGAAATACAGGCAAGTAATTTCCGATCGAAGGTGCTGTACTTGCGTCTGGGCTTCAGCATATTAGAAAAGGCGGCCAGTGGATGCCAGTTCGTATCGTGAACTAGTGAGGGCCGCACCACACCGGCAACTCAGACGCGGTCTATCATCAGACATGTTGCGCCTCTGGCTTCGGCATGAATTCAGGGAGTGAGGCGTGCCAGTGCATCTTTGATGGTGTGGAAGGCTGATAAGGTTGCTCCGATCATTGGAACACTTAGGGTACTTACAGTACGAGTAACTCGTTCAGAAGGCTGCAGTGTTGTGGCTGTGTTGGATAAATCGATTGGTAAAAGATTGACGAGGCCCAAAAAACTCTCTCAGTTGCGTTTAGATGATGTAACGGGAAATCCCAAAAAATCTGCACCTTCTCCTCAGCGGAACGACACCTGAACGCTTAAACACAGTAGCCGAGGTAATTTCACTCTGAACGGCCATGGTAGGGATCACAAAACCTTGTGGGATTGATGACGATGCTGAAATCTGCAAACGCATGAAAAAGGAGACCTCGGTGTCCCTAATTGTTTTTCTGCATTTGTGCTGCTATTAAAAGATCATTATTATTACAGTAGCAGAAATGTAATCCCCTGGAGCACCGATCAATAAAATATTGATAAGGTTTGTGCGGCATTGCGTAGGCCAACACAGCATCCGAAGGAATTTTAACAAAGCCAAAGGACATGGTGACTACGGTCTTCAGGATGTCATCTGGATCCACCGGAATCTTCTTGGTATGCACAAACAAAGTCTCCCTTGGACAAGACTGTCAGTGCCATGAGTTGTAGGCAGTAAAAAATCCCGAAGTGTGAATGGGGTAACAGTCCTGGAAAACAGTGCTTTGGTAAGAACTGGAATTTCCCACAGGACATCAATCACCAGGTGTCTTTTTTTGCTATTGTGTGTAGCAGTGAAGCCCAACTGCTGACGATGGTCTGATGATCCCATGTTAACAAATAGTCCAAACTTCCTGGTTGGTGATACATATCCTTATCGGTGCTGAAGTCGGTTAGCAATGTGAAAACAGGGGGTTCATGCTGCTGTATGCAACATCTAGACCACACCATCAAAGGGAATTTACAACACCGGGACATACTCTGGTTGTAAACGTCACTATCAGGTAAGGCTGACTCAGTCGATGTCGAGCTTTCATGATGTAAAGAAAGCCTTTGATCGACCGAATTTGTGTTTTTTGAAGAAACACATGAATCTTGATATGATGCGTGAAACTCGGTGTGTGATGGGCTGGATGTCACCGAGGGCACATTATAGACAGGTGTGGATGGAAGACACATTGATATTCAGTGACGCAACGATGGATGCTTTACCGAGAACACTAAGCCGTGTCGAGGCATCTAATAGGATGGGTGATGTTTGACATGTACGAGGAGATTGAAATGACACAAACAATCTGCACTTGGAATAGAGTATGTGGTGTTGGCAATAGTAAAACACCCATAAATGAGTGCGTAAAACCCAAATTCAAGCTTGGAGAGACGTTGCTCCAAAAGTAATAGCACTTTGTTAGTGGGCATGCACGATATTCCTGTCGAATTTTCTATTCAGCGGCAGGGACCAGGCAACAGATACTACCTCTGCCCCTGTACACAAGAAAAGGAAATCACTAGTAACGATCCAAGAGGAAGAGGATGTGGCTGACGTATGGCCCAAATGAACTCGTCGCCATTAGTTGTGGACCTTGTCGTTATCCCTGAGGCCGGTAGGAGCATGGTGCTCTACACTGACGAGCATTAGCACGAAGGTCATGTGGCACCACACCAATCTGGAGTTTTCAGGAAGTGAAGGCAAATAGTGCATGAAGTGCAGGCATTCTCTCTGTCCCGTTTACAAGGGTACAACAAAAGGGATGGACTGGTTGTTTGCACAGTGCGGAGCTCCTGAAGAGCTTTTGTAAGTCTGCCATTTCAGATGTATCTGTGGACGTTGCCGTGATGGAGGTGTCACATTTAAACCATGGTCGGCTGTAAACAGTGTCAGTGCCGAGGGAGAGATCAGCCCAATCCACCCAGTGGCAGGTAGTGGAGCTCTATGTAGCTGCAAGTTATCAGGCGGACGTGTAGGTGGTAAACATTGCAAGAACAACTCATGAAGAATGACTGTCGCAGTGTTGTGCAGTAACCGAGAGAAGCTGCTATATATGACGCATAGTTGTGTGGGTCTCGATCTGCAAATCCTAGCTTGTGAGGATGTGCTGAAAGGGCGGTGCTCAGGGGTCATACAACTTTATAAGCACAACCTTCAAAATCTGTACAGAGCCTTTCCGTTGGAGGTTGTAGTAAAATATCTCTTACCTCCATTTCACCTACTCTGGTGAACAAAGAGCAACAATGTATTTAATCACGTAAGTTTCGGGTATTCAAATTGGGCTTTGACTTGCGAAACCACAGCTGCAGTCATGAGGCCAGAATGGTCGGCAGCTTTATCGAAACCTCTGCCACCGATGAAGCTGGTGCAACTCTAGATAAGCATGCTAGTTGATCATTCCCGGCGATGGTTGCAAATGCTCACAACTCCTGTCTGTCCATTTGGATTATGTCGGGGTCACCGATTTACAGTGGAAGAAAATGACGGTCCGAGATTTCCGATTCATTCCCTTTTTCAAGACCTATGGTTCGCCCGCCTCTTGAAATATTGGTAACAAACAAATGAAAATAAATACACCAGATGCAGACAAGGTCGAGTGATCTAAATACATGCACTAATCTGTCCTGAACGATAAACAACCCCATACGAAGAGGCTGAGGAAACTCAATCTGCACTCCCTACCTTTCTTGAAGACTCCATGGGATGTGATTCCAGGTCTACAAGCTGGTACACGGCATCGACAGATTAAGCTCACAATACTTCTTCACCTCAAGCAGTTTACCATGTATACGTGGGGAAACTCGAAGGAAATTGCAGGTACCAGAAGTTCGACACACCACTGAATCACTGACATAGTCAGAGTCAACAGGAGCATGGAAACAGCCTCACAGGAAGTTATAGAGCTCATCATAGTCCACCGCATTCAAGAAGGTTTGGACAGACATGGGAAGGAAAAGATATTGCAATTGTCCTACTCTCGCATGCACCCTCACGTTAAGCTTGGATTAGCATCACTATGTGTTCAGGCTTGCAGAGCAGCAATTGGAGACAAAGGAGATTGATGATGATTATGATTATGATGAGTGTTCAAGCTTTTTTTTGTTAAAAAAAAAAAAAAAATTGTCTGCATACCTACAATACACAACTAACACCTGTTAATTGGTACGTAGGTAATTCCCAAATTTAAAGAACACCTTTATTTAGGATTTTATTTTTAAAGACCAAATGGCCGCATCGATCCTTTGAACATGGCTTGATCCTCTCATTGACACTGTTACACCAACCTGTGGCTAATTGTGATCCATCCTCCTGATTAGCTAGTGTTACCACAATTTACTTGACACTAAGTAAGTGTCATTGTAAGAAGAATGTCACACATTACTGACATTAGTAAGCTCGAGTGTCAAGTAATGTTGATACTAAGCTAATTCAGGAGGATGGATCACATTAGCCACAAGTTGGTGTAACAGTGTCAATGAGAGATCAGCCACATCAGCCCAATCCACAAAGGCGCTGTTAGTGCCAGGTCTGCATTAGCTGCAAAGTATCATTGGACGCAGTGCTGGTTAAATTTGTAAGAACAATTCACAGATGAACGGCCGTGGTCGCTGGCCATGTGCCGGTCCACCAAGAAGCTCCTACATAATAGGCAGTAGTTGTGTGTCTGTATTCCCTAAACCCCACGACTGTAAGAGTCATGAAAGCAGCAGATGCTCAAAGTGAGTCTTACAACCTTTATAAGTCAGCCGTTCCAAGACAAAACAGGCTTCACTCCTTGGCACCGTAGACATGCGCTTGAAACAGTTTCTCACATTCTAGTTCAGTCCACAACAGACAAAACGTTTTCATGTGGTGCAGCTTTGCTCTGCATACCAGGCTGAGATAGATTGTGCAAAGCATCCAATACAGCAAGTCTGAATCGGCAAGAATGTAAACGGACGAGGAGAGTCAGTGGATAGGTCACAACAATAGTACCTTCAGAAATAGGGAGAGGCATTTCACTAACATTGGGCAATGTGAGCTGGCTCTGAGATGCTGGCAGTTACTCGCCTCCCTGCTGCTTCGCTTGCAATTCTGTTGAATTGATGAAGGTTGTTGTGTGAGGGTGGTTGATTATTGAAGTGAGACAGTATAGGTATCTTCCCTTTCACCCCCAACGCTCCTCATTATTGCAGGCGATCCCATTGCTTCCCCTTCCACCCTTTATTATGGTTTTATTCTCAGTCCCCGTGTTCTGCACCCAGCAGGGATTGAATGGAGGGGTAATCCAAATGCCCCATTGGCAGTGCGGAATCACTACAGACTGCCGCAGAAGAATGATTATGCTAAGAGAATGCTGGGCTGGGGCAATTACCCAGTTTGAGGAATAAAAATGAGCTTGTGTGCCTGAGTGGCGAGTTCCTTAGCCTGAGTTAGGTTGTGTGGAGCACTTGCAGCAAGCCAGACATCAGCACACCTGCACAGTGTCAGCAACAGCAATACAAACAATACCCAGGCCACAGATGCTGAACAACTCACTGATGGACTATTATCATTAAATTATTCCATTTTCTCACCCGCAACATTTATGAGTTGTTCTTTTACTTCTATCCCACCATTTCACAAACCTCCGTGTGAAGGATATGTGTTGTAGTAGTAACTACGTAATTGTTCTTTTGCTTTGCTAAATAGGGCAATCAGGTCATAGATAAGAAAAGAAACTTCATATGGAAATATGGCCGATCCATGGAGTACTTAGAGGCCAATGGGAATTTAGGGATACAGAAGTCCCTGAGCTCATCTCATGACAGGTTTCAAGTGCAAGAGGATCCTTTCCATGCAGGACATTTTCGTATTTCAGGAGTCATACAGCACATCAATATTAATAGTGACTTTTATCAAAACCACAGACCATTTGATTGAAGGAATTCATTTCCTGGCTGAGCAACAATGACAACAATACCAAGCACTTTCTTCATTCTCATCCAACGCCATTTGAGGCCTCAGTGTGCTATTGCGAATCAGGTAATTGTTGTTACCATTGTCATAGTAAACACGGAGAAATACAACCATCGCCTTAGCTGACGAATATTAAGTGGGGAGAAAGATGTGGAGGATAGAGGAGGAGAGAGGATGGAGGGGAGTGAGAGAGGACAGAAAAGGAAGGGAGAGACAGAGAAGGAGGGTAGAGAGAAGAAAGAGTGGGAGGGGAGAAGAGGGGGGGGTAAGAAGATGGAGGAGGAGGGCGTGTTATGACCTGCCCTTGGTAGAGGGCTCGGGGAACCGCCTATTGCTCCGGAGGTCCTGATTGACGTGCGGGAGACCAATCATACCCCATGTGCGGTCGTGCCATATAGGCAGTCAGATGTGACGAGCGAAGTAACATCTTAATGCTGATGCCAATTCACACACCCTAACTCTTCAACACACAGATCATATGGCAAATCCAGTATACAATGCAAATGTTTGACTCAGGATAAAGACACAGGGTATACCACCAAGCAATGTAAATCATGTTACTAAATTAAGAGAACAAAGTAAAATATAATGCCAGTGGGTAACGATTATGAAAATAAAAGACAGACAGGCGCCAAGACAAATGACAAGACAATTTCAACGGCCCACCAGATATCCCAAAACTAATCCTGGGGGGGGGGGGGGAGCAATAACAAAGAATAATTTGAAAGATATAAAGAAATAATTGTAAAGGAGAAGGTGGGGGGAGGGGCGGAAGAAGAATTCGGCTTGGTTTGAGTTGACATCTCTCCTGAGGCTCTGGCTCATCCTCCTGCAAAGCTGCTGCTTCCTTCGTGAAGAAAGCATCCAGGGTTGTCTGTCTCACGTTACTTTTCTTCTCTCGGAGCATCTCGTCATAGCAGGAAAAAGCGTTCAGAGCAGCACACTTTACTCCGTTGCTGCGCTCCATGTCTGGATCATTGTTGGAGATGATCGCAAGCACTTCAGACAACTTCAGGA
>CM068960.1:100476270-100486920 GCA_035128595.1 Eptatretus atami
AAAACATCAGCTCCCCTTATTCCTTCCCACGTGGTTAGCATACCTCAATCAACGTTCCGTTGATTTCATCCATTGTTGTACTTGTCTGCTAATGCAGAAACGGACACTGGCCTTCACCGGCTTGACAAGTTCTTCGTTACACAATTGCTACAAATTACTCGGAAGGGACCTTTATCTTTATCTTCCTAATCATGCTTCATTCTGCATACATGATCTCTCTATTTCTCTGGAAACTTCTCTGTACCACTTTGGCACCGATTAAGCCATGTGCTGTACAATATGCCTCTGCAGTTGATGTGCAAACTGAGTTTTCTTTTCACCAAGCCCAGGTGTGCTTTGGCCAGGGCGGGGATTATACGTTCATTATTATAATTATTGCCAAATGATACTACTGTTATTACTGTTGCTAATATTATTAGTATTAATAAATATTTCGTTTGTTACAATATTATCATTATTTTTCTTTTATTTTTTGTAATTAAAATGCCATGTTGCAGAAGGACCTATAAAGCTGCTTGATACACCTTAACATGGCATGCATTTAAAACATGGGAATTCTTCCAGATTTTTTGTAGTTAATTAGCCGAATCAACTCAGGAGATAATGACGATAATTTTGGTGTATGACATTCCACATCAGAATGCTCCAGTGGAACTCAACAAAAAAACATGCCACACACACACACACACACACACACACACACACACACACACACACACGCACACACACCTCATCCTTAATAATATCAGATAAAGATTTGCTTTCAAAACTGCACATATTTTTAAAAAAGATGAACCACCCGGAATATGATGTTCAAGATGCTGGCAAGTCAGACATTCTCTTTCTTTCCTTGAACTAAGATCAGCTCATACATCTTCCAAAGTAGTTAAACAATCAACTTGGGAACTTACCACTGGTGAGAATCTTGTTAACACGAAAATCATGACCACCACCCTGTTGCATGTGAAACACACATTACTGTATGTTACATAGGTGTCCCATATGCTGAAAATGTATGAGCAATTCCACTATTATTTGTGTAATAGAGGAAGCAACATACTGTAATTAGTTTACACTACTAATAGGGAAAGTAACCACTTATGTGGTGGAGTAAAACAAAATGGTTTTACCAAGATGACAATTTCACAAACAATCTTCAAATTATCAGAACGTTGAATGTATATTCATCTACTGTTCAGATATTGGTGAATAAACATTTTAAACCCAATGTAATAAGTATCCACAATCCAAACATGATCGTCTCATGATCCTTACATGTTCTATCAACTCACCTGAAGTCAAACATCATGTAGGTAAAGGTAGGGTTACCTACGGAGAATTAGACTTCAAACATTAGAAAATGGCCTCCAAACTTCACAAAACTTATTCCACACTATGCTCTTGGTTTTAGTGAAAGAAAGAGAGCAGGAGTGAACGTGGAAAGGTGGGTGTTAAGCGCTGCTGCTCTACATGTCCGTGTGAAATGCTGGCAGTTGGACGTGGATTCTTCCGCTCTCAATGGTGACTCCTTTTCATTCTAAACTTGTCTCTTCTTTTTCTTCCAATAAAATGTAACAGAACTTGGTTGGTGATCATAAATGACTTCTTGAAATGAGAGTGCAGCCTGACACTTAGTGCGATAACACCATGCCCAGGCAGCACATGTAAGAGAGCTGAATATTGGCAAAACAGGAATGTGCCCAACACATCTCTTCATGATCAATGCAATGCCAGCATACTGCTTCCGAAACTGAAAAATAAAAACTGTTGGTGAGAAATACAGCAAGTAATTTCCGATCGAAGGTGCTGTACTTGCGCTCTGGTGGCTTCAGCATATTAGAAAAGGCGGCCAGTGGATGCCAGTTCGTATCGATGAACTAGTGAGGGGCCGCACACACCGCAACCTCAGACGCGTCTATCATCAGACATGTTGGCGCCTCTGGCTTCGGATGAATCAGGAGTGAGGCGTTGGCCAGTGCATCTTTGATGGTGTGGAAGGCTGATAAGGTTGGCTCCGATCATTGGAACACTTCAGGGTACTTACCAGTTGCGAGTAACTCGTTCAGAAGCTGCAGTGTTGTGGCTGCGTTTGGAATAAATCGATGGTAAAAGTTGACGAGGCCCAAAAACTCTCTCAGTTTGCGTTTAGATGATGGTAACGGGAAATCCCAAATAATCTGCACCTTCTCCTCGAGCGGAACGACACCTGAACGCTTAACACAGTAGCCGAGGTAATTCAACTCTGGAACGCCATGGTAGGGGATCACAAACCTTTGTGGGATTGATGACGATGCTGAAATCCTGCAAACGCATGAAAAGGAGACCTCGGTGTCCCTAATGTTTTTCTGCATTTGTGCTGCTGATTAAAATATCATATATTTACATGTAGCAGAAATGTAATCCCTGGAGCACCCGATCAATAAAATATTGAAAGGTTTGTGCGGCATTGCGTAGGCCAAACAGCATCCGAAGGAATTTTAACAAGCCAAAGGACATGGTGACTACTGTCTTCAGGATGTCATCTGGATCCACCGGAATCTCTTGGTATGCACAAACAAAGTCTCCCTTGGACAAGACTGTAGTGCCATGGAGTGTAGCAGTAAAAAATCCCGAATGTGTGGAATGGGGTAACAGTCTGGAACAGTTGCTTTGGTTAAGAACTGGTAATTCCCACAAGGACATCAATCACCAGGTGTCTTTTTTTGCTATTGTGTGTAGCAGTGAAGCCCAACTGCTGGACGATGGTCTGATGATCCCATGTTGTAACAAATAGTCAAACTCCTGGTTGGTGATACATAACTTATCGGGTGCTAGTCGGTTAGCACATGTGAAAACAGGGGGTTTCATGCGTGCTGTATGCAACATCTAGACCACACCATCAGGAATTTACAACAACCGGACATACTCTGTGTAAACGTCACTTTCAGGTTAAGGCTGACTCAGTCGATGTCGAGCTTTCATGATGTTAAATGAAAGCCTTTTGAATCGACCGGAATTTGTGTTCTTTTGAAGAAACAATGATCTTGATATGATGCGTGAACTGGTGTGTGATGGGCTGGATTGTCACCGATGGGCACATTATAGACAGGTGTGGATGGAAGACACATGATATTCAGTGACGCAACGATGGATGCTTTACCGAGAACACTAAGCCGTGTCGAGGCATCTAATAGATGGTGATGTTTGACATGTACGAGGAGATTGAAATGACACAAACAATCTGCACTTGGAATAGAGTATGTGGTGTTGGCAATAGTAAACACCCATAAATGAGTGCGTAAACCCAAATCAAGCTGGAGGAGACGTTCTCCAAAAGTAGCAATAGCACTCTTGTTAGTGGCATGCAATGAATATTCCTGTCGAATTTTCTATTCAGCGGCAGACAGCAACACGATACTCACCTCTGCCCCTGTATCTACAAGAAAAGGAAATCCACTAGTACAATCCAAGAGGAAGAGGATGTGGCTGACGTATGGCCCAAATGAACTCGTCGCCATTAGTTGTGGACCTTGTCGTTTCCCTGAGGCCGGTAGGAGCATGGTGCTCTACACTGACGAGCATTAGCACCGAAGGTCATGTGGCACCAACACCAATCTGGAGTGTTCATGGAAGGTGAAGGCAAATAGTAGCATGAAGTGCGGCATTTCTCTCTGTCCCTACAATGGGTACACAAAAATGGGCATGACTGGTGTTGCACAGTGCGGAGCTCCATGAAGAGCTTTGTAAGGTCTGCCATTTCAGATTGTATCTGTGTGACGTGCCGTGATGGAGGTGTCACATTAACCATGGTCGGTGTAACAGTGTCAGTGAGAGGATCAGCCCAATCCACAGTGGCAGGTAGTGGCAGCTCTATGTTAGCTGCAAGTATCATGCGGACGTGTGGTGGTAAACATTGCAAGAACAACTCATGAAGGAATGACTGGTCGCAGGTGGTGTGGCAGTAACCGAGAAGCTGCTATATATGACGCAGTAGTTGTGTGGGTCTTCGATCTGCTAAATCCTCAGCTGTGAGGAGTTGCTGAAAGGGGCGGTGCTCAGAGGGTCATACACTTTATAAGCACAACCTTCAAAATCGTGTACAGAGCCTTCGTTGGAGGTTGTAGTAAAATATCTCTTACCTCCATCACCTACTCTGGTGACAAAGAGCCAACAATGTATTTTAATCACGTAATGTTTCGGGTATCAAATTGGGCTTTGACTTGCGTAAACCACAGCTGCAGGTCATGAGGCCAGAATGGCGGCAGCTTTATCGAAACCTCTGCCACCGATGAAGCTGGTTGCAACTCTGAGAATAGCATGGCTAGTTGATCATTCCCGGCGACTGGTTGCATGCTCACAACTCCTTGTCTGTCCATTTGGATTATGTCGGGGTCACCGATTTACAGTGGAAGAAATGACGTCCGAGACTTTCCGATTCATTCCCTTTTTCAAGACCATGGTTCGCCGCCTCTTGAAATATGGTAACAAACAAATGAAATATAAAATACACCATGGATGCAGACAAGGTCGAGTGAGTCTAAATACATGCCACTAAATCTGTCCCTGAACGATACAACCTCCCATACGAAGAGGCTGAGGAAACTCAATCTGCACTCCCTACCTTCTTGAAGACTCCATGGGGATGTGATCCAGGTCTACAAGCTGGTACACGGCATCGACAGATTAAGCTCACAATACTTCTTCACCCAAGCAGTTTACCATGTTACGTGGGGAAACTCGAAGAAATTGCAGGTGACCAGAAGTCGACAACACACTGAATCACTGACATAGTCAGAGTGCAACAGGAGCATGGAACAGCCTCACCAGGAAGTTATAGAGCTCATCATAGTCACCGCATTCAAGAAGGGTTTGGACAGACAATGGGAAGGAAAGATATTGCAATTGTGCCTACTCTCGGCATGCACCCTCACGTTAAGCTTGGATAGCATCACTATGTGTTCAGGCCTGCAGAGCAGATTGGGAGATCAAAAGGAGATGATGCTGATTATGATGATGATGATGATGGAGTGTTGAAGCTTTTTATGTTAAAAAAAAAAAAAAATTGTCTGGCATACCTACAATACACAACTAACACCTGTTAATTGTGTATCGTAGGTAATTCCCAATTTAAATAACACCTGTTATTTAGGATTTTATATTTTTAAAGACCAAATGCTCGCCATCGATCCTTGACATGGCTGATCCTCTCATTGACACTGTTACACCAACTGTGGCTAATGTGATCCATCCTCCTGATTAGCTAGTGTCACACATTACTTGACACTAAGTAAGTGTCATGTAAGAAGTAATGTCACACATTACTTGACATTAGTAAGTGTCAAGTAATGTGTGATACTAGCTAATCAGGAGGATGGATCACATTAGCCACAGTTGGTGTAACAGTGTCAATGAGAGGATCAGCCACATCAGCCCAATCCACAAAGGCGGGTAGTGCCAGGTCTGCATTAGCTGCAAGTATCATGTGGACGCGTGCTGGTAAATGTTGTAAGAACAATTCACAGATGAACGGCTGGTCGCTGGCCATGTGCCGGTCACCAAGAAGCTCCTACATATTAGGCAGTAGTTGTGTGGGTCTTTGATCTCCTAAACCCCCGACTGTAAGGAGTTCATGAAAGCAGCAGTGCTCAAAGTGAGTCTTACACCTTTATAAGTGCAGCCTTCAAAGACAAACAGCTTCACTCCTTGGCACCGTAGACATGCGCTGGAACAGTTTCTCACATTCTAGTTCATTCCACAACAGACAAAACGTTTTCATGTGGTGCAGCTTTGCTCTGATACCAGGCTGAGATAGATTGTGCAAAGCATCAAATACAGCAAGTCTGAACTCGGCAAGAATGTAAGGACGAGGAGAGTCAGTGGATAGGTCACAACAATAGTACCTTCAGAAATAGGGAGAGGCATTTCACTAAACTTGGGCAATGTGGAGCTGGCTCTGAGATGCTGCAGTTACTCGTCCCCCCTGCTGCTCCTTGGCAATTCTGTTGAAATTGATGAAGGTTGTTGTGTTGAGGGTGTTGATATTGAAGTGAGTACAGTATAGGTATTCCCTTTCACCCCCACGCTCCTCATTATTGCAGGGATCCCATTGCTTCCCCTTCCACCCTTTTATTATGGTTTTATTCTCAGTCCCCGTGGTTCTGCACCAGCAGGGATTGAAGGGAGGGCTTAATCCAATGCCCCCATTGTCAGTGCGGAGCACTACAGACTGCCGCAGAAGAATGATTATGCTACAGAAGAATGCTGGGGCTGGGGCATTACCCAGTTTGAGGAATAAAAATGAGCTTGTGTGCCTGAGTTGGCGAGTTCCTTAGCCTGAGTTAGGTTGTGTGGAGCACTTGCAGCAAGCCAGACATCAGCACACCTGCACAGTGTCAGCAACAGCAATACAAACAATACCCAGGCACAGATGCTGAACAACTCACTGATGGCTATTATCATTATTATTCTCATTTCTCACCCGCAACATTTATGAGTTGTTCTTTTACTTCTATCCCACCATTTCCGACAAACCCTCCGTTGTGTAAGGATATGTGGTTGTAGTAACTCGTTAATTTTTCTTTGCATTTGCTAATAGTGGCAATCAGGTCATGATAAGAAAGAAACTCATATGAATATTATTGGCCGATCCATGGAGTACTTGAGAGCCAATGGGAATTTAGGGATACAGAAGTCCCTGAGCTCATCTCATGACAGGTTTCAGTTCAACGAGGTATCCTTTCCATGCAGGACATTTTCGTTATTTCAGGAGTCATACAGCACATCAATATTTAATAGTGACTTTTATTCAAAACCATCATGACCATTGATTGAAGTGAATTTCATTTTCCTGGCTGAGCAACAATGACAACAATGACCAAGCACTTTCTTCATTCTCATCCAACGCCATCTTGAGGCCTCAGTGTGCTATTGCGAATCAGTAATTGTTGTTACCATTGTCATTAGTATACACGAGCAAATACAACCCATCGCTTAGCTGACAGAAATATTAAGTGGGGGAGAAAGAGGTGGTGGAGGATAGAGGAGGGAGAGAGGATGGAGGGGAGTGAGAGAGGACAGAAAGGAAGGGAGAGACAGAGGAAGGAGGGGTAGAGAGAAGAAAAGAGTAGGGAGGGGAGAAGAGGAGGGGGGAAGAAGAGTGGAGGAGGGAGGGGTGTTATGACCTAGCCCTTGGGTAGAGGGCTCGGGGAACCGCCTATTGCTCCGGAGGTCCTGATTGACGTGCTCGGGAGACCAATCATACCCCATGTGCGGTCGTGCCATATAGGCAGTCAGATGTGACCGAGCGAAGTTAACATCTTAATGCTGATGCCAATTCACACACCCTACTCTTCAACACACAGTATCATATGCAAATCCAGTAATACAATGCAAATGTTTGACTCAGGATAAAGAAACACAGGGTATACCACCAAGCAATGGATAAATCATGTTACTAAAATTAAAGAGAACAAAGTAAAATATATGCAGTGGTAACGATTATGAAAATAAAAGGACAGACAGGCGCCAAGACAATGACAAGACAATTCAACGGCCCACCAGAGTTCCTAATCCTGGGGGGGGGGGGGGGAGCAAAATAACAAAGGAATATTTGAAAGATATAAAGAAAATAATGTGTAAAGGAGAAAGGTGGGGGGGGAAGGGGGGAAGAAGAATTCAGGCCTGTTTGAGTTGACGTTCCAGCGGCCTCGCCCCAGCCACAGGCCACAAGGATGATGCCTCACCACCACCCTTCCCTCTCTCTGGGTGTGTTCTCAAACTTTGCCAACGAATGAACTGGAGCAATTCCTGCAACACCTTGAAGCCACACGTTGCTTCACGTCGGCTCAGGTGACAATCAGGAGGAGGAAACGCTTCTGCTCCCTCTCCGATCAACGTGCACCGTTGAGGCTCTCCTCTGCCTCATTGTTTTCAACACAGACAGTGCCTCCAACAGGTGGCACTCAGAGGGATCACTCAAATCCTCAAAGAGGTCCTATAGGCCAAGTTTGTCATCACAAGCCAGACTGCACGTCCTGGGTTTGTTCCCGCCTTTTCCTCTCATCCGATCGCCAGCTATTACACCTGTCGCGCCCGCTCTTGTTTTAATTTCTCCATCACCATTCACCACTTCTACGTGAGACGCTGCTCATAGAGAGCTCGGCGTTGTAAACCACCCTACTGGCAAACACTTAAATATAATATTAATAATCGAACTATAATTCATGGACCGGTGGTGTGTTTTGTGTGTTTGTCGAGCTACTACTACTCTTGCAACAGTTCTGGGCCGATTACATCCAGACTTGCTGAATTGATCAGCATGACCCCAATTCATGGTTCGGGGTGTTTTTATCTTTGCCAGTGGTAACTTTTTTTTTTGGAGGGGGGGGGGCATGCAAATTTACGATGTACAGTAAATGTGTATCGTGTTTTACAAGGGGGTTCTTCCAGTATCTTCTATACTAATAAGAGTGTGTGTGTGTGTGTGTGTGGTGTGTGTGTGTGTGTGTGTGTGTGTTATGTATGTGTATGTGTGCGCGTCGGCGTGTGTGTGTGTATGTCTCCTCCATAACTCCATAAGGATAAAACCGAGCAGCCTGAAACTTTACATGCATACTAAGAAGACTCCAAGGAAGTGCAAGAGTGAAAATTGGGTGTTTGGGTTAATTAAAACACCCCTTTTGAAAATAATTAACGGCCTTATTTATTTATATCTTCACGAACCTCGGCCACCTCACTCTCTGGGGTCGAAAGGCGTTTCCTTGGTAACCTCGCTGGGGTCTGAACGCGCCATGTTTTTTTCACCTGCTCAACCAGGCCTTGACTTGGAAAAGGCCGCAACGATTTCATCACGATAAAAAAGTTTTTTCTCAATTTCCTCACTCATATTATCGAATGCCTGTTCATCCGAGCTACAAATAGCTGCGCACATTGCTTTATATAGTGCTTTAGTTTTCAAATTAGGAGCTTATTTTTTTCATACATTAATTACAAGAGATTTCATACATTAATTATATGATGCAATTTTCCACGAATACTCTCACGGACTCATTAAAGTATATCATCGAAATATGATTCAAGCTCTGAGGATCAGATATCGTACACGAAATACTGCAAGTGTCAAAACCTGTAAGTCAAATCTGATCATTTAAAGAAACTAGTACGTGCCCGTCCGTACGTGCAAAAAAAAACAAAACTTTCAAACCTCGTGCCAGAAACAGCCACACGGAGGGAAGGCCGTTCCTTCGCTCTCGTAAACGACGACTGCATTGGGGCATTGTGTTTATCTATAAAATGCGCAAAAGAAATGGAGAAATTACTAGAATAGTTAGTCATCACTACTCGGAAGTAGTGCGTGCCCGTACGGAATGTTCACATCATTCCACGAATTATCGCTTTCATTGAAATAACAACTGCTGTGATACTTCCACACAAAGAGTTAATTAAAATCAAAATTAAAATCAAGTTTACTCCCTGTCTTTGCTTGCCATGACATTCGCGGCCATTGACCATTGCCACTCCTACGCCACGGGAACTAAATGGCGCTCTTTCCCCATTGGCCACGCATACGCAGCAACGTGCCTTTGTCATTGTTTGGTAAATAAATGGCCGCAGCAAACGTGTCTTGTCATTGGTTTGGTAAATAAATGACCATAACTTGGGAACCACTTGTCCGATTAATATCAAACCTTGAAAGAGCACATACTCAGGTCCCAGCATATACCTGGCAAGTTTCAATTAGATCGGACCAGTGGTTGTCGAGAAACAGCGGTCAACACACATACACCACACCACACCACACACACACCACACCAACACCACAACACACACACCAACCCACACACCCACACCCACACCCCACACCACACACACACACACACCACACACACACACACACACACACACACACACATTGCTGGAATTATAGAGAGATAACGAGTCTAATGACGAAGCCGATATACCTACTTACTTCTAAGCAAGCAAAGCTGTGTTCCCTCCTTCCCCATAGATACACAAGAAAATGTGAATTTATTTCCAAAGCATTCAACTTATCTTTTTCTACTGTTTGGAGAATTATATTGAGTGAACAAAAGATTTAGGACTGTGCCAAATGACCCATGTTCATTGAGCTGTTTCATTGGGTGCAACATAAATAACTTTGCAACGAAAATAATTTAATTAACCAGCGAGATTGACGCTTCAAGGTGGCCGTGCCTGGGTTCTCCATGTGGAATCTCCAGAGTTAAGAAGGGCAAATAATTTAAATTAAAGATCGAATTAAAAGAAAGAACGAACGATTAACATAAAAAGAGGCTCAGGAATAGGGTGAGGGAAGCAACAGAGAGGGTGAGTGAAGCAACTTCGAAAATTCACTCTCAATTTTTTTTGTTCAGCAATGCATTTCCTTCCACAAACATCTTTAAAATCATGGTATTTGATGAAGTCCACATTAAATCTATGTTTCCCAGGAATGCATCTATGACGTAAATACCTGGAGGTGTGTGTTTTGTGGTGTGTGTGTGTGTGTGTGTGTGTATTGTGTGTGTGTTGTGTGTGTGTGTTGTGTGTGTGGTGTGTGTGTTGGTGTGGTGTTGTGGTGTTGGTTGTGTGTTAGGGTGTTGTGTGGTTGTTTGTTTGTTTGGGGGATTGAGATTTTTTTGAAAGGTGTTGAGT